>CM060433.1:162008183-163208183 GCA_030545235.1 Helianthus tuberosus | reverse complement strand
CTTGCCTCTCTTTAAAAAAAAACGGTTATGCCCCCAGCTCAAAATAAAATTACGCTTTTGTCCCCAACTCAAAATTACGATTTCTCCCTCGATTCAAAATAAAATTGTGGTTTTGCCCTCAGCTCAGCCACTTCATACATCCTTGGAGCGACCTTTCAAGCGTCCAAAAGCAGACCTCTCAAACACCCAATAAAAAAGGAAACGTGGCGTTTCAAATGTTGCAGGTAGGCCCAGAGTGTCCCATGCATTTCCAGACGTATAAATAGGGATTTTCAAAGACGCATCCCGTGCATGATGTGTGACTCCAAGGACGCATGAGGTGGCCAAATCTTTTTTTATTGAACGTCCAACATAAGAATCGCCGGGTACTCCGTACGCGGCACCCATTGGCCGAAAGGTAGCCCGTGGCTGCCCAACCTACGCATACGGAGCCCCTAGCCCACCATGCCACCAGTTCCGGGGAAAACCCGACCCTGCATCCGCCCGGGGGCACGACGATCCAGAGCCGGTAAAACCCGGGTGGATCAGGAATCGAACTCGAGACTATTCGGTCAGGAGTCTTTCCCTCATTTCCATAATCACTGAGCTATAAGCCCAGGATTATGAGGTGGCCAAATCTAAAAGTGGTTTTGATTAATGACCCTTTTTGTAATTTTCCCTGTAATTAATGCTCGCTGATTCCTTTATGTATTATCTGCAGAAGAATAGATTTTGTTGTTTTTGAAAGGGACATTTCCTATACATACAAAAATCAATTTCCTATACATACAAAAACCAAATGGGGGAATAGTGCCAGGCAGCTGCCTGCCACTCCCCCATTTGACCAAACAATTTATTATTTTATATCTATTTCAAATTACGTTTTTACTCCTGTTTAAAATTACCGTTTTGCCCCCGGTTCAAAATAAATTTATGCTTTTGTCCCCATATCCAAATTACGATTTTGCCCTTAATTCAAAATTACGATTTTGCCTGCCACTCCCCCATTGGACCAACCAAGTTATTATTTTATATCCATTTTAAAATTACGTTCTTGCCTTTGTTTAAAAAAACGGTTATGCCCCCAGCTCAAAATAAAATTACTCTTTTGTCCCCAGCTCAAAATTACGATTTCTCCCTCGATTCAAAATAAAATTGTGGTTTTGCCCTCAGCTCAGAATTACCTTTTCGCCCCCAGTTAAAATTTTGTTTTTGCCCCGAGCTAAAAAATACAATTTTGCCCTCTATTCAAAAATTTGATTTTTCCCCGCGCAAAAAATTATGATTTCGCCTTCAGTTTAAAATTACTTTTTTTTCCACAGTTCAAAATAAAATTATGCTTTTACCCCAACTCAAAATTACAATTTTGCCCTCGGTTCAAAATAAAATTTTGATTTTGCCTCCAGCCTAAAATTACGATTGTGCCCTTAGTTCAAATTTATATTATGTTGTTACCCCCCAAGTTCAAATTTACGAATTTGCCCCTGTGAAAATTTACAATTTTGCCCCTGGTTCAAATTTACAGTACTACCATCACTTTATCTTTTGGCAAATTACGATTTTACCACAGTAAAAAAATACAACTTTCCTTCAGTTAAAAATTACAATATTGCCATTGTTTCAGTTTTTTTTTATCAAAACTATAAAAGTGTTTTGTTTTAATTGGTTGACTTGATTTAATTGTTTTTCGTGTCAATTAGCTGCCTAACACTCGCTCATTATTCGGCCATCGCCCCGCAACGCGGGCGGGGCATCAACTAGTTATCAACAAAAACCAGGTATGGTTTTAGCTAGATGGACTTATCAAAGCTTATAATGGGTGGTTGCTGGTTTGGTTGTTGATATGATGATGAAGATAATGATGATAATGTTAGTTAGGAAATGTCATTTAGCTAGAACTACAAGAATATCTTGTTATGGTCGATTTTCTTATATTTTCTTAGTTGATTAATGTGTTATAGATAGTTAGACATTTTTTTAATTATATTAATTTATTTTGTATGGCATATTAGAATATGAGAAAATTACGAAAATAGCCAAGAAAACCGTTGACTTACGAAAATAGCCACTTCACGCGTCCTTTGAGCAGGGCATCACAGATTACGAGGGACCTTATGCATATGCAGGGCTGAAAGATGCGTCAGCCAATAATCAAGCGACACGTGTCTCAATGATTGGGTTTCAAAAGTGAAGACGCTTCCAAGGCGTCTACGAGACGCATCCACTTTAGCTTGCGTCTGGCTTAGTGTGATGCGCCTGGCTGGGTCCAATGTTCGATGCGTCTTTGAGAGTCTTTGGAAGTGTCCGCCAAGGTATCACGTGTCAGCTTTTGGATGCCTCTTCAAACTCTTCTTGTAACGCCCCGCTTATTTGTACTTTCCTTTTTTAGCAAGTCTTGTTCGTGTTTCTATTTTTGGAAACCTTGTGTTCTTGTAATCGTCCTTTCTTTGTAACCGTTGTAAAATCCCAGACTTGGATCATGAATAAAACTCGTATTTTGTTAATTACATGTTACACATACTTTATATATGCTCATACATTCAATTTCGTGGAACAATTGATGCTTATTCGTAATTCTTGGAAACTATGTGCTAAACTTGTAGATACATGAAACTTATGTATAAAACGTGTTTCAAGCATAAACGATACTTGAATACGACCTTCATACACTTAATTATACTTTGATGTTGTTCCTCATGCTTGATTATGCCTTATACTATGCTTTTATATCAAAACAAGTCCCTAAACTATCAAGAATGCACCTAAAAGCATCACACTTAAACTACAGGGACTGAAATGTAATTAAGCCAAACTTCCCCAAAAGGGGGCGCCGCGTGACGCTAGGGTCCTTGGCGTCACGCCAAGGCCCTGTTTTGATAGATTGTGTTTATTCAGTTGTTTGTGCACGAAATCCTAAGTCCTAACCTCACCCAATCCCCTTTAATCCACCTCTAAACACCTCCAATCATCTCTAATCTCTTCCACTATAAATACACACCCTCTCCAACCCTTTTGACACTTTCACAACTCATTACACTCCACAAATTCACTCTCAATCTGTTGCAAATCAGAGTTCTTGGACAGATTCATACAACTTAACATAAGTGAGTGTAACTTGCTTGTTTTCACTCCAAATCACTTGATTCTTTCTTCTATTTCTTTGTTATGTTCTTGGGTTTGATTCCTTGGTTTTTCCCTGGAAAAATCATGTTTGGAATTGCCCTAAAAAGGACCAAAACTTTCTGTTTTGTTTGATGTTATTCAAGAACTTGTTTAAACTTATCCAACTTGTGTTTAACACATCTCATACCTATGTCCCAATGCTTACAACCTCTCTTATGGTTGGTTAAGCTTAAAAACAAGGTTGAGACACTTAAATCAGAGGATTAAACCTCATAAACTTTCTGTTTTGTTAGGGTATTTAACCCACAAGTCATGTCAAGCTTAGACCTTGATGAATGAGTGATTATGGAACAACTTGGGTTTTCGAAACATACAATCCTCACATGATTTGATGATTTCTCCTTAGTTAGGTTGTTTATATTATTATACAAATCCAAGTTCGTGACCCTCCTTGGTTGTTTTTACATCAAGAGAAGTGGTGAACATTCAAGGGGTCCCTAAACGGAAGCTTGTTCTTCCTACCCCATACATGACATCCATGATAACTCGAGGTGCCTAAATGAAGATTCAATCTTCTACCTCCTACTTGAACTATTGGACTAAGTAGTATGTAATACATAACCTAGAAACTATATATATTCATTCGAACCTTTAATGTTGAACTCGTGTTTATATGTTAAAGTAGTAGAATATCATCCAAAACCTAAAAAAAAAAACACCAAATATGATTCTAATGGGCATATTACCCATGAAAACATTTTAACCATATTGGTTACATAGTGTCATACAAGGGTTACTAAGTTAAAGATGATTATTTTTCGTATCATATTTTATTCTACTTTATGTCTTGTTAAAACTCCAAAGTTATGATCTCCCGTTGAACGCCAAACTCACACACCTATGTTTCCTCGTGTAGAAGGACTAGGTGCTCCAAACTAATCCATCCACCAACTCACTCGCTGGATTTCAAGTAGGAAAGCTTGCAACCACCGTGAGTATACTCGTATTTTCCCCTTTTACTTTTACCACTTTTGGGGTGTAACATGTTTGCTTATCAACAAACTACACATGAACATTTTGCTTAAACACATGAACATTCCTATAACATGCTTGTATACGTAATGGATTGATACTTTAAACTTGGGTGATTCTTATGTGTTGAACTTATCATTAACTTCGTACGAGCCAAACCGTGACATATGTAGCGCTATAGGATTAACGACCCGCCCGTAAACTTGAGGTTATGTCATGAGCCTGTTGCGTTTCCTTGGTTTGATATGTTAGACACATGCCATATTTATTGTTTATCTTGAATCACATGCTTGCTATGAGGAATTGTTTAAAACTTATCTTTTGTTATGTACGTACCAAACTTGTATACAAACCTTTGCTTTTGCATTGAATTGTATTTTAAACATGTTACAGGTTGATAATGACGATGCTATGAAAAGAAGTAGCGTTGATGCCTAGATACACATATAGACGTTTAGGTTTAATATGTCGTATCAATTTTGCTTATGTTATTATGTATTCCTTTTGAACTTGTTGTTATTTGAGTTTATGTAATGTTGACAGTTTGAAGTTATGGAATGAAATGGGAATTATTTAAATATTGTCACAAATAGCGTTATGATGTCTCTAGCAATCTTCACACTTCGTCTCATCCCGATGTTTCCGCCATTGGTTGGGGTGTGACAGATTGGTATCAGAGCCATAACTATAGGGAATTAGGAAAATTGCTATGCTTTTGCCCTAGTCTATAGTTTTAGGAACTTTGCCTCTTATTTGTTGTTTAAAACTTTTGTACTCTACCTTACATGCTTCATAGCTACACTTCTTGTTGTTAAATTTACATGCCTTTCCTAAGGCTAACACAAACGCACTTTGGTTTATTTGTATACTCTTGTAACATAAACGAGACAACTTTACCAAAATAGGCGTGAAACCCACAATTTGGTAAACGACTCTCATTCTACCTTAAACTATTTTTGCACGAAATTTCACCATTAAGCTAGGAGTGAAATCCACAACTTAATGGTAATTTCCTTTTCAACTCTAGTGGACCCTTGTCAAAGTGTCGAAATTTTATTTTGACCCGACAAGTACCAACCACATTTAGGGTACGAAATCGTCAAGTTAGGGGTGAAACCCGCACCTTGTCGATTAAGTCCCACTCCTCGATTTTCGATCTTGCCAAAGTCCCGATTGTTTCAATCGATTAGAGACGTGTAGTAACTGGAAGGGTAAGATACCGTTAATCGCTTCTCGACACGAGAGTATCTTACCTATAGGCCAAAGCACGTTTTCTCTAATTCGAAAGGACTTTCGACCCACTTTGGAATAGTCGACGTTTCTCTACCCGAAACAATCCAATGTTTTATTGAGCCTCTCTTTTATGTATCTCAATTTATGTGTGATTTTATACTTGAACGTTCTTCGTTTCAAACTTTTAAACTCGTTTCGCACGTCATCGCAACCAAAAACAATAATAATTCTCGTGAACAAACTAAATTTATATCCCCTTTACGCAATCATATGTGTTGTACTTGTTGAATACATGTTGGAAACTTATGCTCTATGTGAACTTTACATGATACATGAACACTTACTTGTTTTACATGCAAAAACCTTGTTTTAAAATTTTGGTCAAGTCTCATCCTTTCCTTCTCTTTCCATCCTTAGATGTCGTCCAACGGTGCATCAAAGAGAACCAAGTCCAAGAAGGGTTCGACTTCCAACACCATGTCACAAAAGAGTTGCATGAGATTCATGGCCAAGCAATTTGCTAAGGTCCTACCCGACATTGTTAGAAAGATTCATACAAACCCCGATTCACCTCATGGCTCTGTCGACTCAAAGGCAGACAAACCCAAATCGACCTTCCAGTTTAAGCAATTCATGGCTTGTAAACCCTTGGAGTTTACTGGCAAAAATGGCGCTACCACCATGATGAACTGGATTGATGCAATCGAGCTTACCTTCTTGCAAAGTGGCTGTCCTGATGAACTAAGAACCTTGAATGCAACTGGGGTGTTTCGTGAAAAGGCACTCGAATGGTGGACGACAGAACGCAACAAGAGGGGAAACGAGGTTGCACATGCTATGCCTTGGGGCGATTTCAAACAACTTATGAAAGACCACTTCTGTCCTCCCCACGAACTCCAAAAATTGGAGAACGAATTTTGGAACCTCACTCAGAAAGGGAGTGACATGGATGGCCTGATTACGCGCTTTAAACAACTCAGTGTCCTCTGTCCTGGACAAGTTGAGACCGTCCCCAAGTCAATAGCCAAATTCGTTCGTTGTGTTGCACCTTCCCTGACAAACCACCTTGCCTCTGCCAACCCCCAAACCCTCGAAGATGCTTTTCGTATAGCCACCGAACTTAACAACAACTGTGTTCTTCATGGAACCTTTGACAAGGTTTCAACGAAGAATGCACGCCAAGCTACAATTGACACTACTACTGATGAGCCCTTACCCTCCCAATCATCCAAGAAAAACCAGGGCAAGAAGCGGAAGGCTTCAAGCCAAAATTATGCGGTTGTCACTCCGCCAAACCCCAACCCCTACTAGCCGTACCTGCTTTTACCAACGATGAGACCCCACGCAAGGTTTATACTGGAACGCAACCTAAGTGTGGTAAATGCCAGTATCATCACCCTCCAAACGCTCAATGTCGAAAGTGCGACAAGTGTGGCCGAAATGGGCATACTTCTCCATACTGCCGCAACCCACCACCGGCCTATCGAAACCAAGCCCTTTTAGCTCCAAATCAAGTCGCTCCTGTGCGAGCATGTTTCACATGTGGTGATACCAACCATATGGCCAACTACTGCCCTCAACGATACCAACCGCAACAGCCTCGACAGCCACAACCACAGCCACAGCAACAGCAGCAGCAGCAGGCTCTACAACCCGCTCGTGGTCGAGCTTTTCTTCTCACTACTGCTCAGGCTCAAAACGCGAACGACGTCATTACTGGTACGTTTCTTGTTAACCATGTTTATGCTTCATGCCTATTTGATACTGGCGCCGATAAAAGTTTTGTATCGTTAGAATTCGAGTCTTTGCTCAAGTGTAAACGCTCTAAGTTGCCAAAACCTTTCGCCGGCGAAGTCGCTAATGGTAAAACCGTCGTTGTTGATTCCGTTCTCTCCAATTGTTCTTTAATCCTTAACGATCATACGTTTTCAATCGATCTCATACCCATGCAAATGGGTAGTTTCGACGTCATAGTAGGTATGGACTGGCTTAGGCGAGTTCGTGCTAAAGTTGTCTGTTCTGAGAAGTTTATTCGCCTACCTCTTCCAAACGGTGACTACCTACACGTCTATGGCGAAAAGCCTTCTCAAGGCCTTAAGCTTATGTCGTGTATCAAAGCAAACAAATGCTTACGCAAAGGTACCTTCGCCTTTCTCGCCCACATTGTGGAAAAGAGGGACAAAGGCCAAGCATAAGCGACGTTCCCGTTGTACGTGACTTTCCTGAAGTTTTTCCAGGTGATCTTCCTGGTCCGCCTCCTGCTCGTTCTGTCGACTTTCGAATTAGTGCCTGGCGCAACGCCTGTCGCTAAATCTCCTTACCGTTTAGCACCCTCTGAGATGCAAGAGCTCTCAAGTCAACTTCAAGAGCTTCTTGATAAAGGCTTTATACGCCCTAGTACTTCTCCTTGGGGCGCTCCCGTTTTATTTGTCAAAAAGAAAGATGGGTCATTCCGAATGTGCATTGACTATCGTGAGCTCAACAAGCTTACCATCAAGAACCGATACCTTCTTCCACGCATCGATGATCTCTTCGACCAGTTGCAAGGCGCGACCTGCTTTTCAAAAATCGATCTTCGTTCTGGGTATCATCAACTTCGAGTTCTCGAGGAAGATGTGCCTAAGACCGCCTTCCGTACACGTTATGGTCATTATGAATTCGTAGTCATGCCCTTTGGTTTGACCAACTCACCTGCTGTATTCATGGACTTGATGAACCGCGTGTGCAAAGCGTATTTGGACCGTTTCGTGATCATTTTCATTGACGATATTCTCATCTATTCCAAGACACAAGAAGAGCATAAACAACACTTGCGTCTTATCCTCGAACTCCTTCGTGCTGAACGTCTATACGCCAAATTTTCCAAGTGCGAATTTTGGTTAAAAGAGGTTCAATTCCTTGGTCATACTGTCAACGAACTTGGTATTCACGTTGACCCCGCTAAAATCGAAGCTGTGAAGAATTGGATCGCACCTAAATCTCCATCCGAAATTCGTTCGTTTCTTGGTCTTGCTGGTTACAATCGTCGCTTCATCTCCAATTTTTCGAAAATCGCCGTCCCTTTGACCTCCTTGACTCAAAAGGATAAACCTTTTGTTTGGGGTCCCGAGCAAGAGGAGTCCTTTCAAACGCTCAAGGACATGCTATGCAATGCTCCTATCCTCACACTTCCTGATGGGAATGACGACTTCGTCATATATTGCGATGCTTCCCGCCTTGGTCTTGGTTGTGTGCTTATGCAGCGAGACAAGGTCATTGCTTATGCGTCAAGGCAACTCAAAATACGTGAGAAAAACTATACTACTCACGACCTTGAACTTGGAGCAGTTGTTTTTGCGTTGAAAATTTGGCGACACTACCTTTATGGTACTAAGTGTGTGGTCTTCACCGACCATAGGAGCCTTCAACACATCTTCAATCAAAAAGAACTGAACATGCGTCAACGCCGTTGGGTGGAACTATTAAACGACTACGACTGTGAAATCAAATACCACCCAGGTAAAGCGAACGTAGTAGCAGACGCCTTAGTCGTAAAACTCATGTCAAAAGTATCCGTTGTTTCCAACTTGTCCACGATCTTCAGAATCGCATACGTAACGCCCAATATTCATCTGTTAACGAGGGTAACCTCTACAACGAGATGCAATGTGGTGCTGAAAACAGTCTCGTGTCCAAACCTGATGGTATTTTATACTATCTCAATCGTATCTGGATTCCTAATCGCGATAATCTTCGCAAGTTCCTGATGAAGGAGGCACATAATACGAAGTATTCTATTCACCCTGGTGCCGACAATATGTACCATGATATGCGTACGTCCTATTGGTGGCCTGGAATGAAGAAGGATATAGCCACTTTCGTCTCGAAATGTCTCACGTGTTCAAAGGTGAAAGCTGAACATCAGCGTCCCTCTGGTTTACTCGAATAACCAAGGATTCCTATCTGGAAATGGGAGAGCATTTCCATGGATTTTATCACTAAGCTCCCCCGCACTTCTGCTGGCCATGCCAGTATTTGGGTGATCGTTGATCGATTAACCAAGTCGGCTCACTTTCTTCCCATCCGTGAAGATTTCAAAGTCGCGAAATTGGCTAAAATCTACACTTATGAGATCATCTGCCGCCATGGTATTCCTGTTGACATCATTTCCGATCGCGACGCTCGTTTTACGTCCCGCCTTTGGCAAACTTTTCAATCTGCTATGGGTACTGAACTTAACCTTAGTACTGCCTTCCATCCTCAGACAGACGGTCAAACCGAGCGTACTATCCAAACCTTAGAGGATATGCTTCGTTCATGCGTAATAGATTTAGGTGGCAACTGGGATAAACACTTGCCCTTGGTCGAATTCTCGTACAATAACAATTATCACACGAGTATTAAAATGGCACCTTTTGAAGCATTGTATGGTCGCAAGTGCCGTTCGCCTATTTGTTGGCAAAAGATTGGTGACGCTCAAATCACTGGTCCCAAGCTCATACAAGAGACGACGGACAAGATTTTACAGGTTCGAGACAACTTACTGAAGGCTAGGCACCGACAAAAGATCTACGCCGATGAGGATCGCAAACCAATGGAATTCAAGACAGGTGACTTCGTGCTTCTCAAGGTATCCCCTTGGAAGGGCGTGGTTCGATTTGGCAAGAAAGGGAAACTCGCACCTCGCTACGTTGGTCCTTTCAAAATTCTCGAAAGGATTGGCAAGGTTGCGTATAAACTGGACCTGCCAGAAGAACTCAACAATGTACACCCTGTCTTCCACGTATCCAATTTGAAGAGGTGTCTAACTGACGAAGGACTACACGTCCCTCTCGAAGACTTACAAGTCAACGAAACACTTCATTTTGTGGAAAAACCGGTCGAAATCATGGACCGAGGAGCCAAGCAATTGAGGCGCGGTCGAATTCCTATAGTCAAGGTTCGATGGGAAGGAAAGCGTGGCGCTGAATTTACTTGGGAACTCGAGAGTGATATGAAGGCGAAATATCCACATCTTTTCCCTACGTCTTCCTCAATTTCGGGACGAAATTCCTTAAAGGAGGGGAGACTGTAACGCCCCGCTTATTTGTACTTTCCTTTTATAGCAAGTCTTGTTCGTGTTTCTATTTTTGGAAACCTTGTGTTCTTGTAATCGTCCTTTCTTTGTAACCGTTGTAAAATCCGAGACTTGGATCACGAATTAAACTCGTATTTTGTTAATTACATGTTACACATACTTTATATATGCTCATACATTCAATTTCGTGGAACAATTGATGCTTATTCGTAATTCTTGGAAACTATGTGCTAAATTGTAGATACATGAAACTTATGCATAAAACGTGTTTCAGGCATAAACGATGCTTGAATACGACCTTCATACACTTAATTATACTTTGATGTTGTTCCTCATGCTTGATTATGCCTTATACTATGCTTTTATATCAAAACAAGTCCCTAAACTATCAAGAATGCACCTAAAAGCATCACACTTAAACTACAGGGACTGAAATGTAATTAAGCCAAACTTCCCCAAAAGGGGGCGCCGCGTGACGCTAGGGTCCTTGGCGTTACGCCAAGGCCCTGTTTCGACAGATTGTGTTTATTCAGCTGTTTGTGCACGAAATCCTAAGTCCTAACCTCACCCAATCCCCTTTAATCCACCTCTAAACACCTCCAATCATCTCTAATCTCTTCCACTATAAATACACACCCTCTCCAACCCTTTTGACACTTTCACAACTCATTACACTCCACAAATTCACTCTCAATCTGTTTCAAATCAGAGTTCTTGGACAGATTCATACAACTTAACATAAGTGAGTGTAACTTGCTTGTTTTCACTCCAAATCACTTGATTCTTTCTTCTATTGCTTTGTTATGTTCTTGGGTTTGATTCCTTGGTTTTTCCCTGGAAAAATCATGTTTGGAATTGCCCTAAAAAGGACCAAAACTTTCTTTTTTGTTTGATGTTATTCAAGAACTTGTTTAAACTTATCCAACTTGTGTTTAACACATCTCATACCTATGTCCCAATGCTTACAACCTCTCTTATGGTTGGTTAAGCTTAAAAACAAGGTTGAGACACTTAAATCAGAGGATTAAACCTCATAAACTTTCTGTTTTGTTAGGGTATTTAACCCACAAGTCATGTCAAGCTTAGACCTTGATGAATGAGTGATTATGGAACAACTTGGGTTGTCCAAACATACAATCCTCACATGATTTGATGATTTCTCCTTAGTTAGGTTGTTTATATTATTATACAAATCCAAGTTCGTGACCCTCCTTGGTTGTTTTTACATCAAGAGAAGTGGTGAACATTCAAGGGGTCCCTAAACGGAAGCTTGTTCTTCCTACCCCATACATGACATCCATGATAACTCAAGGTGCCTAAATGAAGATTCAATCTTCTACCTCCTACTTGAACTATTGGACTAAGTAGTATGTAATACATAACCTAGAAACTATATATATTCATTCGAACCTTTAATGTTGAACTCGTGTTTATATGTTAAAGTAGTAGAATATCATCCAAAACCTAAAAAAAAACACCAAATATGATTCTAATGGGCATATTACCCATGAAAACATTTTAACCATATTGGTTACATAGTGTAATACAAGGGTTACTAAGTTAAAGATGATTATTTTTCGTATCATATTTTATTCTACTTTATGTCTTGTTAAAACTCCAAAGTTATGATCTCCCGTTGAACGCCAAACTCACACACCTATGTTTCCTCGTGTAGAAGGACTAGGTGCTCCAAACTAATCCATCCACCAACTCACTCGCGAGATTTCAAGTAGGAAAGCTTGCAACCACCGTGAGTATACTCGTATTTTCCCCTTTTACTTTTACCACTTTTGGGATGTAACATGTTTGCTTATCAACAACCTACACATGAACATTTTGCTTAAACACATGAACATTCCTATAACATGCTTGTATACGTGATGGCTTGATACTTTAAACTTGGGTGATTCTTATGTGTTGAACTTATCATTAACTTCGTACAATCCAAACCGTGACATATGTAGCGCTATAGGATTAACGACCCGCCCGTAAACTTGAGGTTATGTCACGAGCCTGTTGCGTTTCCTTGGTTTGATATGTTAGACACATGCCATATTTATTGTTTATCTTGAATCACATGCTTGCTATGAGGAATTGTTTAAAACTTATCTTTTGTTATGTACGTACCAAACTTGTATACTCGCCTTTGCTTTTGCATTGAATTGTATTTTAAACATGTTACAGGTTGATGATGACGATGCTATGAAAAGAAGTAGCGTTGATGCCTAGATACACATATAGACGTTTAGGTTTAATATGTCGTATCAATTTTGCTTATGTTATTATGTATTCCTTTTGAACTTGTTGTTATTTGAGTTTATGTAATGTTGACAGTTTGAAGTTATGGAATGAAATGGGAATTATTTAAATATTGTCACAAATAGCGTTATGATGTCTCTAGCAATCTTCACACTTCGTCTCATCCCGATGTTTCCGCCATTGGTTGGGGTGTGACACTTCTAATGCGTCTTACGCTTCCCTTGTCAGCTTTTGGATGCGTCTATGGCTGCTTCGTATGCTTCTCCCATGTCAGATTTTAATGCATCCTTAGGAGTCTTCTAATGCGTCCAAAGACGCTTCCCTTGTCAGCTTTTGGATGCGTCTGTGACACGTTTTCTTATGCTTCCAGAGACGCCTGTACTTATGCGTCATGAGACGCTACACGTGTCAACCGAAGACCTGTTCAGACGCATGTAATGCGTCGGTAATCAGAAAAGTACACATTTGACTCTTTTGTACAGTCAGACGCATTGTGAGGAGTCTCGAGACGCTTCAGAGAAAAAAATGAGTTTTCGTTTTTATTTAATTTATGTATTACTAGTTTTTTAGATTGTAGGTACCATTACTCAAAACATTTTACAAAATTTGATCTCCAAATTTTTACAAAAAATGTCTATCTTCATATTTTTTTTCTCTATTGATATGGCAGTCAAATTTTTCATTTACTGTGATGGCAAGTGGGAAGTCGTTGACGGGAGGGTTGAGTACGTGCTCCAACCAGATTCACTTAGACGTGGTTTTGAAACTTCTACTACAATTTCTTATAACACGTTTTTAAAAAATCTTAGTGAGTCAACAGGTCTTCAAAACATCACACGTTTATCTTACAAAATGTCAAGTTTTAGTGATCCCATTGATATAACTGATGATTCCGATCTTACTTTTTTGTCAATATTGCGGAAAGAAACCCTCATGAGTTGTTTAAAATATATGTGGTGCAAGAACTTGGTGTTGGTTCATCTTTGGGTTCTTCCAATTATTTTAAATGTCCCGATCTTAACGTACATCTTTTTCCTGAAGATGAATGTAATGCAACAGATAAATCTGGAGTTACTGATAATGTTAATTGTCCTCTTGAAAATAAAAGCCAGTTTTACATAGGATATATTTTCCGTAACAAGCAAGAAATGAAAATAGAATTAGGAAAAATGTGTCTTTCCAAAAGTTTTTCGTATAAAGTAGACAGATCATCCAAAACTCGTTACGAAGTATCTTGTATTGATGAGATTTGTGTGACAACGCTCACAATTACAGGTATCCGTACAATTAATTAATATTAACTTTGTGCTTAATGATTGTGCTAGAATTCCAACTGACGAATTAAACTGCTTTATGAGTTCTGCATCATACATACATATGCATAACATTCATGTTGTCACTCCATTTATTACACACAAACTTTAGTGATAAACTTGATGCACAAAACACAGTTAGCACAGTGAATGGATAACTCAGAAACATGCTGACAATACCAACACATAGACAAACAATATGTTGAGGCCAATATGAACCAGAGTCAAGGTACTACACTAGTATGGAGTGTAGGGAAGTAGGGACCAAAACTATTATTTTTAAACTTATATAAACTGAAAACCCTAACTGTGTTAGTCCTTTCATAAAGATTTCCTTCTTTAAACATTAACTCAGTTAGCATACTTAACTGAACAGTACAGGGACCATTTGTGTCAATTTCTGAAACTTCAGGGACCAATTATGTACTTTTTATGAAAGCATAGGGACTGTTTTTGCAACTTTTCCAAACTACAGGGACTATTCTTGTAAAAACTGAAACTACAGGGACCAAAGTGTAAATATTCAAAAATTCAGAAAAAGGAGGGTCTCCTGTGTAAAGAACCGGCCCCTTGTGGGATTCGAACTCGCGACCTCTCGATTGTAACCGCAACGCCTTAACCAGTTTATCCTCTGTATAGAGCTGTTAGAATGTGGAATTTAAATTCATTTATATACTATTTAGGAAATTAAATATTTTATTTAAAATAAATTCTTAAACAAAAAGGATTAAAACCATCAAACCGGTCACCAGGGAAGGATCGAACCCACGACACCCCACACAAAAAGCAACTACGTGACCGGTCGGGCTAAGCCCTTATCCGGTTATTTTATGAGATTGTATTATATTTATAAACAGTTTAGATTTAAATATTATATTTCAAATCTGAAACAAGATCAGTGCGATTTCGATCTGTCCCAACTTGTTATTGTTTATTTCGATCCGGAAACATCATCCACGAGTCCCCAGCCCCTTTGCCAACCCCGTTTCACATTTATCTGACACACATTAGTGCCTATTCGGCTGTAAAAACGAACTTTTTTATAAAAAAATAAATCCGATCGACTCCACTATGTTATGTTGGATCTGAGATCGAATTGGACCTGTATATAAGTTCCTTAGATCACCACTAAGCTTGTACACCCCTCAAATTCACTTAAACACTTCGAAAACGTCGGAATTCGAACCTGCAACCTTGCCGGAACAATACCAGTCGCCGGAAATAGTCGATACGTCGTTGTACTCGATACCGGTTAGTTTTTATTTTCCCAATTAGTTCGTTTATGCTTATACAATAATTCCCTAGAATTAATTTAGATATAAACCAGTTTTGATCGAGAATTGCAGAGGTTGACTTTTCTGTTGACTCTAATTGGGGAAGATGACTAGTTTTCATCTCTGTATTTATTTTATTTAAACTGAAACTAAACACAAACCACCAGGCTAGCCCAGTGGTTGTGTGTGTGCTTGCCTTCAGTACAGACCCGGGTTCGAACCCAGGGGTCTGCAATATTTTTTTTAACCATCTAAATTAATTTATAATTTTTATAAATTAATTACATCACTTAATTTAAAGGTGTGTTTCTAGTCTTTCTACTAGATTTCATTCATGATCATCGTCATCAATTTCCTGCAATACGTATTAAAGTATAGATCAATACATAAAGTATTAGCGAGCATTCACCTGGATGCCGCAGAAAATAATAGGGAGAGTGAGAGTCGAACCTGGGTCACAAGGAACACCAAGTTTTTCCCCAACCACTCCATCACTACCTCATTAGATATATATTTTTTAATATACCCTTGTTTTTGATGATCTTGCAAATTGTGGCTGACTTGGCTCGTGGATTTGGAGTTCAATCTTGAAAGGTTCTTTTAATGAAGATGCGGTCGTATCATGATTCGACCGTACATGCGATCGTGACCCTGCTACTTGAGTCATTGAGGTGTTTGTTCTATGTTGGAGATAAGTTGCTGGATAATCCATGGTTTGGCTGTGAATTGTTTGTTTAACCACTTACATTAGTTATGAACGTTCGTCCAGATGCTTGATTTAACCCACTCTTAATCTAGTTAACATATTGCTTTCAATTTTCAGATTTAGGTAGGGTTGATATTATTATTTTATTAGTTCACATATATGTGCCTTATATTTAAAGGAAAATCACCAATTTGTACATTGACCAAACACAAAAACCAAAATGAACATCGAAAGCGTCTAGCTTTAGGGACTTCACTAAAAACCAAGCCATGTAACGCCTAAACTTAGATGTTACAACTATTCAATTCCAATTAGCAGCCAATAGTATTTTGAAACGTGTGTGGGAGATGGATGTAGCGTCTAATCCTAGGGACTTCACTGAAAACCAAGCCATGTAACGTCTAAACTTAGGCGGTACATTGTCTCCCACACACGAGTCAAAATACTATTGACGGATAATTGGAATACTTGTAATGTCTAAGTTTAGACATTACATGGCGTGGTTATCATTGAAGCCCCTAGGATTAGACGCGCTCAATGTTCATTTTGGTCAATGCCCAAATAGTCCATGTAGTTATTAAAGGGTAAAACCATCATTTCACAAAAAGTTAACAGGGCTGGTCCTGAGAATTTTTGTACCATGTCTGATCTCGAAAAAACATGCCCTTAGATCTTAATAAAATTGGGTATTGAGTTCACTAAAGATCTAAATCTAATGTCAATGAGCTAATAACTAATCTAAACCATAAGAATAGTTGTGTAAGTGGGCACTAGTACAAAATAACTTTTTTGGTGCTGTATTTTATGTTTTATTTTATGTTGTACCATAGAGCACCAACAAATATACCACCAAATAATGGAATTTATTGGTGCTGTTCAATAACACCACCATTAAATCTCCAAACATACCACCAAAAAATCAATATAGAACTAACATGTGTCAAATAACAACAAATCTACATAGCACCAAAAAAACAAATCTCATAGCACCAAAAAATAAGACAAGAAAAAAATATAAATTTTTAATATTTTTGCAAAATTTCAAGAATTTTTAGTAATATTTCCTAATACAATTTCAATTACACTCAAAAGTTAACTAGTATTAAGCAATCCAACAACGCGATCAAGTATACGGAATTACAAAAGTACGAAATAAAAACTAATGCTTACATGATCAAAACATATTTTTAATAAATCCCGACATTAAATCTACCACTAAATTCTCAATTTGAGATTCTTCAAAATACCCTTCTTCATTCCAAAGCTAAAAACAAATAAATACAAAAGTTAGATTTCAAATATATATAATTTAATGCAATAAACAAAGTTTATGATTATTTACAAAAACTCACTCGATTAACCAAATCATATTGTATAGAGTCGATAAACTCTTTCATGTGTTTGATTACCATATGAAACTGTCACTTCCTCGCGAGCGTGATAGGGAGATAGCAACTCACATTTGGTCGGGTTCTGCAAAACCATAATTAATTTTTTAATATATATAAATATATAATATGTCTAGCAAGAACGAATGGCCGAGATGCATAGCCATTACTTGTAAGGTCAACAAGTGTAAAATCATATTGATCATGATTACATACCTGGATATAAGGCCTTTGACAGCTCAACAATCGAAGTCGAGAGCACTCAATGGTGGGCATCCGAGTCTAGAATCTGGTCATATTTAAACAATAGCCCTTTGTGTGAATCAAAAACCAACTCCAATAATATACAACTTTCGATTAGTTTCTAGCATAGAGAAGAAAGGAAGTGTAATAGGTTGTGCTTTATGGTCTTGCACCTAAAAATGCCAACTTTCTACTTAAAAAGAAATTCAAGATTTGCCACAACGTACCATAGGAAATCTGCGTTGAAATAGGCCCTAACCAACCAAACCAACAACAAGTGCCATACCAAGAGGGATAGTGAATCTACAAAAAACGGAACACAAAACAATATTGTTCATAAAATAGATAACACAACATTATCAAAGAAAGTTACTGGAAAAAGAACTATGTAAGAAGATGTTGAATTCTTATGAAGGTCACCATAAAATTCAAGTTTAACATAAAGTGTAAATGGACTAAGAATGAGAATATATGCACCTTAAACAAAGTAGAAGACATCAAAGCAATATCTTGTATAAATACACCTAACTTGGCTTCACTCAAGACCTGAAGGGTCAATTCGTGTTATGGACAAGGGGGTACTATTTGTTTATTTAATTATAGCTCAAAGAATCCCTAAAAAATCCTCGCATGATGATGAAGCCATGAAAGAAGCTGCTACATAACCTGGAAAACAAATGTTAAGCTAGAATGATCAAATGCACATAACCTACTTTAAAATCAACATATAGGAGCAAACTAAAACCCACAAAAAAAGAATAAAAAATCAACGGATGATAATCAAATAATCTATAAGCTAACATAACATCAGGTAAGTAAGTATTTTAGTTAATAAAAGCATGAACTCTTCAAAAAGATATACAACCAATGAAGCACATGGTACACCTCTCATTGCACAAAATAGTTACTAATTCATATTCATACTATATAATAAATATACTAAAAGTACAAAATGTAAGATTTTTACCTTAACATTGATACCATAAACCTTCTCGTTTGAGCATCCATTAAAAGGCATGGTTATATAAATTTAGTATATAGTTCCTATCTGCATATAAAGAGCATTTAACCATTAATTAATGCATAAATAATAATAAAATTGGTTGAAGCATTTCACCAAACAGTTGGTGTGCGTCTTCAACCTTTCAGATTTCAACAACACCACCAGAATCATAAATCTTAGTCCCTGATATATGCAAACCAAAACTATAATCTATTTACAAAAGTTTTTTAACCTGTACATTTTAAATATAAAACAAGAAATAAAAAAAATGTATATGGTTAATGGCATAAAAATACCTTCAAAGGGGGAATTTGGGGAGAGAGGACTTAACATGTCAGACCGACGATCGAAGCAATGTTGGGTCAGCTTCTAATGTTGGAGCAGCGCGATGAATCGCCACCCACTGCTGCCCTTGCACACAGTCGTTGATGTTGATTGGGATTAGAATCCATAGTACTAAGAGGGAAAGGAAAATGAAATTGCATAAGGGAAGTAAGAAAAAGAGGTGAAGGTAGTCTAGGGTTTTAGGGGGAAGTGGTTATTTGGGAGGGATGAATTGTAGGGATTTCATTTGAAATTTTTAGGAAAGAGGGAAGTGGTTATTTGGGAGGGATGAAATAAAACATAAATATTTATTTTCACTTTTTGAGAAACTAACGTATGTTTATAAAATTTGAATGATTATGGTGCTATATACAACTCACAGCCTCAAAAAATCAATTCTATGGAGTATTTTAGTGCTATTAGCTACTTTCAGCCTCAAAAAATAAATTTTATGGTGTTTTTGGATGTATGTTTATTTAATAGTGGGGTAATGTTGTTATTTAGTGCTTTGTATTAGAAGAGAGCACCAAAAAATTAATATTAACACCACCAAAAAATTGGTTTTGTACTATTGCTATGTTGGTGTTTGTATGGGTATATCCTATTAAAAAATTGCATATACCACATGACTCGATTTATTATTTGTTTCTCTGTTACCATCATGTGAGGGACTAACCCTAGCTGTTTCGTTAGACTTCATGACATATTTTGTGTATATCGGATTTCCCCAATTCTAATTTGAATAATTTTATTTCTAATTGTCCTATCTCACTTAGGGGAAACAATGTCTTAGGACATTCATGGGTGAATACTTCTTAACTCATTTGTTTAGCGATGTCTTTTCCTTTGCTACACAATATACTATTCTAATAATGTAGTGCTTCTGATTGAAACCTATGTACAATGAATTGAACTCTATTGCTTTTCGCGTACTCGCATATGTCTATAACACATTCCATTGGACTTAACAACTCGTGTGCCTATATAGCTCCTATGTTGACATCAACGACGATTGGAGGGTTACAAAACATGCTTAACATGTAAGTACACTCCTTGTACTTACTTTTCTTATTCCCGGTTTCTTTATCTATACACTTAGTCACAAATAACAAAAAACTTTCCTCTGGTTCTTCGGGTTAGTCCTTGGATTAGTAGCATCTATAATATTGGCCACTTGGAGGGTTATTCTCTGAATTGCTTCCTAGTTTAACTGTACTTTTGCGCTTCCCTGTGTCCGAACATTTTGTTTTTAGAAGTACCCTTGTTTCTATTATTAACAGAGTGTTTAGTTTTCACACATAGTGTTTTTCAAATATCTTATATAAGTTAGTACATAGGTTATATATATATATTTTTTTGTACGGAATGACCTCGTTATACACAATATTATCTGTTCTCATTTTAGTTATTATGGTTCAAGGATATCGTCACATCACGTATTGCAACATGTGCTCTTACTTTAGCTATCATGGTTTAGCCACGTCATACCATAGCCACCATGCTTCAAACACACGACTACCTCTTACTCAACCGTATGCTTCTAGGTTAGCCACAATTTTTAGTGCATGGGCTCGTCATACACTACAATACATGTTCTTAGTTTAGTTGTTATTTTTTACATGCGTGTATTGGTGTTTCAAATACGTTTACATTGGTCTCATATTAAAAGATTTAACTTACACTCTTCTTAGTGTAGCACAACCTAGTTAGCATGTCTTACAACAACATTCTTAGTAACTTCTCTATTAAGTCCCACTATTACTAAATAGTTGTAATTATATCCGTCAAGTCTAAGAGTTCCATTATTTAAACTTAAGTATTCTTAGGACAACTAAAGTAGTCAAGTCCTAATGTAAAAGTCCTAGTCATTATAGTACTTAGTGTCACACCCCAACCGATGACGGAAACATCAGAGTGAGATGAAAACGAGATTGCAAGAGACTTCATAACACTATTCGTGACAATATTTAATAAAATTAAAATTAAAATTTCATTTCATTGCTAAATTCAAGTACATCGTTTTGAAGCAAATATAACAACTTAATCAAGAAACAAAATACAACATAAGTACTAAAAATTTAAAGGTGTGTTTCTAGTCTTCCTACTAGATTTCATTCATGAACATCGTCATCAATTTCCTTCATTACGTATTAAAGTATAGATCAATACATAAAGTATTAGCGAGCATTCATGGATGCCGCAGAAAATAATATAGAGAGTGAAAGTCGAACCTGGGTAACAAAGAACACCAAGTTTTTCCCCAACCATTCCACTACTACCTCATTAGCTATATATTTTTTTAATATATCTTTGTTTTTGATGATCTTGCAAATCGTGGCTGACTTGGCTCGTGGATTTGGAGTTCAATCTTTAAAGGTTCTTTTAATGAAGATATGGTCGTATCATGATTCGACCGTACATGCGATCGGGACCCTGCTACTTGAGTCGTTGAGCGGTGTTTGTTCTATGTTGGAGATAAGTTGGTGGACAATCCATGGTTTGGCTGTGAATTGTTTGTTTAACCACTTACATTAGTTATGAACGTTCGTCCAGATGCTTGATTTAACCCACTCTTAATCTAGTTAACATATTGCTTTCAATTTTCAGATTTAGGTAGGGTTGTGGGTTGATATTATTATTTTATTAGTTCACATATATGTGCCTTATATTTAAAGGAAAATCACCAATTTGTAATCGACCAAACACAAAAACCAAAATGAACATCGAAAGCGTCTAGTTTTAGGGATTTCACTAAAAACCAAGCTATGTAACGCCTAAACTTAGATGTTACAACTATTCAATTCCAATTAGCAGCCAATAGTATTTTGAAACGTGTGTGGGAGATGGATGTAGCGTCTAATCCTAGGGACTTCACTGAAAACCAAGCCATGTAACGTCTAAACTTACGCGGTACATGCGTCTCCCACACACGAGTCAAAATACTATTGACGGATAATTGGAATACTTGTACCGTCTAAGTTTAGACATTACATGGCTTGGTTTTCATTGAAGCCCCTAGGATTAGACGCTTCAATGTTCATTTTGGTCAATGCCCAAATAGTCCATGTAGTTTTTAAAGGGTAAAACCATCATTTCACAAAAAGTTAACAGGGCCGGTCCTGAGAATTTGTGTACCATGTTCGAGCTTGAAAAAACATGCCCTTAGATCTTAATGAAATTGGGAACTGAGCTCAGTAAAGGTCTAAACCTAATGTCAATGAGCTAATAACTAAACCATAAGAATAGTTGTGTAAGTTGGCCTATGTTGGTGTTCGTATGGGTATACCCTATTAAAAAAATTGCATATACATATTGTTTTTTTTTTTAAATAGCATGACCTTCGAAATAGCGGACCCTATCCGGTGGTCCTTCCCGCCCAACCCCAGGGCCGCCCCTGAAAGTTAACATAAAATTTAACGAAAGTTAGCCTTAGACTACAAACATTGCAAAATTGAAACCATTAAACTTGCACTAAACCTTAGGGAACATATGTGTAAAAAATAGAATAATTAGATTGGGGACTCAAGGCGTAATTCATGATAGAGCATATTTGAAATTGATTTTCTTTCTTTTAAAAACAAAAAAACATTTTCCTTATGAAACGCAAAATACTACCAATAACAATACAAATCTCTTCGTTTTATTCCATGAACTAAAAGAAAGGTGAAACTATCACTCATGATTTGAGATCTAGCTTGAGTTATTTGAACTCTGAAGCTCTACTCAAGCATAGCTCCACGTAACTTAATCTCAGATTAAAGTGGTGCATGCTTGAGCTTACTGAATTCAAAATCCTAGATGGCAAGTAATTCTTCAATTTGTTGAAAATGTCCAACAAAATACCATGCTTAATTCATCTCCATCCCCCCCCCCCCCCCCCCCAACACTCGCAATAACTCACGAACTCATCTTCAATATATCCCAATCAGCTCCTTGGTATCATCATCATAATCATCGATTGTGTCGTCGTCATCATAACTTTCATGTCTGGCTAAGTAAGCTAAAGCGTCGATAGCCGAAGTGCCAGCCGGACAACCGATTAGTTCACGATGATCAGATCCAATTGATCTCAGCTTCATGGTTCCTTTGGCCTTGTCTTTGGACTTGCAAACCGGATGGATATGACAAGCTAGGCATCTGGCTGTACCGCATTTTCCGGTGAATTTGGACTGATTTGTGGGCTTGCTTGAAACTTTGGTGAATAAACCAGTGACGGAAGCTGAATCTACCGTTTTAGTGTATCGCCTTTGGCGAGACAAGGGAGTGGGGAGGATTGGGTAGCTCCTAACAACACCGTGTTGACGACCCTCTCGCTTCATTGCTACTATGATAGTGAGGGCTGTTGGTTTTAGGTGCAGAATTGTGGTCACCATTTTATAGAAGAATTAAATAGGTCGTTTACTTGGGGAAAAAGATGGTTTGCTTGGTCAACCTTGCCGTCTGTCTGTGCGTGTTCCACAAGCCTTAACTTGTAGTATGTGCCTCAAACTATGTCCATTCCTTTATCAAAACGAAAATAATATTTCTGTTAAAAAATTAAAAAAATATTTGTTTTTAAAATAACGTAGTTCCGTTCAAAAATAAAAATATTAGATAACGTAGTTTGTCTACCAGGAATTAGTTAGTTTATCAAAAGCCAGATAAATTAACCAAGTGGCTTTTAGTGCTTTAATAAAGTTATCTGAATATTTTATAGATTTTCTTTTTCAGATTTTACTGGAATTGAAATGTTGGTAAAGGACCAGACGGTATGGGGGCCGGCTAAGGCCCGGCGTGGCCCGGCGCCGGTCTCTCACACCGCCCCCCTCAGCCCGGCATGTGAAAACCGGCTTCCACTGGACGATTGTGACAGGCCATAATTTTCAAAAAGTAGCCGTTCAACGGTTATATTGTTTAATAAAAAAAATTTCTCCTTTTCTATAAAACCATCTCATTTTATACCATTTTTCATCATTTTCTCCCCACTTTTAACCCAAAACACTCTATTTTTATACCATTCTTTTATAAAAAAATATATATTTTCATCCACAATGGCATCTAATTCTTGGTGGTCCTCGTCTTCGGAGGAGGAAGAGGAGATGTTTTACGCAAACGCGGTGCAGATTCTTATGGAGGAGGAAGAGGAAGACGTCTCGTCTGAAAGCGTTATTACCAGACTAATACGGATTAACAGACATCGTCAAGGTTTATCATTAATAAATTTTATTATCCTTATTCCTTATTTCCTCGTATTTATATATTTTTTTACGACAGGAGCGCACGAGAAATTGGTGAACGATTATTTTTCGGATGCACCCCTTTACAATGCCGACATTTTCAGACGAAGGTTCTGAATGAGTCGCCGGTTATTCACACGGATTGCTGATGAAACTGTATAGCAAAAAATATTTGCGGAAACCAAACGCGTATGATGTTCAACAGTTGTACCAAGCTCATGAAGCACGGCACGGGTTTCCGGGAACGCTCGGTAGCATTGATTGTATGTATTGGGCGTGGCATAACTGCCCGAATGTGTGGCGAGGCCAATACACGCGAGGTGATCATGGCCATCCAACCTTAATACTTGAGGCCGTGGCCTCACAAGATTTATGGATCTGGCATTCTTTCTTTGGTCTCCCTGATTCACTCAACGACCTCAACGTGCTATACCAATCGGCGATCTTTAGCGATGTCGTTAATGGAACCGGTCCGGACACCCGTTTTACAGTTCCTGGGGTTGAGTATAGACGCGTGTATTATCTTGCTGACGGACTATATTCGTCTTTGTCACACCCCAAATTTCCACGTGTTACCGGTGGGCCCGGTAGGGGAGTATCGTGACGTGGTTGGCAACATAATAGTCAAACAACACAATATTTAAATGCACAGCGGAAGCAAAGTATAGATTTAATTCAACCAAACGATATTGTAATATTAAGTATCACAAATAGTCGAATATAAATCCACAGGTAGATCCAAATAAAAGGAAACAAATGTTCAACAGTTTATGACATCCAAGCTGGCGAGACTTAATGTGGATGCTAGGAGACAAGCCAGCCTATTTCGCGTAGTACCTGCACTTAACCTTTTTAAGAAAAATACGTCAGTTTACACTGGTAAATACAATCAACCGACTCATTTTGAAAAGAGTTTAAGAAAATGCATTTAAGGCACAAGGCACAAATAATATTTTATAACTTGGGATAATTATTTAAATATATAAACTTGTAAAGGATTTACATGTTACTTATGCGTTCAGTAGCCCGGATCGAGCCGGGTTAAAGATCAATAAACACACCACTTTATTTATGAGACACTGACAGGTGTACGCCTACACCTGAGTGCTAAGGTCGTGGCCATTTCGTAAAATGATGCCAGGGATATCCGGGACACGGTCATTAACCCCCCAAAGGCTTTAAGCAAACAAAACAAATTAAACGGAGACATCTCAATAATTTAACCATAATAAGATTAAATATTCAACGCCCGACCAAGCGGTATTTTATATACCTTACCCAAGCCCGTAGAGGGAAATAAGTTAAAAGTATTTACCTGAGCAAGTATAATTCAAAATCAGCGAGTGCAAGTATCTTTTACTGGTTCTCCTAATCTGGAACGAAGGTTTATAATAACCTATTAGAATCCTAACGGGTCTTTAGTTAAGCTCACGCTTAGACCGGTTAGTTTTAAAGATACGGTTCGTACGCACGATTAAGCGAAGACCGGATAGAATGTGATTTAGACCCAACAAGTTTGAAGACTTGCTTAATATGGGTATATTATACACATTCTGGATTTTTAGATAAAACTGATAAGGTTTGACTCGTTTCGGCTAATTTATGTAAACTAGTTACATAAACCGAACTGAACGCGCGTGAAGCGTAACGGGTATCCGTAAGAGTCCTAAACAGGTTTCCTAAGTTAACATGCCTTAAATAAGTTGTGACATCAGTAGGATATCACCCATGACGCCCCAAACGAGTTTAATCTCTTAATAAGCCCCGTAGGGGTATTTTGGTCATTTTAAAGATTATAAAAGGGTTTAATTAGACACCTGTGATCCGGGTCTGAGTTGTTCAGTAAAATAGCTTATTTTAACAGGTTATAACCTTTGGTAATAAGTCTTATATACTAAAATAGTTTTAAACCCAAACTATGCGTTAAATGCACGTATAAAGCCGTTTTAAGCGACGTACGGTTAAAATACGATTCTGAGTTTTCTGATCAAATAAACAGGCTCAAAATACTCCATTTATTATTTAAAATCAGTAGCAATTGGATTGGCGTTAAAAGGATTTATAAAACTCATTTTATGGCCGAAAAGGGTATTTTTGGTATTAACCGAATCGGGGCGATAAACCTAGCTTATGATCAGTTTAAAAATAATTAAAAATCTTCAAAAATCCCAAAATATTATATCACATCAGTGGGTAAAAGGGTTTGGTGTCCAAAAATGGGTTTAGATAGGCTTTACGCTAATGACGCCGTTTAATTACTTAAAAGCATTCAAATTACGTCATTAAGCATAACTCCTTATCTAGACCTCCAACTGATGTAAAATTTTAGGTACAAGTCTAAAAATCAGTAACTAAGATTATGGCACTTTCACATTTCCAAAAATCTCGTTTTATGGTCATAAGGGCATTACGGTCAATATTTAGGCGTTTAACGGAAACATCGGACGATTAGGGATTCGAGTGGTATAAACGCAGAGGCTTATACACACATGCAACTAGGTCCTAATGGAACTTTAAGGCATGTGTGTATAAGCCTTTGCGTTTATACCACTCGAATCCCTAATCGTCCGATGTTTCCGTTAAACGCCTAAATATTGACCGTAATGCCCTTATGACCATAAAACGAGATTTTTGGAAATGTGAAAGTGCCATAATCTTAGTTACTGATTTTTAGACTTGTACCTAAAATTTCACATCAGTTGGAGGTCTAGATAAGGAGTTATGCTTAATGACGTAATTTGAATGCTTTTAAGTAATTAAACGGCGTCATTAGCGTAAAGCCTATCTAAACCCAATTTTAGACACCAAACCCTTTTACTCACTGATGTGATATAATATTTTGGGATTTTTGAAGATTTTTAATTGTTTTTAAACTGATCATAAGCTAGGTTTATCGCCCCGATTCGGTTAATACCAAAAATACCCTTTTCGGCCATAAAATGAGTTTTATAAATCCTTTTAACGCCAATCCAATTGCTACTGATTTTAAATAATAAATGGAGTATTTTGAGCCTGTTTATTTGATCAGAAAACTCAGAATCGTATTTTAACCGTACGTCGCTTAAAACGGCTTTATACGCGCATTTAACGCATAGTTTGGGTTTAAAACTATTTTAGTATATAAGACTTATTACCAAAGGTTATAACCTGTTAAAATAAGCTATTTTACTGAACAACTCAGACCCGGATCACAGGTGTCTAATTAAACCCTTTTATAATCTTTAAAATGACCAAAATACCCCTACGGGGCTTATTAAGAGATTAAACTCGTTTGGGGCGTCATGGGTGATATCCTACTGATGTCACAACTTATTTAAGGCATGTTAACTTAGGAAACCTGTTTAGGACTCTTACGGATACCCGTTACGCTTCACGCGCGTTCAGTTCGGTTTATGTAACTAGTTTACATAAATTAGCCGAAACGAGTCAAACCTTATCAGTTTTATCTAAAAATCCAGAATGTGTATAATATACCCATATTAAGAAAGTCTTTAAACTTGTTGGGTCTAAATCACATTCTATCCGGTCTTCGCTTAATCGTGCGTACGAACCGTATCTTTAAAACTAACCGGTCTAAGCGTGAGCTTAACTAAAGACCCATTAGGATTCTAATAGGTTATTATAAACCTTCGTTCCAGATTAGGAGAACCAGTAAAAGATACTTGCACTCGCTGATTTTGAATTATACTTGCTCAGGTAAATACTTTTAACTTATTTCCCTATACGGGCTTGGGTAAGGTATATAAAATACCGCTTGGTCGGGCGTTGAATATTTAATCTTATTATGGTTAAATTATTGAGATGTCTCCGTTTAATTTGTTTTGTTTGCTTAAAGCCTTTGGGGGGTTAATGACCGTGTCCCGGATATCCCTGGCATCATTTTACGAAATGGCCACGACCTTAGCACTCAGGTGTAGGCGTACACCTGTCAGTGTCTCATAAATAAAGTGGTGTGTTTATTGATCTTTAACCCGGCTCGATCCGGGCTGCTGAACGCATAAGTAACATGTAAATCCTTTACAAGTTTATATATTTAAATAATTATCCCAAGTTATAAAATATTATTTGTGCCTTGTGCCTTAAATGCATTTTCTTAAACTCTTTTCAAAATGAGTCGGTTGATTGTATTTACCAGTGTAAACTGACGTATTTTTCTTAAAAAGGTTAAGTGCAGGTACTACGCGAAATAGGCTGGCTTGTCTCCTAGCATCCACATTAAGTCTTGCCAGCTTGGATGTCATAAACTGTTGAACATTTGTTTCCTTTTATTTGGATCTACCTGTGGATTTATATTCGACTATTTGTGATACTTAATATTACAATATCGTTTGGTTGAATTAAATTTATACTTTGCTTCCGCTGTGCATTTAAATATTGTGTTGTTTGACTATTATGTTGCCAACCACGTCACGATACTCCCCTACCGGGCCCACCGGTAACACGTGGAAATTTGGGGTGTGACAGGTTGGTATCAGAGCCATCACTGAGTGAATTAAACACTAGCCTTTTGTGTTCAATCTCAGTTACACAATTGCACATTCTCAAATCTTCAAGTCTAGACAAAGAACTTAGGAATAATCCAAAATGTTTCTATTTTACTTTTAACCTTGTCCTTTATTTTTCCTTGTTATTACCTTTGTTTATATGGACAGGTTTAAAAATGCCGCCAAGATTCAGGCGAGGAAGTCGAGGAAAGGAGCCAATGAGAGCCCCTAACGACCACGAGGCCGGGCCTTCGAGCCGACGAACTCCTTCATCTGCAAGGAGTGCAGGTCCACAAGAACCTTGGAGGGTTTACGAGGAGCCTTCCAGACGATCTACTTCACATAGCTCCACGCCTCCATATTATCACTCATATGGGCCTCAATCCGAGAATGAGCCCAACAATCCGCCACCTTCATACATACCTTTGCAACGATCAGCATCGCACCGTTCCTTCGACGACCCTACTCCTGTCTTTCAGGGTCAGTTTAACCCAGCAGAGTACCTACCAGAGCACGTGGGCTTTAACCCACTAGGACCAGAGGATCACTTTTCTGGTGATCAAGATATGGACGAGGACACAGATCCCGTCGAGGCTTCAACCGGATCCTTGAACCATCCTTTCGTGATCTCAGACGGTTCGTCTTTTCACGGAACACCATACCAGGGTCCGGATAGTCACATGGCACGGTTCGAACGGTGTGAGTGGCACTATACACCATCTGAACACTCATCACCTCACCAGCAGCCGCCACAGCAGCAGCAAGATCCCTCTGGGGATCCACGTTATGAGGCAGTCACGCCACCGCCACCACCGCCGCCAGTTCATTTAGCGCCTCCAGAACCACCTAGACGTAGGAGGACTGGCGCACGGATCTCAGCACGAGAAGTTGATTTTCATCTCAACACCCCTCAACACTCTAGCGGCAGCCACTACCCGCCTATATATGAAGGCCCACATATGGGAGGACCTTCAGTTCCAGTTTCGGAGGTGAATTCGGCACCTATTGCACCGCCATCACCGGGTTTTGGCCACCCAATCCCTGCTTATACGGCTCCGGCAGCTTACAACCCATACGGACCGCCAACATACCATGGTTATAACTATGCTGATGATCCTTACAATGTGGCATCAAGCTACCTAGCCCATAATAATCCTGAGGGACCATATGGACCCCTTGGTGAATGGGATACCCAGCTCGGGGGTATCAAGCACCTGTTCAGCCGCCACCACAGTACCAGCCACCACGGGCTCCCCCTCCTGAGCAGGAGGATCTCCGTCAAAGACTGGCCAAAGTGGAGCGAGACTTCCAAAAGGAACGTAGGAAGAATGAGGGATTTATGAGTGGCTTGGCAAACTTGCTGAAGGGAAAGAAGAAACGGGATCGTTAATTCCCAATATATATTGTTGTATTTCCTTGTTTAAATCAAGTCCCTACGTGGACATTTATTTATGTGTGTATGTAGTCCCTGCATGGACATCAAGTATTGTACTTAGTCCCTACGTGGACTTGTCTCTAGTAGTCCCTGCGTGGACATTTACTTTTGTAGACCATCCCTGTGAGGACATGTATTATATGTATAGCTCCTGCGTGGGCAAGTATTGATGTGAAAAGTCCCGTTTAGGGCAAAATGTACTACTTTTAGTTTTAATGGAATGTAAGTTTATAAATTTCATCATTTCTATGTTATACATAATTAAATTATATATGAAAGAAATAAATCAGAATCATTCCTTTTAAAAATCTATCTGCCTATGTTATTTTTGTTAAGGATCTTAAAAGTATAACCTAGCCTGCATGTCATTTTAAGACCTGGCCCAGATGGTAAAACTCGTTAAAAAGATTCAAATCCTTGTTAACATCTGAAAACATGTTAACACTCCTGGCAGACATGATTCGTTAAAAACACACGTGTTATTATTATATATGGATTTTTTTCAAAGATTCTAAACCCAACTTAATGATCTCTGAATCATGGGTTAAATCATTAATAAATATGATCAATTCTTTTTACCATCCATTGGTAATGGAATGCCTACGTGCCCTTCTCATTTTCATATGAGACAAAAGACAGTATTAGTTGGTGACCCTGTCTGATAAGGGTAATGAACTTTGTTCAAACCTTCATACTTTGATTCTCTGAAATCATAGCTTATAATCTAAATTGTCCCTGTGACTAGGCCTTATGTGCTAATAAAACTGTTATTGTTTTATAATTAGGATAAATTATATTAGAAATCCTAAATTTATGTGAGTAATAAATTAACCATATATGGTCTATGTTACCACGGTTAATAAAATTGCCATAAAAGACAATTCTATAATAAACTCACCAATAAGTTATTGTCGATATGTTACAGTTCAAGATACATGGCAGACTCAAACGAGGTCAACAGTCACCCAGGGATAGTGAATGATAATGCCCGTGTAAACGTAGCAGGTGCAGAGTTACAAGCTATGATAGATAATGCGGTTAATAGAGCTATGGATAGACAGCTCCATGAATCAGGTGGTACCCATACAAGGACCCAATCTGCACCACACTCTAGAACACCCTCCAGGACCCACACTGCCCACAACAGTAATTCTCACCACTCGTCAAACCGAAGGAGTATTCCGTCCCAAAGAGTTATACAGGATCAAGAACCCCGTAATAGGGGTTGCACCTATAAGTACTTTGTTTCGTGCAAACCCAGGGACTTCACTGGGGAAAAAGGAGCTGTTGATTGCATGACTTGGATGGACGAAATGGATACTGTGGTGGATATTAGTGGTTGCCATAATAGGGATATTGTGAAGTTTGTCTCACAGTCTTTCAAAGGAGAAGCATTAGCCTGGTGGAGATCTTTGATCCAAGCCACAAGGAAAGTCCCGTTATACAACATGACCTGGGAACAGTTCATGGCACTAATCAAGGAAAATTTCTGCCCTCAACATGAGGTTGAGAGAATTGAATCTGATTTCCTGGTGCTGGTCATGAAAAACCTGGACTGTCAGGCCTACCTTACCACTTTCAATACTTTGTCAAGGTTGGTTCCCTACTTGGTAACTCTGGAGCCTAAACGTATAGCTCGTTTTATCGGGGGTTTGGAACCGGAGATCAAAGCAAGTGTAAAGGCTTCCAGACCAACCACTTTTCGGTCAGTAGCGGACATATCGTTGTCTTTGACCTTAGATGCTGTCAGGCTGAGGTCACAGAGGAAAAATGATACCGAAAAGAGGAAGCGTGAGGATGACAACTCACGACGATCAGACAAGAAGCAGAAGGGAAACAATGACCAAAAGAAGGGGTCAGGCTTTAGGAAGGAGGGTCAGCAGTCGGGTGAAAAACCCAGATGTAAAATATGCAAGACGCAGCACTTCGGGAAGTGCAGGTATGAATCGAATTCAAATTCACAATCGAAAGCTTTTGCATGTGGGTTGTGCAAGTCCAAGGAACACAAAACCTTGGATTGCAAGAAGCTAAAAGATGCGACCTGCTACGGTTGTAGTGAAAAGGGGCACATCAAAAGCAATTGCCCAAAATACGCCAAGAAGCCCGAAGAGACTAAGAAGACCAATGCTAGGGTCTTCAGGATGGATGCTAAGGAAGCCGTCAAGGACGACAACGTGATAACAGGTACCTTTCTCGTAAATGATGTTTATGCGAGAGTGTTATTTGATTCAGGCGCTGATAAGTCGTTTGTAGATAATAAGTTTTGTGAATTACTGAAACTACCTGTTAAAACTTTAAGTGTGAAGTATGAGGTGGAACTAGCAGATGGCACTTTAGAAACCGCCTCAACCTTATTAGATGGATGTTTCATATCCATTAAGAACCACTCTTTTCCTTTGTCCCTACTTCCTTTAAAACTAGCGGGTTTCGACATAGTTTTGGGTATGGACTGGTTATCACATAACCAGGCCCAGATTATTTGCAATAAGAAGCAAGTGATGATCAAGACTTCGTCTGGTGAATCACTTACTATCCATGGAGATACCCAGTATGGGCTGCCCGAGAAAATGTCTATACTCAAAGACTCTAAGTGTTTGAAGAAGGGCTGTGTCATCTACATGGCACAGGTGATTATTGATGAGCCGAAACCCAAGATTGGAGATATCCCAGTCATTTCTGAATACCCCGAAGTATTTCCTGAAGAACTACCTGGGTTGCCACCAGATAGGCAAGTAGAATTCAGAATTGACATTATTCCTGGATCAGCACCAGTTGCAAGGGCGCCTTATAGGTTGGCACCAACAGAGATGAAGGAATTGAGGACGCAGCTAGATGATTTACTAGCCAAAGGTTTCATCAAACCTAGTTCGTCTCCTTGGGGAGCACCAGTTTTATTTGTCAAGAAGAAGGATGGATCGATGCGACTGTGCATTGACTACCGTGAGCTTAATAAGGTTACTATCAAGAATAGGTATCCTTTGCCCAGAATCGACGATCTGTTCGATTAACTACAAGGGGCAAGTTTCTTCTCGAAGATTGACTTGCGGTCAGGCTACCATCAATTGAAGGTTAGAGATGAAGATGTGCACAAAACAGCATTCAGGACTCGTTATGGTCATTACGAGTTCCTAGTGATGCCTTTCGGGCTCACTAATGCACCGGCCGCGTTCATGGATCTCATGAATCGCGTTTGCAAGCCGCACTTAGATAAATTTGTCATCGTTTTCATCGACGACATTCTCATCTACTCAAAGAACCAAGTTGACCATGAAAAGCATCTTCACTGCATTCTGGAACTACTTCATAAAGAAAAGCTCTATGCCAAGTTCTCGAAGTGTGAATTCTGGCTTCGGGAAGTCCAGTTTCTTGGACATGTTGTTAGTGAGCGTGGTATCCAAGTAGATCCCACTAAAGTTGAAGCTGTCATGAATTGGCATGAGCCAAAGACGCCTACAGAAATACGTAGCTTTCTAGGGTTGGCAGGATACTATAGGCGATTCATTGAAAACTTCTCAAGGATTGCTGCACTGACTTCGCTGACACGTAAGAAGATTAAGTTTGACTGGGGTCCTAAGCAGCAGGAATCCTTCGATATTCTGAAACAGAAGTTGAGCAATGCTCCAGTATTGACATTGCCTGATGGAATAGAGGAGTTTGTAGTTTATTGTGATGCATCACACACCGGGATGGGATGTGTGCTTATGCAGAAAGGCAAAGTCATTGCCTATGCTTCACGCCAGTTAAAGGTGCACGAAAAGAATTACACCACCCATGACTTGGAGTTGGGTGCCGTTGTATTCGCACTAAAACTGTGGAGGCACTATTTATATGGAATAAAATGTGTGATCTATTCTGATCACAAAAGCCTTCAACACCTGTTCAACCAGAAGGACTTGAACATGAGGCAACGCCGTTGGATGGAAACTCTGAATGATTACGATTGTGAAATAAGATACCATCCCGGCAAGGCGAATGTAGTCGCCGATGCCTTGAATCGGAAGGAGAAAGTGAAACCCATCCGAATCAATGCCAAGCGCATGGAAATCAAGAACAATTTGATAGAAAGGTTGTTAGCTGCACAGAAGGAAACTGTGTTGGAAGCTAACTATCCTAACGAAAAGCTAGGAGTAACTGAGGAGCAGTTATCTCTTAGTAAGGATGGAATTCTTAGATTGAATGGACGGATATGGGTTCCAATTTATGGGGGACTCCGTGATGTTATCCTCCAGGAAGCCCACAACTCTAGATACTCCGTTCATCCTGGAGCTGATAAAATGTACCAAGATCTAAGGGCAAACTATTGGTGGATAGGCTTGAAGAAGTCTGTAGCTACCTATGTAGCTAAATGCTTGACGTGTGCGCAAGTCAAGGCAGAACATCAAAAACCGTCAGGTTTGCTACAACAGCCTGAACTTCCTACTTGGAAGTGGGAAATGGTAACTATGGATTTTATCACCAAGTTACCCAAGACAAGGAAAGGAAATGACACCATCTGGGTGATAGTTGACCGACTGACTAAGTCAGCACATTTCCTACCTATTAAGGAGACCTACAGCTCCGATATGTTAGCCCAGCTGTACGTAGATAAGATTGTAGCTTTACATGGCATACCTGTGTCTATTATCTCTGACCGGGATACTAGATACACATCACATTTTTGGAAAAGCTTCCAACAATCTTTGGGCACATGTTTGAACTTTAGTACGGCTTACCATCCACAGACAGACGGTCAGAGTGAGCGTACTATTCAAACGTTAGAAGACATGCTTCGTGCATGTGCAATTGACTTGGGTGGTAGTTGGGATAAGAACTTACCACTAATTGAGTTCTCCTACAACAATAGCTACCATACCAGCATCAAGGCTGCGCCTTTTGAGGCATTATACGGTAGAAAGTGTAGATCGCCCGTTTGTTGGGCAGAAGTTGGAGATGTCCAATTATCTGGACCGGAGATAGTGTTCGAGACAACAGACAAGATTGCCCAGATTCGTGACCGTCTCAAAGCTGCCCGGGATAGGCAGAAGAGTTACGCTGATCCAAGTCGTAAGGATTTTCACTTCGAAGTAGGTGAAAAAGTCCTACTTAAAGTGTCACCCTGGAAGGGAGTGATGCGATTTGGTAAGAAAGGTAAGCTAAGCCCGAGATACATAGGACCTTTCGAGGTTATCGAACGTGTCGGGTCAGTTGCCTACAAGTTAAACTTACCTGAAGAGCTCAGTAGTATACACAATGTGTTCCACATCTGCAATCTGAAGAAGTGTTTCGCTGACGAATCAGTGGTTATATCCCATACAGATGTGCATATCGATGAGAGCTTGAAATTTGTGGAAAAACCTTTATCGATCGAAGATCGACAGGTAAGGAAGCTTCGAAGGAAGCATATACCTTTTGTAAAGGTCAAATGGGATGCCCGTAGAGGTCCCGAGTATACGTGGGAGGTTGAGTCCACCATGAAAGAAAAATACCCTTACTTATTTCAGTAAATCTCGGGTCGAGATTTATTTTAAGGGGGTGAGGATGTAACACCCCGAAAATTTACGTCCTATAATGTGTTGACACGTGTCATAGGTTTGAACGTGTAAAATAATGTTCTTGAAGGACTAAAGTTGACGAACAGTGAAACTGTGTAAATAGAAGGGTTCAAAGTGTCAACAATGAATAAATATACTTTGCAATAACCCTACATGATGTTTATAACCTTAAATGAATAGATCATGGATCATACGAAGCGAATTGTGAAAGAAAGTGAGAGATTACAAACTACAGGGGTTAAATGTGCCAACATGTTTAAGTTATACCTCTGAGTGACCTTTTGACAAACCCGAAGCTTTGTAACGATTAAGTATGCTCACTAGAATGTACCACAAAAGTTTCATGAAGTTTCGTTATCGTATGAGCAAGTTGTGATAAAAGTCGTGTGTGAGGGTTAGAATCGTCAACATTGAAATTTAGGGCTTTTCGGGTGATCACAAAGTTACCCGAGGACTTGACAAAGTGGGTATAAGTATTAAAGCCCCTATATATAAATATCAAAGCCTTAAAATGCAAGAAACATCATGAAAACGACCTTTCGGGGGACTAAGGACCTAAATGCAAATGAAAGAAACATGTTTGCTTGATCCGGATGGGCCAGGCGGCCCGCATCAGGATCAACAAAAGCCCAAGCGGGCCGCTTCCGACCTGCAGGTGCAGAAAAAACAGGCAGCTGCCTGTTGATGCATGGAACCGACTCAAATGCGATTTTTTCGATACCTTGGGCTGCCTAAAGTGGTTTTTAGCTAGTAGGGGACTTGTGGATGTTATTGTTTCACTCCTAGACTTAGGTGTTGATGATCCATACATGTTTGAAGTTATTTATAAAGACCCACATTATGCAACATTGATCATTCATCAACTTCTGAGCATTTCCAGAGCATACAAGCAGGTCACAAGCATTCCACATCATCTATTAGTCGTGTGTAAGTATGCCTAACCTTCTCTAATTCATTTATACTGAGTTAAAAGTCTAGAAATCAAACCGTCGTAACTACGGTTTGACTTAGTGATAAATCCCAATCGGTCCAGCGTTTAGTCGAATCGAAAGTTGTTATAAGTTGGTATTTATATGGGTAATAAACCCCTAAAAGGTCACCCACTGATTTCAATCTTAACTATGTCGTTTGGTCGAGTCAAACTTCTTCCGAAAAGTCAACAGAAACACTAATCGCATATTTAACGATACGAAATGGCCACGACCTTTGCACTCAGGTGTAGGCGTACACCTGTCAGTGTCTCATAAATAAAGTGGTGTGTTTATTGATCTTTAACCCGGCTCGATCCGGGCTACTGAACGCATAAGTAACATGTAAATCCTTTACAAGTTTATATATTTAAATAATTATCCCAAGTTATAAAATATTATTTGTGCCTTGTGCCTTAAATGCATTTTCTTAAACTCTTTTCAAAATGAGTCGGTTGATTGTATTTACCAGTGTATACACTGACGTATTTTTCTTAAAAAGGTTAAGTGCAGGTACTACGCGAAATAGGCTGGCTTGTCTCCTAGCATCCACATTAAGTCTCGCCAGCTTGGATGTCATAAACTGTTGAACATTTGTTTCCTTTTATTTGGATCTACCTGTGGATTTATATTCGACTATTTGTGATACTTAATATTACAATATCGTTTGGTTGAATTAAATCTATACTTTGCTTCCGCTGTGCATTTAAATATTGTGTTGTTTGACTATTATGTTGCCAACCACGTCACGATACTCCCCTACCGGGCCCACCGGTAACACGTGGAAATTTGGGGTGTGACAAAGACGAATATAGTCCGTCAGCAAGATAATACACGCGTCTATACTCAACCCCAGAAACTGTAAAACGGGTGTCCGGACCGGTTCCATTAACGACATCGCTAAAGATCGCCGATTGGTATAGCACGTTGAGGTCGTTGAGTGAATCAGGGAGACCAAAGAAAGAATGCCAGATCCATAAATCTTGTGAGGCCACGGCCTCAAGTATTAAGGTTGGATGGCCATGATCACCTCGCGTGTATTGGCCTCGCCACACATTCGGGCAGTTATGCCACGCCCAATACATACAATCAATGCTACCGAGCGTTCCCGGAAACCCGTGCCGTGCTTCATGAGCTTGGTACAACTGTTGAACATCATACGCGTTTGGTTTCCGCAAATATTTTTTGCTATACAGTTTCATCAGCAATCCGTGTGAATAACCGGCGACTCATTCAGAACCTTCGTCTGAAAATGTCGGCATTGTAAAGGGGTGCATCCGAAAAATAATCGTTCACCAATTTCTCGTGCGCTCCTGTCGTAAAAAAATATATAAATACGAGGAAATAAGGAATAAGGATAATAAAATTTATTAATGATAAACCTTGACGATGTCTGTTAATCCGTATTAGTCTGGTAATAACGCTTTCAGACGGGGACGGTGTCGGTGACGAAGATGAGTAGTGTAATTTTTATAAATTTTTAAATCTAGTCTTTTTTTATAAATTTTAGGTAGTGTAATTTTTTTTAGGTTATGTAATTTTTATTTATGTTATGTAATGGATTTTATTATCTTCTTTTATGTCTTATTTTTATTTAAATTTTGAATTGTTTTTATAAAGTTAAACAAATAAAAAAGTTGAACAATAAAAGTTAAACAAATAAAATAAATTAAACAATAAAAAATTATGTGGGGTAGCCCTATCCTCCACCCCTCCTCAAAATGCAAGGAGGCCCATCCTCCATAGGATGGTGATGTGGCGCCTACGTGGCGGCCATACTCGTGGGAAAGATTTACCAAATGATAACTAAATTTCAAAATTGTTTAATTTAATAAATAGTCAAACCATAAAATAATCAATAAATAGTTACCAGGAAACATTTATATATCATCCGAATCATCTAATTTTCAAAAACTTTATTATAACACGATTTGAAAGTTGACAAAGAAATTTTAAATTATAACGCTAGTATAAATAAATATTATAAAGTTTTGGTGAATTTTTATTATGAGAATTCCGTATAGAACTAATTTATGGACTTCATTATTTTGTTCTGTATAATAAACCCCTTGGATCCCGACCAATGAATCTTAATCTAAATGAAATAAAAGGAAGACGAGACGAATGATTAGTTAATTTGAACATAACATAACAATATCAAACCCAACCTTCGGAGCCAGATTAACGTTTGTTTCAACGGCTGTCCCTGAATGCACCCCATGTCTTCTTCTGTAGGGAACAACGTCGGCCTCCTTCTTCCCTAAAGATCCAATATTCGGATCGGAGAGGCCGGAGCCTGTGATCGAGTAACTTGGATCTTGTTAGAGAGCTAGAACCTGCAAAACAGTAAACCGTTAGGCTCGCCGCAGAGATGGGAGGACCCCTCTGCGACCACCCTCCGGCGTGAGGATAAGTATTGGTAGAGAGAGAAAATATGGACGAAGGTTCAGAAAATCGTACTTGTCCTTGTACTTGATGGGGTATTTATAGTAGTCAACTGGCATGACGTCATTCGGCTAGACGCACTTGAATGGGTGTTCGTCCTCGACGATGAGGGAACGGACATCTTCAAGATGTCCGTCTAGGAGTGGTTCGGTTCATCCCTAATGATTATGTCCGGACTCGGACATGTATCTTCATTCCCTATGCATGCTTCTTCTCCGTATCTTCATTTTATTTCTACACCATCTTATGACGTCTGTAAGTTAATAATCTTTTAATTATTATCTAAATGATAATGATGAAGATACATACTATTAATTATGCTTTTGTCAGAAATTTGAATTTAAGGTTTTAGTTATTGTGTAGCAACCTCCCCAGCCATTACCGAAATTCGTCGAATGGGAAGAGAAAAATCCCTCATCTGCAGATGGATTCACGGTAAAATTCACAAAGGCACGCGATGAAATTAAGAAAACCGTAGGATGAGGCACCGTTGCTGCCAAAGCCCATCCTCCTCCTAAGCCACCACCACCAAAAATAGAGGCAACTGTACGGCCATGCATAGTAGTCCATTTTCAACTATTGTATACTTGTAAAATTACGAAAAATAGTCGTTGACCACGATGACTTTTAAAAAAGGCCACTTCATACATCCTTGGAGCGACCTTTCAAGCGTCCAAAAGCAGACCTCTCAAACACCCAATAAAAAAAGGACACGTGGCGTTTCAAATGTTGCAGGTAGGCCCAGACGTGTCACATGCATTTCCAGACGTATAAATAGGGATTTTCAAAGACGCATCCCGTGCATGATGTGTGACTCCAAGGACGCATGAGGTGGCCAAATCTTTTTTTTTAACGTCCAACATAAGAATTGCCGGATACTCCATACGCGGCACCCATTGGCCGAAAGGTAGCCCGCGGCAGCCCAACCTACGCATACGGAGCCCTTAGCCCACCATGCCACCAGTTCCGGGGAAAACCCGACCCTGCACCCGCCCGAGGGCACGACGATCCAGAGCCGGTAAAACCCGGGTGGATCAGGAATCGAACTCGAGAATATTCGGTCAGGAGACTTTCCCTCATTTCCATAACCACTGAGCTATAAGCCCAGGATTATGAGGTGGCCAAATCTAAAAGTGGTTTTGATTAATGACCCTTTTTGTAATTTTCCCTGTAGTTAATGCTGGCTGATTCTTTTATGTATTATCTGCAGAAGAATAGATTTTGTTGTTTTTGAAAGGGACATTATCAACAAAAACCAGGTATGGTTTTAGCTAGATGGATTTATCAAAGCTTATAATAGGTGGTTGCTGGTTTGGTTGTTGATATGATGATGAAGAAAATGATGATAATGTTAGTTAGGCTATGTCATTTAGCTAGAACTACAAGAATATCTTGTTATGGTCGATTTTCTTAGATTTTCTTTGTTGATTAATGTGTTATAGATAGTTAGACGTTTTTTTATTATATTAATTTATTTTGTATGTCATATTAGAATATGAGAAAATTACGAAAATAGCCAAGAAAACCGTTGACTTACGAAAATAGCCAGTTCACGCGTCCTTGGAGCAGGGCATCACAGATTACGAGGGACCTTATGCGTCTGCAGGGCTGAAAGATGCGTCAGCCAATAATCAAGCGACACGTGGCTCAATGATTGGGTTTCAAAAGTGAAGACGCTTCCAAGGCGTCTACGAGACGCATCCACTTTAGCTTGCGTCTGGCTTAGTGTGATGCGTCTGGCTGGGTCCAATGTTCGATGCGTCTTTGAGAGTCTTTGGAAGTGTCCGCCAAGGTATCACGTGTCAGCTTTTGGATGCCTCTTCAGACTCTTCTAATGCGTCTTACGCTTCCCTTGTCAGCTTTTGGATGCGTCTATGGCTGCTTTGTATGCTTCTCCCATGTCAGATTTTAATGCATCCTTAGGAGTCTTCTAATGCGTCCAAAGACGCTTCCCTTGTCAGCTTTTGGATGCGTCTGTGACACGTTTTCTTAAGCGTCCAGAGACGCCTGTACTTATGCATCATGAGACGCTACACGTGTCAACCGAAGACCTGTTCAGACGCATGTAATGCGTCGGTAATCAGAAAAGTACACATTTGACTCTTTAGTACAGTCAGACGCATTGTGAGGAGTCTCGAGACGCTTCAGAGAAAAAAATGAGTTTTCGTTTTTATTTAATTTATGTATTACTCGTTTTTTAGATTGTAGGTACCATTACTCAAAACATTTTACAAAATTTGATCTCCAAATTTTTACAAAAAATATCTATCTTCATATTTTTTTTTCTCTATTGATATGGCAGTCAAATTTGTCATTTATTGTGATGGCAAGTGGGAAGTCGTTGACGGGAGGGTTGAGTACGTGCTCCAACCAGATTCACTTAGACGTGGTTTTGAAACTTCTACTACAATTTCTTATAACACGTTTTTAAAAAATCTTAGTGAGTCAACAGGTCTTCAAAACATCACACGTTTATCTTACAAAATGTCAAGTTTTAGTGATCCCATTGATATAACTGATGATTCCGATCTTACTTTTTTTTTTCAATATTGCGGAAAGAAACCCTCATGAGTTGTTTAAATTTTATGTGGTGCAAGAACTTGGTGTTGGTTCATCTTTGGGTTCTTCCAATTATTTTAAATGTCCCGATCTTAACGTACATGTTTTTCCTGAAGATGAATGTAACGCAACAGATAAATCTAGAGTTACTGATAATGTTAATTGTCCTCTTGAAAATAAAAGCCAGTTTTACATAGGATATATTTTCCGTAACAAGCAAGAAATGAAAATAGAATTAGGAAAAATGTGTCTTTCCAAAAGTTTTTCGTATAAAGTAGACAGATCATCCAAAACTCGTTACGAAGTATCTTGTATTGATGAGAATTGCAAGTGGAATTTCAAGGCAGCTAGTCGGGAATTTTGTGATGTTTTTTACGTTAAACATTTTAACAACAAACATACATGTTCTAAGACGCAAACATATCCACATATGCGTCAAGCAAACCCAATGGTGGTGGGTAGCTTATTAAAAGAACAATTCAAAGATTGTGGACGGATATACCGTTCCACGGAGCTTGTAAAGGATTTTAGGATTAAAGAAAAAGTCAATTTATCATACATGCAAGTATGGCGTGGGAAATGTAAGGCATTAGAACTTTTGCAAGGTAGTTCGTCAAGTTTTTTTGCCGAACTTCCTGTCTATTGTTATAACTTGGAGAAGGCTAATCCAGGAACAGTGACACACATACGCACTGATTCTGAAAGTCGTTTTGAAATGTTATTTGTCGCCATAGGTGCGGTGGTAAGTCAAACACTATATTAAATGTTACACTAAAATATAAATAAATAAATTTTACCGCAAAAAAATTAACAATATCGTATTGCTTTCAGATTCGAAGCTTTCTCAGAAATTTAAGACAGCTTATTATCATAGATGCGGCCCACTTGAAGGGTGAATTTAAAGGAATAATGTTTTTGGCTGTTGGCATGGACGGAAACAATCAGATTTTGCCTACTGGTTATGGCATTGGTAAATCTAAAGACGGTGAGTCGTGGACGTGGTTCCTTTCAAAACTGAAAGAATGCATCGGCGACCTTCCAGATTTGGCAATCATTTCTGACCGGGCAGCTTCTATACAATTAGCCGTACGGGTTGTGTTTCCAAGAAGCTTTCACGGGTAATGTTGTCGTCATTTGATGGTTAACCTTCGTTATACGAGAGTCTTTGGTGGAAGGCTTGCAAATCTTACAAGATATCCGATTTTCAAGAATCATTCGACGCGCTATGTGCCGCTGTTCCAAGATTACGGAACATTCTTATAGAAATTGGGTTTGACAAATGGTCAAGAGCACATTGTCCAGCCAAAAGATATCATTACATGACACCTAACAGCGCTGAATGTATGAATGCTTTATCAAAACATGCCCGAAAAATTCCAATAACCCAACTCATAGAATTTTTTCGACAGTCTGTCCAAAAATGGTTCTATGATCGCCGGAACGAGGGAATTGAAGGCGAACACTTGCTTACAACGTGGGCTCAAAAAAAATTCAAGGCAAAGTTGATGGTTCTCGTTCGTGGATGGTTGCTGGAATTGGTCTGAACAGTTTTGACGTTGATGACGGTGGAAAGAGAAGTTTAGTTGACTTCTCTAATGGAACATGCAGTTGTCGGGTTTGGCAAGTATCTGGGTTACCTTGCAGGCACGTTATTGCAGTATCTAGATTTTTAGGTGAACCCGATTGTGCTCGTTATGCGATGTCATGTTACACTAATGAAGTTTATAAATCCACGTATGAGGAGCAGATAAATCCACCCCCTCATAAATCAGAGTGGGAAGTACCCGATGGACTGGTCAATCTGCAACCACCGCTTATTACGAAACGACAAGCTGGACGTCCTAAAGAAAACAAACGAATCCTATCGCTAGGAAAGGACCCCCACTCCCATATACTGCGGTAAGTGCAAAACGTATGGGCATTCTCATGCGAGCTATTTACAACCGCCCAAACAAAGACTACTTCTCGCCGCGTCTCTAAGCCACAACCCACACCCGTCCAAGTTGAAGCTGGAGAATTTCAGGATTACGTAATTCAAAATACATACCCCTCGTACAATTTGGATGATGATTAAATAAGTTTTTGTATAAATTTAAGCCAAATGTATATCCTATTTAAGATATATTAACAGCCCCATATTTATATTTAGAAAAAAGTCTTTATTCATTTTTTTAACAGTGAAGTTAACTATTCGAGTTATGTGTCCATTATCATTCTCTTTTTACTTGAAAAAAAATAGAAGATAATTTCACTCAATAAAGAATTAACAAAAATTTCAATTCAATTTATTAGTTTCACAACATGGTATTAATAGAAGATAATTAAGCATGGTAATGTAAACTACTCTAGGCATTATTTATTAAGTAAATTATTAATGGGGTGTGAAACGTGCAGAATAGAGTTGATCTGCCATAAATCTTCTATATCTCATACATGCATCTTGCATGTTTCCTTCCTGCCAGTTTGGAAGTACACTGTTTTGCACAAGATTTTGCAGTAACATACACAGTATCACACCCGAATTCCGACCAACCCGTTGTTCGGATGTAGGCCAGACAACATCCCCGGTGTACTCCAACGCATCAGCCTCGCTTAGTCCAGCATTTTCCCAATACTGTATATGACCGAGGAACCATAAGAAGAGACTCTCGAATTCTACTAGAGTTTGGTGTATCCTTCTGTGAACGCAGAATCATTCCCCGCAATTAAGTGCATCACAATTATTGGTAAAATAAACGGTAATATTTAGTGAGTGCATATCTATCTTTAAGATTATCCAGACTTCTTTGTCTTGCGATACTGGTATGTAAACCTGAAAAGGAGATATGGTAAATATTTAGTGAGTGCATATCTATATTGGTCATTCTTACACTGTAAACCTTTTTTTTTACCGTATCCACTTTCCAAAAGGCAGGGTATAGTCCTACATCGCCAGTAGCGTATCCGTAAGCATCTTGATCCTGTTCCGCCAGAAGGTTTATAAAATTTGGGGGGAGAAGGGTCCAACGAACAATATCTGATGAAGATGTCCCTCGACGATTTTCTGTTTCTCTATCTTGTATCAGCTTGTTACACCATGCACGGACATGCTATAAAATTTTTAAAATCATCATATTTAGAAATTATAAATAATAAAAATAATAAATTATGTAAAATAATCAAATTACCATTTCTTGCATAAAACCATTTCCACAATAGCCTAGTACTCCACCCCACCACTCTCTGTCTAACGGCGTTTGACCCATATAAGTTGAATAGCAAAATTGGCTATCACCGTCGTAGTAGAACTCAAGAACATTTTGTGACCAATAAACAGATTGGTCATTCCGATTAAGCCGGATAGATTGGCTATCGAAAGGCGGATAGATTGCCATTGGCATTTTATTTTACTGGTTGCATGTATTGAGACAGACAAAATGTTTAAAAATACCCTCAACAAAACTGATTTTCGTTGCATTATATAGTAGGTGGGCAAAAATTAAATTTCAATTAAAAAATATATAATTACGTATACCAAAGTGATAAAATTAATGTGAAAAAAATATATATAATTACGCATACCGAGGCCACCTGATGCGTCCTTGGCTCCTCCAAACGAGCCACTCAACGAGCCAGAGCCAGCCACACATGCGCCACCGGATGCAGCTGAGCCAGACGCATCAGCATACTTTTTGGACATGATGCGCTGGAGGCTGACGCATCACCATACTTTTTGCCATGTGTCAATACGTTACAGGCGGACGCATAAGAAGTCGGAAGACCTGCTCCAAAAACGCGTGAAGTGGCTATTTTCGTAAGTCAACGGTTTTCTTGGCTATTTTCGTAATTTTCTCTTAGAATATTGCACGCGAATGTTCATGGGGGAGTGTATAGTTTATCCTTACATTTTCTCTTTTTTTTGTGACATTGTTTAAAGACACTTTGTTAAATGCTGCGAGAAAGTGGGGTGTCACACTTTAGATAAATCCTATATTGTCAATTTGTCATGTTCTGGTCACATGAGAGATACTCGGAAATTGTTTCATCTTAAGTATTATCAACATGTTTTGAACACAATGGTTACGAATAAAAGGGATTTCTACAGTTAAACATGCTTGATTAGTAGTAATCCATGATTGGTGATCTCTTACGAAGTCTTAACTCAAACACCCAAAAGCAAATATGTGACCTCCTTATGGGCAGTGCGAAAATTAATGATCGGAATGAGAGACAAATATTCCATATGATATCAGAGTCACTTGTGTTCCATACTGTTTATGATACGTCACAAAGGGAGTGTTTGTGAGACTTTAAGCATACAATACATTGTTTTGTTCTATCAACATGAGATATATTGTGTTATAAAGAACGTTCCGCCTTTAATACATCAACGAGTTTTGGACGCAATGATCGTACCTCTAAAGGTCACGATAGTATCTGGGTGATTATTGATCGTTTGACCAAATCTGCTCACTTTCTTCCTATTCGTGAAGATTACAGAGTGAAGAGACTTGCTCGAATCTATACCGATGAGATTATAAGCCGTCATGGCGTACCTCTTGACATAATCTCGGACCGTGATGGTCGTTTTACTTCACGTCTTTGGTGAACGTTTCAATCCGCTATGGGTACGCACTTAAATCTTAGCACGGCCTTTCATCCTCAGACGGATGGTTAGACCGAGCGTACTATTCAGACCCTCGAGGATATGCTTCGTTCTTGTGTCAATGACTTTGGTGGTAACTGGGATGTACATTTACCATTGATAGAATTTTCTTACAACAATAGCTACCATTCCAGTATTCAGATGGCTCCTTTCGAAGCTTTATATGGGCGAAAATGCTGATCTCCTCTCAGCTGGCATGTGGTTAGGGAAAAGCAGTTCACCGGCCCTGAGATTGTTCAAGAGACAACGGATAAAATTCTTCAGATCCGTGATAACTTGATCAAGGCTAGGAACAGACAAAAGGGCTATGCTGATAATAGGCGGGAGCCTCTGGAATTTGCTATTGGTGACCGAGTTCTACTCAAGGTATCTCCCTGGAAGGGAGTAGTTCATTTCGGGAAGAATGGAAAGCTTGCGCCTCGCTATGTGGGTCCTTTCGTAATACTTGAAAGGATCGGCAAGGTAGCATACAGACTCGACTTGCAACAAGAACTAAACAACGTGCATCCAGTGTTCCACGTATCTAACTTACGAAAATGCCTAGCCGACGAAGGACTGCATGTTCCTCTTGAATATTTGCAGATAAATGAAGCTATTCAATTTGTGGAGAAACCGGTCGAAATCATGGATCAAGCTGTCAAGCGTCTGAGGCGCAGTAAAATTCCCATTGTTAAGGTTCGATGGGACGGAAAGCGCGGTGCCGAATTCACTTGGGAGCTGAAAAGTGATATGAAGGCCAAGTATCTGCATCTCTTCGAGCAGTCTTCTTCTAAGATTTCGGGGATGAAATCTCCTAAAGGAGGGGAGACTGTAACGCCCAGCGCCCCTGAACTTTAGATAATTGGCAAGAACAGTCCCTGAACTTCTGAGAAGTTGTCAACTTTAGTCCCTGTGGTTTTATGGAGTTGATGTTTTGATACTTCTGGTGTGAATCTTGTTGATACTATGGTGCTTGACTCTTTATTCCAGATGCTTAATTTTGACACTTAAACTATGAGACTTGATACTTAATCTAGATACTTGACCCTTGATGCTTAATCTAGACACTTGATTTCTGATACTATGGAAACTAGATTCTTATTGTTGATTCTTGATACTTGGACTCTTGATTCTTGATGTTTGAGAAGCTATGACTCTTGACCCTTAAATCTAATTGGTGCTTGACTCCTTAGACTCGTGAAACTTGATTCTTGGTTAAACGAGAGACTGGAGCCTTGGCACTGGCGGAATCTAGGAAACTTTAAGACTTCGGTACTTATGACGTAACCTAATAAATAAAATACTTTACATAAATTTTAGATATAACGCAACGCCTCGCTTTACGCGAAAAACGAATCAAAAACGGAACGCGAAAGGATGGGTTGGCCAGAGTGGCCGACCGATCGGATGACCAGCCGATCGGATGACCAGCCGATCGGACGGCTCCCAGCCGAACCACCTTTCCTCCTTTTCCTCCTTTACCTATAAATAGGTTGTCACATCACCATTATGAGTGATGTGACAGCTCTGCCCGAACCAGACGCACGCGCACACTAATCTCTCGTTTTCTCATCGATTTCGGTACGTTTCAAGCTAGATTCTTGTACTTTCTTACTCTACGCATCATTCTCTACGTGATTCTCACTTGAAATCACACTTTTCACCGTGAAATCTCTCAGATCTGAGTTCTTGAGGGTGATGCCATCATGGTGGTTTGTACAAACTGCCATGTGATGTCATTCAAAGCAAGATATAGCTCGGATCTAAGGTATTTCATACATTTTTACACTAAATCTAAATTAAATATATGCTTTTCATATAAGACTTGGGTCGTTCTTCATCTTTTCTTCAAATTTCTGAACTATTTCGGTGATAAACGTAACTAAACGGGTTGTAGACTTGATCGGTGGTCTAGAGTTGGTTTAGGAACGGATTGTTCACTGATTAAGACGTTCACGGGATGGATTCCGGCATAAACCCGTCGCTAACAGACCACTGATTGGAATGGGGTGGTTCCCGACCAACCAGAATGGTTGTTAAACGATAAGTTACTACTGTCTCAGTACGTGTCGTGACGTCACCATTAACTTTCAGAACTTGGAAACATCATGAAATTGGTAAACAAGAACAATAGGCCAGCCGATCGGACAGCAATCCGATCGGACAGCCATATTCACATAAGGCCAGCCGATCGGACAGCCGTCCGATTTGACAACCTTATCCACATTAGGCCAGCCGATCGGACAACCTTATCCACATTAGGCCAGCCAATCGGACAGCCTCTCCTGTTTTGCACCAAGTGGCAACCCGATCGGATGGCCATCCGATCGGGTAGCCATTGTCACCAAACTCATAAGGTCATCCGACCGACTGTCCATCCGATCGGACAGCCATCCGATCGGACAACCATCCGACCCAGTGACCTATTAAGCACTTTATTCAATCTCGATACTTCGCCCGACGCTTATCTTATTGTAATCTAATCAGGCTAATCTCAAAAGAGCTCCCTTTGGTCCAATAACTGTCGTGACTGTTAAAGCAATCACTGTGAGTATACTCGATCCCCTTTTTACTTTAAACTTTTGGGGTGTAACATGTATTCTATGAAACTTAAACTTGAATCTTTGGAAACTTTTACTCTATCCTATGTGTTCGTGAAACTTGTGATTCTTGATTCTTGATTCTTTGTGCTATGTGACGTTTAATCCTGAGGGTGTAGTTCCACCTTAACAATAGTAGCGCTATAGGAGATGCACCTCTCCCATTATTCTCGGGGGGTATTGTTAGGAGGATTCTAGTTTACCTTGAGTTTTGAGTAAACACCAAAGCATCGGGATACTTGGGCAATCACTGCGTAGACTGCGACACTAGCACGGCTGAAACTATTTTTATTACTTACATTGTGGATATTGTTTTGGTCAAAAATCAAGCAATGATAATGCAACCAAACTTTCTGTTGTGAGGTATGAATCTTGAATTGATGAACAACAATAAGGATCACTATGAAATGTAATGAACAAGTGACACGAAGATTTATACGAGGAAAAAGCCCTTGATCAATGAATGATCTCCGGCATAAAAAACCTCGGGTGATGGAAACTACCAATCACCAACTCAAATTAAACAAGAAATGTAATACAACTTCGGATGATAGCGAGCTAAGTACAAGGATCACTATAGTGTATTGTGTAAAAAAGTGTGTAATCGCCAAGTGAGTTAACGAGAGCTGGTGAGAGCAGTTGTAAGAGTGTGTGTGTAGCCGAAAATAGCCAAGTGTTTTCTAATTAGCTCGCTACCCCTTTAAAAATGGAAAATATCTACACTAACTAACATTCCGCAAATGGTGCAAGTCCTCCACGACTCCATAACGTCCACTTTTGGCCAGGCACGTACGGAATAAACATAGAATATTTTCCAGGAATATCGCCAAAACCAAGTCCAAGCTGGTACTCCTGCAAAACAGTTTCGAATTCAAAGTAGACAACCGTTAGTACAAGGATCCTTATGATGATCCATGATCCTGATCCTGCAACACTTCTGAGGATCACTACTTCAGACAGAATTGAGGATCACTAAACCCAACAGTAAATGAGGATCACTGATCATTTAGAAATCCACCCCTAACAGATATGAGTTGTTTTAAATCTATTATTCTATTATCAAACTTGTATACTCGCCAAAACTTTGGTATTGATATCTTAATACATGTTGCAGGCTGATAGGATGCTATGGAACTTTGGAAATCAAGATAGGAGATGCCTAGAAACGTCGCCTTAATAATTTAGACTTTTGAACAATTTCATTTGGTGATGTAATCTTGATGATGCTTGATTTTGTTGTTAGACAATTAGTATGAAATCTATTTAATGATTATCGAAACATTTAGTGTTATGGAAATCTCATGAGCAATCTGAACGCTTAGTGCTCGCACCTCGATGTTTCCGCCATCGGTTGGGGTGTGACAGCACACAGTTCAAGGATCCTCTCAGGTTCAAGGATCATCTCCGGTTCAAGGATCCTCCCAGGTCCAGGGATCCTCTCAGGTTCAAGGACCCTTCCAGATCCAAGGATTCTCACAGGTCCAAGGATCCTCACAGGTTCAAGGATCCTCTCAGGTTCAAGGATCCCCCTTCCAGGTTCAAGGATCCAACATCTTTCAGGATCAAGGATTCTTAAGAAGTGTACAACCTTCAAGCACAGATGTTCATCAAGGAGACTTCATTCCAATGCAGACCATTGCCTCTTCTGGTCCTTCAATCATACCAGAATCCCGTCAATATGGATTCACATCTGGAATTCCAAACTTGAATCCTCCGGGAGGTAACACTTTTAATAATTCTTATAACACTAACCATGGCTCTATGCAGGATACAGGTATCAATCAAGCTATGGCTAGAGAATTACAGAAACTGAAGGATATGATATCCAGCGTTCCAGGGGTGGTTAAGCCCATTCCTGAAATCACAGATGGCAGCCATAGGATATCTCGTTTTGCACCACCTATTTGTGATGCTGAGATACCCAAAAGGTTCCAGATACTAACCATGAAGCTGTATGATGGTTCGACGGATCCAGAGGAGCATGTAGCTCAATACAGAGAAAGGATGGAGATAAATCCAATTCCTGAGAGGTTAAAGGAAGCATGTCTATGCAAGGGTTTTAGATCCACACTCACAGGATCAGCTCTTAAATGGCTGCTAAGTCTTCCCCCTTACTCCATTACTTCATTTGCTAATCTAGTTAACCTGTTTAATAGCCAATTCTCATGTAGTAGAAAATTTGAACGATTAACTAGTGACCTATATAGGGTAACACAAGGCCAAAATGAATCACTTAGAGATTACATTACTATGTTTAGTAAAGAATCCTTAGATATCCCTAACCTGGATATAGCTACGGCTGTGGAAGCCTTTAAAATGGGTTTACTTAGGGATTCATTGTTCTATGATGATCTTGTCATGACCCCTTGCAGGAATCTTGATGAAGTGAGAACCAAGGCCCTTTGATTCATCTGATTAGAGGATGATAAAAGGATCCAAGAAAGACTGGCAGGATCCTCCAAGCAGGTGCTGCTTCACTGATCCACAAATAGACAGAATCCGCCACTGTTTTCCGGCAAATACTGTTTTCAAACCATTTGATCCCACCGTTCTAAGCGATTATGTTTCTGAAACTTGGGTAGCTTTCCCGGTCACACCGTTCACAATAGGATACACGTATCCTTTCCCTGAATTCACCCAGTCTTTCTTCTCCCTCACTGGCATCTCCTATATTCAAGCTATGCCAATGATCTGGAGGGTCCTATATACCCTTGAAAGGATCATTGAGCAAGAAGGAATTACCCTAGGAATGTCGGAGTTGGCAGAAATGTATGATCTCACCACATTTGGATCCCGCCGATACTTATTCAAGCGTAAACCCAGTGAAGAACACCCCATTTTCAAAGCCACTAAGAATGAAACTAACTGGAAACGGAGATTCTTCTTTGTCAGAAGGGATTCTCTCTCTGATGGAAAGGATCTGCCAAGGAAGTGGACCACCCATGGTAGGATAGAGGATCCTGAGAAGGATCACCAGATAACCTTGCTTTTGTATAAGGATCACTAACACCCTTTTGTTTCTGTTGTACAGCTATCTCTGTTTCGCACCTTATACCATCACCTGCCACCAAGGAAAGGCTCGCTGCTTTCAGAAGACTCGATCCTGCAACAAGGTCATTCAAAACAAACACCCAGGATTCACAAGAAGTATCCTCAGGTTCCGTTACTATGTCAAGTAAGTATCATGTATTTTGTATAGTCAAATATTTAAATAAATAGTTGAATAGAAATAGGATAAGGATACTTATCTGCTTTGAATGTGTAGGCGCTGGGAAATCCTCGAAATCTGCCTCCAAGTTCAGTGTAACTGATCTTGACACTGTCAGATCCTCAAAGAAAAAGTCTGCTGCTAGCCCTTCCATTGTAATCCCCAAGGCTACCACTTCAAAGGGAAGAGGTGGAAAGAAAAGAAAAACCTCTGAAACTGACAACCTTCAAGGCTTGCCTCTGATCCGCCATCAATTCCTCGAGTACTTTAATGATGTAAGGATCACTGACTCAGCTTAGTTATCCTATCCACTTGAGGATCATATGATCCTAACTTTGCATTGTCTTGTTTGCATAAATTTGCTGAGATTGAGGACTACGTTGGAAATGTTGAGGATCTTGAGGAGAAATACAATGATCTCCAAAAGGTGGCGGTGCTCAAGGATCACAAAATTGCCTCCCTTGAAAAGGATCTCAAGGATGCCAAAACTCAGACAGCTGCAATCCTGATCAATGTTGATTATGAGAAGCACGAGATCACAGAGGATGCTAAGGTCTCCGCTGCCATTGCCATGTACAAGACCAAGCTACAGATGGCTCAAGAAGCTCAGGATCATGCCTTTGATAGGAGCAATTGGGACGTGGAAGGCTGGAAGGCTAGGCTGGCTGAGTTGGAGGATGAGGCTGATGAGGCAGACGAGGCTGATGAGGTTCTGGCAATCGAGGCTAGTGGTGGTGGCAAGGATTATGCGAAGGATACCGGAGCAGGAGGGGATGATGATGCACCGAAGGTGTAGGCTGCATAAATGGGCGATGAAGGACATTTATAGACGTAGCCGAAGCCCATTTTTTTTTTAGTTTGATAGTTTGTTTTGGTTATGATGTTTTCTTGTTGAACAATGATGGGTTGTACTCAAACAATAGTAATTAGGGCTAAGGATCATGGATCCTTTGAACAATAGGTAGGATTACAAATGGTGGAGGGATCCTCTGTTTGGGGGATGAAGACATTGTGATCATGCCGTCTTTTGATTCCTGCACTACCAAGACCCTTAGACAATGGACACCCTTTGCCAACCCATGTGGACGGGCCACGTTTTGCTGGTAGAAACGTGGGTTGGCAATTTTGACAACCTTAAAGGGTTTAATCTTTTGTGAATAAAATAACTTCAACTTTCTAGCTTATCCTGTGTTGATATCCTTGTTATCATTTTACTTTCCAACTGTTGTGATGTTCATTTTGTTTAAGCTTATCAAGTAAAGAAAAATTTAAGAAATATCCCCAAAAAGTTTAGGATATGATCAAGGATCACGTATCCTATAGCTGATTAGTTTTGAAAAGTTATATAGTTTAAGGATCACAAGTTCAGTTGTCAAAAGATAAGGGTTACTCAAATAAATAATGAATAGAATCAAAATAGTTAAGGATCATACCTGAGAATCCAAGTTAGGATCCTAACCTTTAATAAGGTACAACTTGGGACTAAGCCAACATAGGATAAGAGTTAGTAACTGGGGACAAGCCCAACAATTCTGGGGACAAGCCCAATATACTGGGGACAAGCCCAAAGGATAACTGGGGACAAGCCCAAAGGATAACTGGGGACAAGCCCAAAGGAAAACTGGGGACAAGCCCAAAGGATCGTATGTAAACTGGAGTATGGCCCTCACTGGCGACTATCCAAACTTAGTGACATGAAAATGCCAAAACCTTAGCTAACGTGAAAACATTAGAAACCTTAGGAATGGATGTATGGTACGTCTACCATTATACGTAGGATCCTGAATATAGCCAGTACAATGAAATTGTCAGCCCCTAAAGCGAGTACTGGTCCCATTGCCATGAACTATACCAGGATCATCGTGCGCTACTGGCGAAACTGGGGACATGCCCAAACTGGGGACATGCCCAAATAACTGGGGTCAAGCTCGAATAACTGGGGTCAAGCCCAAATAACTGGATACTTCTGTGGATACTCAATCCTTAGTTAAGGATACCTGAACCTTCAAAACTCAGAATCAAGTGAAAGGAGGATAAAGGATGCAGGATCCTCATCCCTATATAAGAGAATAAAAGAATGAAATAGTTTGAGATTAGAAGATTACCAAGATGAGGATCATCCGTTCTGTAAGGATCCTTCAAGGATACTGGTCAGGTAAGGATCATGGATCCTTGTCACATAAAGTATTTCTTCAAATGGATAGCATTCCAAGCCCTTGGTAGCAAATCACCTTCCATTGTTAGCAATCGATATGCCCCCTTTCCTGCTTCAGCTTCAATCAAATAGGGGCCTTCCCACTTTGGTGCTAGCTTTCCATCAGCGGGATTGGTGGTATTCTGAAATGCTTTCCTTAACACCATATCACCAACTTGGAATTTCCTGATCCTGACATTTTTGTTGTAAGCTCCAGCCATCCTTTGTTGATAACTGGCCATCCTTATCCTTGCCAAGTCCCTGATTTCTTCTATAGTATCCAGGTCTTGAATCAAGTTTTCAGCATTTTCTCCAGGATCATGAATGCTTGTTCTTGCAGTTGGAACCACCATCTCTGTAGGGATCACTGATTCTGCCCCAAATACCAAAGAAAATGGAGTTTGGCCTGTAGCATTCTTGGGAGTTGTCCTATCAGCCCAAAGCACATAAGGTAGTTCTTCTGCCCATTTTCCTTTCTTGGATCCAAGCTTCTTCTTCAAATTGTTGATGATGATCTTCTTGGATGATTCTGCCTGACCATTAGCTTGTGGGTGGACTGGTGTAGATGTTATCATCTTAATCCCCCAACTGTCACAAAAGTTAGTGGTTCTATTCCCAATAAATTGGGATCCATTATCACAAATAATCTCAGAAGGGATACCAAATCTAGTAATAATATTTCTTTTAATAAAGGATATAACTTCCTTTTCTCTGACTTGAGCAAAGGCTTCAGCCTCTATCCACTTAGAGAAGTAATCAGTCATAGCAAGCATGAATACTTTTCCACCAGGTGCCTTAGGAAGCTTTCCCACTATATACATTCCCCATCTCATGAATGGCCAGGAAGAGGATATAGGATGCAAGAGCTCCGTTGGTTGATGAAGGATATTACTATGCCTCTGGCAAGGATCACACTTCTTGGCATACTCCACAGCATCCTTCTTCATAGTGGGCCAATAGTATCCCGTCCTCAGGATCCTTGAGAATAATGCCCTGCCCCCAGTATGGTTTCCACAATCTCCTTCATGGAAATCCTTTAGGACTTCTTGGATTTCAGGATCCTCAATGCATCTTAAATATGGTCCTGCATGAGATCGTTTATGTTTTGGTCAAAAATCAAGCAATGACAATGTAACCAAACTTTCTTTTGTGAGGTATGATGCTTGGATTAATGAACAATAATAAGGATCACTATGAAGTATGATGAACCAATGACACGAAGATTTATACGAGGAAAAAGCCCTTGATCAAGAGTTGATCTCCGGCACAAAAAACCCCGGGTGATGGAAACTACCGATCACCAACTTAAATTAAACAAACAATCTGTTACAACTTCGGATGATAGCGAGCTAAGTACAAGGATCACTATAGTATATCGTGTAGAAATGTATGAAAAATGCTAAGTGTTTTGTCGAGAGCTGATGAGAGCGGTTGTATGAGTGTGTGTGTGTAGCCAAAAATAGCCAAGTGTTTCTAAATTAGCTCGCCACCCCCTTTAAATTAGAAAATATCTAGCCTAACTAACATTCCGGAAATGGTGCAAGTCCTCCACGACTCCACAACGTCCATTTCTGACCAAGCACGTGCGGAATAGACTGAGAATATTCTCCAGGAATGTCGCCAAGACTAAGTCCAAGTTAATATTCCTGCAAAACATTTATGAATTCAAGGTAGACAATCGTTAGTACAGGGATCCTTGAAGTGATCCATGATCCTGATCCTGCAACACTTCTGAGGATCACTGCTTTAGACAGAATTAAGGATCACTAAATCCAACAGTAAATAAGGATCACTGGTCATTTAGAAATCCACCCCTAACAATTGCCCCCAAAATATAAGGAGTAAATATGTAAATAAATGAGTTATATTTTGTCGATCTTATCCGCAACAAACTAACGGATATATAGCCGTTAAGATCGAACTAGCTGTTACGATCATGACGTCAGTGAGATGATTATCCTGCAGAATCATCATTATAAATAAGAGTTAGAGATAGGGATCGATTAGTATTCAAATTCAAGAGAACTCCTTTTAAATTCTCATCCGACGATCAAGCAGGTAACTCTTTTCCTTTTCTTCCTTTACGTTTTATTCTTCTGTTCATCTTTCTTTACCTTCTTCAAATCAAGATGATGCTGAGATCCTCACCAGCCAAGGATCATAAGAAGGAAAGTCCTCTCAAGAGCCAGGGGATCCTCGAAGATTCGGTGAAAGAAATATGTTGTTTCTCTGATCCACAAATAGACAGGATCCGCCACTGTTTTCCAGCAAATACTGTTTTCAAACCATTTGTTCCCACCGTTTTAAGCGATTATGTCTCTGAAACTTGGGTAGCTTTCCCAGTCACACCTTTCACAATAGGATATTCGTATCCCTTCCCTGAATTTACTCAATCTTTTTCTCCCTCACCGGCATCTCCTATATTCAAGCTATGCCAATGGTCTGGAGGGTCTTGTATACCCTTGAAAGGATCATTGAGCAAGAAGGAATTGACTTGGGAATGTCAGAATTAGCCGAGATGTATGACCTTACCACATTTGGATTCCACCGATATCTATTCAAGCGTAAACCCGGAAAAGAACATCCCATCTTTAAAGCTACTAAAAATGATATCAATTGGAAACGGCGGTTCTTCTTCGTCAGAAGGGATTCTATCCCGGATGGCCAGGATTTGCCGAAGAAATGGAGCACTCATGGTAGGATAGGAGGATCCTTAGAAGGATCACTAAGTAAGCTCATTCTGATAATGATTACTAATATGCTTTTGTTTCTTTTTGTATAGCTATCACATTCTCGCATATTATTCCTTCAGCCGCCACCAAGTGGAGACTTGCTGCCTTTAGAAAGCTTGATCCTGAAACAAGATCATTCAAGACAATCACCCAGGATTCACAAGAGGTATCCTCAGGCTCTGTCACCATGTCAAGTAAGTATCCTGTTCTTTTTATATTCAAATATTTAAATAAATAGTTATATATGAATAGAATAAGGACACTTGTCTGTTTTGGGTGTGTAGGCGCTGGAAAATCATCAAGATCCGCTTCCAAATCTAGTGTTACTGAGCTTGACACCGTACGATCCAAGAAAAAATCTACTGCTAGCCTGATGCGTGTGAAGTGTTATATATATTAGGTGTATATTTTAAGCCCCTTTAACACTTACTTTTAGCCAAGTTTTAAATTTATAAAACACGATATTTTACTAACACTAAACACACATATGGGCAAGTGCACCCATCGTGAGCGTAGTATAGCGTTCGTAAGATACCGAGGTCGTCCAAGGACACAAGAGCTTTTAGTACCGGTTTATCCTCAACGTCTAATCAAAATAAAAAGTTTATAAAAATGGTTTTAAACTAAGAAAAGTAAAAACTAACTAAATGCTGAAAAAAAAACAGATAGACAAGATGAATCACTTGGTTCCGACTCGTATCTAGTGTAACCTTTGATTATTTCCGCACTTTTGCACATAATTAAGAGATTATCTTAGTTATTGTAGTAGGCCCCTCTTTTGAAGGTGACGTTACCCTCACCCCAGTAGTTTGAGTCAGCAAGGATACAATCCTAAAAGGGTGGATTATTGGAAGATAATTAATTAAGTTATTAATGCAAATTATGGTAGGCCCCTCTTTTGGAGGTGACGTTACCCTCAACTAAGTAGTCTGAGTCAGCAGGGATACAGTCCTAAATAGCCGGGTTATAGTATTAATAGTAGTTAACTTATGAGGGGATCAAAGAGTTTGGACCCCCGCCATCCAATACCGTGAAGTATTGAAGGAGGTCCTACTAAATTTGACCCAGGTCCATTGCAGGACCTCTAAACACTGAACAATGGCAAGACCTTTACCAAACCGTTCCCTTAACCCCCGACCAGGTAGCCAACATACCTCCATATAGACCGTGGAGATATGAATGGTGAAAATCTTTTATTTTATATAGACAGTAAAATAATGCCAAGACACCACGGACAAACGATAAGGAAAGATCACCTTCAACATAAGCAACTAGTTATTAAAGTCATTAATACAAAACCAAATAAAAAGTGCAAAAGATTAGAAATAAAAAGTATTACGCTAGACACTTTGTCTTCACCAAGTGATGTAAGAGACTTAGGCAAACATGGCCTTGATTGTCAAGAACTCTTACGATCAATCTTGGATCCCGAGACGACTCACACACTCTACGATGGACAATGGATGATGGTGTTATGGTGGTGGTGGGTGGTGGGTGAAGTGTGAGAGAGGTGGTGTGCCAAGGGATGGTTTGAGCTTGAGCCAAGCACTCCTATTTATTGGCTGAACAGAAGCTCGGGCACGGCCCCGTGTCCAGTGGGCACGGCCCCGTGTCCACATCCTCTCTTTCTTCATTAAATGCAGCTTTGTCTTATTAGTTGACCACGCCCCCGTGTCCGCTGAGCACGACCCCGTGTGCAGAAGAATCTTTGTACTATGAAGATTTGCCTGGATTGTGCGAATCTTATAGTTGACCACGGCCCCGTGTCCGCTGAGCACGGCCCCGTGGTGGGCAATAGAAGCTTCTACCACTTTGTCTTTTCTGCTGACACTTGGGCACGCCCCCGTGCTGGCTGAGCACGGGGCGTGTTCAGGCTTCTGATCTCTTGTTTTGCTTGGGAAGATGCTGTTGTGGGGTCGGGCATGCCACGTCTTGTTCCTTTTCTTGTATTTATGTTAGATTTTGATGTCTTTTTGCTTCTTTTGTTAATTTGAGCTCATTTAATCCTGAAAAACAAAAGGAAGACAAAAGCACACTTTTTCCAACATTAGTACTAAAAAAGGGTTAGTTTTTTGCCTCATTTGATGAAATTTATATGTTACATTTTGAACACATCAAATACCCCCACACTTGAATCTTTGCTTGTCCTCAAGCAAAACTCTTTAATATGTGGCTATTTACACTCCCAAATGGAATGGGTAGAGAAGTAGGTTTTTGGGCTTGTCGTAGAGTGTCGGGATTTCCAAGATTCTTTATTAAGTTTTATTTTTATTTATTTACAATCCTATTCGTCATGATTTATTTAAAATTTTTCATAAAATAAATTACTTATTAGGGCATTACAAGCCTTTGTAAAATTTTATTTATATACAAGTTCACATACCTCACGGGGATCACTCAACACTCGGCCGAAAATGTATTTTTGTGGATCACTCGAGAGCGGCATGGAACTTACTCCTACCATAGGCTTGCCAAACCATCAATCCTCCTCCTTTTTAACTTATATACCTTTGTAAATATCAAGAGGACTTTGTGGGTTAAGGGTTAGGCTTGGGTTAAAGGTAGGTGGTTGGGTTGGTGGTTAGTGGTTAGTAGAAAAAAGGCGAAAAGCGTAACAAGTGTCGGTTTTCGTATGACTTTCTATTTTTGTAACTTTTATTTTGATGAAGCTATTTAGTCAAACAAAGTTATTTTTGATGAACTTGTTTGCTTATTTTCTTTTGCTTCATCATCAACACAATTGTTTTTTTTTTTTTTTTTTTTTGAAAAGTCATATGAAGAACCGAACTTGTTACTAAAACAAAGGGTTAAAAAAATGAAAAAGGTTTTGGTGGGTAAAAGGGTGTTTGGTTTGGGTTATGAAATGAAAAGGTTTAGGCTCAAAGGGGCTAACTAGGGGGATTTTGGGTATGTGGTAAAAAAAAATGGTGTAGAAATAAAAGGGGTTAGTCCTAATGCCTCCATCATTTACTTACTCGGGTTTAAGTTGGTAAGGACCGGGAATGTATCGTCATGGCAAGTTCTAGAGTCGTAAGAACCAAGCGGCTATTCACACAAGAAACGAAAATGAGCATTTAGTAAAATGATATGTAAGTGTTTGCTCAATAAAGGCTCAAAACTCACTTTTGTGGGAATGGGTTTTTATTTGATCAAGTATATATAATTAAATTTTAACTAAGCTTGTCATGCCTTTTCATAATTTTCTTATGTTGGTTCTTTTTATCACGACGCTATCAGTTGTAAATTTGTAAAAATATAACCTTTTTAAGAACTTGAATTTCCCGAGTTAAACCTAGACAAGTAAAAAAAAATGAAAATTTTTGAAAAAAATTTGGGGTGATTAGCAATTCCAATAGAGTTTTGTGTAAGGCTTTTATTTAGGACTTGCGAGATTCAAGGTTTTAGCATCCCCCCCACACTTAAATTACACATTGTCCTCAATGTGTCTCAAAAACAAGTTTTTAGGTTGATTGAATGTGTAAAAAGGTGTAGAGAGCAAAAATTTTGTGTTACTGGGCGCTGAACACGGCCCCGTGTGATCCGGGCACGGCCCCGTGTTCAAGTGCCAGTAACAAAATTAAAACAAGAGAAACAGAAGTCTGGACACGGGGGCGTGTTGGGTGAACACGGCCCGTGTCCAGTTACCTGAACTGGGTCTTTTTCTGCAGATTGTGCAGCACGGGGCCGTGTTGGGGGGACACAGCCTGTGCCGAGCTTACTGTAAACGAAGAAATTTGTCGGACGGTTCTGTTTTCCCGCATAGAGTGCTGGTTCAAGTTTCCCTTGCATCCTTTGCCATCTCAAGTGTGTTTTATTCCTGAAAATTAAAACTAACTAGAAAACAAGAAAATTAATCTAAACTAAACTAAGGATAGTTCCGTGGAATGCCTCCATGGTGCGCCACGTTTATAAGGGTCCTTGGCTAGACCCAAAGCCTGGTCACATATTGCATCCCATGTTACACCGTCGGAGAGCGTCATCCAAGCTTGAGTCTATGACCTTCATGTAGTTGACTGGATCTTCTTCCTCTACTTTCTTTCCACATTCAAATTTTACTTCCTCATCCCCAAACTTCAATGTTAAAGTTCCGTCATTCATATCCACCACTGCTTGGGCGGTGGCTAGAAATGGCCTCCCGAGGATGAGAGGGACATCGGTGTCTTCTTCCATGTCTAGGATGACAAAGTCGGTTGGAAAGACGAAATTGTCAACCTTGACCAGCAGATTTTCAGCGACACCTTGTGGAAATTTGACGGACCTGTCGGCGAGTTGTATGCTCATCTTTGTAGGGCTTGTTGTTCCTAGGCCGAGTCGCTTGAACATTGACGTGGGCATGAGGTTAATGCTAGCCCCAAGATCGGCTAAAGCATTACGGACGGGGGACTTCCTAATCGAGCAAGGAATTGTGAAGCTCCTGGGGTCGATTTTCTTTTGTGGAAGTTTGTTGAGTACTAAAGCTGAGCATTCTTCGCCTAAGTTAACTAATTGCAATGATTCAATTTTCCTTTTGTGAGTGAGGAAATCCCTCATGAATTTTGCATATTTAGGCATTTGGGTTAGGACCTCAATAAAAGGAATATTAACATGCAATTGTTTTAGTAAGCTTTCGAACTTTGCGAATTGCTCATCGGTCTTTTGACGATTTAACCTATCGGGGTACGGAATTGGATGAGTCTTGGTGGGCTCTTGATTTATTGAAGGAGCCTTTTCTGGTTGAGGTGTGGGTGAAGTAGTGCTTTGGCGTTGACTTCCTTCAATTGGTGGTAAGGGCTCATCCTCGGGACCCACGGTTCGGTTTCTCAACGTGATGAGGTGTACTTGCATCTTTGGGTTGGTTTCGGTATTACTTGGTAACGCGCCTTGTGGTCTCTCGGAGAAATTTTGAGCTAGTTGATTTAATTGTTTTTCAACGTTTTGAATGCTAGCTTGTTGATTTCTAAAATTTGATTCCAATTATTGAAATCGATCCGAGTTTTTCTTTTCGGTGTCGGAGATGAGGCTAGATAGGATATCTTCAAGCCTTTCTCTTCCACCTTGTTGTTGAGAGAAATTTTGTGGTTGTTGAAAATTAGTTCGTTGGTTTTGTTGGTTACTATATTGTCGGGATCTCTCCAACCAAGATTTGGGTGATTACGCCATCCTTGGTTGTAGGTACCCGTTGGAGGACCCGACGGCCTAGGTCTATTATCAATGTAGTTTACCGTTTCTGCTTGTTCATCTAATTCTTTCATACAACTCCAATTTTCATGTGACCCACCACACCCTTCACAAGCCATAACCGAGGCCGTTTTTGTCATTTCTATCCTTTTGATTTTCGAAGAGAGGGCCTTGATTTGGGCTTGTAAAGAGGTGTTTTCATCAACCTTATGGGCGCCCGGGGCAATAGATTTATTACCTCGGGGAGTGTGCCATTGAAAATTGGTTTGAGCCATTTCCTCAATTTGATTATATATTTCATTTGGGCGACGATTACCTAAAAGTCCCCCGGAGCTTGAATCAAGTGTTTGTCTTGTGTGTGGCAACAACCCATTGTAGAAAGTGGATACTTGTTGCCATACCGCTAGACCGTTATGAGGACACTTTCTTAGAAGCTCCTTGAACCTTTCCCAAGTTTCATATAAGGATTCCCCATCCTCTTGTGAGTATGTATTAATTTCAGTCATTAGTTTAGCCGTTTTAGCAGGAGGGAAATACTTATATAGAAACTTTTGGGCTAGTTCATCCCAGGTGTTTACCGAGCCAACTAGCAGGGTGTTAAGCCAAGCTTTAGCTCGGTCTTTTAGTGAAAATGGAAACATCCTAAGGCAAATGGCGTCGTTTGATGCTCCATTGATCCGAAAAGTATCACATATTTCCAAGAAATTAGTAATATGTAGATGGGGATCCTCGTCCGCAAGCCCATGGAAGGTTGCGGAATTTTGGAGCATTTGTATCAAATGCGGCCGAAGTTCGAAGTTGTTGGCTTCGACATTCGGTGCATTGATAGCGGCGCCGAGATTGCCTACGTGGGCCGTAGGTAATCCATGAGGGTACGTTGGTCCGCCATTGGAAGTGGGTCCCCCGAAGCTTTCTCTTGATTTTTAGCTTTAAGTATTTTTCTGAGAAAGCGTTCGGGTTCTTCTAGAGGTTCTTTTATGTCTCTACTAGAACTGGAGCTCATGCACTACGTAGGAGGGTCAAATGTGGCACCTGGGTTCCAAGTCCTGCAATAAAAACAGAAAAGAACGTTGGTCAGAAGGTTCACCACGGCCCCGTGCTCAGTGAACACGGCCCGTGGTCAGAGGTATAGTAATTGTTTTCCGGATCCCTGTTACTGGGAGTTGGACACGGCCCCGTGTTGCACCGACACGGCCCCGTGCTCAGCTCTCTGTAACTCAGAAAATAAAAACTGCCAGTGATGATGCTAGGCACGGCCCGTGTCCGACCAGGCACGGCCCGTACTGAGCTCTGCAGAAACTGAAAAACTTAAAAAAATCCTAAAAAAAAATTGAAAAATAAGAAAAACGATTAGGCCGTTGATTCCTAACTTTCTTAAAATCCTTGTGTCCCCGGCAACGGCGCCGAAAACTTGATGCGTGTGAAGTGTTATATATATTAGGTGTATATTTTAAGCCCCTTTAACACTTATTTTTAGCCAAGTTTTAAATTTATAAAACACGATATTTTACTAACACTAAACACACATATGGGCAAGTGCACCCATCGTGAGCGTAGTATAGCGTTGGTAAGATACCGAGGTCGTCCAAGGACACAAGAGCTTTTAGTACCGGTTTATCCTCAACGTCTAATCAAAATAAAAAGTTTATAAAAATGGTTTTAAACTAAGAAAAGTAAAAACTAACTAAATGCTGAAAATAAAAAAATTAAAAAAAAGAAAAACAGATAGACAAGATGAATCACTTGGTTCCGACTCGTATCTAGTGAAACCTTTGATTATTTCCGCACTTTTGCACATAATTAAGAGATTATCTTAGTTATTATAGTAGGCCCCTCTTTTGAAGGTGACGTTACCCTCACCCCAGTAGTTTGAGTCAGCAAGGATACAATCCTAAAAGGGTGGATTATTGGAAGATAATTAATTAAGTTATTAATGCAAATTATGGCAGGCCCCTCTTTTGGAGGTGACGTTACCCTCGACTAAGTAGTCTGAGTCAGCAGGGATACAGTCCTAAATAGCCGGGTTATAGTATTAATAGCAGTTAACTTATGAGGGGATCAAAGAGTTTGGACCCCCGCCATCCAATACCGTGAAGTATTGAAGGAGGTCCTACTAAATTTGACCCAGGTCCATTGCAGGACCTCTAAACGCTGAACAATGGCAAGACCTTTACCAAACCGTTCCGTTAACCCCCGACCAGGTAGCCAACATACCTCCATATAGACCGTGGAGATATGAATGGTGAAAATCTTTTATTTTATATAGACAGTAAAATAATGCCAAGACACCACGGACAAACGATAAGGAAAGATCACCTTCAACATAAGCAACTAGTTATTAAAGTCATTAATACAAAACCAAATAAAAAGTGCAAAAGATTAGAAATAAAAAATATTACGCTAGACACTTTGTCTTCACCAAGTGATGTAAGAGACTTAGGCAAACATGGCCTTGATTGTCAAGAACTCTTACGATCAATCTTGGATCCCGAGACGACTCACACACTCTACGATGGACAATGGATGATGGTGTTATGGTGGTGGTGGGTGGTGGGTGAAGTGTGAGAGAGGTGGTGTGCCAAGGGATGGTTTGAGCTTGAGCCAAGCACTTCTATTTATAGGCTGAACAGAAGCTCGGGCACATCCCCGTGTCCAGTGGGCACGGCCCCGTGTCCACATCCTCTCTTTCTTCATTAAATGCAGCTTTGTCTTATTAGTTGACCACGCCCCCGTGTCCGCTGAGCACGACCCCGTGTGCAGAAGAATCTTTGTACTATGAAGATTTTCCTGGATTGTGCGAATCTTATAGTTGACCACGGCCCCGTGTCCGCTGAGCACGGCACCGTGGTGGGCAATAGAAGCTTCTACCACTTTGTCTTTTCTGCTGACACTTGGGCACGCCCCCGTGCTGGCTGAGCACGGGGCGTGTTCAGGCTTCTGATCTCTTGTTTTGCTTGGGAAGATGCTGTTGTGGGGTCGGGCATGCCACGTCTTGTTCCTTTTCTTGTATTTATGTTAGATTTTTATGTCTTTTTGCTTCTTTTGTTAATTTGAGCTCATTTAATCCTGAAAATACAAAAGGAAGACAAAAGCACACTTTTTCCAACATTAGTACTAAAAAAGGGTTAGTTTTATGCCTCATTTGATGAAATTTATATGTTACATTTTGAACACATCATAGCCCCTCCGCTGTAATCCCCAAAGCTACCACTTCAAAGGGAAGAGGTGGCAAGAAAAGAAAAACTTCCGAAGCTGAGGATCTGCAAGGTCTGCCCCTGATCTGCCACCAGTTCCTTGAATACTTCAACGAGGTAAGGATCCTTGTCCCTGCTTTAGGTATCCAGCTTATTTGAGGATCACCTGTTCTTGAATTGCTCTTTATCTTCTTTGTAGAAATTTACTGAGATTGAAGACTATGTTGGGCATGTCGAGGAGCAGGACAAGAAGATTGCTGACCTCCAACAAGTCGCATTGCTCAAGGACCTCAAGATTGCTGACCTCCAAAAGGATCTCAAAGATGCCAAAGCTCAGATAGCTACAATCCTGATCAATTTTGATTATGAGAAGAGCGAGATCACGGAGGATGCTAAGGTCTCCGCTGCCATAGCCATGTACAAGACCAAGCTCCAGATGGCTCAAGAAGCTCAGGATCCTGCCTTCGATAGGAGCAGCTGGGATGTGGAAGGCTGGAAGGCTAGGCTGGCTGAATTGGAGGATGAAGATGAGGCTGATGAGGTTCTGGCAATTGAGGCTAGTGGTGGTGGCAAGGATCATGGTGGTGAAGCTAGTGGAGCGGGAGATGGTGATGCAGCGAAGGTGTAGGCTGCTTGAATGGGCGATGAAGGACATTTCTAGACGTAGCCGGAGCCCATTTTTTAGTTTGGTTATGGTTTTTTTGTTTTGATGATGTTTTGATAAACAATGGTTGGTCTGTACTTGAACAATAGTAATTAGGGTTGAGGATCATGGATGATCCTTTGAACAATAGGTAGGATTACAAATGGTGGAGGGATCCTCTGTTTGGGGGATGAAGCCATTGTGATCCTGCCGTCTTTAATTTCCTGCACTTGTTAGACCTACGGACAATGGACACCCTTTGCCAACCCATGTGGACGGGCCACGTTTTGCTGGTAGAAACATGGGTTGGCAATTTTGACAACCTTAAAAGGGTTTAAGCTTTTGTGAATAAAATGACTTTAACTTTTTGGCTATATCCTGTGTTGATATCCTTATTGTTATTTTATTTTTCAATCTATTGTGATGTTCATGTCGTTTAAACTCATCAAGTAAGGAAAAATTTTAGAAATATCCCTTAAGAGTTAAGGATATGATCAAGGATCACATAAAAAATTATTTAAGGATCATAATCTCAGTTGTCAAAGAATAAGTGTCACTTAAATACATAATGAATAAAATCAAAACAATTAAGGATCATACCTGAGAATCCAAGTTAGGATCCTATCCTTCAACACTTAAAATTAGGATAACCCAAGATACAAACCTTAGTTGAAAGTGAGGGTCAAGAATCTTTGGTCATTTATCTTCACAAACCTGAAATAAGATATTACTTGGGACTGAGCCAATAAAAGATGAATGTTAGTGACTGGGGACAAGCCCAACAATTCTGGGGACAAGCCCAATATACTGGGGACAAGCCCAAAAGATAACTGGGGACAAGCCTAAAGGATAACTGGGGACAAGCCCAAAGGATAACTGGGGACAAGCCCAAAGGATCGTATGTAAACTGGAGTATGGCCCTTACTGGCGACTATCCAAACTTAGTGACATGAAAATGCCAAAACCCTAGCTAACGTGAAAATGTTAGAAACCTTAGGAACGGATGTATGGTACGTCTACCATTATACGTAGGATCCTGAATATAGCCAGTACAACGAAATTATCAGCCCCTAAAGCGGGTACTGGTCCCATTGCCATGAACTATACCAGGATCATCGTGCGCTACTGGCGAAACTGGGGACAGGCCCAAACTGGGGACTAACCCAAAGAACTGGGGTCAAGCCCAAATAACTGGGGTCAAGCCCAAAGAACTGGGGTCAAGCCCAAATAACTGGATACTTCTATGGATACTCAACGCTTAGTTAAGGATACCTGGACCTTCAAAACTCAGAATCAAGTAAAAGGAGGATAAAGGACGCAGGATCCTTATCCTTGTAAGAGAATAAAAAGAATGAAATAGTTTAAGATTGGAATGTTACCAGAAAGAGGATCATCTGTCAGTGGGGATCCTTCAAGGATACTTGTCGGGTAAGGATCATGGATCATGATCACATGAAATATTTCTTCAAACGGACAGCATTCCAAGCTCTAGGTAGCAAATCACCCTCCATTGTTAGCAATCGATATGCCCCCTTTCCTGCTTCAGCTTCAATCAAATAGGGGCCTTCCCATTTTGGTGCTAGCTTTCCATCGGCAGGATTGGTGGTGTTTTGAAATGCTCTCCTTAATACCATATCTCCAATTTGGAATTTCCTGAGCCTGACATTTTTGTTGTAAGCTCCAGCCATTCTTTGTTGATAACTGGCCATCCTTATCCTTGCTAAATCCCTGATTTCTTCTATAGTATCCAAGTCTTGAATCAAGTTTTTAGCATTTTCTTCAGGATCACGGATGCTTGTTCTTGCAGTTGGAACCACCATCTCTGTAGGGATCACTGACTCTGCCCCAAATACCAAAGAAAATGGAGTTTGGCCTGTAGCATTCTTGGGAGTTGTCCTATCAGCACAAAGCACATAAGGTAGTTCTTCTGCCCATTTTCCTTTCTTGGATCCAAGCTTCTTCTTCAGATTGTTGATGATGATCTTGTTGGATGACTCTGCCTGACCATTAGCTTGTGGATGGACTGGTGTTGATGTTATCATCTTAATCCCCCAACTGTCACAAAAGTTAGGGGTTCTATTCCCAATAAATTGGGATCCATATCACAAATAATCTCAGAAGGGATGCCAAATCTAGTAATAATATTTCTTTTAATAAAGGATATAACTTCCTTTTCTCTGACTTGAGCAAAGGCTTCAACCTCTATCCACTTAGAGAAGTAATCAGTCATAGCAAGCATGAATACTTTTCCACCAGGTGCCTTAAGAAGCTTTCCAACTATATCCATTCCCCATCTCATGAATGGCCAATAAGAGGATATAGGATGCAAGAGCTCTGCTTGTTGGTGAAGGATATTACTATGCCTCTAACAAGGATCACACTTCTTGGCATACTCCACAGCATCCTTCTTCATAGTGGGCCAATAGTATCCTGTCCTCAGGATCCTTGAAAATAATGCCCTGCCCCCAGTGTGGTTTCCACAATCTCCTTCATGGAAATCCTTTAGGACTTCTTGAATTTCAGGATCCTCAATGCATCTTAAATATGGTCCTGCAAGAGATCGTTTATACAATATATTATTTAATATTGTAAATTGAGATACCTTAATTTTGAAAGCCCTTGGGTTTTCACCTGTAGGAATTTCTCCATATTGTATGTATTTCATGATTGGGAGTATCCATGATCTTGAATGAGATTGGGTATCATCACTAGGGATGATTGCAGAGTCTTCTCCTATCTCCATAGCTACATGATCCTTGATAGCAGGGGTCGGGATATGGATAATAGGGATCTCAATATCCTCAGGAATCTTCAAAGATGATCCTAGATTGGCTAATGCATCAGCTTCTGCATTCTCTTCCCTTGGTACCTGTGTCAAACTAAAGGATACAAAAGAGAGTGCCAATTCTTTGACTCAAGATACCTGATGCTCATGTGCTTTGCAATTTGCAAACCAGCTATCAAGGCTTCATACTCAGCCTCATTGTTGGTAGTTTGAAATTCACAAGCTATGGAGTGGGGTATTATGTCCCCCTGTGGTGATTTTAGTAGTATTCCAAGCCCTGTTCCATTTACATTGGAGGATCCATCAGTAAACAGTATCCAAGGATCCTTGGTTTCTTCAAGCTGTTGGACTTCTAGTTCAGCTTCCTTTTGCAAATCACTACTGAAATCTGCCACAAAGTCAGCTAATGCTTGGGATTTAATGGCTGTCCTAGGCTCGTATCTTATATCATATGCACTCAACTTCACTGCCCACTTAGCCATCCTTCCTGACATTTCAGGTTTCCTAAGAACATTCTTAATTGGGAAATTAGTTTTAACAACAATGGCATGAGTCTCAAAATAATGTCTCAATTTAGTAGATGTCATAATTAATGCAAGGATAAGTTTTTCTAAATGTGAATACCTGGATTCAGCATCAAGTAAGCTTTTACTTACATAATAAACAGGATGTTGTGTACCTTGGTGATCCTTAACAAGGACCGCACTTACTGCTTTTGAGGATACCGCCAAGTATAAGGATAACACATCTCCCTTTTCTGGTTTCATCAAGGCTGGGGCTAAGGATAGGTAATCCTTAAGAGCTTTAAGGGCACTTTCATGCTTCTCAGTCCATTCAAATTTCTTGTTCTTTCTCAGGATGTCATAGAACTCCTTGAAATTTTCTAAGGATTTGGATATGAATCTGTTCAAGGCTGCGATCCTGCCAGTCAACCTTTGCACATCCTTAGCATTGGCAGGAGATTTTATATTCACAATAGCCTTAATTTGCTCTGGACTTGCTTCAATGCCCCTCTTTGTCACCATATATCCTAAGAATTTACCTGCCTTTACACCAAAATGACACTTAGAAGGATTAAGTTTCATATTATACTTATCAAGGATATTGAATGCTTCCTCCAAGTCTTTAAGGTGATTGATGTGTGTAAAATGCAACATATAAATTACATCAAATGAGGCATAAAACTAACCCTTTTTAAGTACTAATGTTGTAAAAAGAGTGTTTTTGTCTTCCTTTTGTATTTTCAGGATTAAATGAGCTCAAATTCACAAAAGAAGCAAAAAGACAGCTAAATCTAACATAAATACAAGAAAAGGAACATAAGTGGACTGCCCGACCCCTCAACGGCATCTTCCCAAGCAAAATAGAGAAGGCAGAAGACTGAACACGCCCCGTGCTCAGCCAGCACGGGGCCGTGCCCAAGAAGCAGCAGAAAAGACAAACCTATAGAAGCTTCTATTGCCCACCACGGGGCCGTGTCCAGTGAACACGGGGGCGTGGCGAAAGTACAGCAGGCGCATTAATTGTAATTGCGAATTACAATTAATGAAGAGAGAGAATGTCAGACAGGCACGGGGGCGTGTCCAGCGGACACGGGGCCATGCCCAGCCTTCTGTTCAGCCTATAAATAGGAGTGCTTGGTTTCATTTCAACTCATCCCTTGGCACACCACCTCTCTCACACTTCATCCACCACCCACCACCATCACAACACCATCATCCACCACCATCATCCAAGATTGATCGTAAGAGTTCTTGACAATCAAGGCCATGTTTGCCTAAGTCTCTTACATCACTTGGTGAAGACAAAGTGTCTAGTATAATACTTTTTATTTCTAATCTTTTGAACTTTTTATTTGGTTTTGTATTAATGACTTTAATAACTAGTTACTTATGTTGATGGTGATCTTTCCTTATCGTTTGTCCGTGGTGTCTTGGCATTATTTTACTGTCTATATAAAATAAAAGATTTTCACCATTCATATCTCCACAGTCTATATGGAGGTATGTTGGCTGCCTGGTCGGGGGTTAAGGGAACGGTTTGGTAAAGGTCTTGCCATTGTTCGGCGTTTAGAGGTCCTGCAATGGACCTGGGTCAAATTTAGTAGGACCTCCTTCAATGCTTCACGGTATTGGATGGCGGGGGTCCAAACTCTTTGATCCTCTCATAAGTTAACTACTATTAATACTATAACCGGCTATTTAGGACTGTATCCCTGCTGACTCAGACTACTTAGCCGAGGGTAACGTCACCGCCAAAAGCGGGGCCTACCATAATTTGCATTAATAACTTAATTAATTATCTTCCAATAATCCACCCTTTTAGGATTGTATCCTTGCTGACTCAAACTACTGGGGTGAGGGTAACGTCACCTTCAAAAGAGGGGCCTACTACAATAACTAAGATAATCTCTTAATTATGTGCAAAAGTGCGGAAATAATCAAAGGTTATACTAGATACGAGTCGGAACCAAGTGATTCATCTTGTCTATCTGTTTTTTCTTTTATCTTTATTTTCAGCATTTTTAGTTAGTTTTTATTTTTCTTAGTTCAAAACATTTTTCTAAACTTTTTATTTTGATTAGACGTTGAGGATAAACCGGTACTAAAAGCTCTTGTGTCCTTGGACGACCTCGGTATCTTACCAACGCTATACTACGCCCACGATGGGTGCACTTGCCCATATGTGTGTTTAGTGTTAGTAAAATATCGTGTTTTATAAATTTAAAACTTGGCTAAAAAGTGTTAAAGGGGCTTAAAATATACACCTAATATATATAACACTTCACACGCATCAAGTTTTTGGCGCCGTTGCCGGGGACACAAGGATTTTAAGAAAGTTAGGAATCAACGGCCTAATCATATTTTTATTTTTCTTTTTAATTTTTTAGGATTTTCTTAGTTTTTCAGTTTCTGCAGAGCTCAGCACGGGCCGTGCCCGCTGAACACGCCCCCGTGCTAAATCATTGGAACTGGCAATCCTGTTTAAGTCAGACAGTAAGCTGAACACGGGGCCGTGCTCACTCAACACGCCCCCGTGCCCAAGATTCACTTACTGAAAACAGAACCGTTAGATCCCGGCGGTTGGTAATTTCTGACATAAACATGAGTGATAGTAATTGTTTTTACTTTCGGCACTCTTATGGTACGTGGTGTCAATTATGTGGAGGCGAACATAAAGAATTAGAATGTTACTTTCTAAATTATAGGCCCCACTACATAGACCCACCGATTCCTTATAACCTTAAGAGGGGCGAAAGTAAAAATAAGCACTATCTCTCCCTCGAATGCGCCCAGCCAGATATTCTAGGGGAAATGCTCCTTGACGAGTTATTCCAACTAGAAGAGCTAATTCTGAATTGGTTAAAAGAGCTTAGGAAGGACTTTATTGATCCGCCCTAAGACGATGACCTTTAAGAAATGTTGGAACCGCATTCCGACAACCTCGTTGATCCCAAAAATACCTTCATACCTAGCAAAGACTTGGACGATAGTCGTCCCTGTGCCGATTGTGCCGTGAAGGACTCTCCATCGACTTCGTTCGGTGCATACATAGACCTGAGCGATTCGGCATACACCTTCTTTAACGAGAGCCCGGGAAAGGGTTGGACTTGTCCACCTAGAATGAAAATAGGAATTACCCTCACCGACAACCTCTTGCGTTCTCGCCTTAGTCTAGGACAATTAAGGTATCTTAGGCACTTTGGGGTTGTTCCAACCAGTAAGGAACCACCCGATATCGACGAGATCCTTAGAAGTAACAAAACTCCATAAGACAGCCTCCAGACACGGGGCCGTGTCCAGGTCAACATGCCCCCGTGCTCACCTAAAAGATTCTCTGCTGATTTTGTCAGAATACGGACAAAATGTGTCAGGATTTCCTCTGCACACGGGGCCGTGTCCAGTGCGCTGTCGTTTTCTTTAAATGCAGCCTGATTCCTGCTCATTTTTTACCACTTCAATAGACAGAGATTCCTGGGATCTTCACTCATACCATCCTAGGTAAGTGCTAAAAGAAGGTTCCCAAGGACCATCTTGTCCCTTCCACTTTTATTCATTTCCTCTTCTTTCAAAAATTTTCAACATTTCCTCCATGGAAGCTTGGAAATCCTATGATTCCAACCCTCTATGTGAAGTTTGTAAGATTATTTGCTAAGGATTCTTGTTTAAAGTTAGTTGTATAACTTTATTTTAAATTATCTAAGTTTAAAACCCAGCTAAAAATCATGAAAATAATTTAAAACCCCAAGACTCCTTAGCCTAAAATCCTGCAGAAAAATGGACACGGGGCCGTGCTTAGCGAGCACGGGGCCGTGTCCGAGGCACTGTTTTGTAAAAATTTAGCTTTCTTCGGTTTCTTTCACAGAAAATGGCAAGCAGAACAAGCGGATCATCTTCAAGAAGTAACCGACAAGGGAGGAGATCATCGACAGCAGAAGACTCTCTTGTAAACTATGTTTACGCCCTAAGGGAGGCTATTGACGAAATGACGGGAGTGGAGGAAGCATTGGTTGACCGTATCAACCATCTAACAGTGGGGCTGGAGGGCTGTCTCCGAGAGGTAAACCTCTTGCACCAGAGGTTAAACCTTCTCGCCTCCCCGCCTTTGGTACCTATAATAACCCAAAGGGAATGGAACGTGGTGCCCGGAGTCATCATTCCGGCCGAATGGTACGCCATGCACCAAGAGCCTCCGCGAAAGGTGGTGCAAGGAGTCCCGGTGAATGTTCCCCCTCAGCCACCAGTTGCTGAGGAAAATGAAGCCGCATTCTTCCTTCCTAGGGAGATCGAAGAATGGCTTTAAACAACGTTTAGGGAAGAAATCCTTCGGCTAAAAGTCCTACTATATCGGGAAACTATTCTCGAATTTTTCTTAAAATAGTAGAACTCTTTATGATAACCTCGTGTACCTCCTGACCTATTTAGTTAAGTTTTTGTTTTATCTTAATTTAGGACTATGTAAGGTCTCTCTATGAGTGCAATGAAATGATGGTTTTTAAAGTTTGGATGGTTCATAATAAATAAAACACACTCATGGTGGTATGGGATGAAAAGGGGAACGAGAAAAATGACCCCATGCACAAGAACGAGGCAACCCGGCATCAATCTCTCCATTACAGAAGGTTCAACACGGGCCGTGTCCAACCAACACGGCCCCGTGCTGAACCCCCTGCAGAAAAATGCCCAGTTTAGGTAACTAGACACGGGCCGTGTTCACCAGACACGCCCCCGTGTCCAGGCTTCTGTTTATTTTCTTTAATTTTTGTTACTGGCACCTGAACACGGGGGCGTGTCCGGTCCCCACGGGGCCGTGTCCAGACTACCAGTAACATAAATTTTTGCTTTTAACACCATTTTACACATCTAATCAACCTAAAAATTTATTTTTGGGACACATTGAGGACAATGTGTAATTTAAGTGTGGGGGGGATGCTAAAACCTTGAAATTTTGCAAGTCCTAAATACAAGCCTTACACAAAACTCTATTGGAACCGCTAATCACCCCAAAAATTTTTCAAAAATTTCTTTTTTTTTTACTTGTATAGGTTTAACTCGGGAAATTCAAGTTCTCAAAAAGGTTATATTTTTACGAATTTACAACCGATAGCGTCATGATAAAAAGAACCAACATAAGAAAATTATGAAAAGGCATAACAAACTTAGTTAAAATTTGATTATATATACTTGATCACATAAAAACCCATTCCCACAAAAGTGAGTTTTGAGCCTTTATTGAGCATACATTTACATATCATTAAACTAAATGCTCATTTTTCGTTTCTTGTGTGAATAGCCGTTTGGTTCTTACGACTCTAGAACTTGCCACGACGATTCATTCCCGGTCCTTACCAACTTAAACACAAGTAAGTAAATGATGGAGGCATTAGGACTAATCTTTTTATTTCTACACCATTATTTTTCTTTTTTTTACCACCTACCCAAAATCCCCCTAGTTAGCCCCTTTGAGCCTAAACCTTTTCATTTCATAACCCAAACCAAACACCCTTTTACCCACCAAAACCTTTTTCAATTTTAACCCTTTGTTTTAGTAACAAGTTCGGTTTTTCGTATGATCGTTCAAAAAAAAATGTGTTGATGATGAAGAAAAAAAAATAAACAAACAAGTTCATCAAAAATAACTTTGTTTGAACAATAGCTTCATCAAAAATAAAAGTTACAAAAATAGAATGTCCTACGAAAACCGACACTTGTTACGCTTTTCACCCTTTTTCTACTAACCACTAACCCAACCACCTACCTTTAACCCAAGCCTAACCCTTCACCCACAAAGTCCTCTTGATATTTACAAAGGTATAAAAGTTAAAAAGGAGGAGGATTGATTGCTTGGCAAGCTTATGGTAGGAATAAGTTCCATGCCGCTCTCGAGTGATTCACTAAAAATACACCTTCGGCCGAGTGTGAGTGATTTCTCCCGTGAGGTATGTGAACTTGTATATAAATGGAATTTTAAAAAGGCATGTTATGCACTAATAAATAATTTCTCTTATGAAAAGTTTTAAATAAATCATGACGAATAGGATTGTAAATAGATAAAAATAAAACCCAAAAAGATCTTGGATTCCCAACACTCTATGACAAGCCAAAACCTTCTCTTCTACCCATTCCATTTGGGAGTGTAAGCCACATATTAAAGAGTTTTGCTTGAGGACAAGCAAAAGTTCAAGTGTGGGGGTATTTGATGTGTGTAAAATGCAACATATAAATTACATCAAATGAGGCATAAAACTAACCCTTTTTAAGTACTAATGTTGGAAAAAGAGTGTTTTTGTCTTCCTTTTGTATTTTCAGGATTAAATGAGCTCAAATTCACAAAAGAAGCAAAAAGACAGCTAAATCTAACATAAATACAAGAAAAGGAACATAAGTGGACTGCCCGACCCCACAACGGCATCTTCCCAAGCAAAATAGAGAAGGTAGAAGACTGAACACGCACCGTGCTCAGCCAGCACGGGGCCGTGCCCAAGAAGCAGCAGAAAAGACAAACCTATAGAAGCTTCTATTGCCCACCACGAGGCCGTGTCCAGTGAACACGGGGGCGTGGACAAAGTACAGCAGGCGCATTAATTGTAATTGCGAATTACAATTAATGAAGAGAGAGAATGTCAGACAGGCACGGGGGCGTGTCCAGCGGACATGGGGCCGTTCCCAGCCTTCTGTTCAGCCTATAAATAGGAGTGCTTGGTTTCATTGCAACTCATCCCTTGGCACACCACCTCTCTCACACTTCATCCACCACCCACCACCATCACAACAACATCATCCACCACCATCATCCATTGTCCATCATAGAGTGTGTGAGTCATCTCGGGATCCAAGATTGATCGTAAGAGTTCTTGACAATCAAGGCCATGTTTGCCTAAGTCTCTTACATCACTTGGTGAAGACAAAGTGTCTAGTATAATACTTTTTATTTCTAATCTTTTGCACTTTTTATTTGGTTTTGTATTAATGACTTTAATAACTAGTTACTTATGTTGAAGGTGATCTTTCCTTATCGTTTGTCCGTGGTGTCTTGGCATATCTCCACGGTCTATATGGAGGTATGTTGGCTACCTGGTCGGGGGTTAAGGGAACGGTTTGGTAAAGGTCTTGCCATTGTTCAGCGTTTAGAGGTCCTGCAATGGACCTGGGTCAAATTTAGTAGGACCTCCTTCAATGCTTCACGGTATTGGATGGCGGGGGTCCAAACTCTTTGATCCTCTCATAAGTTAACTACTATTAATACTATAACCCGGCTATTTAGGACTGTATCCCTGCTGACTCAGACTACTTAGCCGAGGGTAACGTCACCGCCAAAAGCGGGGCCTACCATAATTTGCATTAATAACTTAATTAATTATCTTCCAATAATCCACCCTTTTAGGATTGTATCCTTGCTGACTCAAACTACTGGGGTGAGGGTAACGTCACCTTCAAAAGAGGGGCCTACTACAATAACTAAGATAATCTCTTAATTATGTGCAAAAGTGCGGAAATAATCAAAGGTTATACTAGATACGAGTCGGAACCAAGTGATTCATCTTGTCTATCTGTTTTTTCTTTTATCTTTATTTTCAGCATTTTTAGTTAGTTTTTATTTTTCTTAGTTCTAAACATTTTTCTAAACTTTTTATTTTGATTAGACGTTGAGGATAAACCGGTACTAAAAGCTCTTGTGTCCTTGGACGACCTCGGTATCTTACCAACGCTATACTACGCCCACGATGGGTGCACTTGCCCATATGTGTGTTTAGTGTTAGTAAAATATCGTGTTTTATAAATTTAAAACTTGGCTAAAAAGTGTTAAAGGGGCTTAAAATATACACCTAATATATATAACACTTCACACGCATCAGTGATCCTCAGCTCTTTTGGACTTAACTACCATGTCATCAATATAGACTTCCATAGTGTGTCCAATTTGGTCCTTGAACATCATATTGACTAGCCTTTGATAAGTAGCACCTGCATTCCTTAATCCAAATGGCATAGCAATATAACAGTATATACCAGTTGGGGTCATGAAGGCTGTATCCTCTTGATCGGATGGTTCCATCTGAATTTGTTGAAATCCAGATGAAGCATCCATAAAAGTTAACAACTCATGAGCCGCGGTAGCATCCACCATGGAGTCAATATGGGGTAATGGGAAAGGATCCTTGGGACATGCCTTGTTTAAATCTGTAAAATTGACACATACCCTCCACTTTCCATATTTCTTTTGAACAACAACCACATTGGCTAACCATCTTGGATACTTAACCTCTCTAATCATACCTGCTCGAAGTAGCTTATCTACCTATTCCTGGATAATAGCATTTCTTTCAGGTGCAAACTTCCTCCTCTTTTGATGAATTAGCTTGAATGACCTGTCAATGCCAAGTTTGTGAGTAATTATATCCTTAGATATACCTGTCATGTCTTCGTGTTTCCAGGAAAAGGTGGTTTTCCTTCTTTTGAGAAAGGATACTAGTTCCCGTTCAATATCGCTAAGGATCCCTGACCCTATGAAGATCTTGGATTCAGGATCATCAGGATCCATGAGGATTTCTTTCAAATCTTGTTATCTTACCTCCAAGACATCTCTTGAAGGATACTTTAATTGCTATTGCTCCCTTGGTCTTGAGGCTGGTTTCATTGATGAGGTATAGCAGTTCTTAGCCCCCTGTTGATCACTCTCAATTTTCACCACTCCCCATGGACTTGGAAGATTTACACACTGATGATAGGTGGATGGGACTGCCTTCATATCATGTATCCATGGCCCGCCAAGGATAATGTTACAACACGATAAGCAATCAATAACACAAAACTTTTGATAAGAATGCAATCCTTCGATATAGATTGGGAGTTTGATGTCCCCCAATGTATTCTTTGTTTCCCCACTGAATCCCACAAGTACTGAGGATCTTGGGATAATATCGGACTCTGGGATATTCGTTTTCTTGAGAACATCCAGCTGAAAGATGTTCACAGAGCTTCCTCCATCTATAAGGATCCTGCGAACAAAGTGGTTAGAAATAAACAATGTAATTACAAGACCGTCATGATGAGGATCCTGGATGTCAACACGATCATCCTCATCAAAAGTAATGACTTTATCCTGGGTGACAACGGAGGTCCGGACGGGTCTGTCTCCATTATCCATCTTGGTTTCCTTAGCGTGTCTTTTTGCTGCTGAGAAGGATGTACCACAGATGTCTGATCCACCGGATATGAAATTTATGACTTGTGCATCTGCTGGAGGGGCAGGAGCCCTTTCCGGGATCCTTTCAGGATCCTGGGTCCTTGACTTCTTTCGTCCCAAGAGTTCCTTTAAATGCCCCTTGCTTAACAAGTAACCAATTTCCTTTCTAAGTGCAATACACTCTTCAGTGAGATGCCCAAAATCCTCATGATATGCACACCACTTGGATTTATCCTTTGTAGCAGCTGGTTTATCACTTTTCCTCGGCCACCTAGCTTTCTCACCTACATTCTGCATTGCAAGGATTAGTTCATTGTTATCAACAGAAAAACAATATTCAGAAATAGGAGGATAATCCTCATCATCCTCTTCTTGTTCCACTGCATGCACATTCTGGTTATCAGATCTGTTATAGGACTTGGATTTGTTGTTCCTGAAGTAGGATCCTTGTTTATCCTGTTTTGAGGATCCTGCTAATCTGTCCTGGATCCTTTTGTCATCCTCTAGGCGGATGAACCTAAGGGCCCTAGTCCTTACTTCATCAAGATTCCTGCAAGGTGTCATAACAAGATCATCATAGAATAATGAATCCCTAAGCAATCCCATTTTAAAGGCTTCTACAGCCGTAGCAATATCCAAATTAGGAATATCTAAGGATTCTTTACTAAACTTAGTGATATAATCTCTAAGTGATTCATTTTGGCCTTGTGTTACCCTATATAGATCACTAGTTAATCGTTCAAATTTTCTGCTACAAGAGAATTGACTATTGAACAAGTTAACTAAATTAGCAAATGAAGTAATAGAGTAAGGGGGAAGACTTAGCAGCCATTTAAGAGCAGATCCTGTAAGTGTGGATCCAAATCCCTTGCATAGACATGCTTCTTTCAACCCTTCAGGAATTGGATTGATCTCCATCCTCTCCCTGTATTGAGCTACATGCTCTTCTGGATCCGTTGAACCATCATATAGCTTCATTGATGGTATTTGGAATCTTTTAGGTATCTCAGCATCACACAAAGGTGGTGCAAAACGAGATATCCTATGGCTACCATCCGCAATCTCAGGAATGGGTTTAACCACTCCTGGTACACTGGATATCATATCCTTAAGCTTCTGTAGCTCTCTAGCCATGGCATGATTGATACCTGTATCCTGCATAAAGCCATGGTTAGTGTTATATAAATTATTAAAAGTGTTACCTCCCACAGGATTCGAGTTTGGAATTGCGAATGTGAATCCATCTTGTCGAGACTCTGGCATGATCGAAGGACCAGAGGAGGCAATGGTTTGCATTTGTATGAAGTCTCCTTGATGGACGTCTGAGTTCTGAGGTTGCATATTTCTCGAGGATCCTTGATTTTGAAGGGGGTTGGATCCTTGGAATTGAGATGATCCTTGAACCTGAAAGGATCCTGGGACCAAGGAGGATCCTGGGATCTGGGAGTATCCTCGGACTTGTGAGGATCCTTGGACCTGGGAGGATCCTTGGACCTGGGAGGATCCTTGTACTGCATGCATTCCCACATATCCTCCTGTCGTGAAGTATTCCTGATGCTGAGAGGAGGATCCTAATGGTTGAGAAGAGGATCCCTGAGGCTGGAAGTAAGAGCCAAATGCCTGACTCATTGTTGTTGTTCCATAACGCCTTCCTGGTAGTTCACCCAAGTATTGCACGTCCGGAACTGCTGAGTATTGTGAAGCTATGACCGGAGTGTCGAAGTTCAGGGACCTCGGCATCAGAGGGGAGTGATCCTCCACTGATTTCTTATGTTTCTTGATTTCATCGATCTCCCGGAGGATCCTTTCGTTGGTCTTATCCTGCTCTTGTGCATGATTCCTCATCTGCAAAATCAGGGTATAAAGATCATTAGTAGTAGGATTAGTTGAAACAGAAGAAGTAGGTGGTTTTTGGAAAATAGGAGTTGGTTTCTTCGCAGCATTCTCAGCATTCTTCTGGGATCCAGAAGGTGGTGGAGGCAAAGGAGGAACGCCTTGTGAGGAACTGAATGAGGGCATCAAACTTGAAGTATTATTCACTGAGGAAGCCATCTGTTTGGTTGTAGCGAACCGAAATAACCACGAAAACATGAATCTTTCTAAGAATGAAGCACCAATTGCCCCACAGTGGGCGCCAAACTGTTTTGGTCAAAAATCAAGCAATGACAATGTAACCAAACTTTCTGTTGTGAGGTATGATGCTTGAATTGATGAACAATAATAAGGATCACTATGAAGTATGATGAACCAATGACACGAAGATTTATACGGGGAAAAAGCCCTTGAACAAGAGTTGATCTCCGGCACAAAAAACCCCGGGTGATGGAAACTACCGATCACCAACTTAAATTAAACAAACAATCTATTACAACTTCGGATGATAGCGAGCTAAGTACAAGGATCACTATAGTATATCGTGTAGAAATGTATGAAAAATGCTAAGTGTTTTGTCGAGAGCTGATGAGAGCGGTTGTATGAGTGTGTGTGTATCCAAAAATAACCAAGTGTTTCTAAATTAGCTCGCCACCCCCTTTAAATTAGAAAATATCTAGCCTAACTAACATTCCGCAAATGGTGCAAGTCCTCCACGACTCCACAACGTCCATTTCTGACCAAGCACGTGCGGAATAGACAGAGAATATTCTCCAAGAATGTCGCCAAGACTAAGTCCAAGTTAATATTCCTGCAAAACATTTATGAATTCAAGGTAGACAATCGTTAGTACATGGATCCTTGAAGTGATCCATGATCCTGATCCTGCAACACTTCTGAGGATCACTGCTTCAGACAGAATTGAGGATCACTAAATCCAACAGTAAATAAGGATCACTGGTCATTTAGAAATCCACCCCTAACAGTTTATACAACATATTATTCAATATTGTAAATTGAGATACCTTAATTTTGAAAGCCCTTGGGTTTTCTCCTGTAGGAATTTCTCCATGTTGTATGTATCTCACGATTGGGAGGATCCATGATCCTGAATGAGATTGAGTATCCTCACTAGGGATGATTGCAGAATCTTCTCCTATCTCCATAGCTACATGATCCTCGATAGCAGGGGCCAGGATATGGATGATAGGGATCTTGATATCCTCAAGAATCTTCAAAGATGATCCTAAATTGGCTAATGCATCAGCTTCTACATTCTCTTCCCTTGGTACCTGTGTCAAACTAAAGGATACAAAAGAGAGTGCCAATTCTTTGACTATCTCCAAATATTTGATTAGCTTTTCACCTTTAACAGCATAGGATCCATTAAAGTGATTAGTGATCAGTAAAGAATCTACATGTACCTCAAGATACCTGATCCTAATATGCTTTGCAATTTGCAAACCAGCTATCGAGGCTTCATACTCAGCCTCATTGTTGGTAGTTTGAAATTCACAAGCTATGGAGTGGGGTATTATGTCCCCCTGTGGCGATTTTAGTAGTATTCCAATTCCTGTTCCTTTTACATTAGAGGCTCCATCAGTGAAGAGTATCCAAGGATCCTTAGTTTCTTCTAGCTGTTGGACTTCTAACTCAGCTTCCTTTTGCAAATCACTACTAAAATCTGCCACAAAGTCAGCTAAGGCTTGGGATTTGATGGCAGTCCTTGGTTCATATCGTATATCGTATGCACTAAGCTTCACTGCCCACTTAGCCATCCTTCCTGACATTTCAGGTTTCTGCTTTTGAGGATACCGCCAAGTATAAGGATAACAAATCTCCTTTTTCTGGTTTCATCAAGGCTGGGGCTGGGGATAGGTAATCTTTAAGAGCTTTGAGGGCACCTTCATGCTTCTCGGTCCATTCAAATTTCTTGTTCTTCCTCAGGATATCATAGAATTCCTTACACTTTTCTGAGGATTTGGATATGAATCTGTTCAAGGCTGCGATCCTGCCCGTCAATCTTTGCACATCCTTAGCATTGGCAGGAGATTTGATATTCACAATAGCCTTAATTTGTTCTGGACTTGCTTCAATGCCCCTCTTTGTTACCATATATCCTAAGAATTTACCTGCCTTCACACCAAAATGATACTTGGAATGATTAAGTTTCCTATTATATTATCAAGGATATTGAATGCTTCCTCCAAGTCTTTAAGGTGATACTCAGCTTTCTTGGACTTAACCACCATGTCATCAATATAGACTTCCATAGTGTGTCCAATTTGTTCCTTGAACATCATATTGACAAGCCTTTGGTAAGTAGCACCTGCATTCCTTAGTCCAAATGGCATAGCAATATAACAATATATACCAGTTGGGGTCATAAAGGCTGTATCCTCTTGATCAGATGGTTCCATCTGAATTTGTTGAAACCCAGATGAAGCATCCATAAAAGTCAACAACTCATGACCCGCGGTAGCATCCACCATGGAGTCAATGTGGGGTAATGGGAAAGGATCCTTGGGACATGCCTTGTTTAAATCAGTAAAATCGACACAAACCCTCCACTTTCCATTTTTCTTTTGAACAACAACCACATTGGCTAACCATCTTGGATACTTAACCTCTCTTATCATACCTGCTCGAAGTAGCTTATCTACCTCTTCCTGGATAATAGCATTCCTTTCAGGTGCAAACTTCCTCCTCTTTTGATGTATAGGTTTGAATGACCTGTCAATGCCAAGTTTGTGAGTGATTATATCCTTAGATATACCTGTCATGTCTTCATGTTTCCAGGCAAAGGTGGATTTCCTTCTCTTAAGGAAGGATACTAGCTCCTGTTCGATGTCGTTAAGGATCCCTGATCCTATGAAGATCTTGGATTCAGGATCCTCAGGATCCATGAGGATTTCCTTCAAATCCTGTTCTCTTGCCTCCAAGACATCTCTTGAAGGATACTTTAATTGTTATTGCTCCCTTGGTCTTGAAGCTGGTTTCATTGATGAGGTATAGCAATTCTTAGCTTCTTGTTGATCACTCTCAATTTTCACCACTCCCCAAGGACTTGGAAGCTTTACACATTGATGATAGGTGGATGGGACTGCCTTCATGTCATGTATCCATGGCCTGCCAAGGATAACATTACAACATGATAAGCAATCAATAACACAAAACTTTTGATAAGAATGCAATCCTTCAATATAGATTGGGAGTTTGATGTCCCCCAATGTATTCTTAGTCTCTCCACTGAATCCCACAAGTACTGAGGATCTTGGGATAATATCAGACTATGGGATATTCATCTTCTTGAGGATATCAAGCTGAATGATGTTCACAGAGCTTCCTCCATCTATAAGGATCCTGCGAACAAAGTGGTTAGAAATAAATAATGTAATTACAAGACCATCATGGTGAGGATCCTGGACATCAACACGATCATCCTCATCAAAAGTTATAACTTTATCCTGGGTGACAACGGAGGTCCGGACGGGTCTGTCTTCATTATCCATCTTGGTTTCCTTAGCATGTATTTTTGCTGCTGAAAAGGAGGTACCATAGATATCTGATCCACCGGATATGAAATTTATGACTTGTGCATCTGCGGGAGGAGCAGGAGCCCTTTCTGGGATCCTTTCAGGATCCGTGATCCTTGACTTCTTCCGACCCAAGAGTTCCTTCAAATGCCCCTTGCTCAACAAGTAACCGATTTCCTTTCTTAGTGCAATACACTCTTCAGTGAGAAGCCCAAAATCCTCATGATATGCACACCACTTGGACTTATCCTTTGTAGCAGCTGGTTTATCACTCTTCCTTGGCCACCTAGCTTTCTCACCTAAATTCTGCATTGCAAGGATTAGTTCATTGTTATCAATAGAAAAACAGTATTCAGAAATAGGAGGATAATCCTCATCATCCTCTTCTTGTTCCACTGAATGCACATTCTGGTTATCAGACTTATTGTAGAACTTGGATTTGTTGTTTCTGAAGTAGGATCCTGGTTTCTCCTGTTTTGAGGATCCTGCTAATCTATCCTGGATCCTTTTGTCATCCTCTAGGCGGATGAACCTAAGGGCCCTGGTTCTTACTTCATCAAGGTTCCTGCAAGGTGTCATAACAAGATCATCATAGAACAGTGAATCCCTAAGCAGTCCCATTTTAAAGGCTTCTACAGCCGTAGCAATATCCAAATTAGGAATATCCAAGGATTCTTTGCTAAACTTAGTGATGTAATCTCTAAGTGATTCATTTTGACCTTGTGTTACCCTATATAGATCGCTAGTTAATCGTTCAAATTTCCTACTACAAGAGAATTGACTATTAAACAAATTAACTAGGTTAGCAAATGAAGTAATAGAGTAAGGGGGAAGACTTAGCAGCCATTTAAGAGCAGATCCTGTAAGTGTGGATCCAAATCCCTTGCATAGACATGCTTCTTTTAACCTTTCAGGAATTGGATTGATCTCCATCCTCTCCCTGTACTGAGCTGCATGCTCCTCTGGATCCGTTGAACCATCATATAGCTTCATAGATGGTATCTGGAATCTTTTAGGGATCTCAGCATCACATAAGGGTGGTGCAAAACGAGATATCCTATGGCTACCATCTGCAATTTCAGGAATGGGTTTAACCACTCCCGGTACACTGGATATCATATCCTTAAGCTTCTGTAGCTCTCTAGCCATAGCCTGATTAATACTTGTATCCTGCATTAAGCCATGGTTAGTGTTATATGAATTATTAAAAGTGTTACCTCCCACAGGATTCGTGTTCGGAATTGCGGATGTGAATCCATATTGTCGAGACTCTGGCATGATTGAAGGACCAGAGGGAGCAATGGTCTGCATTGGTTTGAAGTCTCCTTGATGAATGTCTGAGCTCTGAAGCTGCATACTTCTCAAAAATCCTTGATCCTGAAGGACGTTGGATCCTTGAAGTTGAGATGATCCTTGAACCTGAAAGGATCCTGGAACCAGAGAGGATCCTGGGGCAAAGGAGGATCCTTGGACCGGGAAGGATCCTTGGACCTGGGAGGATCCTTGGACCTGGGAGGATCCTTGGACCTGGGAGGATCCTTGGACCTGGAAGGATCCTTGGACCTGGGAGGATCCTTGGACCTGGGAGGATCCTTGGACCTGTGAGGATCCTTGAACTGCATGCATTCCCAAATATCCTCCTGACGTGTAGTATCCCTGATGCTGAGAAGAGGATCCTTGAGGCTGGAAGTGAGAGCCAAATGCCTGACTCATAGTTGCTGTTCCATAACGCCTTCCTGGTAATTCACCCAAGTATTGCACGTCCGGAACTGCTAAGTGTTGGGAAGTTATGACTGGAGTGTCGAAGTTCAGCGACCTTGACATCAGAGGGGAGTGATCCTCCACTGATTTCTTCTGTTTCTTGATCTCATCAATCTCCCGGAGGATCCTTTCATTGGTTTTATCCTGCTCTTGTGCATGATTCCTCATCTGCAAAATCAGAGTGTAAAGATCATTAGTAGTAGGTGTTAGGGGTTATTTTCTTTTCATACATATCCTGACCAATATCCTGCCTTTGTTTGTTTATTTGTCACCAGGATGCTGGAAGAGGATATTGCTAACATCTTGGGCGATATCCTGAGGTTTATTGAATTAACTGTTAGGGGAGGATTTTCTAACAATTAGTGATCCTTATTCGTTATCCTAATTAGTGATCCTTACTTCTGTGACAGGTGGTGATCCTCAGAAGAGCTTCAGGATCAGGATCATGGATCACTTTAAGGATCCTCGTACTGACGATTATTTACTTATGTTTTGTAGTATCTCGCAGGTATATTAAGCTTGACCAAGTCTAGGCGACATTCCTGGAGAATATTCCAAAACTATGCTGCACGTGCTTGACCAAAAATAGACGTTATGGAGAACGTGGAGGCTTGGCACGAAAGTCGGATAGTTAGTTTAGGTGGTTATTTCTATTTTAAAAAGGGAGTAACGAGCTAGTAGAAAACACTTAATCATTTCTCAGTTACACACACTCGTACAAACGCTCATACAAGCTCTCGTTCAAACACTTAGCAATTTCATACACTTTTTACACATTTCACCGTAGTGATCCTTGTACCTAACTCGTTACTATCCGAAGTTGTAAACATTTATTCATTTATTTGAGCTTGGTGATCGGTAGTTTCCATCACCCGGGGTTTTTTGTGCCAGAGATCAACTCTTGATCAAGGGCTTTTTCCCCGTATAAATCTTTGTGTTGTTTGTACACTTTACATTGAAGTGATCCTCATCGCTGTTATATATTTTAAGCATCATTCCCCTAAACAAAGAGTTTGGTTGCAATATCCTCATCAGATTTTTTGACCAAAACAGTTTGGCGCCCACCGTGGGGCAATTGGTGCTTCGTCCTTAAGAAAATACGCATTTATGTGCTTAATTCGGCTCACAACAACCAAGCAGATGGCTTCCTCATCGAAGAATGCTTCAAACTTGATGCCCTCATTCACTTCCTCACAAGGCGTTCCTCCTTTGCCTCCACCACCTTCTGGATCCCAGAAGAATACAGAGAATGCTGCGAAGAAACCGACTCCCATTTTCTCAAAACCACCTACTTCTTCTGTTTCAACTAATCCTATTACTAATGATCTCTATGCCTTGATTTTGCAGATGAGGAATCATGCACAAGAGCAGGATAAGACCAACGAAAGGATCCTCCGGGAGATTGACGAAATTAAGAAACAGAAGAAAACGGCAGAGGATCGTTCCCCACTGATGCCCAGATCTTTGAATTTTGATACTCCGGTGATTACTTCTCAACCGTCAGTGGTTCCAGACATTCAATATGCGGGTGGACCAAAAGGAGTGCACTACGGAACAACAGCTATGACCCAGGCACTAGGTTCATATTTCCAGCCAGCAGGATCCTATCCTCAGCATATGGGATCCCTCACGAGTACAGGAGGATATTCAGGAATGCACCAGTTTCAAGGATCCTCCTTCGTCCCAGGATCATCCCAGGTTCAAGGATCCTCCTTCGTTCCAGGATCGTTCAAGGATCCTCCTTCGTTCCAGGATCATCCCAGGTTCAAGGATCCTCCTTTGTTCCAGGATCATCCCAGTTTCAAGGATCCTCCTTCGTTCCAGGATCATCCCAGGTTCAAGGATCCTCCTTTGTTCCAGGATCATCCCAGTTTCAGGGATCCTTCCAGATGCCAGGATCCTTGAGGAATTTGCAAACAGGAAGTTCAGATGTCCATCAAGGAGATTTTATTCCAATGCAGACCAATGCCTCTACCGGTCCCTCGATCATTCCAGAGTCTCAACAATATGGATTAACCTCCATTCTTCCTAACTTGAATCCAATGGGAGGTAACACTTTCAATAATTCTCATACTACTAACCATGGTCTTATGCAGAATCCAGGTATCAATCATGCCATGGCCAGAGAATTGCAAAAGCTAAAGGATATGATCTCGAGTGTTCCGGGAGTAGTCAAACCTATTCCAGAGATTGCAGACGGGAGCCACAAGATATCTCGTTTTGCACCACCGATCTGTGATGCTGAGATACCCAAGAGGTTCCATGTGCCTACAATGAAACTGTATGATGGTTCGACGGATCCTGAAGAACACATAGCACAATACAGGGAGAGGATGGAGATCAATCCAATCCCAGAAAAGTTAAAGGAAGCATGCCTGTGCAAAGGATTCGGATCCACTCTTACTGGATCAGCTCTCAAATGGCTGCTAAGTCTTCCTCCCTATTCTATTACCTCATTTGCTAACCTAGTTAAATTGTTTAATACTCAGTTTTCTTGTAGTAGAAAATTTGAACGATTAACTAGTGATTTATATAGGATAACCCAGGGTCATAATGAATCATTAAGGGATTACATTACCAAATTCAGTAAAGAATCCTTAGACATTCCCAACTTAGATATAGCCACGGCTGTTGAGGCCTTCAAAATGGGACTGCTTAGGGATTCGTTATTTTATGATGATCTTGTTATGGCACCATGCAGGAACCTAGATGAGGTAAGAACCCGGGCCCTCAGGTTCATTCGGCTAGAGGATGACAAGAGGATTCAGGAGAGGATAACAGGATCCTCAAAGCAGGATAAGCAAGGATCCTCATTCAGGAACAACAAGTTCAGATCCTACAACAAATCTGATAATCAGAACGTGCATTCTATTGATCAAGAAGAGGATGATGAGGATTATCCTCCAATTTCTGAATATTGCTTTAGTGTTGATAACAATGAACTAATCCTTGCCATGCAGAACTTAGGTGATAAAGCTAGATGGCCAAGAAAGAATGATAGGCCGGCTGCAACTAAGGATAAATCAAAGTGGTGTGCATATCATGAAGATTTTGGGCACCTCACAGAAGAATGCATTGCATTAAGAAAGGAAATTGGATACTTGTTGAGCAAAGGGCATCTAAAAGAGTTATTGGGAAGGAAAAAGTCAAGGACTCAGGATCCTGAAAGGATCCCTGAGAAGGCTCCAGCCCCTCCAGCAGATGCACAAGTGATAAACTTTATTTCTGGAGGATCCGACATTTGTGGCACATCCTTCTCAGCAGCTAAGAGGCATGCAAAGGAAACTTTAATGGATAATGGAGAAAGACCAGTTCGAACATCAAGTGTCTCCGAAGGAAAAGTCATAACCTTTGATGAAGAGGATCGTGTTGATATCCAGGATCCTCATCACGATGGTTTAGTTATTACTCTTTTTATATCTAACTATTTTGTCCGCAGGATCCTAATAGACGGAGGAAGTTCAGTGAACATTATCCAGCTTGATGTTCTAAAGTAGATGGGTATCCCCGAATCAGAGATCATACCAAGATCCTCCGTGCTCGTGGGATTTAGTGGCGAAACTAAGAACACCCTGGGGGACATTAAACTCCCAATATATATTGAAGGCTTACACTCTTATCAAAAATTTTGTGTTATTGACTGTTTATCTTGTTGTAATGTTATCCTTGGCAGGCCCTGGATACACGATATGAAAGCAGTCCCATCTACTTACCATCAATGTGTGAAGCTCCCTAGTCCTTGGGGAATAGTAAAGATTGATAGCGATCAGCAGGAAGCTAAGAATTGCTACACTTCATTGATGAAACCAGCTTCGAAGTCAAGGGAGCAATAGCAATCAAGGTATCCTCCAAGGAGTGTCTTGGAGGCCAGAGAGCAGGATGTGGTAGAAATCCTCATGGATCCTGATGATCCTGAATCCAAAATCTATATCGGATCAGGGATCCTTGGCGAAATGAAAGAAGACCTCATATCCTTCCTCAAAAGGAGAAAGACTACCTTTGCATGGAAACACGAAGACATGACTGGTATATCCAAAGATGTTATCACCCATAAACTCGGCATTGACAGATCCTTCAAACCAATCCATCAAAGGAGAAGAAAGTTTGCACCGGAAAGGAATGCCATTATCCAAGAAGAGGTAGAGAAATTGCTCCGGGCAGGTATGATTAGAGAGGTCAAGTATCCAAGATGGTTGGCCAATGTGGTTGTTGTTCAAAAGAAAAACGGAAAGTGGAGGGTATGTGTCGATTTTACCGATTTAAATAAGGCATGTCCCAAGGATCCTTTCCCTTTACCCCACATTGACTCCATGGTGGATGCAACTGCGGGTCATGAACTGTTAACTTTTATGGATGCTTCATCTGGATTCCAACAAATCCAAATGGAGCCATCCGACCAAGAGGATACAGCCTTCATGACTCCAACTGGTATATATTGCTATATTGCTATGCCGTTCGGATTGAGAAACGCAGGTGCAACGTACCAAAGGCTGGTGAATATGATGTTCAAGGATCAGATTGGACAAACTATGGAGGTTTACATAGATGATATGGTGGTAAAATCCTTAAAAGCTGAGGATCACCTAAGAGACTTGGAGGAAGCATTCGATATCCTTGACAAATATAACATGAAACTTAATCCTTCAAAATGTCATTTTGGTGTTAAAGCAGGTAAATTCTTAGGATACATGGTGACTAAGAGAGGCATCGAAGCTAGCCCGGAACAAATCAAAGCAATAGTGAATATCAAATCTCCGGTCAATGCTAAGGATGTTCAAAGGCTAACAGGAAGGATAGCAGCCTTGAACAGATTTATATCCAAGTCCTCCGAGAAGTGTAAAGAATTCTATGATATCCTAAGGAAGAACAAGAAATTTGAGTGGACGGAGAAGCATGAAAATGCTTTAAAAGCCCTCAAAGATTACCTATCCTCGGCTCCGGCTTTGATGAAACCAGAGAAAGGTGATGTGTTATCCTTGTATCTTGCAGTATCCTCAAAAGCAGTAAGTGCGGTCCTTGTTAAGGATCATGAAGGTACACAACATCCTGTCTATTATGTAAGTAAAAGTTTACTTGATGCCGAATCCAGGTACTCACACCTCGAAAAGCTTATTCTTGCATTAATTATGGCATCTACCAAGCTAAGACATTATTTTGAAACTCATGTTATCATTGTTAAAACTAATTTTCCAATTAAGAATGTCCTCAGGAAACCAGAGATGTCAGGAAGGATGGCTAAGTGGGCAGTGAAATTGAGTGCATATGATATAAGATATGAGCCTAGGACAGCCATCAAATCCCAAGCATTAGCTGACTTTGTGGCTGATTTCAGTAGTGATTTACAAGAAGAAGCTGAGCTAGAAGTCCAGCAGCTAGAAGAGACCAAGGATCCTTGGATACTCTATACTGATGGATCCTCAAACGTCAAAGGCACAGGGCTTGGAATACTACTAAAATCGCCACAGGGGGACATAATACCCCATTCTATAGCTTGTACCAAGGGAAGAAAATACAGAAGCTGATGCATTGGCTAACTTAGGATCGTCTTTGAAGATCCCAGAGGATATCAGGATTCCCATTATCCATATCCTGACACCGGCTATCGAGGATCACCAGACTATGGAGATAGGAGATGATTCTGCAGTTATCCCTAGTGAGGATACTCAATCCTATTCAGGATCCGGATCATGGATCTCACCAATTATGAGATACTTACAACATGGAGAGATTCCTACAGGAGAAAACCCTAGGGCTTTCAAATCTAAGGTATCTCAATTCACAATTATGAATAATATGTTGTATAGGCGATCTCTTGCAGGACCATACTTGAGATGCATTGAGGATCCTGAAGTTCAAGAAGTTTTAAAAGACTTCCATGAAGGAGATTGTGGAAACCACACTGGGGGCAAGGCGTTATTCTCAAGGATCCTGAGGACAGGATATTACTGGCCAACCATGAAGAAAGATGCTGTGGAGTATGCCAGAAGATGTGATCCTTGCCAGAGACACAGCAATATCCTTCATCAACCAGCTGAATTATTGCATCCTATATCCTCCTCTTGGCCATTTATGAGATGGGGTATGGATATAGTTGGCAAGCTCCCTAAGGCACCTGGTGGAAAAGTATTCATGCTAGCTATGACTGATTACTTCTCCAAATGGATAGAGGCTGAAGCTTTTGCCCAAGTTAGAGAAAAGGAAGTTATATCCTTCATTAAAAGAAATATTATAACTAGATTTGGAATTCCTTCTGAGATTATATGTGATAATGGTTCCCAATTTATTGGGGGCAGAACCACTAACTTTTGTGACAGCTGGGGGATTAAGATGATAACATCAACACCAGTCCACCCACAAGCTAATGGTCAAGCAGAATCATCTAACAAGATCATCATCAACAACTTGAAGAAGAAGCTTGGATCCAAGAAAGGGAAATGGGCAGAAGAACTACCCTATGTGCTCTGGGCTGATAGGACAACCCCTAAGAATGCTACTGGTCAAACACCATTCTCTTTGGTGTTTGGGGCAGAATCAGTGATCCCAACAGAAATGGTGGTTCCTACTGCTAGAACAAGTACTCGTGATCCTGAGGAAAATAATAAAAACTTGGCTCAAGACCTGGATACTATCGAAGAAATCAGGGATATGGCTAGGATAAGGATGGCCAGTTATCAGCAAAGAATGGCTGGTGCTTACAACAAAAATGTCAGGATCAGGAGGTTTCAAGTTGGAGATATGGTATTAAGGAAAGCATTCCAAAATACTACCAATCCTGCTGATGGGAAGTTGGCTCCAAAATGGGAAGGCCCTTATTTGATTGAAGCTGAAGCAGGAAAGGGGGCATATAGATTGCTAACCATGGAAGGTGATTTGCTACCAAGAGCTTGGAACGCTGTCCACTTGAAGAAATATTTCATGTGACAAGGATCCTCATGGCAGAGGTGATCCTAGCGAAAGGGATATCCTTATAGGATCCTCAAAGTATCGATGATCCTTACTCAGGTAATATCCTAACCATGAACTATTTCATTCCTTTATTTTCTCATATAAGGATAAGGATCATGTATCCTTTATCCATCTCTCACGTGAGTTCAAGTTTTGAAAGCTCAGGTATCTTTAGCACAACGTTGGTTATCCACAGAAGCAATCCGTCTTTTGGGTTTAACCCCAGTTATTTGGGCTTGTCCCCAGATTCCGCCTGTAGCGCACGATGATCCTGGTATAGTTCAAGGCTTTGGGACCAGTACTCGTTCTAGGGGCTGATAATTCCATTGTTCTGGCTATGCTTAGGATCCTACGTATAATGGTAGACGTACCATACATCCGGTCATAAGGTTTCTAACGTTTTCACGTTAGCTAAGGTTTCTAACGTTTTCACGTTAGCTAAGGTTTTGGCATCTTCATGTCACTAAGTTTGGATAGTCGCCAGTTAGGGCCATACTCCAGTTTACACACGATCCTTGGGCTTGTCCCCAGTTATCCTTGGGCTCGTCCCCAGTTATCCTTGGGCTTGTCCCCAGTAATCCTTGGGCTTGTCCCCAGTTATCCTTGGGCTTGTCCCCAGTTGCTAACTCTTTTCTTATATTGGCTTAGTCCCAAGTTATGCTCTATTTCAGGTCCTTGAAGATAGGCAGCTAGGGATCCTTGATCCTTATTTCATTCTAAGGTTTATCTTATAGTTATCCTTATTATGGTTAGGATTCTAACTTGGATCCTCAGGTACGATCCTTAACTCTTTTGATTCCATTCATTATTCTTTTAAATAACCCTTATACTTGACAACTGAATTGGTATTTCTTAAATCATATCACTTTTTAAAAACCTATCGGTTATGGGATATGTGATCCTTGTTCATATCCTAAACTTTTTGGATATCTTTTCTAATTTTTCAAGGCTTGATAAGTATAAATAGAATGGACATTACAACAGTTGGAAAGTAACATATTAAAAAAGGATAACAACACATGATAAGCGACAAAAGGTTAAGTTTTTATTTATTAACATAAGGCTAACCCTTTAAAAGTTGTCAAAATTACCTACCCAAGCATCTACCAGCAAAACGTGGCCCGTCCGCTGGGGTAGGTAAAGGGTGTCCATGATAATGAGTTCAAAGGTAGTGCAGGAATATAAAGGCGGCAGGATCACAATGGCTTCATCCCCCAAACAGAGGATCCCTCCACCAAATGCAATCCTGCCTATTGTCCGAAGGATCATACATGATCCTTAAACCTAAGAACTATTGTTTAGAGTTATTACAGACCCACCATTGTTCAAAAACATCAACAATCCAAAAAACTACCAAACCATAAAAATGGGCTCCGGCCACATCTAGAAATTTCCATCATCGCCCATTTTTGCAGCTCACACCTTCGCTGCATTACCATCACCACCCGCCGCTGCATCCTCAGCTTTATCCTTCAACCCGCTGCCACTAGCCTCAATTGCCAGAATCTCCTCAGCCTCCTCTTCATCACCCAATTCAGCCAGCCTTGCCTTCCATTCTTCAATTTCCCAGCTGCTTTTGTCAAAGGCAGGATCCTGAGCTTCCAAGGCCATTTGAAGCTTGGTTTTGTACATTGCTATGGCGGCAGAGACTTTAGCATCATCTGTGATCTCCTGCCTTTCATAGTCAAAGTTAACCAGCACTTTAGCCATCTTCTGCTTGGTATCCTGGAGTTCCTTCTGAAGATCAGCAAGTGCAAGATCCTTGAGCACAGCAACCTGTTGGAGATCGGCAATCTTCTTATCTTGATCCTCAACATGGCCGACGTAATCCTCGATCTCAGCAAATTTCTGCAAAAGAAAAGGATAAAGCAGTTCAAGAGCAAGTGATCCTTAGATCAACAGGATATACAAGCAGAGACAGTGATCCTTACATCATTGAAGTACTCGAGGAACTGGTGGCGAATTAAGGGCAGACCCTGCAAATCCTCAGCCTCGGAAGTCTTTCTCTTCTTGATTCCCTTCCCTTTGAGGGGTGCCTTGGGGATTGAGGCTGTCGGGCTAGTAGGGACCTTTCTTTTGGAGGATTTGACAGTGGTGAGATCGGTGACACTGAACCTTGAAGCAGCTTTGGCAGATTTTCCAGCACCTACACAACCAAAACGAGATAAGTATCTTTTCTTAATATACATTTAACTATTTATTAAAATTTTAAACAAGGATACTTACTTGACATTGTGACAGAGCCTGAGGATACCTCCTGTGAGTCTTGGGTTGTTGTCTTAAAAGTTCTAGTTTCAGGGTCAAGTCCCCAGAAAGTAGCAAGTCTTTCCCTGGTTGCGGGCGTTGTGATGAGACGTGAAAAGGAGATGGCTGCATGACACAAGACAAAGAAGGGGTTAGTGATCCTATTACAAAAACATGACCATCTGGTGATCCTTCCCAGGATCCTCCAGCCTACCATGGGTGGACCATGTTCTTGGTAAGTGCTCTCCATCTGAAATGGTATCCCTTCTTACAAAGAAGAAGCGACGCTTCCAATCTTTGTCGTTTTTGGTGACTTTGAGAAGAGGATGATCTGCACTGGGTTTTCGTTTGAATAAATAACGATGGGAACCGAAGGTAGTAAGATCATACAACTCCGCCAGTTCTGACATTTCTAAATCAAGACTCTCCTGCTCAATGATCCTCTCTAGGGTGTATAAAACCCTCCAAATCATCGGCATGGCTTGAATGTAAGATATGCCGGTAAGGGAAAAGAAGGATTGTGTGAACTCCGGGAAAGGATAGGTGTACCCTATAGCAAATGGAGTGACTGGAAAGGCAACCCATGTATCAGAAACATAGTCGCTCAGAACAGTTGGATCGAAGGGTTTGAAAAAGACATTAGCTGGAAAACGGTGACGGATGTTATCTACTTGTGCGTCGTTAAAGCAACACCTCTCGTTCACTGAGTCTTTGATGATCTTTTGACTCTTCAAAGGGCTATCCTTTTTGTGATCCTTGGCCGGTGAACTTCGGAGCAACATTTTCGGAATGACGAAGATAAAGATAGAGAAACAGAGTAAGAAGGAAGGAAGTGGAGAAAGAATTACCTGGTTGTTCGTCGACTGAGAATTTAAAGGGAGTCTCTTTCGAATTTGAATGCATAATGATCCTATCTATATCTCTATTTATAATTATGATTCTGCAGGATTGTCACTTCGGTGACATCATCATCGCAACGGCTAGTTCAATTTTAACGGCTATATATCCGTTAGTTAGTTACGGATAAGATCAAGAAAATATAACTCGCCAATTTTACAAATTACTCCTTATATTTTGGGGGCAATTGTTAGGGGAGGATTTTCTAACAATTAGTGATCCTTATTCGTTATTCTAATTAGTGATCCTTACTTCTGTGACAGGTGGTGATCCTCAGAAGAGCTTCAGGATCAGGATCATAGATCACTTTAAGGATCCTCGTACTGACGATTGTTTACTTATGTTTTGTAGTATCTCGCAGGTATATTAAGCTTGACCAAGTCTAGGCGACATTCCTAGAGAATATTCCTAAACTATGCTGCACGTGCTTGACCAAAAATAGACGTTATGGAGAACGTGGAGGCTTGGCACAAAAGTCGGATAGTTAGTTTAGGTGGTTATTTCTATTTTAAAAAGGGAGTAACGAGCTAGTAGAAAACACTTAATCATTTCTCAGCTACACACACTCGTACAAACGCTCATACAAGCTCTCGTTCAAACACTTAGCAATTTCATACACTTTTTACACATTTCACCGTAGTGATCCTTGTACCTAGCTCGTTACTATCCGAAGTTATAAACATTTATTCATTTATTTGAGCTTGGTGATCGGTAGTTTCCATCACCCGGGGTTTTTTGTGCCGGAGATCAACTCTTGATCAAGGGCTTTTTCCCCGTATAAATCTTTGTGTTGTTTGTACACTTTACATTGAAGTGATCCTCATCGCTGTTATATATTTTAAGCATCATTCCCCTAAACAAAGAGTTTGGTTGCAATATCCTCATCAGATTTTTTGACCAAAACATTAACCACGTGCAGGTTAAAGGCTGAGACTTGCTAACGGTCAAGTGGACTTCTTCTCCTCAAGACTCGGGCGAGTTTGTTGAAGGAAAGACGTTGAGCCCGAAAGACCAGGTCTACAACGTTCGATGAAGGAATATTCGGTGGATCCCGGAAGTTTAGGGTAGTTTGTTATTTTATCTTTACTATAAATAGATGGGGGCGGATCAGCTTAGAACACATACAATTTTTCACTAACACTCTCGTACACTTTCACTCTCTAGCTCATTGCAAACACCACACTTGTATTCAAATTTCGTTGTAACACTTAGTCGATCCGTACCGCATCCTGCACTGTATCCTGATATTTGAAGCAATAGAAGAACAAGGCAGCTGCGATTGTCAGCTCCCGAGGTTTTATGCCGGCGATCTAGATTGATCAAGGGCTTTCCTCGTACATCTCGTGTCATTTACTTTACTTTTGCTCATTGTTTGATCATAGATACAGCTCAATATCCTGAGCCGTATCCTGAATACTGATTTTCTAAATAACTTAACAAGCATATTTTCAAATACACTTTCTAGCACACTACCTCACTTTACTAATTTAATCACTAAGTTACTTCGGTAATTTTTTACCAAAACAATTTGGCGCCCACCGTGGGGCAAGTGGTGCTCTCTTTATTAAAAATTTTTGTGAAATCACTAATCGGCTTTCTATTTTCAAAACTTTTTGCCACATTGTCCATAATGGCCTCAAGATCAAACATGAGTTCTTCTACTGTGTCTGCTATGACTTCTGCTACTACCGGTTCGGTGCTTCCACCACCTCCTCCAAGGATGCCAGCCTCTACACAATCTCAAGATGTTATCCCTACTCGGAGTGTCCAGGGATCTGCTCCCGTTTTAGCTTCTAATGATGAAATTTTAACCTTATTTGGAAGTGTGCAGGAATAAATGAGGCAGCAACAAGAAACAAACCAAATGCTTTTAAGGGAAATACAACTCCTGAAGTCTGGCTCGAGCAGATCTGCTGAGGATATTGTCACTCCATTACATCTCAGAACGTTGAACTTCAGTTCAGCTGTGTATACTGAGGATAACAGGGGGAATATTGTGCCCAGCCTTCCTCAGAATCATACTCCTGAAATACCCTCCTCGGTCAGGATGTCGACCATAAGGAGCTCAGGATATGCTTCAGGATATGGGCAAAATCCTCCAACAGGTAACGTGTCAAATAATAATAATACTCATGCTACTAACAATAGTGGATCTTTGCAGGATACAAGTGTGACAGCGCTTACTAGGGAACTTCAGAAGTTGAAGGACATGATATCTAGTGTACCTGGGGTGGTCCAGCCGATCCCGGAAGTGTCCCAAGACAGCCACAAGATATCTCGTTTTGCATATCCTATCTGTGATGCTGAGATCCCAAAGAGATTCCAAACCCCCAACATGAAGCTTTACGACGGAACAACGGATCCTGAGGAGCATATTGCTCAGTATAGGGAAAGGATGGAGATTAACCCTATCCCTCCGGAGCTTAAGGAAGCGTGCTTGTGCAAGGGATTTGGTTCCACTCTAACAGGATCAGCCTTAAAATGGCTGTTAAACGTTCCTCCTCACTCAATTACTTTGTTTGCTCATTTGGTTAATTTATTTAACAGTCAATTTTCTTGTAGTCGGAGTTTTGAGAAACTAACCAGTGATCTTTACAGGATAACTCAAGGGCCTCAGGAATCCTTGAGGGATTATGTAAACAAATTCAGTCGGGAATCCTTGGATATCCCACATCTTGATGTTGCAACAGCTGTGTAAGCTTTTAAGATGGGATTACAAAAGGATTCTCAGTTTTATCAGGATCTTGTAATGAATCCCTGCAGGAATCTCGACGAGGCTCGTAACAGGGCTTTGAGATATATCCGTCTAGAAGATGACAGGAAGATGCAAGAAAGGATGAACTCATCTAACACTTATGAGTCAACTAACAGGAAGTCGGAATCCTCATTTAAGTCATATCGGCCTAAGCCATATGGTAGAAATGAAAACAAGAGAGTGAATGCTGTCGAAGATGAGGATCCTGAAGAGTATCCTGAGTTGTCTGAATATTGCTTTTCTGTTAACATTCCTGAATTGATGTATGCCATGCAGGGTCTAGGGGACAAGGCTAGGTGGCCTCGAAAGAATCAACAAAAGGCTGACTGGAAAGATAAGTCAAAATGGTGTGCTTTCCACGAAGATTTCGGACATGTAACTGAGGATTGCATTGCTCTAAGGAAAGAAATAAGCTATCTTCTAAGCAAGGGATATCTGAAAGATCTCTTAGGAAGAAAGAAGAATAAAGGTCAGGATACTGAGAAGGATCCTGAACGAGCAGCATCACCTCCCGCGGATGCCAAGATAATCAACTTCATTTCGGGAGGATCCGACATTTGTGGAACTTCGTATTCGGCAGCAAAGAGACATGCAAAGGAAGCTAAGGCCGAAAGGGGAGACAAGCCTGTCAGAATGACTACCCTCACAACTGACAAAGTGATCACTTTTGATGCTGATGACAGGGATACTGTCCAGGATCCTCACCATGATGCTCTGGTAATAACGTTATATGTGGCTAACCATTTTGTACGCAGGATACTGGTTGATAATGGCAGCTCCGTCAACATAATCCAACTAGAAACTCTGAAAAGAATGAATGTATCTCCGATGGATATCACTTCAAAGTCTACCGTGCTTGTTGGGTTCAGTGGAGAGGCTAGAAACACAGTGGGAGAGATAAAGTTGCCAGTATACGTTGAAGGAGTCAACTCGATACAACGTTTCTGTGTAATGGATTCTCTATCCTGCTATAACATCATATTGGGAAGACCATGGATTCACGATATGAAGGCCGTGCCATCAACGTATCACCAATGCATCAAGATCCCTACCCCTTGGGGAGTTGTCAAAGTTGATAGTGATCAGCAGGAGGCGAAAGAATGCTACTCATCCTCGATGAAATCCTCAACCAAGCCTAGTGCAGCATAGCAATTAAAGACACGGGCCCAGGATATCGTGAAGGATCCGGAGCAGGATGTGAAGAAAATTATCTTAGACCAGGATAATCCCGATATTTCGGTGCTCGTAGGAACCAATATCCCTCAGGATATTGAAGAACAGTTAATTAACTTTTTGAAATGCAGGATGTCAACGTTTGCATGGAAGCATGAGGATATGACAGGCATATCCAAGGACGTCATCACTCACAAGCTTGGAATTGATAAATCATTCAAGCCTGTTCAACAAAAAAGAAGGAAGTTTGCTCCTGAGCGGAATACGATTATTCAAGAGGAAGTTGAGAGATTATTGAAGTCCAGGATGATCAGAGAGGTTAAGTTCCCAAGGTGGCTAGCAAACGTGGTTGTGGTACAGAAGAAAAATGGGAAATGGAGAGTTTGTGTAGACTACACAGACTTGAACAAAGCTTGTCCTAAAGACCCATTTCCTCTTCCCCACATTGATGCAATGGTAGATGCCACTGCCGGGCATGAAATGCTGACCTTCATGGACGCATCCTCAGGATTTCAACAGATCCAAATGGAGCCTTCTGACCAGGAGGATACTGCCTTCATGACACCAACAGGTATTTATTGTTATACAGCTATGCCCTTTGGTTTGAAAAATGCAGGTGCAACATACCAAAGATTGGTAAACATGATGTTCAAAGACAAACTGGGGGACACCATGGAGGTATATATCGATGATATGGTGGTGAAATCTAAAAAGGCTGAGGATCACCTCCAGGATATCAAGGGAGCATTTGATATCCTGGATCGATACAACATGAAGCTGAATCCTGCTAAATGCCATTTCGGAGTGGGGGCAGGAAAGTTTCTTGGATATATGGTGACAAAAAGGGGGATAGAAGCAAGCCCAGAGCAGATCAAAGCTATCCTGGATATAAAATCACCCTCAAATATGAAGGACGTACAAAGATTGACAGGCCGAGTAGCAGCTTTCAACAGGTTTATCTCGAGATCCTCAGAGAAGTGCAAAGATTTTTATGATATCCTGAAGAAAAACAAAAGATTCGAATGGGGGGAGAAGCATGAAGCAGCCTTGCAGGATTTGAAACGATATCTCTCAACCGCACCTCTATTGATGAAGCCTGAAAATGGTGAACCACTATCCCTGTACCTTGCTGTATCAGGGAATGCTGTAAGTGCCGTTCTCATAAAGGATCATGAAGGTCAGCAATATCCTGTTTATTATGTTAGTAAAAGTTTGCTAGATGCCGAAACTAGGTATTCTCACTTAGAAAAATTGATACTAGCATTAGTCATAGCATCAACGAAACTTAGGCATTATTTCGAGACACACAGGATACATGTTAAAACAAATTATCCTGTCAAAAATGTGCTTAGGAAACCAGAGATGTCAGGAAGGATGGCCAAGTGGTCAGTAAAGTTAAGTGCTTATGATTTAGTATATGAACCTAGAAATGCCATAAAATCTCAGGCTTTAGCTGACTTTGTGGCTGACTTTAGTAGTGACATTCAGGACGAGGTAGACCTAGAAGTTCAACAGTTAGGAGAATCCTCAGGATCCTGGACATTATATACTGACGGTGCATCTAATGTAAGAGGAGTAGGATTAGGAATACTACTAAAATCGCCACAGGGGGACATATTACCCCAGGCTATTAGGTGTGAATTTCCTGCTACTAATAATGAAGCAGAGTATGAGGCTTTAATTGCAGGATTAGAGTTGGCTAAGAGCATGAGTGTCAAAAATTTGCAAGTATATGTTGACTCTTTGTTAATTACTAACCATTTTAATGGATCCTATGCAGTTAAGGGTGAGAAATTAATCGAATATCTCGATATTCTCAAAAAATTAGCAGGATATTTCGATGTTTTTATACTTGAACAGGTACCGAGGGCGGATAATGCTGAAGCGGATGCCTTAGCAAATTTGGGATCATCGATCAGGATACCTGAAGGGACCCAAATACCAATATTACATGTCTTATATCCTGCGACGAATCCTCAGGATAAAGAACTAGCTGGTATTCAGGATCCTGGAGTAGAACATCCTAAAGAGGATCCTAAATCCTGGACGACTCCAATCAAGAGATATCTCAAAGAAGGACACATCCCTGGAAATGAGAATCCTAAGGCATTTAGGATGAAGGTATCACGATTCACTATTATAAATAATATTTTATACAAGAAATCTCTTGCAGGACCGTATTTGAGGTGCTTGGAGGATCCTGAAGCCAAAGAAGTACTTCAGGATATACATGAAGGGGATTGTGGTAATCATGCTGGGGGCAGATCCTTATTCTCAAAAGTGTTAAGGACAGGATATTATTGGCCAACAATGAGAAAGGATGCAGCAGAATATGCTCGAAGATGTGACGCATGTCAAAGACATAGTAACATACTGCATCAACCTGCTGAACCACTATATCCTATTGTTTCCTCTTGGCCGTTTATGAAGTGGGGTATGGATATAGTGGGAAAGCTTCCAAAAGCTCCGGGAGGAAAAGTCTTTATGCTAGCAATGACGGATTATTTCTCTAAGTGGGTTGAAGCAGAAGCATTTGTTCAAGTGAGAGATCAAGAAGTAGTATCCTTCATAAAGAGGAATATCCTAACCAGATTTGGAGTACCAGCCGAGATAATCTGTGACAATGGTTCTCAATTTATAAGCAAGAGAACTACTGACTTTTGCAAAAGTTGGGGAATCAAAATGATTACATCTACTCCGGTACATCCTCAAGCAAATGGACAAGCAGAATCCTCAAACAAGATAATTGTCAATAACTTAAAGAAAAGGCTTGGAGCCAAAAAAAGGAAGATGGGCAGAAGAATTACCCTTTGTTTTATGGGCTGATAGGACAACGGTAAAAAATGCAACAGGCCAAACCCCATTTTCCTTGGTGTTTGGAGCAGAAGCAATGATTCCAACGGAAATGACAATACCTACTGCAAGATCTATCTTAGGTGATCCTGAGCAGAATCCTGAAGCCTTGAGTCAGGATTTAGACACTATAGATGAGAAGAGAGATGCGGCAAGGCTAAGGATGGCAGCATATCAACAGAGAATATCCAGGGCATATAACAAGAATATTAGGACCAGAAGATTTAAGGTTGGAGATTGGGTGCTAAGAAAGGCTTTTCAGAATACTACTAATCCTGCCGATGGTAAGTTAGCTCCAAAATGGGAAGGACCATATGAAGTTGAATCAGAAGCAGGAAAGGGAGCATACAGACTCAAGAATATGGAGGGAGATATGCTACCGAGGTCTTGGAATGCTATACACCTTAAGCTCTATTTCAAGTGAGTTTAGAATTCAATTTCTAACTCAGAATGGTATGAATTCTATCTTTTTTAAATATGTTTTGGTTTAATTTATTCTTTGAAACTCAATACTAACTTAAGCATCAGAGGGGTGTTAGCCAAGCTAACACCCACCTTAGTTTACAATTGTTTTGCAGGATATGTTTCAGGATATAGCTCCAGGATATGTACTCAGGATAACTCGAAAGATTAGAGGATTGGCCCCCTCTCTCACGTTTAAGGGATACTGATCCCTTCACAGGTTTAAAGGTATTCACCTTTCTTCCGAATTTGGTTTAAACACCCCGCCTGGAGCGCAAGTTATTCAGGGATAGTTCAAGGTGGCAGGACCAGTCCATGTAAAAGTGGCTGACAATTTCGTTACTGTTGGCTATATCCTGAATTCTAAAGGTATATGAGGATTGATCACCCTCTCTCACGAAAGGGTATTTTCATACTCTCTAAGGTTTAAAGGTTTTCACCTTTCTAAGTCTTGGAGTTTATACACTCCCGCCTGTAGCGCATGAAAATTTGGGTTTTTCCCCAGGATACAAGGGATTTATCTCCAGTACATCCTTGGGTTTTACCCTTGGAACCTAAAAAGTTGCCTATACAATGGAAACTGACATTCAGAAGATTTCTAAGTGTTTGAAGACATTGTACACAGGGGACATTCCTACCAAGGCAGTGATGTAAAGCTCAAAGGCTAAAGTTCGGAACTAGTATTCTGAATATTGCACACAGGGGACATCCTTGCCAAGATGGTGATGTAAAGCTAAAAGAATGAGGCTCGGAACTAATGCACTAAGTACCTTGCACAGGGGACACCTTCGTTGGGAGAGTTGCAAAGGGATTGAAGTCTGGTAATAGGTTTATACCCTATTTCTGGTATGATCTTTCCTTTGTAAACGTCGCCTAAGTTTTTAGTAACATTATTTTAAGTATCCTGATATATTCTCAAAGTCCTTTTCAGGATATTTGATTAGGGTGTTTGAAACTAGTATTGGTTTGGAACTATGATCATTTAAATATTATCAAAACTTGGTTTTAAAAAGATAGACTGTTTTTCACTTTCTAAACAAATTTTTACAAAGTTAAAGGAACGTTTGGAAGTTCTATCTAATAAAAGGTTTTTACAGTATATCTCTGAGCATACTGATCAGGATATTTTATAAGATAACAGTATGAAATTTTTACAAAGCTAAGAGTTACACTAAGTAATGCAAGACAACAGTGAATAAGTCAAAAGATAGTTATATTATTAACAAGTCAAAAGTTGTGCTTTTGGTTTCACCTCAAACCGAGGCCCATCCACCAAAAGCACAATTAGTTTTTACCATACTTGTGTAACGGTTGCAGGATATACCTCAAAACGGGACTTGTCCACCTACAACCGTTATCACATTCAAAACAAGTTATACTAATTGATGACCAAGGGCTTCGTCCTAAAACCTAGGACCCATCCACCTTTGGTCATCACATTGTTCTAGTGCAGGAAATGTAAATTGTTCAAAGACAGGAAAAGTAAATTGTTTATGCGACCACAACCATGAAATTAAAAAGTGGGCTCCGGCCTTGGCACGTATATCCATCATCGCCCACTCCGCTGCCTAAGGGGCAGCACCCTCTTGAACAGCAACCTCCTTCCCAGCGTTTGCACCAGCATCAGCCTCAGGATTCTTCTCAGCATCATCACCAGCATTGGCCGCTTCCTCTGCCGTCTTGGAAGGCTCTTCACCAGTATGCTTTGCAGGATGAGCAACGGGATGACCTCCGAGGCCCTGTAGTTTCTCCTCCCAAGCCTTTACATTCCAGGAGGGGCACTCAAAACCCAAATCCATGGCCTCATAAGCCATCCTTATCCTGGCTTGGAGAAGAGAGACGACCACGGACGCTTTGAGGCTATCCCGATATGAGCTCATATTCTGCTGATATTGGAGAAGAGCGGCATCTAGTTTGGATTGAGCATCCTCGTTGGCTTTGTGGAGAGTAGCCTGGTGATCCCGGATCATTGCCTTGTATTTGTCTTCATAATGCTGGGATTTAGCAGCTGCAATGGTTCCTTGGTCGGCTATGGTGGCTTCAGCTTTCTCCAGCTTGATCTCCAACATCTTGTTAAGCCCGCAAGCGTCTTCATACAAGTGCATAAGACGATCCAGACCCTATCAATAAAGACACATGTATTGATGTAAAAAACTAAGCAGGATAAGGGCTGACATACTTGTGCAGGATATCGAAAAGAAAATTCTACCTGTTTGAGGAATGAGGTGGCTTCGTTGAACCCATGATTCTCGAGAGAGAATGTTTCAGAAACAGCTGGGGAGTCCATCTCCTTTCTCTTCCGAGAGCTGGATGCCCGGGTCCTGGATGCCGGAGGGCCTTTGGGAGCAGAAACAGTCTTTGAAGAGGTAGGCTTTGGTGTAGCAGACGGCTTTGGCTTGGATTCTTGTTTGATGGGTTCAAGGCTGGAGTAGCAATCCAACTCGTCAAGTTCAAAACCTTCAAGGTTGACGACTGGTACTACACAAGGGAAGAAGTTCTTAAACTCATCATACTTTTGAAAAGTAATTTATGTATATTGAGAATGTGCTTACCAGACATTGCTGAGCTTGATTTCTGGCTTGAATCTGTAAGAAACAGGGAGAAAGTTCTTTCACTGGCAGGAAGACGGTAGATTTCCTCGATCTTGGATTCGGATTCTGCACTGGGAGGCACTAGATCTCTGAAATTTGCTGCATAAAAACATCAGGATATAAGTCCGGGATACAGTTTGAAGATATAATTGGGGATATTCCTAAAACCCTAAATCCTACCCTTGGTTAACCATTTAACCGGTAGATCAAAACCCTTATCAATAGAGTCTCTTTTTACGAAAAAGAATTTTCGTCGCCATCGGTCCTCGTTCTTGGTGGCTTTAAGAACCAGAGGGTTCTTGGAGGTAGAAAACAGAAGAAATCGATGATTGCCGTGGGATCTCAACCGGTATGCTATAGGAAGATCCTCAACAAGTAGGTTAGGAAAATGACAAGATTTGATTTGATCTAGCACTATTAAAACTCGCCAAACCATTGGCATAACCTGGGCGTAACTAAGGCCGGTAAGGTCGAAAAAGCTAGAAATAAAGGGTGGAAACGGGTACCGAAGTCCAAGAGAGAAGGGGTAGGCAAAGAAACAAACCCACTCATCAGATATCGCATCTGATCGGGCTTCCCGATCAAAAGGGCGAAAGACTGTTCCGGTGGGGAAGGCGCCGGAATCTTTGAGAGCAGCGATGTCGGCATTGTTAAAGCAGCAGATCTCCTTTGCTGGATCAACAATGAAGTTCTGACTTACGAGGCTTGAGGCTGGTCAGTCCGATCGGGATTTCGTTCGTGGTGCCATGAAAATTAATGAGCAAACTAACAGCGATTCAAGAAAGAAGGATAGAAAGGAAAATACCTGATGTCCGCTTGAAGACAAGGATAACCATGATAAAGGAGTCCCTCGGTTAATATAGGATGAATATAGGGGTAAAGAGTAAATAATGCTTTGGAAGTTGCACCGCTGTCATTTCAAGGGTCTAGTCGTATTAATTACCTTAAGTTATGAGGTGAAACTTTTGAAATATATCCGTTGGATTGGTATCCCAACTGATATATTTGGGGACAATTGTTAGGGGTCATTTTCTTTGCATACATATCCTGACCAATATCCTGCCTTTGTTTGTTTATTTGTCACCAGGATGCTGGAAGAGGATATTGCTAAAATCGTGGGCGATATCCTGAGGTTTATTGAATTAACCACGTGCAGGTTAAAGGCTGAGACTTGCTAACGGTCAAGTGGACTTCTTCTCCTCAAGACTCGGGCGAGTTTGTTGAAGGAAAGACGTTGAGCCCGAAAGACCAGGTCTACAACGTTCGATGAAGGAATATTCGGTGGATCCCGGAAGTTTAGGGTAGTTTGTTATTTTATCTTTACTATAAATAGATGGGGGCGGATCAGCTTAGAACACATACAATTTTTCACTAACACTCTCGTACACTTTCACTCTCTAGCTCATTGCAAACACCACACTTGTATTCAAATTTCGTTGTAACACTTAGTCGATCCGTACCGCATCCTGCACTGTATCCTGATATTTGAAGCAATAGAAGAACAAGGAAGCTGCGATTGTCAGCTCCCGAGGTTTTATGCCGGCGATCTAGATTGATCAAGGGCTTTCCTCGTACATCTCGTGTCATTTACTTTACTTTTGCTCATTGTTTGTGTTTTGGTCAAAAAATATGTTGAGGATATTGCAACCAAACTCTATGTTATGGGGGTATGATGCTGATTATGTAATAGCGATGAGGATCACTTCAATGTAGATTTGCACAAACAACACAAGGATTTATACGGGGAAAAAGCACTTGATCAAGAGTTGATCTCTGGCACAAAAAACCCCGGGTGATGGAAACTACCGATCACCAAGCTCAAATAAATGATTAAATGTTTACAACTTCGGATAGTAACGAGCTAGGTACAAGGATCACTATCGTGAAATGTGTACAAGTGAGTAAGAATGAATGTGTGTTCGTCGAGAGCTTCAAGTGTGCGAGTATACGAGTGTGTGTAGCTGCAAAAATGGCTAAGTGTTTTTCTACTAGCTCGTTACCCCTTTTAAAATAGAAATCTAACTACCAAACTAACTATCCGACTTTCGTGCCATGCCTCCACGTTCTCCACAACGTCTATTTTTGGTCAAGCACGTGCAGAATAGTTTGGGAATATTCTCCAGGAATGTCGCCAAGACTTGGTCAAGCTTGTTATACATGCGAGATGCTACAAAACATAAGTAAACAATCGTCAGTACGAGGATCCTTAAAGTGATCCATGATCCTGATCCTAAAGCCCTTCTGAGGATCACCACCTGTCACAGAAGTAATGATCACTAATTAGGATAACGAATAAGGATCACTAATTGTTAGAAAATCCTCCCCAAACAATTGCCCCCAAGATATAAGGAGTAATTTGTAAAATTAGCGAGTTATATTTTCTTGATCTTATCCGCAACTAACTAACGGATATATAGCCGTTAAAATAGAACTAGCCGTTGCGATGATGATGTCACGGAAGTGACAATCCTGCAGAATCATAATTATAAATAGAGATATAGATAGGATCATTATGCATTCAAATTCGAAAGAAACTCCCTTTAAATTCTCAGTCGACGATCAATCAGGTATTTCTTTCTCCTCTTTCTTCCTCTCTTACTCTGTTTTTCTTTCTTTATCTCCATCACTTCGAAAATGTTGCTCCGAAGTTCTCCGGCCAAGGATCACAAAAAGGGTAGCCCTTTGAAGAGTCAAAAGATCATCAAAGACTCAGTGAACGATAGGTGTTGCTTTAACGATGCACAAGTAGATAACATCCGTCATCGTTTTCCGGCGAATGCCTTTTTCAGACCTTTCGATCCAACTGCCCTGAGCGACTATGTTTCAGAAACATGGGCTGCCTTTCCAGTTACTCCATTTGCCATAGGATACACCTATCCTTTCCCAGAATTTACACAATCCTTCTTTTCCCTTACCGGCATCTCTTACATCCAAGCCATGCCGATGATTTGGAGGGTCTTGTATACCCTGGAGAGGATCATCGAGCAGGAGGGCATTGATTTGGGCATGTCAGAACTGACACAATTGTATGATGTTACCACCTTTGGATCCCACCGTTATTTGTTCAAACGAAAACCCAGTGCAGAACACCCCCTTCTTAAAGTCACCAAAAACGACAAAGATTGGAAACGTCGCTTCTTCTTTGTAAGAAGGGATACCATTTAAGATGGAGAGCATTTACCAAGAACATGGTCCACCCATGGTAGGCCGGAGGATCCTGAGAAGGATCAGCAGGTAGTCTTGTTTTCACAATAGGATCACTAACCCCTTTTTTGTCTTGTGTTATGCAGCTATTTCTGTCTCACACATCATCACATCACCTGAAACCAAGGATAGACTCGCTACTTTTTGGAAGCTTGATCCTGAAACAAGGACATTCAAGATAGACACCCAAGACTCACAAGAAGTATCCTCAGGTTCCATTACCATGTCAAGTAAGTATCCTGCCTTTTACATAGTTTAAATATTAAAATAAATAAATAAATTGAAATAGGATAAGGATACTCATCTTGCTTTAAATGTGTAGGCGCTGGAAAATCTGCCAAGCCTGTATCCCAATTCAACACGGCTGACCTTGATGTCGTACGATCCAGGAAGAAGAGGTCCACTACCAGTCCTAGCATCTCCATTCCAAAGGCACCCACTAAAGGAAAGGGTGTTAAGAAGAGGAAAACTTCTGATGCTGAGGATCTTTAAGGCCTACCACAGATCCGCCACCAGTTCCTTGAATACTTCAATGAGGTAAGGATCCTTAATTCTGCCTAGGTATCCTACTCGTATGAGGATCACTTGATCTTGAACCGCTTTATCCTCTTCTTTGCAGAAATTTGCCGAGATCGAGGATTACGTGGGGAATGTTGAGGAGCAGGACAAGAAAATTGCTGATCTCCAACAGGTTGCCATGCTCAAAGACCTTGCACTTGCTGATCTTCGGAAGGAACTCCAAGATGAGAAGACCAAGACGGCCAAACTTCTGATTGACCTTGACTACGAGAAGCATGATCTCATAGAAAATGCTAAGGTTTCTGCCGCCATCACGATGTATCAGACAAAATTGAAGATGGCCCAGGAAGCTCAAGATCCTAGTTTTGACAAAAGCAGCTGGGATGTTGAGGGCTGGAAGGCAAGGCTGGCTGATCTTGAGGATGATGAGGAGGAGGCAACTGAGGTCTTGGCAATTGAGGCAAGTGGCAGTGGAAAGGATCTGATGAAGGATACTGCAGCTGGAGGGGAAGAGGAAGCAGCAAAGGCATAGGTTGCATGAATGGACGATGAAGGACATTTCTAGACGTAGCCAGAGCCCATTTTTTAAGTTTGATAGTTTGTTTTGGTTGTGGTGTTTTTTGCTAAACAATGATGGGTTGTACTTGAACAATAGGTTTTAGGACTAAGGATCATGTATGATCCTTCGGACAATAGGCAGGATTGCATATGGTGGAGGGATCCTCTGTTTGGGGGATGAAGCCATTGTGATCCTGCCGCCTTTATATTCCTGCACTACTTTCGAACTTGTTATCATGGACACCCTTTACCTACCCCAGCGGACGGGCCACGTTTTGCTGGTAGAAGCTCGGGTAGGTAATTTGACAACCTTTAAAGGGTTAGTCTTTTGTTTATAAATAAAAACTTAACCTTTTGTCGCTTATCTCGTGTTGTTATCCTTGTATTTCTTTGATTTTCCTTTATTTCGATGCATATTTATTAGACAAATAATTTTGAATAAGTCAAATTGAAAATACTTAGGATATGATCCATGATCAAATATCCTTTAGTTAAAGAATCTCAGAAAGCAATATGTTTCAAGGATCACAAGTCTAGTTGTCAAACTTTAAGGGTTATTCGAATAAATAATGAATAGAATTAAATATAGTTAAGGATCATACCTGAGGATCCAAGTTAGGATCCTAACCATTATAAGGATAACTACAAGATAAACCTTAGAATAAAGTAAGGGTCGAGGATCCCTAGTTGCCTATCTTCAAGAGCCTGAAATAGAGCATAACTTGGGACTAAGCCAATATAAGATAAGAGTTAGTAACTGGGGACAAGCCCAAGGATAACTGGGGACAAGCCCAAGGATAACTGGGGACAAGCCCAAGGATAACTGGGGACAAGCCCAATGATAACTGGGGACATGCCCAAGGATCGTATGTAAACTGGAGTATGGCCCTAACTGGCGACTATCCAAACTTAGTGGCATGAATACTTCCTTTTCTCTGACTTGGGCAAAAGCTTCAGCCTCTATCCACTTGGAGAAGTAATCAGTCATAGCTAGCATGAATACTTTTCCACCAGGTGCCTTAGGGAGCTTGCCAACTATATCCATACCCCATCTCATAAATGGCCAAGAGGAGGATATAGGATGCAATAATTCAGCTGGTTGATGAAGGATATTGCTGTGTCTCTGGCAAGGATCACATCTTCTGGCATACTCCACAGCATCTTTCTTCATGGTTGGCCAGTAGTATCCTGTCCTCAGGATCCTTGAGAATAATGCCCTGCCCCCAGTGTGGTTTCCACAATCTCCTTCATGGAAGTCTTTTAAAACTTCTTGAACTTCAGGATCCTCAATGCATCTCAAGTATGGTCCTGCAAGAGATCGTTTATACAACATATTATTCATAATTGTGAATTGAGATACCTTAGATTTGAAAGCCCTAGGGTTTTCTCCTGTAGGAATCTCTCCATGTTGTAAGTATCTCATAATTGGTGAGATCCATGATCCTGATCCTGAATGGGATTGAGTACCCTCACAAGGGATAATTGCAGAATCATTTCCTATCTCCATAGCCTCGTGATCCTCGATAGCCGGGGTCAGGATATGGATAATAGGAATCTTGATATCCTCCGGGATCTTCAAGGATGATCCTAAGTTAGCCAATGCATCAGCTTCTGTATTTTCTTCCCTTGGTACCTGTGACAAACTAAAGGAAACAAAAGAGAGTGCCAAACTTTTGACTATCTCCAAATACTTGGTTAGCTTTTCACCTTTAACAGAATATGATCCATTAAAGTGGTTTGTAATCAACAAAGAATCTACGTGTACCTCAAGATACCTGATCCCCATATGCTTTGCAATTTGTAAACCAGCAATTAGGGCTTCATATTCAGCCTCATTGTTAGTGGTTTGGAATTCACAAGCTATAGAATGGGGTATTATGTCCCCCTGTGGCGATTTTAGTAGTATTCCAAGCCCTGTGCCTTTGACATTTGAGGATCCATCAGTATAAAGTATCCAAGGATCCTTGGTCTCTTCTAGCTGCTGGACTTCTAGCTCAGCTTCTTCTTGTAAATCACTACTGAAATCAGCCACAAAGTCAGCTAATGCTTGGGATTTGATGGCTGTCCTAGGCTCATATCTTATATCATATGCACTCAATTTCACTGCCCACTTAGCCATCCTTCCTGACATCTCTGGTTTCCTGAGGACATTCTTAATTGGAAAATTAGTTTTAACAATGATAACATGAGTTTCAAAATAATGTCTTAACTTGGTAGATGCCATAATTAATGCAAGAATAAGCTTTTCAAGGTGTGAGTACCTGGATTCGGCATCAAGTAAACTTTTACTTACATAATAGACAGGATGTTGTGTACCTTGATGATCCTTAACAAGGACCGCACTTACTGCTTTTGAGGATACTGCAAGATACAAGGATAACACATCACCTTTTTCTGGTTTCATCAAAGCCGGGGCCGAGGATAGGTAATCTTTGAGGGCTTTTAAAGCATTTTCATGCTTCTCCGTCCACTCAAATTTCTTGTTCTTCCTTAGGATATCATAGAATTCTTTACACTTCTCGGAGGACTTGGATATAAATCTGTTCAAGGCTGCTATCCTTCCTGTTAGCCTTTAAACATCCTTAGCATTGGCCGGAGATTTGATGTTCACTATTGCTTTGATTTGTTCCGGGCTAGCTTCAATGCCTCTCTTTGCCACCATATATCCTAAGAATTTACCTGCTTTAACACCAAAGTGACATTTTGAAGGATTAAGTTTCATGTTATATTTGTCAAGGATATCGAATGCTTCCTCCAAGTCTCTTAGGTGATCCTCAGCTTTCAAGGATTTTACCACCATATCATCTATGTAAACCTCCATAGTTTGTCCAATCTGATCCTTGAACATCATATTCACCAGCCTTTGATATGTTGCACCTGCATTTCTTAATCCGAACGGCATAGCAATATAGCAGTATATACCAGTTGGAGTTATGAAGGCTGTATCCTCTTGGTCGGATGGTTCCATTTGGATTTGTTGGAATCCAGATGAAGCATCCATAAAAGTTAACAGTTCATGACCCGCAGTTGCATCCACCATGGAGTCAATGTGGGGTAAAGGGAAAGGATCCTTGGGACATGCCTTATTTAAATCGGTAAAGTCGACACATACCCTCAACTTTCCGTTTTTCTTTTGAACAACAACCACATTGGCCAACCATCTTGGATACTTGACCTCTCTAATCATACCTGCCAGGAGCAATTTCTCTACCTCTTCTTGGATAATGGCATTCCTTTCCGGTGCAAACTTTCTTCTCCTTTGATGGATTGGTTTGAAGGATCTGTCAATGCCGAGTTTATGGGTGATAACATCTTTGGATATACCAGTCATGTCTTCGTGTTTCCATGCAAAGGTAGTCTTTCTCCTTTTGAGGAAGGATACGAGGTCTTCTTTCATTTCGCCAAGGATCCCTGATCCGATATAGATTTTGGATTCAGGATCATCGGGATCCATGAGGATTTCTACCACATCCTGCTCTCTGGCCTCCAAGACGTTCCTTGGAGGATACCTTGATTGCTATTGCTCCCTTGACTTCGAGGCTGGTTTCATCGATGAAGTGTAGCAATTCTTAGCCTCCTGCTGATCACTATCAATCTTTACTATTCCCCAAGGACTAGGGAGCTTCACACATTGATGGTAAGTAGATGGGACTGCTTTCATATCGTGTATCCAGGGCCTGCCAAGGATAACATTACAACAAGATAAACAGTCAATAACACAAAATTTTTGATAAGAGTGTAAGCCTTCAATATATATTGGGAGTTTAATGTCCCTCAGGGTGTTCTTAGTTTCGCCACTAAATCCCACGAGCACGGAGGATCTTGGTATGATCTCTGATTCAGGGATACCCATCTTCTTTAGAACATCAAGCTGGATAATGTTCACTGAACTTCCTCCGTCTACAAGGATCCTGCGGACAAAATGGTTAGATATGAAAAGAGTAATAACTAAACCATCGTGATGAGGATCCTGGATATCAACACGATCCTCTTCATCAAAGGTTATGACTTTTCCTTCGGAGACACTTGATGTTCGAACTGGTCTTTCTCCATTATCCATTTTAGTTTCCTTTGCATGCCTTTTAGCTGCTGAGAAGGATGTGCCACAAATGTCGGATCCTCCAGAAATAAAGTTTATCACTTGTGCATCTGCTGGAGGAGCTGGAGCCTTCTCAGGGATCCTTTCAGGATCCTGAGTCCTTGACTTTTTTCTTCCCAACAACTCTTTTAGATGCCCTTTGCTCAACAAGTATCCAATTTCCTTTCTTAATGCAATGCATTCTTCTGTGAGGTGCCCAAAATCTTCATGATATGCACACCACTTTGATTTATCCTTAGTTGCAGCCGGCCTATCATTCTTTCTCGGCCATCTAGCTTTATCACTTAGGTTCTGCATAGCAAGGATTAGTTCATTGTTATCAACACTAAAGCAATATTCAGAAATTGGAGGATAATCCTTATCATCCTCTTCTTGATCAACAGAATGCACGTTCTGATTATCAGATTTGTTGTAGGATCTGAATTTGTTGTTCCTGAATGAGGATCCTTGCTTATCCTGCTTTGAGGATCCTGCTAACCTCTCCTGGATCCTCTTGTCATCCTCTAGCCGAATGAACCTAAGTGCTCGGGTTCTTACCTCATCTAACTTCCTGCATGGTGTCATAACAAGATCATCATAGAAAGACGAATCCCTAAGCAATCCCATTTTGAAGGCCTCAACAGCCGTAGCTATATCTAAGTTGGGAATGTCTAAGGATTCTTTACTGAATTTGGTAATGTAATCCCTTAATGATTCATTATGACCCTTTTGGCCAGGCACGTGCAGAATAAACATAGAATATTCTCCAGGAATATCGCCAAAACCAAGTCCAAGCTGGTACTCCTGCAAAACAGTTTCGAATTCAAAGTAGACAACCGTTAGTACAAGGATCCTTATGATGATCCATGATCCTGATCCTGCAACACTTCTGAGGATCACTACTTCAGACAGAATTGAGGATCACTAAACCCAACAGTAACTGAGGATCACTGATCATTTAGAAATCCACCCCTAACAGATATGAGTTGTTTTAAATCTATTATTCTATTATCAAACTTGTATACTCGTCAATACTTTGGTATTGATATCTTAATACATGTTGCAGGCTGATAGGATGCTATGGAACTTTGGAAATCAAGATAGGAGATGCCTAGAAACGTCGCCTTAATAATTTAGACTTTTGAACAATTTCATTTGGTGATGTAATCTTGATGATGCTTGATTTTGTTGTTAGACAATTAGTATGAAATCTATTTAATGATTATCGAAACATTTAGTGTTATGGAAATCTCATGAGCAATCTGAACGCTTAGTGCTTGCACCTCGATGTTTCCGCCATCGGTTGGGGTGTGACAGAACACAGTTCAAGGATCCTCTCAGGTTCAAGGATCATCTCCGGTTCAAGGATCCTCTCAGGTTCAAGGACCCTTCCAGATCCAAGGATTCTCACAGGTCCAAGGATCCTCACAGGTTCAAGGATCCCCCTTCCAGGTTCAAGGATCCAACATCTTTCAGGATCAAGGATTCTTAAGAAGTGTACAACCTTCAAGCACAGATGTTCATCAAGGAGACTTCATTCCAATGCAGACCATTGCCTCTTCTGGTCCTTCAATCATACCAGAATCCCGTCAATATGGATTCATATCTGGAATTCCAAACTTGAATCCTCCGGGAGGTAACACTTTTAATAATTCTTATAACACTAACCATGGCTCTATGCAGGATATAGGTATCAATCAAGCTATGGCTAGAGAATTACAGAAACTAAAGGATATGATATCCAGCGTTCCAGGGGTGGTTAATGTTAGGGGAGGATTTTCTAACAATTAGTGATCCTTATTCGTTATCCTAACTAGTGATCCTTACTTCTGTGACAGGTGGTGATCCTCAGAAGAGCTTCAGGATCAGGATCATGGATCACTTTAAGGATCCTCGTACTGACGATTGTTTACTTATGTTTTGTACTATCTCGCAGGTATAACCAGCTTGACCAAGTCTTGGCGACATTCCTGGAGAATATTCCCAAACTATTCTACACGTGCTTAGCTAAAAATGGACGTTATGGAGAACGTGGGGGCTTGGCACAAAAGTCGGATAGTTAGTTTGGTAGTTAAATTTCTATTTTAAAAGGGGTAACGAGCTAGTAGAGAAACACTTAGTCATTTTTACAGCTACACACACTCATATACTCGCACACTTGAAGCTCTCGACGAACATTCATTCATTTTCACTCACATTTACACATTTCACGATAGTGATCCTTGTACCTAGCTCGTTACTATCCGAAGTTGTAAACATTTATTCATTTATTTGAGCTTGGTGATCGGTAGTTTCCATCACCCGGGGTTTTTTGTGCCGGAGATCAACTCTTGATCAAGGGCTTTTTCCCCGTATAAACCCTTGTGTTGTTTGTGCAATTTTACATTAAAGTGATCCTCATTATTGTTCTACATTTCAAGCATCATACCCCGTAATCGAGAGTTTGGTTGCAATATCCTCATCTGATTTTTTGACCAAAACAGTTTGGCGCCCACCGTGGGGCAATTGGTGCTTCGTCCTTAGAAAAATACGCATTTATGTGCTCATTTCGGTTCACTACAACCAAGCAAATGGCTTCCTCAGCGAAGAGTGCTTCAAACTTGATGCCATCATTCACTTCTTCACAAGGCGTCCCTCCTTTGCCTCCACCACCTTCTGGATCCCAGAAGAATACTGAGAATGCTGCGAAGAAACCAACTCCCATTTTCTCAAAACCACCTACTTCTTCTGTTTCAACTAATCCTACTACTAATGATCTCTATGCCTTGATTTTGCAGATGAGGAATCATGCACAAGAGCAGGATAAGACCAACGAAAGGATCCTCCGGGAGATTGACGAAATTAAGAAACAGAAGAAAACGGCAGAGGATTGTTCCCCACTGATGCCCAGATCTTTGAATTTTGATACTCCGGTGATTACTTCTCAGCCCTCAGTGGTTCCAGACATTCAATATGTGGGTGGACCAAAAGGAGTACACTACGGAACAACAACAATGACCCAGGCATCAGGTTCATATTTCCACCCAGCGGGATCCTATCCTCAGCATATGGGATCCCTCACGAGTTCAGGAGGATATTCAGGAATGCAGCAGTTTCAAGGATCCTCCTTCATTCCAGGATTATCCCAGGTTCAAGGATCCTCCTTCGTTCCAGGATCATCCCAGGTTCAAGGATCCTCCTTCGTTCCAGGATCATCCCAGGTTCAAGGATCCTCCTTCGTTCCAGGATCATCCCAGTTTCAGGGATCCTTCCAGATGCCAGGACAGCCATCAAATCCCAAGCATTAGCTAACTTTGTGGCTGATTTCAATAGTGATTTACAAGAAGAAGCTGAGTTAGAAGTCCAGCAGCTAGAGGAGACCAAGGATCCTTGGATACTTTATACTGATGGATCCTCAAATGTCAAAGGCACAGGGCTTGGAATACTACTAAAATCGCCACAGGGGGACATAATACCCCACTCTATAGCTTGTGAGTTCCAAACCACTAACAATGAGGCTGAATATGAAGCCTTAATTGTTGGTTTGCAAATTGCTAAGCATATGGGGATAAGGTATCTTGAGGTACACGTAGATTCTTTGTTAATTACAAACCACTTTAATGGATCCTATGCTGTTAAAGGTGAAAAGTTAACCAAATATTTGGAGATAGTCAAAAGTTTGGCACTCTCTTTTGTTTCCTTTAGTTTGTCACAGGTACCAAGGGAAGAAAATACAGAAGCTGATGCATTGGCTACTTTAGGATCATCCTTGAAGATCCCGGAGGATATCAAGATTCCTATTATCCATATCCTGACCCCGGCTATTGAGGATCATGTGGCTATGGAAATAGGGAATGATTCTGCAATAATCCCTAGTGAGGATACTCGATCCCATTCAGGATCAGGATCATGGATCTCACCAATTATGAGATACTTACAACATGGAGAGATTCCTACAGGAGAAAACCCTAGGGATTTCAAATCTAAGGTATCTCAATTCTCAATTATAAATAGTATGTTGTATAGACGATCTCTTGCAGGACCATACTTGAGATGCATTGAGGATCCTGAAGTCCAAGAAGTTTTAAAAGACTTCCATGAAGGAGATTGTGGAAACCACACTGGGGGCAGGGCATTATTCTCAAGGATCCTGAGAACAGGATACTACTGGCCAACCATGAAGAGAGACGCTGTGGAGTATGCTAAGAGATGTGATCCTTGTCAGAGGCACAGCAATATCCTTCATCAACCAGCTGAATTATTGCATCCTATATCCTCCTCTTGGCCATTTATGAGATGGGGTATGGATATAGTTGGTAAGCTCCCTAAGGCACCTGGTGGAAAAGTATTCATGCTAGCTATGACTGATTACTTCTCCAAGTGGATAGAGGCTGAAGCTTTTGCCCAAGTCAGAGAAAAGGAAGTTATATCCTTCATTAAAAGAAATATTATAACTAGATTTGGAATTCCTTTTGAGATTATATGTGATAATGGTTCCCAATTTATTGGGGGCAGAACCACTAACTTTTGTGACAGCTAGGGGATTAGGATGATAACATCAACACCAGTCCACCCACAAGCTAATGGTCAGGCAGAATCATCCAACAAGATCATCATCAACAATTTGAAGAAGAAACTTGGATCCAAGAAAGGGAAATGGGCAGAAGAACTACCCTATGTGCTTTGGGCTGATAGGACAACCCCCAAGAATGCTACTGGTCAAACACCATTCTCTTTGGTGTTTGGGGCAGAATCAGTGATCCCAACAGAAATAGTGGTCCCAACTGCAAGAACAAGTACCCGTGATCCTGAGAAGAATGATGAGAACTTGGCTCAAGACCTGGATACTATCGAAGAAATCAGGGATATGGCTAGGATAAGGATGGCCAGTTATCAGCAAAGAATGGCTGGTGCTTACAACAAAAATGTCAGGATCAGGAGTGTTTTGGTCAAAAAAATCTGTTGAGGATATTGCAACCAAACTCTATGTTATGGGGGTATGATGCTGATTATGTAATAGCGATGAGGATCACTTCAATGTAGATTTGCACAAACAACACAAGGATTTATACGGGGAAAAAGCCCTTGATCAAGAGTTGATCTCCGGCACAAAAAACCCCAGGTGATGGAAACTACCGATCACCAAGCTCTAATAAATGATTAAATGTTTACAACTTCGGATCGTAACGAGCTAGGTACAAAGATCACTATCGTGAAATGTGTACAAGTGAGTAAAAATGAATGTGTGTTCGTCGAGAGCTTCAAGTGTGCGAGTATACGAGTGTGTGTAACTGAGAAATGACTAAGTGTTTTCTACTAGCTCGTTACTCCCGTTTTAAAATAGAAATAACCACCTAAACTAACTATCTGACTTTTGTGCCAAGCCTCCACGTTCTCCATAACGTCTATTTTTGGTCAAGCACGTGCAGAATAGTTTAGGAATATTCTCCAGGAATGTCGCCAAGACTTGGTCAAGCTTGTTATACCTGCGAGATAGTACAAAACACGAGTAAACAATCGTTAGTACAAGGATCCTTAAAGTGATCCATGATCCTGATCCTAAAGCCCTTCTGAGGATCACCACCTGTCACAGAAGTAAGGATCACTAATTAGGATAACGAATAAGGATCACTAATTGTTAGAAAATCCTCCCCTAACAATTGCCCCCAAAATATAAGGAGTAATTTGTAAAATTGGCGAGTTATATTTTCTTGATCTTATCCGCAACTAACTAACGGATATATAGCCATTAAAATAGAACTAGCCGTTGCGATGATGATGTCACGGAAGTGACAATCCTGCAGAATCATAATTATAAATAGAGATATAGATAGGATCATTATGCATTCAAATTCGAAAGAGACTCCCTTTAAATTCTCAGTCGACGATCGATCAGGTATTTCTTTCTCCTCTTTCTTCCTCTCTTACTCTGTTTTTCTTTCTTTATCTCCATCACTTCGAAAATGTTGCTCCGAAGTTCTCCGGCCAAGGATCACAAAAAGGATAGCCCTTTGAAGAGTCAAAAGATCATCAAAGACTCAGTGAACGAGAGGTGTTGCTTTAACGATGCACAAGTAGATAACATCCGTCATCGTTTTCTGGCGAATTCCTTTTTCAGACCTTTCGATCCAACTGCTCTGAGCGACTATGTTTCAGAAACATGGGTTGCCTTTCCAGTTACTCCATTTGCCATAGGATATACCTACCCCTTCCCAGAATTTACACAATCCTTCTTTTCACTTACCGGCATCTCTTACATCCAAGCCATGCCAATGATTTGGAGGGTTTTGTATACCCTGGAGAGGATCATCGAGCAGGAGGGTATTGATTTAGGCATGTCAGAGCTGACGCAATTGTATGATGTTACCACCTTTGGATCCCACCGTTATCTATTCAAACGAAAACCCAGTGCAGAACATCCCCTTCTTAAAGTCACCAAGAACGACAAAGACTGGAAACGTCGCTTCTTCTTTGTGAGAAGGGATACCATCCCAGATGGAAAGCATTTACCAAGGGAGTGGTCTACCAATGGTAGGACAGAGGATCCTGAGAAGGATCACCAGGTAGACTTGTTTTTGTAATAGGATCACTAACCCCTTTTGTCTTGTATCATGCAGCTATTTCTGTCTCACACATCATCACATCACCTGAAACCAAGGATAGGCTCGCTGCTTTCTGGAAGCTTGATCCTGAAATAAGGACATTCAAGATAGGCACCTAAGACTCACAAGAAGTATCCTCAGGTTCCATTACCATGTCAAGTAAGTATCCTGCCTTTTACATAGTTTGAATATTAGAATAAATAAATAAATTGAAATAGGATAAGGATACTCATCTTGCTATGAATGTGTAGGCGCTGGAAAATCTGCCAAGCCTGTATCCCAATTCAACACGGCTGACCTTGATGTCGTACGATCCAGGAAGAAGAGGTCCACTACCAGTCCTAGCATCTCCATTCCAAAGGCACCCACTAAAGGAAAGGGTGTCAAGAAGAGGAAAACTTCTGATGCTGAGGATCTTCAAGGCCTACCACTGATCCGCCACCAGTTCCTTGAATACTTCAATGAAGTAAGGATCCTTAATTCTGCCTAGGTATCCTACTCGTATGAGGATCACTTGATCTTGAACTGCTTTATCCTCTTCTTTGCAGAAATTTGCCGAGATCGAGGATTACGTGGGGAATGTTGAGGAGCTGGATAAGAAAATTGCTGATCTTCAACAGGTTGCCGTGCTCAAAGACCTTGCACTTGCTGATCTTCGGAAGGAACTCCAAGATGAAAAGACCAAGACGGCTAAGCTTCTGATTGACCTTGACTATGAGAAGCATGATCTCATAGAAAATGCTAAGGTCTCTGCCGCCATCACGATGTATCAGACAAAATTGAAGATGGCCCAGGAAGCTCAGGATCCTAGCTTTGACAAAAACAGCTGGGATGTTGAGGGTTGGAAGGCAAGGCTGGCTGATCTTGAGGATGATGAGGAGGAGGCAACTGAGGTCTTGGCAATTGAAGCAAGTGGTAGTGGAAAGGATCTGATGAAGGATACTGCAGCTGGAGGGGAAGAGGATGCGGCGAAGGCATAGGCTGCATGGATGGGCGATGAAGGACATTTCTAGACGTAGCCGGAGCCCATTTTTTAAGTTTAATAGCTTGTTTTGGTTATGGTGTTTTTTGCTGAACAATGATGGCTTGTACTTGAACAATAGACTTTAGGATTAAGGATCATGTATGATCCTTTGGACAATAGGCAGGATTGCATATGGTGGAGGGATCCTCTGTTTGGGGGATGAAGCCATTGTGATCCTGCCGCCTTTATATTCCTGCACTAACTTTGAACTTATTATCATGGACACCCTTTACCTACCCCAGCGGACGGGCCACGTTTTGCTGGTAGATGCTCGGGTAGGTAATTTTGACAACCTTTCAAGGGTTAGTCTTTGTTAATAAATAAAATCTTAATCTTTTGTCGCTTATCTTGTGTTGTTATCCTTGTGTTTCTTTGATTTCCCTTTATTTTGATGCATATTTATTGAACGAATAATTTTGAATTGAAAATACTTAGGATATGATCCACAATCAGATATCCTTTAGTTAAAGAATCTCAGAAAGCAATATGTTTTAAGGATCATAAGTCTAGTTGTCAAACTTCAAGGGTTATTTAAATAAATAATGAATAGAATTAAAAATAGTTAAGGATCATACCTGAGGATCCAAGTTAGGATCCTAACCATAATAAGGATAACTACAAGATAAACTTTAGAATAAAGTAAGGATCAAGGATCCCTAGTTGCCTATCTTCAAGAACCTGAAATAGAGCATCACTTGGGACTAAGCCAATATAAGATAAGAATTAGCAACTGGGGACAAGCCCAAGAATAACTGGGGACAAGCCCAAGGATAACTGGGGACAAGCCCAAGGATAACTGGGGACAAGCCCAAGAATAACTGGGGACAAGCCCAAGGATCGTATGTAAACTGGAGTATGGCCCTAACTGGCGACTATCCAAACTTAGTGGCATGAAAATGCCAAAACCTTAGCTAACGTGAAAACGTTAGAAACCTTAGGAACGGATGTATGGTACGTCTACCATTATACGTAGGATCCTAAGCATAGCCAGAACAATGGAATTATCAGCCCCTAAAACGAGTACTGGTCCCAAAGCCTTGAACTACACCAGGATCATCGTGCGCTACAGGCGGGACTGGGGTCAAGCCCAAATAACTGAGGTTAGACCCAAAGAACGGATTGCTTCAGCAGATAACCAATGTTATGCTAAGGATACATGATGGATAAAGGATACATGATCCATGATCCTTATCCTTATATGAGAAAATAAAGAAATGAATTAGTTCAAGTTTAGGATATTACCTAAGTAAGGATCACCGATGCTTTGAGGATCCTTTAAGGATATCCCTATTGTGAGGATCATCTGTGCCACTAGGATCCTGCTCACATGAAATATTTCTTCAAGTGGACAGCATTCCAGGCTCTTGGTAGCAAATCACGTTCCATGGTTAACAATTTATATGCCCCCTTTCCTGCTTCAGCTTCAATCAAATAAGGACCTTCCCATTTTGGAGCCAACTTCCCATCAGCAGGATTGGTGGTATTTTGGAATGCCTTCCTTAATACCATATCTCCAACTTGAAACCTCCTGATCCTGACATTCTTGTTGTAAGCACCAGCCATCCTTTGCTGATAACTGGCCATCCTTATCCTAGCCATATCCCTGATTTCTTCAATAGTATCCAGGTCTTGAGCCAAGTTCTCATCATTCTCCTCAGGATCACGGGTACTTGTTCTAGCAGTTGGAACCACTATTTCTGTTGGGATCACTGATTCTGCCCCAAATACCAAAGAGAATGGGGTTTGACCAGTAGCATTCTTAGGGGTTGTCCTATCAGCCCAGAGCACATAGGGTAGTTCTTCTGCCCATTTCCCTTTCTTGGATCCAAGCTTCTTCTTCAAATTGTTGATGATGATCTTGTTAGATGATTCTGCCTGACCATTAGCTTGTGGGTGGACTCGTGTTGATGTTATCATCCTAATCCCCCAGCTGTCACAAAAGTTAGTGGTTCTGCCCCCAATAAATTGGGAACCATTATCACATATAATCTCAGAAGGAATACCAAATCTAGTTATAATATTTCTTTTAATGAAGGATATAACTTCCTTTTCTCTGACTTGGGCAAAAGCTTCAGCCTCTATCCACTTGGAGAAGTAATCAGTCATAGCAAGCATGAATACTTTTCCACCAGGTGCCTTAGGGAGCTTACCAACTATATCCATACCCCATCTCATAAATGGCCAAGAGGAGGATATAGGATGCAATAATTCAGCTGGTTGGTGAAGGATATTGCTGTGTCTCTGGCAAGGATCACATCTTCTGGCGTACTCCACAGCATCTTTCTTCATGGTTGGCCAGTAGTATCCTGTCCTCAGGATCCTTGAGAATAATGCCCTGCCCCCAGTGTGGTTTCCACAATCTCCTTCATGGAAGTCTTTTAAAACTTCTTGAACTTCAGGATTCTCAATGCATCTCAAGTATGGTCCTGCAAGAGATCGTTTATACAACATATTATTCATAATTGTGAATTGAGATACCTTAGATTTGAAAGCCCTAGGGTTTTCTCCTGTAGGAATCTCTCCACGTTGTAAGTATCTCATAATTGGTGAGATCCATGATCCTGATCCTGAATGGGGTTGAGTACCCTCACAAGGGATAATTGCAGAATCATTTCCTATCTCCATAGCCTCGTGATCCTCGATAGCCGGGGTTAGGATATGGATAATAGGAATCTTGATATCCTCCGGGATCTTCAAGGATGATCCTAAGTTAGCCAATGCATCAGCTTCTGTATTTTCTTCCCTTGGTACCTGTGATAAACTAAAGGAAACAAAAGAGAGTGCCAAACTTTTGACTATCTCCAAATACTTGGTTAGCTTTTCACCTTTAACAAAATATGATCCATTAAAGTGGTTTGTAATCAACAAATAATCTACGTGTACCTCAAGATACCTGATCCCCATATGCTTTGCAATTTGTAAACCAGCAATTAGGGCTTCATATTCAGCCTCATTGTTAGTGGTTTGGAATTCACAAGCTATAGAATGGGGTATTATGTCCCCCTGTGGCGATTTTAGTAGTATTCCAAGTCCTGTGCCTTTGATATTTGAGGATCCATCAGTATAAAGTATCCAAGGATCCTTGGTCTCTTCTAGCTGCTGGACTTCTAGCTCAGCTTCTTCTTGTAAATCACTACTGAAATCAGCCACAAAGTCAGCTAATGCTTGGGATTTGATGGCTGTCCTAGGCTCATATCTTATATCATATGCACTCAATTTCACTGCCCACTTAGCCATCCTTCCTGACATCTCTGGTTTCCTGAGGACATTCTTAATTGGAAAATTAGTTTTAACAATGATAACATGAGTTTCAAAATAATGTCTTAACTTGGTAGATGCCATGATTAATGCAAGAATAAGCTTTTCAAGGTGTGAGTACCTGGATTCGGCATCAAGTAAACTTTTACTTACATAATAGACAGGATGTTGTGTACCTTGATGATCCTTAACAAGGACCGCACTTACTGCTTTTGAGGATACTGCAAGATACAAGGATAACACATCTCCTTTTTCTGGTTTCATCAAAGCCGGGGCCGAGGATAGGTAATCTTTGAGGGCTTTTAAAGCATTTTCATGCTTCTCCGTCCACTCAAATTTCTTGTTCTTCCTTAGGATATCATAGAATTCTTTACACTTCTCGGAGGACTTGGATATAAATCTGTTCAAGGCTGCTATCCTTCCTGTTAGCCTTTGAACATCCTTAGCATTGGCCGGAGATTTGATGTTCACTATTGCTTTGATTTGTTCCGGGCTAGCTTCAATGCCTCTCTTTGTCACCATATATCCTAAGAATTTACCTGCTTTAACACCAAAGTGACATTTTGAACGATTAAGTTTCATGTTATATTTGTCAAGGATATCGAATGCTTCCTCCAAGTCTCTTAGGTGATCCTCAGCTTTTAAGAATTTTACCACCATGTCATCTATGTAAACCTCCATAGTTTGTCCAATCTGATCCTTGAACATCATATTCACCAGCCTTTGATATGTTGCACCTGCATTTCTTAATCCGAACGGCATAGCAATATAGCAGTATATACCAGTTGGAGTCATGAAGGCTGTATCCTCTTGGTCGGATGGTTCCATTTGGATTTGTTGGAATCCAGATGAAGCATCCATAAAAGTTAACAGTTCATGACCCGCAGTTGCATCCACCATGGAGTCAATGTGGGGTAAAGGGAAAGGATCCTTGGGACATGCCTTATTTAAATCGGTAAAGTCGACACATACCCTCCACTTTCCGTTTTTCTTTTGAACAACAACCACATTGGCCAACCATCTTGGATACTTGACCTCTCTAATCATACCTGCCCGGAGCAATTTCTCTACCTCTTCTTGGATAATGGCATTCCTTTCCGGTGCAAACTTTCTTCTCCTTTGATGGATTGGTTTGAAGGATCTGTCAATGCCGAGTTTATGGGTGATAACATCTTTGGATATACCAGTCATGTCTTCGTGTTTCCATGCAAAGGTAGTCTTTCTCCTTTTGAGGAAGGATACGAGGTCTTCTTTTATTTCGCCAAGGATCCCTGATCCGATATAGATTTTGGATTCAGGATCATCGGGATCCATGAGGATTTCTACCACATCCTGCTCTCTGGCCTCCAAGACGTTCCTTGGAGGATACCTTGATTGCTATTGCTCCCTTGACTTCGAGGCTGGTTTCATCGATGAAGTGTAGCAATTCTTAGCCTCCTGCTGATCACTATCAATCTTTACTATTCCCCAAGGACTAGGGAGCTTCACACATTGATGGTAAGTAGATGGGACTGCTTTCATATCGTGTATCCAGGGCCTGCCAAGGATAACATTACAACAAGATAAACAGTCAATAACACAAAATTTTTGATAAGAGTGTAAGCCTTCAATATATATTGGGAGTTTAATGTCCCTCAGGGTGTTCTTAGTTTCGCCACTAAATCCCACGAGCACGGAGGATCTTGGTATGATCTCTGATTCAGGGATACCCATCTTCTTTAGAACATCAAGCTGGATAATGTTCACTGAACTTCCTCCGTCTACAAGGATCCTGCGGACAAAATGGTTAGATATGAAAAGAGTAATAACTAAACCATCGTGATGAGGATCCTGGATATCAACACGATCCTCTTCATCAAAGGTTATGACTTTTCCTTCGGAGACACTTGATGTTCGAACTGGTCTTTCTCCATTATCCATTTTAGTTTCCTTTGCATGCCTTTTAGCTGCTGAGAAGGATGTGCCACAAATGTCGGATCCTCCAGAAATAAAGTTTATCACTTGTGCATCTGCTGGAGGAGCTGGAGCCTTCTCAGGGATCCTTTCAGGATCCTGAGTCCTTGACTTTTTTCTCCCCAACAACTCTTTTAGATGCCCTTTGCTCAACAAGTATCCAATTTCCTTTCTTAATGCAATGCATTCTTCTGTGAGGTGCCCAAAATCTTCATGATATGCACACCACTTTGATTTATCCTTAGTTGCAGCCGGCCTATCATTCTTTCTCGGCCATCTAGCTTTATCGCCTAGGTTCTGCATAGCAAGGATTAGTTCATTGTTATCAACACTAAAGCAATATTCAGAAATTGGAGGATAATCCTCATCATCCTCTTCTTGATCAATAGAATGCACGTTCTGATTATCAGATCTGTTGTAGGATCTGAACTTGTTGTTCCTGAATGAGGATCCTTGCTTATCCTGCTTTGAGGATCCTGTTAACCTCTCCTGGATCCTCTTGTCATCCTCTAGCCGGATGAACCTGAGGGCCCGGGTTCTTACCTCATCTAGGTTCCTGCATGGTGTCATAACAAGATCATCATAAAATAACGAATCCCTAAGCAATCCCATTTTGAAGGCCTCAACAGCCGTGGCTATATCTAAGTTGGGAATGTCTAAGGATTCTTTACTGAATTTGGTAATGTAATCCCTTAATGATTCATTATGACCCTGGGTTATCCTATATAAATCACTAGTTAATCGTTCAAATTTTCTACTACAAGAAAATTGATTATTAAACAAGTTAACTAGGTTAGCAAATGAGGTAATAGAATAAGGAGGAAGACTTAGCAGCCATTTGAGAGCTGATCCAGTAAGAGTGGATCCGAATCCCTTGCACAGGCATACTTCTTTTAACCTTTCTGGAATTGGATTGATTTCCATCCTCTCCCTATATTGTGCTATGTGTTCTTCAGGATCAGTCGAACCATCATACAGCTTCATTGTAGGCACATGGAACCTCTTGGGTATCTCAGCATCACAGATTGGTGGTGCAAAACGAGATATCTTGTGGCTCCCATCTGCAATCTCTGGGATAGGTTTGACCACTCCCGGAACACTTGATATCATATCCTTTAGCTTTTGCAATTCTCTGGCCATGGCATGATTGATACCTGGATCCTGCATAAGACCATGGTTAGTAGTATGAGAGTTATTAAAACTGTTACCTCCCATTGGATTCAAGTTAGGAAGAATAGATGTTAGTCCGTATTGTTGAGGCTCTGGAATGATCGAGGGACCAGTAGAGGCATTGGTCTGCATTGGAATAAAATCTCCCTGATGGACATCTGAACTTCCTGTTTGCAAACTCCTCAAGGATCTTGGCATCTGGAAGGATCCCTGAAACTGAGACGATCCTGGAACGAAGGAGGATCCTTGAACCTGGGATGATCCTGGAACAAAAGAGGATCCTTGAACCTGGGATGATCCTGGAACAAAGGAGGATCCTTGAACCTGGGATGATCCTGGAACAAAGGAGGATCCTTGAACCTGGGATGATCCTGGAACGAAGGAGGATCCTTGAACCTGGGATGATCCTGGAACGAAGGAGGATCCTTGAACCTGGGATGATCCTGGAACGAAGGAGGATCCTTGAAACTGCTGCATTCCTGAATATCCTCCTGAACTCGTGAGGGATCCCATATGCTGAGGATAGGATCCCGCTGGCTGGAAATATGAACCTGATGCCTGGGTCATTGTCGTTGTTCCGTAGTGCACTCCTTTTGGTCCACCCACATATTGAACGTCTGGAACCACTGATGGCTGAGAAGTAATCACCGGAGTGTCAAAATTCAAAGATCTGGGCATCAGTGGGGAACGATCCTCTGCCGTTTTCTTCTGTTTCTTAATTTCGTCAATCTCCCGGAGGATCCTTTCGTTGGTCTTATCCTGCTCTTGTGCATGATTCCTCATCTGCAAAATCAAGGCATAGAGATCATTAGTAGTAGGATTAGTTGAAACAGAAGAAGTAGGTGGTTTTGAGAAAATGGGAGTTGGTTTCTTCGCGGCATTCTCAGTATTCTTCTGGGATCCAGAAGGTGGTGGAGGCAAAGGAGGGACGCCTTGTGAAGAAGTGAATGAAGGCATCAAGTTTGAAGTATTCTTCGCTGAGGAAGCCATTTGCTTGGTTGTAGTGAACCGGAATGAGCACAGAAATGCGAATTCTTCTAAGGACAAAGCACCAATTGCCCCACGGTGGGCGCCAAACTGTTTTGGTCAAAAAAATCTGTTGAGGATATTGCAACCAAACTCTATGTTATGGGGGTATGATGCTGATTATGTAATAGCGATGAGGATCACTTCAATGTAGATTTGCACAAACAACACAAGGATTTATACGGGGAAAAAGCCCTTGATCAAGAGTTGATCTCTGGCACAAAAAACCCCGGGTGATGGAAACTACCGATCACCAAGCTCCAATAAATTATTAAATGTTTACAACTTCGGATCGTAACGAGCTAGGTACAAAGATCACTATCGTGAAATGTGTACAAGTGAGTAAAAATGAATGTGTGTTCGTCGAGAGCTTCAAGTGTGCGAGTATACGAGTGTGTGTAACTGAGAAATGACTAAGTGTTTTCTACTAGCTCGTTACTCCCTTTTTAAAATAGAAATAACCACCTAAACTAACTATCCGACTTTTGTGCCAAGCCTCCACGTTCTCCATAACGTCTATTTTTGGTCAAGCACGTGCAGAATAGTTTAGGAATATTCTCCAGGAATGTCGCCAAGACTTGGTCAAGCTTGTTATACCTGCGAGATAGTACAAAACACGAGTAAACAATCGTTAGTACAAGGATCCTTAAAGTGATCCATGATCCTGATCCTAAAGCTCTTCTGAGGATCACCACCTGTCACAGAAGTAAGGATCACTAATTAGGATAACGAATAAGGATCACTAATTGTTAGAAAATCCTCCCCTAACAAGGAGGTTTCAAGTTGGAGATATGGTATTAAGGAAAGCATTCCAAAATACTACCAATCCTGCTGATGGGAAGTTGGCTCCAAAATGGGAAGGCCCTTATTTGATTGAAGCTGAAGCAGGAAAGGGGGCATATAGATTGCTAACCATGGAAGGTGATTTGCTACCAAGAGCCTGGAATGTTGTCCACTTGAAGAAATATTTCATGTGAGCAGGATCCTAGTGGCACAGATGATCCTCACAATAGGGATATCCTTAAAGGATCCTCAAAGCATCAGTGATCCTTACTTAGGTAATATCCTAAACTTGAACTAATTCATTTCTTTATTTTCTCATATAAGGATAAGGATCATGTATCCTTTATCCATCTCTCACGTGAATTTGAGTTTTGAAAGTTCAGGTATCCTTAGCATAACATTGGTTATCCACTGAAGCAATCCGTCCTTTGGGTTTAACCCCAGTTATTCGAGCTTGACCCCAGTTCCGCCTGTAGCGCACGATGATCCTGGTATAGTTCAAGGCATTGGGACCAGTACTCGTTTTAGGGGCTGATAATTCCACTGTACTGGCTATGCTTAGGATCCTACGTATAATGGTAGACGTACCATACATCCGTTCCTAAGGTTTCTAACGTTTTCACGTTAGCTAAGGTTTCTAACGTTTTCACGTTAGCTAAGGTTTTGGCATTTTCATGCCACTAAGTTTGGATAGTCGCCAGTTAGGGCCATACTCCAGTTTACATACGATCCTTGGGCTTGTCCCCAGTTATTCTTGGGCTTGTCCCCAGTTATCCTTGGGCTTGTCCCCAGTTATCCTTGGGCTTGTCCCTAGTGGCTAATTCTTATCTTATATTGGCTTAGTCCCAAGTAATGCTCTATTTCAGGTTCTTGAAGATAGGCAACTAGGGATCCTTGATCCTTACTTTATTCAAAGGTTTATCTTATAGTTATCCTTATTAAGGTTAGGATCCTAACTTGGATCCTCAGGTATGATCCTTAACTATTTTTAATTCTATTCATTATTTATTTGAATAACCCTTATACTTGACAACTGAACTTGTGATTCTTAAACCATATCACTTTTTGGAACTTATCGGTTATGGGATATGTGATCCTTAATCATAAACTTTCTGGATATCTTTTCTAATTTATCAAGGCTTGATAAGGATAAACAGAATGAACTTTACAACAGTTGGAAAGTAAGATATTAAAAAGTATAACAACACGAGATAAGCGACAAAAGGTTAAGTTTTTATTTATAAACAAAAGACTAACCCTTAAAAGGTTGTCAAAATTACCTACCCGAGCATCTACCAGCAAAACGTGGCCTGTCCGCTGGGGTAGGTAAAGGGTGTCCATGATAATAAGTTCAAGAGTAGTGCAGGAATATAAAGGCGACAGGATCACAATGGCTTCATCCCCCAAACAGAGGATCCCTCCACCAATTGCAATCCTGCCTGATGTCCTAAGGATCATACAAGATCCTTAATCCTAAAACCTATTGTTCAAAGTACAAACCATGAAATTGTTTTAAACATCACAACCACAAAAAACAAACTACCACCAGATTTAAAAATTGGGCTCCGGCTACGTCTAGAAATGTCCTTCATCGCCCAATCATGCAGCCTAAGCCTTCGCTGCGTTGTCACCTCCAGCTCCACTTGTTTCACCACCTTCACCTTTGCCTCCAGCTTCGATTGTCAGGATCTCTTCAACCTCCTCAGCCTCTTCATCGTCCAGTTCAGCAAGCCTTGCCCTCCAACCTTCAATATCCCAGGTGCTCTTGTCAAAAGCAGGATCCTGAGCTTCCAAGGCCATTTGAAGCTTGGTCTTGTACATTGTAATGGCGGCAGAGATTTTGGCATCTTCGGTGATCTCACTCTTCTCGTAGTCAACATTAACCAGCACCTTGGCCATCTGCTGTTTGGTATCCCGGACTTCCTTCTGGAGATCAGCAATTGTGAGATCCTTCAACACCGCAACCTGCTGGAGATTAGCAATCTTCCTATCTTGATCCTCAACGTGGCCCACATAGTCCTCAATCTCAGCGAATTTCTGTAAAAAGGATAAGGTCAGGATCAAGTAATAAGCAGGATATACCAGCAGGATATACCAGCAGGATATACCAGCAGGATATGTCAACAGGATATACGAGCAAAGACAGTGATCCTCACCTCGTTGAAGTACTCAAGGAATTGATGACGGATCAGAGGCAGACCCTGCAGATCCCCAGCTTCAGAGGCTTTTCTCTTCTTGATTGCCTTCCCTTTGAGGGGTGCCTTGGGGACCGAAGCTGTCGGACTGGTAGGAGCTTTCCTCTTGGAAGATCTGACAGTGGTGAGATCAGCAACGTTGAACTTGGAAGCAGACTTGGTAGATTTTCCAGCACCTACACAACCAAAACAAGATAAGTATCTTTTCTTAATTCATATTTGACTATTTATTTAAATTTTAAACAAGGATACTTACTTGACATTGTAACAGAGCCTGAGGATACCTCCTGTGAATCTTGGGTTGTTGTCTTGAAAGTTCTTGTATCAGGATCAAGTTTCTTGAAAGCGAGGAGCCTTTCCTTAGCAGCCGGGGACAGTTTGAGGTGTGAGACGGTGATAGCTGCATAAAAAGAAAGCAAAAAATATAAGTTATCTTTACATCAAAAGAAAGTTCCTGGTGATCCTTCTCAGGATCCTCCATCCTACCATGGGTAGCCCATTTTTTAGGAAGATCCTTTCCATCCTAGATGGAATCTCTCTTTATAAAAAAGAAGCGCCGTTTCCAATTAGCGTCATTCTTGGTGGCTTTGAAGATCGGGTGTTCCTCACCGGGTTTACGTTTGAACAAATAACTGTGAGAGCCAAAGGTGGTAAGATCATACAGTTCTCCCAGCTCTGCCATTCCTAGATCTATTCCCTCCTGATCGATGATCCTTTCAAGGGTGTACAAAACCCTCCAAATCATCGGCATGGCTTGGATATAAGAGATGCCGGATAGGGAAAAGAAAGATTGGGTGAAGGCTGGAAAAGGATATGTATAGCCTATGGTGAAAGGAGTGACGGGGAAAGCAACCCATTTATCGGAGATATGATCGCTCAAGGCATTGGGGTCAAAAGGCCTAAATTCGGTGTTCGCCGGGAAGCAGTGGCGGATCCTATCTATCTGAGCATCATTGAAGAAACAGCGTTCTTTAATGGAGTCTTCAATAATCCCCTGGATTTTCGGAGGACTGTTCTTTGGGTGATCCTTGGCTGGTGAACTTCGGAGCAACATTTTCGAAGTGACGGAGATAAAGAGAGAAAAACAGAGTAAGAGAGGAAGAAAGAGGAGAAAGAAATACCTGGTTGATCGTCGACTGAGAATTTAAAGGGAGTTTCTTTCGAATTTGAATGCATAATGATCCTATCTATATCTCTATTTATAATTATGATTTTGCAGGATTGTCACTTCCGTGACGTCATGATCGCAACGGCTAGTTCTATTTTAACGGCTATATATCCGTTAGTTTGTTGCGGATAAGATCAGTAAAATATAACTCACATATTTACAATTTAACTCCTTATATTTTGGGGGCAATTGTTAGGGGAGGATTTTCTAACAATTAGTGATCCTTATTCGTTATCCTAACTAGTGATCCTTACTTCTGTGACAGGTGGTGATCCTCAGAAGAGCTTCAGGATCAGGATCATGGATCACTTTAAGGATCCTCGTACTGACGATTGTTTACTTATGTTTTGTACTATCTCGCAGGTATAACCAGCTTGACCAAGTCTTGGCGACATTCCTGGAGAATATTCCCAAACTATTCTACACGTGCTTAGCTAAAAATGGACGTTATGGAGAACGTGGGGGCTTGGCACAAAAGTCGGATAGTTAGTTTGGTAGTTAAATTTCTATTTTAAAAGGGGTAACGAGCTAGTAGAGAAACACTTAGTCATTTTTACAGCTACACACACTCATATACTCGCACACTTGAAGCTCTCGACGAACATTCATTCGTTTTCACTCACATTTACACATTTCACGATAGTGATCCTTGTACCTAGCTCGTTACTATCCGAAGTTGTAAACATTTATTCATTTATTTGAGCTTGGTGATCGGTAGTTTCCATCACCCGGGGTTTTTTGTGCCGGAGATCAACTCTTGATCAAGGGCTTTTTCCCCGTATAAACCCTTGTGTTGTTTGTGCAATTTTACATTAAAGTGATCCTCATTATTGTTCTACATTTCAAGCATCATACCCCGTAATCGAGAGTTTGGTTGCAATATCCTCATCTGATTTTTTGACCAAAACAGTTAAGCCCATTCCGAAATCACAGATGGCAGCCATAGGATATCTCGTTTTGCACCACCTATTTGTGATGCTGAGATACCCAAAAGGTTCCAGATACCAACCATGAAGCTGTATGATGGTTCGACGGATCCAGAGGAGCATGTAGCTCAATACAGAGAAAGGATGGAGATAAATCCAATTCCTGAGAGGTTAAATGAAGCATGTCTATGCAAGGGTTTTGGATCCACACTCACAGGATCAGCTCTTAAATGGCTGCTAAGTCTTCCCCCTTACTCTATTACTTCATTTGCTAATCTAGTTAACCTGTTTAATAGCCAATTCTCATGTAGTAGAAAATTTGAACGATTAACTAGTGACCTATATAGGGTAACACAAGGCCAAAATGAATCACTTAGAGATTACATTACTATGTTTAGTAAAGAATCCTTAGATATCCCTAACCTGGATATAGCTACGGCTGTGGAAGCCTTTAAAATGGGTTTACTTAGGGATTCATTGTTCTATGATGATCTTGTCATGACCCCTTGCGGGAATCTTGATGAAGTGAGAACCAAGGCCCTTAGATTCATCTGATTAGAGGATGATAAAAGGATCCAAGAAAGACTGGCAGGATCCTCCAAGCAGGAAAAGCAAGGATCCTACTTTAAGAATAACAAGTTCAAGTCCTACAACAAGTCTGATAACCAGAATGTGCATGCAGTAGAACAAGAAGAGGATAATGAGGATTATCCTCCAATTTCTGAGTACTGTTTTTCTGTTGATAACAATGAACTAATTCTTGCAATGCAGAATCTAGGTGAGAAAGCAAGATGGCCAAGGAAAAGTGATAAACCAGCCGCAACAAAGGACAAATCCAAATGGTGTGCATATCACGAGGATTTCGGGCATCTCACTGAAGAGTGTATTGCACTAAGAAAAGAGATTGGTTATTTGTTAAGCAAGGGGCACTTGAAGGAGCTTTTGGGATTCAGCGGAGAAACCAAGAATACATTGGGGGATATCAAACTCCCCCTCTATATTGAAGGACTCCATTCTTATCAAAAATTTTGTGTTATAGATTGCTTATCCTGTTGCAATGTTATCCTTGGCAGGCCATGGATACATGACATAAAGGCAGTCCCATATACCTATCATCAATGTGTAAAGCTTCCTAGTCCGTTGGGGGGTGGTGAAAATTAAGAGTGATCAATAAGAAGCTAAGAATTGCTACACGTCATCAATGAAGCCAGCCTCAAGACCATGGGAGCAATAGCAATTAAAGCATCCTCCAAGAGATGTCTTGGAGGCAAGAGAACAGGATGTGAAAGAAATCCTTATGGATCCTCATGATCCTGAATCCATAATCTTCATAGGATCAGGGATCCTCAGCAACATTGAACAGGATCTAGTATCCTTCCTTAAAAGGAGAAAAACTACATTTTCCTGGAAGCATGAGGACATGACAGGTATATCTAAAGATATAATTACTCATAAACTTGGCATTGACAGGTCATTCAAGCCAATTCATCAAAAAAGGAGGAAGTTTACACCTGAAAGGAATGCTATTATCCAGGAAGAAGTAGATAAACTACTCCGGGCAGGTATGATAAGAGAGGTTAAGTATCCAAGGTGGTTAGCCAATGTGGTTGTTGTTCAAAAGAAAAATGGATAGTGGAGGGTATGTGTCGATTTTACTGATTTAAACAAGGCATGTCCCAAGGATCCTTTCCCATTACACCCACATTGACTCCATGGTGGATGCTACCGTGGGTCATGAGTTGTTGACTTTTATGGATGCTTCATCTGGATTTCAACAGATTCAGATGGAACCATCTGATCAAGAGGATACAGCCTTTATGACCCCAACTGGTATATATTGTTATATTGCTATGCCATTTAGACTAAGGAATGCAGGTGCTACTTATCAAAGGCTAGTCAATATGATGTTCAAGGAACAAATTGGACACACTATGGAAGTCTATATAGATGACATGGTGGTTAAGTCCAAGAAAGCTGAGGATCACCTTAGAGACTTGGAGGAAGCATTCGATATCCTTGATAAATTTAATATGAAACTAAATCCTTCCAAGTGTCACTTTGGTGTTAAAGCAGGAAAATTCCTAGGATACATGGTAACAAAAAGAGGCATTGAAGCAAGTCCAGGGCAAATTAAGGCTATTGTGAATATCAAATCTCCTGCCAATGCCAAGGATGTGCAAAGGTTAACAGGGAGGATTGCGGCCTTGAACAGGTTCATATCCAAGTCACCAGAAAAGTGCAAGGAATTCTATGACATTTTGAGAAAGAACAAGAAATTTGAGTGGACTGAAAAGCATGAAAATGCTCTCAAAGCCCTTAAGGATTACCTATCCTCAGCTCCTGCCTTGATGAAACCAGAAAAAGGGGATATATTATCCTTATATCTGGCGGTATCCTCTAAAGCAGTAAGTGCAGTCCTTGTTACGGATCACCAAGGTACACAACATCATGTCTATTATGTAAGTAAGAGTTTGCTTGATGCTGAATCCAAGTATTCACATTTAGAGAAACTTATTCTTGCTTTGATTATGGCATCTACTAAATTAAGACATTATTTCGAAACTCATGCCATTATTGTCAAGACTAATTTTCCAATTAAGAATGTTCTCAGGAAACCTGAAATACCAGGAAGGATGGCTAAGTGGGCAGTGAAGCTTAGTGCTTATGATATAAGATATGAACCAAGGACTGCCATCAAATCCCAAGCCTTAGCTGACTTTGTGGCAGATTTTAGTAGTGACTTGCAAAAGGAAGCTGAGTTAGAAGTCCAACAGCTGGAAGAAACTAAGGATCCTTGGATACTCTTCACTGATGGAGCCTCTAATGTCAAAGGAACAGGACTTGGAATACTACTAAAATCGCCACAGGGGGACATAATACCCCACTCCATAGCTTGTGAGTTTCAAACTACTAACAATGAGACTGAATATGAAGCCTTAATAGTTGGTTTGCAAATTGCCAAGCATTTGAGGATCAGGTATCTTGAGGTACATGTAGATTCATTGTTAATTACTAATCACTTTAATGGATCCTATGATGTTAAAGGTGAAAAGCTAATCAAATATTTAGAGATAGTCAAAGAATTGGCACTCTCTTTCGTTTCCTTTAGTTTGACACAGGTACCCAGAGAAGAGAATGCAGAAGCTGATGCATTGGCCAATCTAGGATCATCCTTGAAGATTCCAGAGGATATCAGGATCACTATTATCCACATCCTAACCCCCGCTATTGAGAATCATGTAGCTATGGAGATAGGAGAGGATTCTGCAATCATCCCTGGTGATGATACACAGTCTCATTCAGGATCATGGATCCTTCCAATCATGAGATATATCCAACATGGAGAGATTCCTACAGGAGAAAACCCCAGGGCTTTCAAATTAAGGTATCTCAGTTCACAATATTGAATAACATGTTATATAAACGATCTCTTGCAGGACCATATCTAAGATGCATTGAGGATCCTGAAATCCAAGAAGTCCTAAAGGATTTTCATGAAGGAGATTGTGGAAACCACACTAGGGGCAGGGCATTATTTTCAAGGATCCTGAGGACAGGATACTATTGGCCTACTATGAAGAAGGATGTTGTGGATTACGCCAGGAAGTGTGATCCTTGTCAGAGACATAGTAATATCCTTCACCAACCAGCAGAGCTCTTACATCCTATATCCTCTTCTTGGCCATTTATGAGATGGGGAATGGATATAGTTGGTAAACTTCCTAAGGCACCTGGTGGAAAAGTATTCATGCTTGCTATGACTGATTACTTCTCCAAGTGGATAGAGGCTGAAGCCTTTGCTCAAGTCAAAGAAAAGGAAGTGATATCCTTTATTAAAAGAAATATTATTACTAGATTTGGTATACCTTCTGAAATTGTTTGTGATAATGGATCCCAATTCATTGGGAGTAGAACTACTAACTTTTGTGACAGCTGGGGGATTAAGATGATAACATCAACACCAGTCCACCCACAAGCTAATGGTCAGGCAGAATCATCCAACAAGATCATCATCAACAATTTGAAGAAGAAAGCTTGGATCTAAGAAAGGAAAGTGGGCAGAAGAACTACCTTATGTATTATGGGCTGATAGGACAACTCCCAAGAATGCTACTGGTCAAACTCCATTTTCTTTGGTATTTGGAGTAGAATCAGTGATCCCTACAGAAATGGTGGTTCCTACTGCAAGAACAAGCATCTGTGATCCTGAAGAGAATGCTGAAAACTTGGTTCAAGACTTGGATATTATAGAAGAGCTCATGGATTTGGCAAGGATAAGGATGGCTAGTTATCAACAAAGGATGGCTGGAGCCTACAATAAGAATGTCAGGATCAGGAAATTCCAAGTTGGTGATATGGTATTGAGGAAAGCATTTCAGAATACCACCAATCCTGCTGATGGAAAGTTGGCGCCAAAGTAGGAAGGCCCCTATTTAATTGAAGCTGAGGCAGGAAAGGGGGCATATCGATTGCTAGCAATGGAAGGTGATTTGCTACCAAGAGCTTGGAATGCTGTCCACCTGAAGAAATATTTCATGTAGTAAGGATCCAAGATCCTCAATCATTTTCATGATTTATATTTTGGAAGGATCCTTACAGGACAGAGTATCCTCATTTTGGTAATGATCTAATCTCAAACTATTTCATTCTTTAATTATCCTATATACAAGGAGAAGGATCTTGGATCCTTTATCCTCCTTTCACTTGATTCTGAGTTTTGCAGAAGGTTCATGTATCCTTAATGAAGGATTGAGTATCCACAGAAGTCTCCAGTTATTTGGGCTTGTCCCCAGTTATTTGGGCTTGTCCCCATTTTTTTTGGGCTTGTCCCCAGTTTTTTGGGCTTGTCCCCAGTCATTTGGGCATGTCCCCAGTATTGCCAGTAGTGCACGATGATCCTGGTATAGTTCATGGCAATGGGACCAGTACTCGCTTTAGGGGCTGACAATTTCATTGTCTTGGCTGTATCCGGGATCCTATGTATAATGGTAGACGTACCATACATCCGTTCCTAAGGTTTCTAACGTTTTCACGTTAGCTAAGGTTTTGGCATCTTCATGTCACTAAGTTTGGATAGTCGCCAGTGAGGGCCATACTCCAGTTTACACAAGATCTTTTGGGCTTGTCCCCAGTTTTTTGGGCTTGTCCCCAGTTTTTTGGGCTTGTCCCCAGTATATTGGGCTTGTCCCCAGAATTGTTGGGCTTGTCCCCAGTTGCTAACTCTTCTCTTATATTGGCTTAGTCCCAAGTTATGTTCCATTTCAGGTTTTTGAAGTTAAACAGCTAAGGATCCTTGATCCTTACCTTCTACTAAGGTTTGTCTTTTGGTTATCCTGATTGTAAATGTTAAAGGTTTAGGATCCTAACTTGGATTCTCAGGTATGATCCTTAATTACTTTAATTTTATTCATTATTTATATAAGTGACTCTTATCCTTTGACAACAGGATTTATGATCCTTAAGCTATACTACTTTTTTGAATTTATCGATTATAGGATATTTGATCCTTGGTCATACCCTAAAACTTGTTGATATGATCTATTAAACTTTTCTTATTTACTTAATAAATTCAAACAAAGTGTATAATAGCAACTGAAAAGTAAAGTGTATACAAATATGACAACACATGATAAGCCAAAAGATTAAAGTTTTATTTATTCACAAGATGTTAAACCCTTAAAGGTTGTCAAAATTGCCAACCCAAGTTTCTACCAGCCATACGTGGCCCGTCCACTTAGGTTGGCAAAGGGTGTCCATTGTTAATGTTAGGGGTGGATTTCTAAATGGCCCGTGATCCTCAAATATTATCCTGTTTGGTGATCCTTACTTCTGTGTCAGTTAGTGATCCTCAGAAGTGCTTCAGGATCAGGATCATGGATCATTCTAAGGATCCTTATACTAATGATTGTTCACTTTGAATCCGATATTGTTTTGCAGGAGTGCCGGATTGGACTTGGTCATGGCGACATTCCTGGAGAATATTCCCTACAATTCTGCACGTGCTGGACCATTTGTGAACGTTATGGAGAACGTGGGGAGAAGGCACGAAATGCGGATAGTTAGTTAAGCTAGTTATTTTCTGATTTAAATGGGGTAGCGAGCTAATTAGACACAACTTTTTGCTATTTTTGGCTACACACACTCTGACAACCGCTTACAACAGCTCTCGTTCATTCACTTAGCAATTTCGTACACTTTTTACACAGAACACTATAGTGATCCTTGTATTTAGCTCGCTATCATCCGAAGTTGTAACACATTACTTGTTTAATTTGAGTTGGTGATCGGTAGTTTCCATCACCCGGGGTTTTTTGTGCCGGAGATCAACTCTTGATCAAGGGCTTTTTCCCCGTATAAACCTTGTGTCAATTGTTATTTATTTTTCATAGTGATCCTTATTGCTATAAACCATTTCAAGCATCATACCCCTTAACAGAGAGTTTGGTTACATTATCCTCGTCTGATTTTTTGACCAAAACAGTTTGGCGCCCACCGTGGGACAATTGGTGCTTCATTTCTAAGAAATTCTCATCTTTGTGATCATTCCGGTTCATTGCATACGAGCAGATGGCTTCATCAACAAAGAATACCTCCAGTGCGATGTCTGCAGTCAATTCATCCCAGGGCATTCCACCTTTGCCTCCACCACCTTCTGGACCTCAGAAAAATGCCGAGAAGAGACCAACTCCCATTTTCTCAAAACCTCCGACTTCTTCTGCTTCTTATACTCCTACTACTAGTGACTTGTTTACTCTGATTTTGCAGATGAAGGAGCATATCCAGCAGCAGGACAAGACCAATGAAAAGATCCTTAGAGAAATTGGAGACATCAAGAAACAGAAGAGATCGGCAGAGGATCATTCCCCACTAATGCCCAGATCTTTGAATTTTGATACTCCGGTTATAACTTCTCAGCCTTCTGCGGTTCCAGACGTTCAATATGTTGGAGGACCAAAAGGAGTGCATTACGGGTCATCAGCAATAACTCAGGCTTCAGGGTTACACTTTCAACCAGCAGGATCCCATCCTCAGCATATAGGATCCTTCGCCAGCTCAGGAGGATACCCAGGAGCGCAGCAGATTCAAGGGTTCTAGCCGTTTCAAGGATCCTCTCAATTCCAAGGATCCTGTCAGGTTCAAGGATCCTCCTATGTTCCAGGATCCTCCCAGGTTCAAGGATCCTCCTATGTTCCAGGATCCTCACAGGTTCAAGGATCCTCTCAGTTTCAAGGATCCTCCCAGGTTCAAGGATCCTCTCAATTCCAAGGATCCTCTCAGGTTCAAGGATCCTCCTATATTCCAGGATCCTCCCAGGTTCAAGGATCCTCTCAATTCCAAGGACCCTCTCAGGTTCAAGGCTCCTCCCAGGTTCAAGGATCCTCCTACGTCCCAGGATCCTCACAGGTTCAAGGATCCTCTCAGTTTCATGGATCCTTAAGGAGTTTGCAATCAGGGAGTTCCGACATCCATCAGGGAGATTTCATTCCAATGCAGACCATTGCTTCTACTGGTCCATCGGTCATTCCAGAGCCCCAACAATATGGATTCACATCCACTCTTCCTAATTTGAATCCAATGGGAGGTAACACTTTTAATAATTCTTATACTACTAACCATGATCTTATACAGGATACAGGTATCAATCATGCCATGGCTAGAGAATTGCAAAAGTTGAAGGACATGATATCAAGTGTCCTAGGAGTGGTCAAGCCTATCCCAGAGATTGCAGATGGGAGCCACAAGATATCTCGTTTTGCACCACCAATCTTTGATGCTGAGATACCCAAGAGGTTCCATGTACCTACCATGAAGTTGTATGATGGTTCAACGGATCCTGAGGAACACATAGCTCAATACAGGGAAAGGATGGAGATCAATCCCATCCCAGAAAGGTTAAAGGAAGCATGCCTGTGCAAGGGATTTGGATCCACTCTTACTGGATCGGCTCTTAAATGGCTGCTAAGTCTTCCTCCTTACTCTATTACCTCATTTGCTAATCTAGTTAACCTATTTAATAACAATTTTCTTGTAGTAGGAAATTTGAGCGTATAACTAGTGATTTGTATAGGATAACCCAGGGTCATAATGAATCATTAAGGGATTATATCACTAAATTTAGTAAAGAATCCTTAGATATACCTAACCTGGATATAGCTACGGCTGTTGAAGCCTTTAAAATGGGATTGCTTAGGGATTCGTTATTTTATGATGATCTTGTTATGACACCATGCAGGAACCTAGATGAGGTAAGAACACGGGCCCTTAGGTTCATCCGGCTAGAGGATGACAAAAGGATCCAGGAGAGGTTAGCAGGATCCTCAAAGCAAGAGAAGCAAGGATCCTCATTCAAGAACAACAAGTTCAGATCCTATAATAAATCTGATAACCAGAATGTGCATGCTGTTGAACAAGAAGAGGATGATGAGGATTATCCTCCAATCTCTGAATATTGTTTTTCTGTTGATAACAATGAACTAATCCTTGCGATGCAGAATTTAGGTGATAAAGCTAGATGGCCCAGAAAAAATGATAGACCAGCTGCAATTAAGGATAAATCAAAGTGGTGTGCATACCATGAAGATTTTGGGCATCTCACAGAAGAATGCATCGCATTGAGGAAAGAAATTGGATACTTGTTGAGCAAGGGGCACTTGAAAGAATTATTGGGGAGAAAGAAGTCAAGGACTCAGGATCCTGAAAGGATCCCAGAGAAAGCTCCAGCCCCTCCAGCAGATGCACAAATTATAAACTTTATTTCTGGAGGATCAGACATTTGTGGAACATCCTTCTCTGCAGCCAAAAGACATGCAAAGGAAACAAAGATGGATAATGGAGACAGACCCATTCGAACATCCAGTGTCTCCGAAGGAACAATTATAACTTTCGATGAGGATGATCGTGTTGACATCCAGGATCCTCATCATGATGGTTTGGTTATCACTCTTTTTATTTCTAACCATTTTGTTCGCAGGATCCTTATAGATGGAGGAAGCTCTGTGAACATTATCCAGCTTGATGTTCTCAAGAAGATGAACATCCCTAAATCTGACATCATACCAAGATCCTCTGTGCTCGTGGGATTCAGTGGCGAGACTAAGAATACTCTGGGGGACATTAAACTCCCAATCTATATCGAAGGCCTACATTCTTACCAAAAATTTTGTGTTATTGACTGTTTATCTTGTTGTAATGTGATCCTTGGCAGGCCTTGGATACACGATATAAAGGCAGTCCCATCCACTTATCATCAATGTGTGAAGCTTCCTAGTCCTTGGGGAATAGTGAAGATTGATAGTGATCAGGAAAAGGCTAAGAACTGCTACACCTCATCAATGAAACCAGCATCAAAGTCCAGGGAGCAATAGCAATCAAAGTGTCCTCCAAGGGATATCTTGGAGGCAAGCGAATAGGATGTAGTGGAAGTCCTTATGGATCCTGATGATCCTGAATCTATAGTTTATATAGGATCAGGGATCCTTGGCAAGATGAAGGAAAACCTCATATCCTTACTCAAAAGAAGAAAGACTACCTTTGCATGGAAACACGAAGACATAACAGGTATATCTAAAGATGTAATCACTCACAAACTTGGCATTGATAGGTCCTTCAAACCAATCCATCAAAGGAGAAGGAAATTTGCACCAGAAAGAAATGCCATTATCCAGGAGGAGGTAAAGAAACTACTCCGAGCAGGTATGATTAGAGAGGTCAAGTATCCAAGATGGTTGGCCAATGTGGTTGTTGTTCAAAAGAAAAACGGAAAGTGGAAAGTGGAGGGTATGTGTCGATTTCACCGATTTAAATAAGGCATGTCCCAAGGATCCTTTCCCATTACCCCACATTGACTCCATGGTGGATGCAACTGCGGGTCATGAACTGTTAACTTTTATGGATGCTTCATCTGGATTTCAACAAATTCAAATGGAACCATCCGATCAAGAGGATACAGCCTTCATGACTCCAACTGGTATATACTACTATATTGCTATGCCATTCGGACTAAGAAATGCAGGTGCAACTTATCAAAGGCTAGTGAATATGATGTTCAAGGATCAGATTGGACAAACTATGGAGGTTTACATAGACGATGTGGTGGTAAAATCAATAAAGGCTGAGGATCACCTAAGAGACTTGGAGGAAGCGTTCAATATCCTTGACAAATATAATATGAAGCTTAATCCTTCAAAATGTCACTTTGGTGTTAAAGCAGGTAAATTCTTAGGATATATGGTGACAAAGAGAGGCATTGAAGCCAGTCCAGAACAAATCAAAGCAATAGTGAACATCAAGTCCCCTACCAATGCTAAGGATGTTCAGAGATTAACAGGCAGGATTGCAGCTTTAAACAAATTCATATCCAAATCCTCAGAAAAGTGCAAGGAATTCTATGATATCCTAAGGAAGGACAAGAAATTCGAGTGGACTGAGAAGCATGAAAGTGCCTTAAGAGCTCTTAAGGATTACCTATCCTCGGCCCCGGCTTTGATGAAACCAGAAAAAGGAGATGTGTTATCCTTATATCTTGCGGTATCCTCAAAAGCAGTAAGTGCCGTTCTTGTTAAGGATCACGAAGGTACACAACATCCTGTCTATTATGTAAGTAAGAGTTTACTTGATGCTGAATCCAGGTATTCACACTTAGAAAAACTTATCCTTGCATTAATTATGGCATCCACCAAATTAAGACATTATTTTGAAACTCATGTTATTATCGTTAAAACTAATTTTCCAATCAAGAATGTCCTTAGGAAACCTGAAATGTTAGGAAGGATGGCTAAGTGGGCAGTGAAGCTTAGTGTATATGATATAAGATATGAGCCTAGGACAGCCATTAAATCCCAAGCGTTAGCTGACTTTGTGGCAGATTTCAGTAGTGATTTGCAAAAGGAAGCTGAATTAGAAGTCCAGCAGCTAGAAGAGACCAAGGATCCTTGGATACTCTACATTGATGGATCCTCAAACATCAAGGGAACAGGGCTTGGAATACTACTAAAATCGCCACAGGGGGTCATAATACCCCACTCTATAGCTTGTGAGTTCCAAACCACTAACAATGAGGCTGAATACGAAGCCTTGATAACTGGTTTGCAAATTGCTAAGCATATGAGGATCAGGTATCTTGAGGTACATGTAGATTCTTTGTTAATCACTAATCACTTTAATGGAACCTATGCTGTTAAAGGGGAAAAGCTAATCAAATATCTGGAGTTAGTCAAAGAATTGGCACTCTCTTTTGTATCCTTTAGTTTGACACAGGTACCAAGGGAAGAGAATGCAGAGGCAGATGCACTAGCCAATTTAGGATCATCCTTGAAGATCCCGGAGGATATCAAGATCCCTATTATCCATATCCTAACCCCGGCTATCGAGGATCATGTGGCTATGGATATAGGAGAGAATTCTGCAATCACCCCTAGCGATGATAATCAAACTCATTCAGGATCATGGACCCTCCCAATCATGAGATATTTACAACATGGAGAGATTCCTACAGGAGAAAACCCTAGGGCTTTCAAAATTAAGGTATCTCAATTCACAATTTTAAATAATATGTTGTATAGACGATCTCTTGCAAGACCATACTTAAGATGCATTGAGGATCCTGAAATCCAAGAAGTTTTAAAAGACTTCCATGAAGGAGATTGTGGAAACCACACTGGGGGCAGGGCGTTATTCTCAAGGATCCTGAGGACAGGATACTACTGGCCAACCATGAAGAGAGATGCTGTGGAGTATGCTAAGAGATGTGATCCTTGTCAGAGACACAGCAATATCCTTCATCAACCAGCTGAATTTTTGCATCCTATATCCTCCTCTTGGCCATTTATGAGATGGGGTATGGATATAGTTGGTAAGCTCCCTAAGGCACCTGGTGGAAAAGTATTCATGCTTGCTATGACTGATTACTTCTCCAAGTGGATAGAGGCCAAAGCTTTCACCCAAGTCAGAGAAAAGGAAGTTATATCCTTCATTAAAAGAAATATTATAACTAGATTCGGTATTCCTTCTGAAATTATATGTGATAATGGTTCCCAATTCATTGGGGGCAGAACCACTAACTTTTGTGACAGCTGGGGGATTAAGATGATAACATCAACACCAGTCCACCCACAAGCTAATGGTCAGGCAGAATCCTCCAATAAGATCATCATCAACAATTTGAAGAAGAAGCTTGGATCCAAGAAAGGGAATTGGGCAGAAGAATTACCTTATATGCTTTGGGCTGATAGGACAACTCCTAAGAATGATACAGGCCAAACTCCATTCTCTTTGGTATTTGGGGCAGAATCAGTGATCCCTACAGAAATGGTGGTTCCAACGGCTAGAACCAGTATTCGTGATCCTGAGGAAAATGATGAGAACTTGGTTCAAGACTTGGATACTATAGAAGAAATCAGAGATTTGGCAAGGATAAGGATGGCCAGTTATCAGCAAAGAATGGCCGGTGCATACAACAAAAATGTGAGGATCAGGAAATTCCAAATTGGTGATATGGTACTAAGGAAAGCATTTCAGAATACCACCAATCCTGCTGATGGAAAGTTGGCACCAAAATGGGAAGGCCCTTACTTGATTGAAGCTGAGGCAGGAAAGGGGGCATATCGATTGCTAACAATGGAAGGTGACTTACTACCAAGAGCTTGGAATGCTGTCCATTTGAAGAGATATTTCATGTGATAAGGATCCATGATCCTCACATGATAAACATCCTTAAAGGATCCTTAAAGCACAGATGATCCTCATTTTTGGTAACATTCTAATCTTAAACTATTTCATTTCCTTACTTTCTTACATAAGGATAAGGATCTTGCATCCTTTATCCCCATTTCACGAGATTTTGAGTTTTGAAGGTTCGGGTACTCTTAGCAAAAGCATGATTATCCACACAAGCAACCAGTTATTTGGGTTTGACCCCAGTTATCCTTGGGTTTGACCCCAGTTCCGCCAGTAGCGCACGATGATCCTGGTATAGTTCATGGCAGTGGGACCAGTACTCGTTTTAGGGGCTGATAATTCCATTGTACTGGCTATACCTAGGATCCTACGTATAATGGTAGACGTACCATACATCCGTTCTTAAGGTTTCTAGCGTTTTCACGTTAGCTAAGGTTTTGGCATTTTCATGCCACTAAGTTTGGATAGTCGCCAGTTAGGGCCATACTCCAGTTAACATACGATCCTTGGGCTTGTCCCCAGTTATCCTTTGGGCTTGTCCCCAGTTATCCTTTGGGCTTATCCCCAGTTATCCTTTGGGCTTGTCCCCAGTTGCTAACTTTTATCTTATAATGGCTTAGTCCCAAGTTATGTTTTATTTCAGGTTTTCGAAGTTAAATAACCAAGGATCCTTGATCCTTACCTTTTACTAAGGTTTGTTCTGTGATTATCCTGGTTATAATAATATTAAGAGTTAGGATCCTAACTTGGATTCTCAGGTATGATCCTTAACTATTTTGATTTTATTCATTGATTATTTGAATAACCCTAATACTTTGACAACTGAACTCATGATCCTTAAGATATACCACTTTTTGGAATTTTTCAACTATGGGATATTTGATCCTGCATTATATCCTAAGTTTTTTATCTAAGTTATTCAACTTTTCTTACTCAGACAAGTGTAAATCAAAACAATTGAAAAATAAAACAACAACAAGGATATCAACACAAGATAAGCTAAAAAAGATTAAGGTTATTTTATTAACAAAAGCTTAACCATCGAAGGTTGTCAAAATTACCTACCCCGAGCATCTACCAGCAATACGTGGCCCATCCGCTGGGGTAGGTAAAGGGTGTCCATTGTCTAAAGGTCTTAGTAGTGCAGGAATTAAAAAGATGGCAGGATCACAATGGCTTCATCCCCCAAACAGAGGATCCCTCCACCAGTTGTAATCCTACCTATTGTCCAAAGGATCATTCATGATCCTTAACCCTAATAGCTATTGTTTAGTTATTACAGACCATCATTGTTTTAAAAACATCACAACCACAGAAAACTACTACCAAATTTAAAAATTGGGCTCCGGCTACGTCTAGGAATGTCCATCATCGTCCAATTGTGCAGCCTACACCTTCGCTGCATCCTCGTCCCCTCCAGCTTCGGTATCCTTCACCAGATCATTCCCACTACCTCCAGCCTCGATCGCCAAAACCTCCTCATCCTCCTCATCATCTTCGAGATCAGCCAACCTTGCTTTCCAGCCCTCAACATCCCAGCTGCTTCTGTCGAAGTTAGGATCTTGAGCTTCCTGGGCCATCTTTAGTTTTGTCTGATACATTGTGATGGCAGCAGAGACCTTTGCACCTTCTATGAGATCATGCTTCTCATAGTCAATGTCGATCAGGATTTTAGCTGTCTTAGACTTGGCATCTTGAAGGGCTTTTTCAAGATCGGCAATCTTGAGATCCTTAAGCACTGCAAATTGTTGGAGGTCAGCAATCTTCTTATCCAGCTCCTCGACACTTCCCACATAATCTTCAATCTCAGCAAATTTCTACAAAGAAAAAGACAAAGCAATTCCAAATCAGATGATCCTCAAATGAGTAGGATACCTAGGCAGAATTGGTGATCCTTACCTCATTGAAGTATTCAAGGAACTGGTGGCGGATCAGTGGTAGGCCCTGTAGGTCCTCTGTGTCAGAATTTTTCCTCTTCTTGCCACCCCTTCCTTTAGTGGGTGCCTTGGGAATGGAGATGCTAGGACTGGTAGTGGCCCTCTTCTTCCTGGATCGAACAACATCAAGGTCAGCCGTGTTGAACTGGGATGCAGGCTTGGAAGATTTTCCGGCACCTACACATTTAAAGCAAGATAAGTATCCTTATCCTATTTCAATATAACTATTTATTTTAATATTCAACTATACAAAAAGCAGGATACTTACTTGACATGGTCATGGAACCTGAGGATACTTCTTGTGAGTCTTGGGTGTCTATCTTGAATAACCTTATTTCAGGATCAAGATTCCAAAAAGCAGCAAGCCTATCCTTGGTTGCGGGTGTTGTGATGAGGTGCGAAATAGAAATAGCTGCATAACACAAGACAAAAAGGGGTTAGTGATCCTTTCACAAGAGCCAGATGATCCTTCTCAGGATCCTCTGTCCTACTATTGGTGGACCACTTCCTGGGTAAATGTTTTCCGTCTGGAATGGTATCCCTCCTGACAAAGAAGAAGCGTCGTTTCCAATTTATATCATTCTTGGTGGCTTTAAAAATGGGGTGTTCTTCGCCGGGTTTTCGCTTAAACAGATATCGATGTGATCCAAACGTCATGAGATCATACATCTGTGTCAGCTCTGACATTCCTAAATCAACCCCTTCCTGCTCTATGATCCTCTCCAGGGTATACAAGACCCTCCAAATCATCGGCATAGCTTGGATGTAAGAGATGCCGGTAAGGGAAAAGAAGGATTGTGTAAAGTCTGGAAAAGGATAGGTGTATCCTATGGTGAATGGAGTAACTGGAAAGGCAACCCATGTTTCAGAAGCATAGTCGCTCAGAACCGTGGGATCGAAGGGTTTGAAAAAGGCATTCGCCGGAAAGCAGTGACGAATCTTATCTATTTGAGCATCGTTAAAGCAACACCTCTCATGTACTGAGTCTTTGATAATCCCTTGACTCTTCAAGGGGCTATCCTTTTGGTGATCCTTGGCGGGGGAGGACCGGAGCATCATTGATGTTGGTAAAGAAAGAAAAACAGAGTAAGAGAAGAAGAAATAAAAGAAGAGATACCTGATTAATCTTCGACCGAGAATATAAAGGGAGTTTCTTCGGATTTAAATGCATATTGATCCTATCTCTAACTCCTATTTATAATAATGATTTGCAGGATTGTCACTTCAGTGACGTCAGCTTTGCAACGGCTAGTCTGTCTCCAACGGCTAGTTATCCGTTAGTTTGTTGGGGATAAGATCGAAAAAATATAACTCGTTTATTTACGATATAACTCCTTATATTTTGGGGGCAATTGTTAGGGGTGGATTTCTAAATGGCCCGTGATCCTCAAATATTATCCTGGTTGGTAATCCTTACTTCTGTGTCAGTTAGTGATCCTCAGAAGTGCTTTAGGATTAGGATCATGGATCATTCTAAGGATCCTTATACTAATGATTGTTCACTTTGAATCCGATATTGTTTTGCAGGAGTGCCGGATTGGACTTGGTCATGGCGACATTCCTGGAGAATATTCCCTACAATTCTGCACGTGCTGGACCATTTGTGAACGTTATGGAGAACGTGGGGAGAAGGCACGAAATGCGGATAGTTAGTTAAGCTAGTTATTTTCTTATTTAAATGGGGTAGCGAGCTAATTAGACACAACTTTTTGCTATTTTTGGCTACACACACTCTGACAACCGCTCACAACAGCTCTCGTTCATTCACTTAGCAATTTCGTACACTTTTTAAACAGAACACTATAGTGATCCTTGTATTTAGCTCGCTATCATCCGAAGTTGTAACACATTACTTGTTTAATTTGAGTTGGTGATCGGTAGTTTCCATCACCCGGGGTTTTTTGTGCCGGAGATCAACTCTTGATCAATGGCTTTTTCCCCGTATAAACCTTGTGTCAATTGTTATTTATTTTTCATAGTGATCCTTATTGCTATAAACCATTTCAAGCATCATACCCCTTAACAGAGAGTTTGGTTACATTATCCTCGTCTGATTTTTTGACCAAAACAGTTAACAGGTCTTGAAAGTGCAGGAAATAACAGATGGTAGGATAACAAGTGGTTTCATCCCCCCAAACAGAGGATCCCTCCACCACCTATTATCCTACCGATTGTTCAAAGGATCCATGATCCTCAACCCTAATAGCTATTGTTTAGTTATTACAACCCAGCATTGTTTAAAACATCATAACCAAAAAACTACTACCAAATCCTAAAAAATGGGCTCCGGCCGCGTCTAGAAATATCCATCATCCCCCATTTTTGCAGCTCAAACCTTGGCTGCATCACCACCAGCTTAATCCTTCCCGCTGCCACTTGCCTCAATCGCCAAGACCTCTGTAGCCTCCTCCTCATCGTCTAGCTCAGCCAGCTTCGCCTTCCAGCCCTCCTGGTCCCACTTGGTCCTGTCAAAGTCAGGATCCTCAGGCTCCTGGGCCATTTGCAGCTTGATCTTGTACATGGTGATGGCAGCAGAGATTTTAGCCTCCTCTAGCACCTCATGCTTCTCATGATTAGCGTTTATCTGGGCCATGACCAGCTGCTTCTTCGCCAGATTGAGGTCTTTCTCGAGGGAGGAGATGGTTTGATCTTTGGCCAGGAAGATCTTTTGGAACTCCAGATGCTTCTGCTCAGCCTCTTCAACGTATGCATCAAAGAGCATCTCGACCTCGGCGAATTTCTGCAAAAAGAAAAGGTAAGGTTCAGAATCCATTATCCTCAAGTGGGCAGGATAATTAGTCAGGATCAGTGATCCTTACATCAGCAAAGTATTCCTGAAACTGGTGGCGGATGAGGGGCAAGCCTTCAAGATTGTCAGCTTCAGTGGCCTTCCTCTTTTTTCCTCCTTTGGAGATGACAGGCTTGGGAATTATAGTGCTTGGGCTAGCAGCAGTCTTCTTCTTCCCAGACCTGGGAGCCACAGTGCTGAGATCACTGACACTAAAGCGGGAGGCTGACCTTGAAGATTTTCTAGTGCCTACCAATACAAAACAACAGATAAGTATTCTTGTTTTATTTACATTTAAACATTTAATCATATATAGACTTGGATACTTACTTGACATTGTGACCGAGCCGGAGGATACTTCTTGAGAATCCTTGGTGTTTGCTTGAAATGATCTTACTGCAGGATCAAGATTCCAGAAAGCAGCAATCCTCTCTTTGGTTGCAGGTGATGGAATTCTATAAGAAACAGAGATAGCTGCACAAAAGATACAAAAAGGGGTTAGTGATCCTCGGCAGAAACAGGGTTATCCTATTATCCTTCTATAAGGATCCTCTATCCTACCGTGGGTGGCCCACTCTCTCGGTAGATCCTTCCCATCCGGGATGGAATCCCTCCTAACGAATAAAAAACGCTTCTTCCAATTGGTGTCATTTTTAGTGGTCTTGAGGATTGGGTGTGCTTCGCCGGGTTTATGTTTGAATAAGAAGCGGTGTGAACCATGGCTTACAAGGTTGTATAGTTCGGCCAATTCCGACATTCCTAACTCTATATCCTCCTGCTCAATGATTCTCTCAAGGGTATAGAAAACCCTCCACATCATTGGCATGTCCTGGACATAGGATATGCCAGTAAGGGAGAAGAAAGACTGGGTAAAAGCAGGGAAAGGATAGGAGTATCTTATCAGAAATGGGGTGGCCGGAAAAGCGACCCAAGTTGCAGAAACGAAGTAACTCAAGGCGGTAGGGTCAATAGGTTTAAAGACAGAGTCTGCCGGAAAGCAATGACGAATCCGGTCTATCTCCGGATCAGTAAAGCAGCAACATTCCTTCGGAGAATCTTTGATAATCCCTTGGCTTTTCAAAGGACTATCTTTCTGGTGATCCTTGGCAGGGGATGATCGTAACTTCATTCTGGTATAAAGAATTTGAAGAAGAACGGAAGAAGATGAAGAGAGAAGGGAGAGAGAAGTACCTGATCAATCTTCGAATGAGGATTTAAAGGGTGTAACGCACGAATTTAAATGCTTCCTGATCCTTATCTCTAACTTGAATTTATAATGATGATTTTGCAGGATTGTCACTTCAATGACGTAAGATCAGCAACGGCTAGTACGATCCTAACGGCTATATATCTGTTAGTCAATTGCAGATAAGATCGAAAATATAACTCGTTAATTTACACTTTACTCCTTATATTTTGGGGGCAATTGTTAGGGGAGGATTTTCAAATCCTAAGGATTAAGGATCCTCAAGTACTGCCAGGATCGCGGATCCTTAATTCTGTTTGAATTTAGGATCCTCAGAATGTGTTGCAGGACCAGGATTCAGGATCCTCATTGTTATCCTTACACTAACGGTTGTCTACCTTGTATGTGAGCTCGTTTTGCAGGAATACGTGCATGGACTTGGTCTTGCCGATATTCGTGGAGCATATTCCCTCAATATTCCGCACGTGCTTGGCCCGTGTGAACGTTATGGAGATTGTGGGAAGCTAGCATGATTAGCGGACAGTTAGTTAGTTTAGTTATTTCTAATTTTAAAAAGGGGATAACAAGCTTGAGTTAGAACACTTAGCTAATTTTAGCAAACAAACACTCTCGAAACAGCTCTCGACAGTTTACTTGGCGATTTCATACATTTTTTGCACATTGCACATTAGTGATCCTTGTAACAAGCTTGTTATCATCCCGAGTTGTACCAACCATTTGTTTAATTTTAGTTGGTGATCGGTAGTTTCCATCACCCGAGGTTTTTTGTGCCGGAGATCAACTCTTGATCAAGGGCTTTTTCCTCGTATAAATCCTTGTGTCACCTCTTTATTTGATTTGCAAGTTGTTCATACAATTGTCCATAGATTCAAGCATCACACCTCACAACAAAAGATTTGGTTGCATTATCCTTGCTTGATTTTTGACCAAAACAATCATCGTCATCAATTTCCTGCAATACGTATTAAAGTATAGATCAATACATAAAGTATTAGCGAGCATTCACCTGGATGCCGCAGAAGAGTGAGAGTCGAACCTGGGTCACAAGTGTAACACCCCGAAAAATGCAAATCATTTATTTTAAATATAATGTCGGTAAATAAACAAGTGAACTAACTAGGATTAAAATTACCTAGTTAGGTAAAAGCCTTGTAGTGACATACAAATGGGTTAAAACGCTAAAAATAAGAACCAAATGATAATTGAGGGGCCAAAAGTGTTTAAATTGAAACTAATATTATTAAAACAGAAATTAAAACTCAAAACACACTTGTGGGCGTGTGTTGAGATCGAACCAGACAAAGGGGGGGCGACCAGGGTTCTTCAAAACCCAAACTTCCACAAATCTCATAGATTGAAGGTTCAATTCTGATCAAAAACGAAATCCGAGCTAAGATTAATGATCCTCATCGAAAGGAGATCATAAGGTATGCAAAATTTGATAAAAATTCTCTACTTGAAATTCTCATGAATTTAGGGAATTCGAAATCTGTTAATGCATGTGTGTTATGTAGATGAAAGAAGAACATTTAAGTGTCTAGGAGTAAACCCTAGGCAATTACATGTTGAAATCATACCTAATTCTAACAAATTCATGAACACCCTTGTAGGTGGTTAGTGGGTTAAGTAGAACTTGATAAACCCTAGGAAAATTGGGGGTTGTTCTAGTAAAATTTGACATGTGTGAAGTGATTTCAGAACTCTAGAGGCTAAAACTCATGTAAGGTAATTGATTGATGAAAATTTAGGGCTATATGACAAGTTATGAACTTGTCAATACATCGTGTAAATTTCTGCCCTTAAGGTGTTTGTTTAATTGTCTCAAAGAAGGCTTAAAACTAAAATTTAATGTTAAACCGCATAATTTTGATGTTTCGGCAAATTATGCGATATACGATTTGAAAAGAGTTCTAAACATGCCATGGTTGGACTCTATAGGAAAGGATACCGGAGCGTCGAGCGGACAAGCCGGTGGTGACTTGCGTTTGAAGGGCGTGCTTTGAAGGTATGTAACTTGATTCGTTACATTGAGTATGTTTTGATAACTAGCATATGTATAGTTGCGTTGTAGAATAAAGGTTGTGTCGATTGATGCGACAATGTTCGTTACTCGAATTAATAGGATTAAGAATCGGTTAAAAGTCGTTTGGTAGTCATTATAATGGTGGATTCCATAGATGAGCCAAACGGGTCGAATAATCAATTAGTACGTGGCTAAACGCTTCGTTAATATGGTTATTTGGTCTTTTGTTATTGTTAATAATAGGTATATTAGAATACGAGAATTTAGCGGTTTGGTTTGCTTGAATGATGAACTCCATAAGGGTAAACTAAACGGGTCATTAAGAGAAGGTACGAATCGGATAACGGTAGTACCTTACTCGTAGATTTTGAGCCCGAGTGATGGGTAGCGAATCACTAAACACGCAAACCGGTGATGGGAGCGTGGGTGTTGAAAATAAGGAATCCGAGAATAGGGTCTTCTCATCATGAAGTGATATCCCGTCCATGTAGGTTCGGGTGAAATGAACAAAGAGGTCAAAACAGCAAAACTACAGAAGCTACCGTAAGTTACGGTAGATACCCTAACTTACGGTAGAAAATAAAGTGTTATGGCAGCTTTCTACTGCCTTACGGCTAACTAGTGTTGCCCAGCGGCTACCGTAACTTACGGTGGCTACCGTAAGTTACGGTAGAGCCCTGTCACTTTTGTTGAACTTTGCATATCTTAGTTAAACGAATCCGTTTTTTAGCGTAGTTTCGATTATGCTAATTTTCTAATAACTCCAATACTAATATTTGTCAAAATTTCCAGTTCTTAGGTATTACAAGTATGTGGATGATGATCAAGTCGATGCTTCAAGAACCGAACACAAATTTTGGATGCTTCCGCAGTAATCTAATCTAGTTAAACTATGTAGTTTTGTAAACACTACTGAATGACCAATGTTTGAATCCAGTTATTTGACTATGTTAAATACTATGATGAAGTATAACTTAGTTTACTAACTAAGTTTTTGTTAATTATAAATTTTCTTTTTACAAATACCGCATTTTTATGATTAAACAATGAAATTAAAAGACGGGTGTTACAACAAGGAACACCAAGTTTTTCCCCAACCACTCCACCACTACCTCATTAGCTATATATTTTTAATATACCCTTGTTTTTGGTGATCTTGCAAATTGTGGCTGACTTGGCTCATGGATTTGGAGTTCAATCTTGAAAGGTTCTTTTAATGAAGATGCGGTCGTATCATGATTCGACCGTACATGCGATCGTGACCCTGCTACTTGAGTCATTGAGGTGTTTGTTCTATGTTGGAGATAAATTGCTAGATAATCCATGGTTTGGCTGTGAATTGTTTGTTTAAGCACTTACATTAGTTATGAACGTTCGTCCAGATGCTTGATTTAACCCACTCTTAATCTAGTTAACATATTGCTTTCAATTTTCAGATTTAGGTAGGGTTGTGGGTTGATATTATTATTTTATTAGTTCACATATATGTGCCTTATATTTAAAGGAAAATCACCAATTTGTAATCGACCAAACACAAAAACCAAAATGAACATCGAAAGCGTCTAGTTTTAGGGATTTCACTAAAAACCAAGCTATGTAACGCCTAAACTTAGATGTTACAACTATTCAATTCCAATTAGCAGCCAATAGTATTTTGAAACGTGTGTGGGAGATGGATGTAGCGTCTAATCCTAGGGACTTCACTGAAAACCAAGCCATGTAACGTCTAAACTTAGGCGGTACATGCGTCTCCCACACACGAGTCAAAATACTATTGACGGATAATTGGAATACTTGTACCGTCTAAGTTTAGACATTACATGGCTTGGTTTTCATTGAAGCCCCTAGGATTAGACGCTTCAATGTTCATTTTGGTCAATGCCCAAATAGTCCATGTAGTTTTTAAAGGGTAAAACCATCATTTCACAAAAAGTTAACAGGGCCGGTCCTGAGAATTTGTGTACTATGTTCGAGCTTGAAAAAACATGCCCTTAGATCTTAATGAAATTGGGAACTGAGCTCAGTAAAGGTCTAAACCTAATGTCAATGAGCTAATAACTAAACCATAAGAATAGTTGTGTAAGTTGGCCTATGTTGGTGTTCGTATGGGTATACCCTATTAAAAAAATTGCATATACATATTGTTTTTTTTTTTAAATAGCATGACCTTCGAAATAGCGGACCCTATCCGGTGGTCCTTCCCGCCCAACCCCAGGGCCGCCCCTGAAAGTTAACATAAAATTTAACGAAAGTTAGCCTTAGACTACAAACATTGCAAAATTGAAACCATTAAACTTGCACTAAACCTTAGGGAACATATGTGTAAAAAATAGAATAATTAGATTGGGGACTCAAGGCGTAATTCATGATAGAGCATATTTGAAATTGATTTTCTTTCTTTTAAAAACAAAAAAACATTTTCCTTATGAAACGCAAAATACTACCAATAACAATACAAATCTCTTCGTTTTATTCCATGAACTAAAAGAAAGGTGAAACTATCACTCATGATTTGAGATCTAGCTTGAGTTATTTGAACTCTGAAGCTCTACTCAAGCATAGCTCCACGTAACTTAATCTCAGATTAAAGTGGTGCATGCTTGAGCTTACTGAATTCAAAATCCTAGATGGCAAGTAATTCTTCAATTTGTTGAAAATGTCCAACAAAATACCATGCTTAATTCATCTCCATCCCCCCCCCCCCCCCCCCCCCCCCCAACACTCGCAATAACTCACGAACTCATCTTCAATATATCCCAATCAGCTCCTTGGTATCATCATCATAATCATCGATTGTGTCGTCGTCATCATAACTTTCATGTCTGGCTAAGTAAGCTAAAGCGTCGATAGCCGAAGTGCCAGCCGGACAACCGATTAGTTCACGATGATCAGATCCAATTGATCTCAGCTTCATGGTTCCTTTGGCCTTGTCTTTGGACTTGCAAACCGGATGGATATGACAAGCTAGGCATCTGGCTGTACCGCATTTTCCGGTGAATTTGGACTGATTTGTGGGCTTGCTTGAAACTTTGGTGAATAAACCAGTGACGGAAGCTGAATCTACCGTTTTAGTGTATCGCCTTTGGCGAGACAAGGGAGTGGGGAGGATTGGGTAGCTCCTAACAACACCGTGTTGACGACCCTCTCGCTTCATTGCTACTATGATAGTGAGGGCTGTTGGTTTTAGGTGCAGAATTGTGGTCACCATTTTATAGAAGAATTAAATAGGTCGTTTACTTGGGGAAAAAGATGGTTTGCTTGGTCAACCTTGCCGTCTGTCTGTGCGTGTTCCACAAGCCTTAACTTGTAGTATGTGCCTCAAACTATGTCCATTCCTTTATCAAAACGAAAATAATATTTCTGTTAAAAAATTAAAAAAATATTTGTTTTTAAAATAACGTAGTTCCGTTCAAAAATAAAAATATTAGATAACGTAGTTTGTCTACCAGGAATTAGTTAATTTATCAAAAGCCAGATAAATTAACCAAGTGGCTTTTAGTGCTTTAATAAAGTTATCTGAATATTTTATAGAAAAAACCATTGAACTTCCGGTATATGTTTTAGTGTATGAAAATGTTTTGTATAAATGATAAAGAGTTTTGGAATTTCAAATTGGAAAATTGGTATTTAATAAACCAACATTTGCCCAGTTGGTAAATAATAATCCAACGTACAAAATTGGTATATAATAATCCTACCTATCAACATGTTGGCACTCAATGGACCTCCGTTAGTTTTTTTTAACTGAAGTTAGTTTTTAAGTTTTATTTATTACACAAACAGTCCCTGTAGTTGTAATTTACTATGAGTTAATAGCCAAAATGGTCCCTGAGGTTAATAGCCACCCACCGCCACCACCACCGCACCGCCACAGCACCGCCGCCACCACCACCACCGCACCGCCACCACCACCACCATCACCACCACCGTAACCATCGCCACAGCATCACCACCACCACCACCACCACTACCGCACCGCCACCACCACCACCGCACCGCCACCACCACCATCACTAAAAACCTTAAAAGTTATAGTATGATATACGATATACACTGTCACAATCAAGTTCAAATCCTATTACTTTTTATGACACTCCAACTGTCACCATAAAAATTTTGTATATTTTCCTCTGTTTTTCCCGACCAACAAGTGTCACTAAAAAGCTTCTTCTTTGTTATAATCTCAACAAACAAACAAACCTAATAAATCTCAATCATAAACAATGCCGATATGATGTTGGTCAATGGCGGTGGACGACGTGATGTTGGTCGACGGTGAAGACCGGAGGTCCAATTGGTGCACGATGTCGGAGGTGATGCACGGTGGTGGCGGTGCTCGGAGATGATAACCGGAGGTTGTGATTGACGGAGGACGTTTGATGATGATGGTTAGAGGTTATGAATAATGGAATGGAAATGACTCGAAACCTCTTGAAATTGAAACTGAGAATCTATGTCGAGAACTCGAAACAATGGAGGTGGTTGCGACTCAACAGTGAAGATAATGCATGTACTTTTGTTGAACAGGAGATGATGATTGCGTGTCTACACAGTGTAGCGAGAATGATGAAGATGATACTTGAAATCAATGAGGATGAATGGAGCTCTTGTTGCGACCCGAAACAACGAATGGACTCGAAAACGTGATGAGTCGAAACAGTGATGTGAAGTTGAAACTAGTTGATGGTGGTGGTGGTGGTGGCGGTGGTGGCGGTGCTGTGGCGGTGGTGGTGGTGCGGTGGTGGTGGTGGTTGGCTATTAACCTCAGGGACCATTTTGGCTATTAACTCATAGTAAATTACAACTACAGGGACTGTTTGTGTAATAAATAAAACTTAAAAACTAACTTCAGTTAAAAAAAACTAACGGAGGTCCATTGAGTGCCAACATGTTGATAGGTAGAATTATTATATACCAATTCTGTACGTTGGATTATTATTTACCAACTGGGCAAAGGTTGGTTTATTAAATATCAATTTTCCTTTCAAATTTTGTCCTTTATCTTTATACCTAATTTCAGCTGTTGTTCTTTATCTTTAAAATTGACGAGTTTTGTACTTAATGTTTTAAAATCGTGCACGGTTTGTCCTTTGTCCCTAACCCAGTTTATATTTTCAGTTAAATTAGCTAATACAAGGGTAGTTTAGTCTTTTTACCTATTTAATTAAAAATATTTTACCAAATAAGACAAAGATAAATTTTAAAAATAATATAATATATATTAATATAATATGTATATGTATGTATGTATACGTATTTATTTCTCTATCTCTCTACCTCTTTCTCTCCTTCTACATCTCTTCGCCACCGTCAACCAGTGGCGGATCTAGGATTCACGCCAAGCGGTAACGTTTTATAAATAAGCGGGTAACGAAATAGAAAAACGTCAATTTTTTTCCAAAATTTACACTACCGCCAGAGCGCCAAGGGGTAGCGGGCATTACCCCTTGTTATACACTAGATCCGCCCCTGCCGTCAACAACCGTCCCAATCAACCACTAACAACCACCACCATACATGACTCAACAACCATCACCGCCGCCACCAAAAAACATTCACCGCCACTAACCCGCCTCGTGCCCACCACCCACAACCGCACCTCCCCACCATTAGCTCACTGATTCAACCCCTAACCTACAACCCTTCGATTAAACCTTCCCCCCACATATCCTTTCAACCATTCTTTTCGACAACTGTTTTCACCGCAATCTCATCACACCTCACCTCTTATTCGATTCCAAAACCAATATGCACACTACAACCAACTTTCTCCATCTTAATAATTCACCTCATTCAGATCATCAAACTAACTCATAAAATATTATTATTATTATTTTTATTGTGTTCGGTATGGGCGACAATGAGATGGAGAATTTATATCTACAAACAAAAAGCCCAACTCCCAGAGATTTATTACAAAGATTTACAAAAAGATCCGACCCGGATGAGGAATGGAGGAAGAGGAAGGAGCTGCAGAGTTTGCGGCGGTTGGCGGCGAAGCGGCGGCGATCGGAGAAGCAGAAAAGTTTGACTAGAGGTGAACGGGATGAGTACGTGGCAGCTATGGGTCGGGTTGAGTCGTCCCCGGGTCCACTGTTTGGGTCGGGTAAATGGCTTCCTAGAGGTGGGGGGTAGATAGAGAGATACCGGGTGGTGGTGATGGCAACAACCGGGAAGTGGTGGTGGTGGTGGCGACAACCGGGAAGTGGTGGTGGTGGTCTGAAAGTTAGAGAGATGTAGGTTAGAGAGAGGGAGGAAGATAGAGAGTAGGTCAAGAGAGAGAGAATACAGATTTGTTCTTTATATATGTTTTTTTTATTATTTATAAAATACTCCTTGGATATTAAGAATTTACACAATAGTCCCTGTAATGGTAAAAAGACAAATATGCCTTCTGTGCAAGTCATGTGATTAGATTTAACTGAAAAAATAAACTGGGTTAGAGTCAAAGGACAAATCGTGCACAATTTTAAAACATTAAGTACAAAACTCATCAATTTTAAAAAGATAAAAGACACCGGCTGAAATTTGGTATAAAGATAAAGGACAAAATTTGCAATTCACTCGTATATAAATCCTGCTTGTTATTTATTTATTTTCTTTTTCAGATTTTACTGGAATTGAAAGGTTATTGTAAAGTAAAAGATTTACCAAATGATAACTATATTTCAAAATTGTTTAATTTAATAAATAGTCAAACCATAAAAAAATCAATAAATACAGTAGTTACCAGGAAACATTTATATATCATCCGAATCATCTAATTTTCAAAAACTTTATTATAACACGTTTTGAAAGTTGACAAAGAAATTTTAAATTATAACGCTAGTATAAATATTATAAAGTGTTGGTGAATTTTTATTATGAGAATTCCGTATAGAACTAATTTATGGAATTCATATTTTGTTCTGTATAATAAACCCCTTGGATCCCCCGACCAATGAATCTTATAAACATCTAATACAAATCAAATAAAAGGAAGACGAATGAATGTCCGACTTGTTAATTTGAACATAACATAACAATATCAAACCCAACCTTCGGAGACAGATTAACGTTTGTTTCAACGGTTGTCCCTGAATGCACCCCTTGTCTTCTTCTGTAGGGAACGACGTCGTCCTCCTTCTTCCCTATGCATGCGTAACTTCATTTTATTATTTCTACACCATCTTATGATGTCTGTAGTTGATAATCTTTTAATTATTATCCAAATGATAACGATATGCTTTTGTCGAAAATTTGAATTTAAGGTTTTAGTTATTGTGTAGCAACCTCCCCAGCCATTACCGAAATTCGGCGAATGGGATGTGAAAAATCCCTCATCTGCAGATGGATTCACGGTAATATTCGCAAAGGCACGCGATGAAAAGAAAACCGCAGGAGGAGGCAGCGTTGATGCCAAAGCCCCTCCTCCTCCTAAGCCGCCACCAGGGCCGACACTATAGCCTTGCCAATCTAATCACGGGCCTAGGGCCACCAAAAAATAAGGGCCTCTAAGTTTTTAGAAAATTTTTATATATAGTATATGTATAGAAACATTTACATATATAGTATATGTATTAGGCCCAAATAAATACGTTTATTTCAAAACTAAACTGGTTTTTCAATTGAAGGAGCCCATAATAAATATTGTTTAGCAAACAAATGCCAAGTTTCAAAACCCATTTCGTCTTGATTTCCAACTATTACAACACAACAACCATCGACCTAATCATCAATATTTAGCGGCCTAAAGCCCCTAAATACAACCAAAATCATCGTTTCCACTTCCCATCGCAACCTGCTTTCAATTTCTAGGCTATCGGTTATTACTAGACGAAAAAAATAAGGGTAATCACCCATTGCGTCGGGATTGGAGGAGAGTTTGTCAGCGAAATTAGGGCCCCTACTTCATAGTTCACTTATGGTCTCCAAAACTGTAGGAACGGCCTTGGCCACCACCACCAAAAATAGAGCCGACTGTACGGCCATGCACGGAGTAGTCCATTTTCAACTGTTGTATACTTGTAAAATTACGAAAATAGCCGTTGACCACCATGACTTTCAAAAAAGGCCACTTCATACGTCCTTGGAGTGACCTCTCAAGCGTCCAAAAGTAGACCTCTCAAGCACCCAATAAAAAAAGGACACGTGACGTTTCAAATGTTGCAGGCAGGGACGGAGCTTAGTAGAAACCCGAGGGTGCACCCCCCCCCCCCGAATGTTTCGGTTAGAAGTGTAAAATTTATTGATTTTTCGTCCGAAAATTTTAAAATTATAAAGGATCGGCCCCCAATTATTTTGCCTAAATATTTATACAATATATAAATTGGGTCCCATGACTTTCTGCCCTCCCGAAACTTTTGGTCAAGCTCCGTCACTGGTTGCAGGTGGGCCCAGACGTGTCCCATGCATTTCCAGACGTATAAATATGGATTTTCAAAGACGCATCACGTGCATGATGTGTGACTCCAAGGACGCATGAGGTGGCCAAATCAAAAAGTGGTTTTGATTAATGACCATTTTTTGTAATTTTCCGTGTAATTAATGCTCGCTAATTCTTTTATGTATTGTTTGAAGAAGAATAGATTTTGTTGTTTTTGAAAGGGACGTTATCAACAAAAACCAGGTATGGTTTTAGCTAGATGGATTTATCAAAGCTTCTAATGGGTGGTTGCTGGTTTGGTTGTTGATATGATGATGATAATGTTAGGGTATGTCATATAGCTAGAACTACCAGAATATCTTGTTATGGTCTATTTTCTTAGTTAGATTTTCTTAGTTGATTAATGTGTTATAGATAGTTAGACTGTTTTTTTTTATTATTATGTTAATTTATTTTGTATGACATATTAGAATATTGCACGCTAATGTTCATGGGGTGTGTATAGTATATCCTTACAGGTGTTTTTTTTTTTTTTTTTTTTTTTTTTTTTTTTTTTGACATTGTCTAAAGACACTTTGTTAAATGCTGCGAGAGAGTGGGGTGTCACACTTTAGATAAATCCTGTATTGTTATGTTCTGGTCACATGAAAGATACTGGGCAATAGAAATTGTCTCATCTTAAATATTATCATGATGTTTTGGACACAATGGTTACGAATAAAAGGGATTTCTATAGTTAAACATGCTTGATTAGTAGTAATTCATGATTGATGACCTCTTACGAAGTCTTAACTCAGACACCCAAAAGCAAATATGTGACCTCCTTGTGGACAGCGCAAAAAGTAATGATTGGTATGAGAGGCAAATATTACATATGATATCAGAGTCACTTGTTTTCCATAGTGTTTATGATGCGTTTGGGGGAAAATTTTTGATGGTCTTAAAAATTTTTAAACCAAGCGAAACATTGTTGGAATTTGAACGCTTTGTACTAACCCCGAGTGACACACCGGCAACCCTTATTTACCCTTTGTCTTGGTGAGAGTTGAAGCCACAAATGTAAATAAATAATTCTTATCTTTGATGAGAGTGGCAACGGGTGGGGTGCATTAGAACTTGTGTTTGAATTCTGTTTGAGGTCTTAGTTAAACATGAATGTAGAAAGGATAAGGGCATTTAGATAGACTCGTCATGGTGTGTGCGAGTGTGGGATTTGGGGGGGTTGGACCTCATAAATTATATATATGAGCTTGGTAGTGAGAAGGGCGGAGGTTTGGACATTTAGTTGCCCATTTTGTGCCTAAAGACAATCATTTGTTAACTCATACCTAGTTTTCCAAAAATTTACCTGATTTTACCCGGTCTTGTAGTGTTAGTTGTTTGTTATAGTTGTGTTTAGTTATGTTATGTTGGATGTTTCTTTATGTTTTGCTAAAAAAATGATAATGCGTAAGTTAGTTGTATATAGTTGTTTTGTTTTGTTTGTTTTATGTGTAATAAAAGACCGGGTTAAGTCATTCGCTACTACACATATATATTTCCATTTCCTACCCGTATACCTAGCCACGTTACAACCTTCAAGTCCCTTTGATTTGCATTCATGTTTTGACACTTGTTAGGTGAAGGACCGATTTAGGTACAGGCATATAGTTGTGCAATCACCCGTTTGCCTTTTGTGTGTCTAGCTTATCTTTGCTAGTATTTACTTGTCACCGAGAGTAGAGATATAGTGAGGGGTGTGTTGCTTGGGTGTTAGTAAAAGGATGACATGTTTTTGCTTGGTTTATGTTGATCGTTTGTGCACTTGAATATGGTTTTTGACGGGTTGCTTGGGGCAAGCAACGGTTAAGTGTGGGGATGTGACGGGTGGTCCATGGGACAACCCTTAAGTGTGAAAAAAGTCGAGTTAATCTCTTATTTAATCATGTAATTGTCTTGAATTAGATAACTACAGTTGCCTTTGTTTCAGGTGCGTTTGGAGCTTAAAACGAGGGAAAAAGCTACTTTGGATGGGAATGGATTGGAACGAGATATACAAGATTGGAAAGAAGAACAAAGGAGAAGACTCAGGGGTCCATCGTAAATTACGGTGGCTACCGTAATTTACGGTAGCCCCTGAACTTCCAAAAAACCCATCGTAATCCAGTAGCATTTCACCGTAACCACCTGGAAGCTACCGTAATTTACGGTATCCCCACACTTAACCGTTGCTTGCCCAAGCAACCCGTCAAAAACCATATTCAAGTGCACAAGCGATCAGCATAAACCAAGCGAAAACATGTCATCCTTTTACTAACATTTTCCTAACACCCAAGCAACACACCCCTCACTATATCTCTCCTCTCGGGGACAAGTAAATACTAGCAAAGATATGCTAGACACACAAAAGGCAAACGGGTGATTGCACAACTATATGCTTGTACCTAAATCGGTCCTCCACCTAACAAGTGTCAAAACATGAATGCAAATCAAAGGGACTTGAAGGTTGTAACGTGGCTAGGTATACGGGTAGGAAATGAAAATATATATGTGTAGTAGCGAATGACTTAACCCGGTCTTTTATTACTGTAACACCCCGAAAATTTGCGTCCTATAATGTGTTGACACGTGTCATAGGTTTGAACGTGTGAAAGAATGTTTTTGAAGGACTAAAGTTGACAAACAATGAAACTGTGTGAATATAAGGGTTCAAAATGTCAACAATGAATAAATATACTTTACAATAACCCTATATGATGTTTATAACCTTAAACGAATGGACCATGGATCATACGAAGCGAATTGTGAAAGAAAGTGAGAGATTACAAACTACAGGGGTTAAATGTGTCAACATGTTAAAGATATACCTCTGAGTGACCTTTTAGCAAACCCGAAGCCTTGTAACGATTAATTATGCTCACTAGAATGCACCATAAAAATTTCACCAAGTTTCGTTACCGTATGAGAAAGTTATGATAAAATTCGTGTGTGAGGGTTAGAATCGTCAACATTGAAAATTAGGGCTTTTCGGGTGATCACAAAGTTACCCGAGGACTTCACAAAGATGGTATAAGTCTTGAAGCCCTTATAAATCAATTTGGAGGGTTTATAATGCAAGAAACAAGGTGATAGCGACGTTTAGAAGGACCAGGGACTGAAAATGCAATAACTGAAAAATTTGAAACCTGAAGTCATGTCCCAGGCGGCCCGCGTAAGGATTGCGTATATCTCAGGCGGGCCGCGTCAGGCCTGCAGATGCAGAAAAAACAGGCAGGTGCCTGTTTGCATGTTCTAACCGACTTTAAACATGGTTTTTCGATTCTATGGGCTTCCTAAAGTGGTTTACAGCTTATAAAGGCCATATACATGCATCTTGGATCATCTTACACTCATTTGGAATCAATCTTTGATGATCAAAGTTCTTATTAAAAGTCTTGTATTTCAACATTCAACACATATCAACTTCTGGACATTTGGAGGAGCTCCGGAACTGATACAAGGCTCACAAATCATCCATTGGACGTATGTAAGTGCCCTTGAACCTTCTCGATTGAGTTATGGTTAGTTTATAGCCTAGAAATCAAACCGTCGTAACTACGGTTTGACTTAGCGATAAATCACAAACGGACCAGAGTTTTGTCGAAACGAAAGATGTTACAAGTTGGTAATTATATCAGCAATTAACCCTTAAAAGGGCACTCTTTGATTCCCGTTCTAACTATGTCGTTTGTCGAGTCAAACTTCTTCCGAAAAAGTCAACCGAACCATCAAACATGTAATTAACGATACAGAGGGCATGTAATCTGTTTTAACATACATATAACTTGAAAATAAGTATAATAACTTGTCTACGCTTGTTTGATTCGACAACTCTCTGTTTTGAACCGATTCGGAGCCGAAAGTCGCATAGTTTGACTTTCTGCTTTGACTTCGATTCTGACCCGGTTTTGATAGGTTTAGACATGCCTTAAAGTTCCATTAGGACCTTGTTACATGTTAGTATAATCCTCTGCGTTTATACTACCCGAATCCTTAACTATCCGACGTTTCTGTTAAATTGCCAAATGTTGACCATATTGCCCTTATGTTCATAAAACGAGATTTTTAAAGATGTGAAAGTGTAAAAGTCTTTGTTACTGATTATTGAACATGTCTGTAAATTTTCACGTCAATCTGAAGTCTAGATTAGGAGTTATGCTAAATGACGTAATTATAAACACTTTTATTAATTAAACGACGTCATTAGCATAAAGCCTATCTAAACCAAATTTTTGACACCAAACCTTTTACCCACTGATGTTAAATAATATTTTAGGATTTTTGAAGATTTTTAATTATTTTTTAAACTGATCATAAGCTAGGTTTATCGCCTTAATTCGGTAAATACCGAATATGCCTTTTTCGGGTATAAAATGAGTTTTACAAGTTCTTTTGATACAAATCCAATTGCTACTGATTTTAAATAATAATTGAAGTGTTTTGAGCCTGTTTAAATGATCAGAAAACATAGAATCCTATTTTAACCTGTACGTCGCTTAAAACGGCTTTATACGCGTATTATACGCATAGTTTGGGTTTGAAACTATTTTGGCATATAAGACTTATAACCAAATGTTATAACCTGTTAAAATAAACCATTTTACTGATTTAATCAGACCCGGATCACAGAAGATAAATTAATTCCTTTTATAATCTTTAAAATGACCAAAATACCCTTACGGGGCTTAATAAGAGATTAAACTCGTTTTGGGCATAATGGAAGGTATCCTACTGATATCACAACATATTTAAGGCATGTTAACTTAGGAAACCTGTTTAGGACTCTTATGATTACCCGTTACGCTTCATACGCGTTCGGTTCGGTTTATGTAACTAGTTTACATAAATTAGCCGAAACGGGTCAAACCTTATCAGTTTTATCTCAAAATCCAGAATGTGTATAATATACCCATATTATACAAGTCTCCGAACTTGTCAGGTCTAAATCACATTCTATTCCAGTCTTCGCTTTATCATGCGTTTGAATCGTATCTTCTCTTTGAAAACTAATCGGTCTAAGCCAAGGCTTAATAAAAGACCCATTAGGATTCTAATAGGTTATTTAAAAACCTTCGTTCCAGATTTAGGAGCCCAGTAAAAGCTATCTGTACTTGCTGATTTGATACGGCTGGGATTGAATTTATATTTAGCTCAGGTAAATACTTTTAACTTATTTCCCTATACGGGCTTGGGGTACGGTATATAAAATACCGCTTGGTCCAGCATTGAATCTTTAATCGAATAGAGGTTAAATCATTGATATGCTCCGTTTTGAAATGTTTTGTTGCTTAAAGCCTTTGGGGGGTTAATGACCATGTCCCGGATATCCCTGGCATCATTTTACGAAATGGCCACGACCTCAGCACCCAGGTGTAGGCGTACACCTGTCAGTGTCTCCTTATATAAAGTGGTGTGTCCATTGATCTTTAACCCGGTCTACGGATCGGGCTACTGAACGCATAAGGAACATGTAATTCGTTTACAAGTTTATATATTTACATAATTATCCCAAGTTATAAAATATTATTTGTGCCTTGTGCCTTAAATCCATTTTCTTAAACTCTTTTCAAAATGAGTCGGTTGATTGTATTTACCAGTGTAAACTGACGTATTTTCCCAAAAAGGCTAAGTGCAGGTACTAATCGGAATTGGCTGGCTACTCCTAGCATAAATAAAGAGTCTCGCAAGCTTAGATGCCTAAAGTCTGTTGAACAGTGTTATTTTACTTATGATCCGTCTGTGGATCCTTTACTTCCGTCATAATGCTTTGATGTACATTATTTCGGATTGTAATATATTTATCCTTTTGCTTCCGTTGTGCATTTAATTATTGTGTTGTTTGACTATGATGATGCCAACCACGTCACGATACTCTCCTACCGGGCCCACCGGTGACACGTGGAAATTTGGGGTGTGACAGGTTGGTATCAGAGCCAACATTGAGTGAATTAAACACCATCTTTTTGTGTTTAATCTCAATGAAACAGTAGCACATTCCTTGACCTTCTGAGTCTAGACTTAACATAGGAATATTCTCAATCCTTATCTGGAATTTCTGCTTCCAAAATTTTTATATTTTGGATACGTCGCCAAGCGAAGAAGCCGTAATAATAATTCTCCACACCAGGAGCCATGATTTGCTGACCTTCGTCCAGCGGCTAGGAACATGCAACCAAGGAGAAAGCAGTCAGAAATAAAATGAAGAAGAAAATCCTTTTGCTTAAGATCGTTTCCTTAATAGTCCTTCTAAGGACATAATTACTTTTCAGTTCCTTCGAGGACAACATTATTCCTTTTAAGTCCCGTCTAGGGCACATCTGTATTTTTAATTTTGTAGTGGAATAATTAACTTTAAATTTTCATTCAGACATTCCTTTTATAAGATCTACCTTTATATAAAATGGGAAAATCTAAAAAGGACGAGACCTAGCCACGCAATATATTGAGGCAGGGCAAAGGTAGTAGTTCCATAATTAGTTTCAGATCCATATTTAACACCTCAATTTAGGATTGTTCTGCGTTAAATATTAATAAGAATCTTAAGAGTGAAACCTAGCCTTCGGGTCATTTTAAGGCCGGGCCATGATGGTAAGACCTGTTTAAAAGATTCGAATCCCTGTTAACATCTGTAAATATGTTAACACTCCTGACAGACGTGATTCATTAAAATCACACACGTCATTCTTATTAATGGATTCTTCAAAAGATTCCTAACCCAATGTAATGATCTCTGAATCATGGGTTTAGATCATCACTTGAGATGATCATATTTTGACCATACGTGGTAATATAGCGCCTACAGGCCCTGCTCATTTCCATATGAGCCAAAAGACAGTAGTAGCGACGACTCCCTGTCAGATAAAGGTAATGAACTAGGTTCAACCCTTCATGCTTTGATTCGTTGAAATCATAGCTTAAAATTTATAATTGTCCTTGTGACTAGGCCATTTGTGCTATCAGTATACCTTCGTGTCTTGATCCTCTGAAATCATGACTTATAAATTAAACTTGTCTACGCGACTAGGCCATTTGTGCTATTACTAACTTATAAATTAGGATTCATGATAAAAATCCTGGATAAAATAAATGTCATTCCTTACCAGCCAATATAGATATTAAAAGAGAATCTTAAAAGGTTTGACCTAGCTTGAATGTCAATTGAAGACCTAGTTAAGATGGTAAAACCTGTTTAAAAAGAGATTTAGATCCTTGTTAACATCTGAAAATGTGTTAACACTCCCGACAACAGTGATGCTATAAAAATCACACTTGTCATCCTTATATTAGGAATTTTTTTCCAAACCCCTTATTTAGCGTAAATGATCAATAGGAATCATGGCTGGTAAACGTCGAAAATGATGTACACATCAAAACATCCATTTGGGATGTATACATACGAGTAAAGATGAATACATGAAAAAGATAGTTTTTATTTCATAACTTCTTGTCAAGACAATGAACTATGAAATTTTCCGACCCAAAGGAATCATCGATTATGTTTTTAAAATTTCCCTAGTGACAAGGCCTCCGAGCCATCATAAGTCTTTTGGAACAAGCCCTTGTGCTATATATAAAAGATGTCAGTATGACATTGGCAGTCGTGACTTATGTCCCCTGTCCAATAAATATGGAGGATTATTTTCCGCTTAAATGCCAAAGATGGTTTATTTAAACTTAGGCAAAACATAATCAAATAAATTAAATTCTATCTACTGGCCTATATGGTTTAATTGCGCCATGGCTATCTATTCATCAAATTCGACAATTCACTATATGATTAAACAAATTGTTTCTACTAGGATAGTAGCCTTCAAAGCTTCACCATGGCTGACTCCTCTGAAGCTCACCATCATCCAGTTAATCAGAATGATGATGCAAGACTGAACTTAATAAGCACCGAGTTACAGGCTGTGATAAATACAGCCGTAAGCAACGCCGTGGACCGTGTGTTGAAGGATTATAAGCGAATGTGCGAAGATACCCCAAATAAAGGTTACAAAAAGAGTAAGACCGGTTCAAGCTATAACCAGTCCAAACCAAAGGAGGCAAAACCCGAATGTAAAACCTGCAAAGGAAGACACTGGGGTCAGTGTCGATCAAATCAAAAGATAAAGCAATGTGGCATCTGTAAAAGAGCTGGCCACCAGTCCCACGAATGTAGGGATATAAAGAATGCAAACTGTCATGGCTGCGGCGAAAAGGGCCACATCAGTACTAATTGCCCTAAGGCTGCCAAGAGAAAAGCAGCTAAGTCTGACAAGGATTTAAAGGACAACCAGCAGTCAGGTGAAAAACCCAGATGCAAAATCTGTAAGAAACAGCACTTCGGGAAGTGCAGGTATGGATCAAACTCGCATACACAGTCGAGAACTTTTGCATGTGGGATCTGCAAGTCCAAGGGGCATAAGACCTTGGACTGCAAGAAGATGGAGGACGCAACCTGCTATGGTTGCAATGAAAGAGGGCACATTAAGACCAACTGCCCTAAATATGCTAAAAAGCTTGAGGAAGTTAAGAAGACCAAAGCAGAAAACTCCCAAATGGATACTCAAGAGGCTATCCAAGATGACAAGGTCACAACAGGTACTTTCTATATCAATAACGCTCATGTTAGAGTATTATTTAATTCAGGTTCAGATAAGTCTCTCATAGACAATAGATATTGTAAATCATTAAATCTGCCTGTTAACAACTCTAAGCGTTAAGTATAAAGTAAAATTGACCGATAACACCTCGGAGACTGCTCCAGCAATATTAAATGGATGTTTTATATCCATTAGGAATTACCCTTCTCCGCTGTCCTTGTTTAGTTAATAAGAGGACTCTATCTAGTAATAGGTAAGGATTTGTCGTCTTGTGACCAAGCCCATATTATGGGTGATAAGAAGCAATTAATTATCAAGACTCCTTATGAGACAACCCTCATAATTACATGCATCCGTGCAATTAATTAATATTAAACATAAAAAAACGGTGGAATTGGCCGTCCCCGGAATCGAACCTGGGTCTAGGCCACACCCTTTCGCGCGCCTAGCCAAACGAGCTAGGTGCCTAGTTTGTGAAAATTTCCAATCCGATTAAATATAAGCACATGTACAATAACTTCCTTACTTCTTACTATAAGTCACCTACTTATCCTTCTTCTGTTAACTAAGTATTAGAATCCAAGATTTTATCTCTATGTTTAATTACTCTTGGCTTGCTTATGATGACTAAACACTAGAAAGGATGAAGTAGAAACCATTAAGTATATCGGTGGTTATGCTAGAAAGGACATGGTAAGGTATACATCACAGTCATTTGATGGCAATACTCTTAATGAGTAAGGACATTAATGAAATCCTCAAGTAGGATCCTCTTATACATTATGGAACGGTCCAAGTTTTAAGGACCTTATTAGAAAAACCTGATATCCGTTTCGCGAAAAAGGGAAAAGACGGAATAAGAATTTTCTGACTCTCGCCATAAAAGTTCTAGACTGTCGACAGTGTGTCGCAAATTTTAATTCATTGGCTGAGATAGTACCCTATTAAAGCACATAATTATTAGTGGTTAGCATTGTCAATAATAGGGCACACTAAGGTTTAAAAACCTGCTCATTAAACATCCATTATGGATCTACCTCAGCTACCCACGTTATAATGATTAAGAAGTAATCAGTCAAAGCTGAGACTGCCCTAAATTTATCTAAGATTTTACAGCTAAGTTAGAAGGATTAATAGTGGAGGCGTTTAGCCCTCCTGTTGAATAATTAGAGACAACTCACATTAGGAATCTCACCAGATAAACCCTTATTTGTGAAATTATTGCTATTAATTACAAGTGGTTTCGGGTGCTGTTAAGTCTCTCATAAGACCATAAACTTAGCAAACTTTTAGAAATTTTCCCTGTGAGAACTCCAGATATTAAGTGTAAGATAAAACTTACCTGCGAAATCATAAGAACCATTTCTTCTGTTCTTGTCAGAAACCTCCAGTCATAGAAAAATTTTTCCTCTCTCAAAGAGGAAGTGCGTCAGCACATGTAGTTGATATCTCTTTAATCTCTATTGATTCCGAATACCAAATGGTATGATAAAAGCATCATATGAGGATTGGTGTATCTTAATAAATTCCATAGATTGCTTCCATGCCTGATCAGTATGGAGATTTAATACATGGGACCACAAAGATATTCCGATGGTCATAGAGTACTAAAGTCAGCTAATGGTATTCAAAGGAGATGTCCAAGTTGGAATTGTCCAAGTAAATCTTCCCGATTAAGGAGTTCTTGGACTCATAACATAAATGTGTCACTTAATTAACACAAACAATGGTGGATGAATTGGAGCCTGAGATTTGTAAAAATCTCTGTAACCTCCTTGTACCTTGATTATCTTCTCCTAATATTACCTTGTTTACCCTTGAGAGGCAGGTAGAGTTAAGGTTTAAATTCCGTTTAAGGCTGTGTTATTATGAAATCTCCAAGACGGTTAGTACCATCATTGGAAGAATCGAAACCCTGATTAACTAAGTTTAAAATAGAGGATTCATATAGCCTAACTCAATATCCTGGGAATCCGGTATAGTTAAGTATGAAAGACGGTTTATTTTGATTATGCATTATCACCGCCACCCTAATTAGGCAACGATTAAGAATTTGCCATCAACTGCCCAGGATCGTCGATCTGTTCGACTAACGGCAAGGATTAGCTATTCCCTTAAAATTAGTTAAGCAGTGGTTAGAATAACAATCTCACCTTAAAAATAAAGCTTTACTATAACAATTGATATGTAAGTATTAAGGCTACTCCTTTGGAGACCTTGATTAGATGGAATGTTAAATATCTAGTGTTAGATAGAGAATTGGTAAGTCCAATTATCAAGATCTGAAAGTTGGCTGGGAGACAACAAATAAGATAATGCAAATCCATAATTGATTGTAGGTTGCCAGTATACGGAAAGAAATCAAGGAGTTATGAAAATAGCAACCTTCCTAAGTTCTTGTTAAGGAATATGGTTTAACAAAAGATATCACCCAGGAAGGGTGTATCAAATTTGTGAAATTATCAGGCTAGGTAAGCTCTGAATAAATGTAAACCATTCGTAGGAAATCGAATGTATCAAGATCAAGTAGCTTGTAAGCTAAAACCTACTTAAGGAGTTTGACGGAGCTCGCAATACATTGCACACTAGTGATAGGAGGATGTGTTCCGACAATAAGTCAAGAAGCACTATCACATAATGATATGCAAAATTATGATATGATGAGCATCCTGTATCGATTGAGGATCGACAGGTCAAGAAGCTCCAAAAGGATACATACGCCTAATATAAGAGTCACTTTGGGAGCTTGGAAAGACTCCAGATATGCTATAAAAGTTAAGTCCCTTATGCGACAAAGAGTACTTCCAGCATTCTAACAAATCTCGAGGTCGAGATTTCTTTTAAGGGGGTGAGGATGTAACACCCCAAAAATTTGCGTCCTATAATGTGTTGACACGTGTCATAGGTTTGAACGTGTGAAAGAATGTTCTTGAAGGACTAAAGTTGACAAACAATGAAACTGTGTGAATATAAGGGTTCAAAATGTCAACAATGAATAAATATACTTTACAATAACCCTATATGATGTTTATAACCTTAAACGAATGGACCATGGATCATACGAAGCGAATTGTGAAAGAAAGTGAGAGATTACAAACTACAGGGGTTAAATGTGTCAACATGTTAAAGATATACCTCTGAGTGACCTTTTAGCAAACCCGAAGCCTTGTAACGATTAATTATGCTCACTAGAATGCACCATAAAAATTTCACCAAGTTTCGTTACCGTATGAGAAAGTTATGATAAAATTCGTGTGTGAGGGTTAGAATCGTCAACATTGAAAATTAGGGCTTTACGGGTGATCACAAAGTTACCCGAGGACTTCACAAAGATGGTATAAGTCTTGAAGCCCTTATAAATCAATTTGGAGGGTTTATAATGCAAGAAACAAGGTGATAGCGACGTTTAGAAGGACCAGGGACTGAAAATGCAATAACTGAAAAATTTGAAACCTGAAGTCATGTCCCAGGCGGCCCGCGTAAGGATTGCTTATATCTCAGGCGGGCCGCGTCAGGCCTGCAGATGCAGAAAAAACAGGCAGGTGCCTGTTTGCATGTTCTAACCGACTTTAAACATGGTTTTTCGATTCTATGGGCTTCCTAAAGTGGTTTACGGCTTATAAAGGCCATATACATGCATCTTGGATCATCTTACACTCATTTGGAATCAATCTTTGATGATCAAAGTTCTTATTAAAAGTCTTGTATTTCAACATTCAACACATATCAACTTCTGGACATTTGGAGGAGCTCCGGAACTGATACAAGGCTCACAAATCATCCATTAGACGTATGTAAGTGCCCTTGAACCTTCTCGATTGAGTTATGGTTAGTTTATAGCCTAGAAATCAAACCGTCGTAACTACGGTTTGACTTAGCGATAAATCACAAACGGACCAGAGTTTTGTCGAAACGAAAGATGTTACAAGTTGGTAATTATATCAGCAATTAACCCTTAAAAGGGCACTCTTTGATTCCCGTTCTAACTATGTCGTTTGTCGAGTCAAACTTCTTCCGAAAAAGTCAACCGAACCATCAAACATGTAATTAACGATACAGAGGGCATGTAATCTGTTTTAACATACATATAACTTGAAAATAAGTATAATAACTTGTCTACGCTTGTTTGATTCGACAACTCTCTGTTTTGAACCGATTCGGAGCCGAAAGTCGCATAGTTTGACTTTCTGCTTTGACTTCGATTCTGACCCGGTTTTGATAGGTTTAGACATGCCTTAAAGTTCCATTAGGACCTTGTTACATGTTAGTATAATCCTCTGCGTTTATACTACCCGAATCCTTAACTATCCGACGTTTCTGTTAAATTGCCAAATGTTGACCATATTGCCCTTATGTTCATAAAACGAGATTTTTAAAGATGTGAAAGTGCAAAAGTCTTTGTTACTGATTATTGAACATGTCTGTAAATTTTCACGTCAATCTGAAGTCTAGATTAGGAGTTATGCTAAATGACGTAATTATAAACACTTTTATTAATTAAACGACGTCATTAGCATAAAGCCTATCTAAACCAAATTTTTGACACCAAACCTTTTACCCACTGATGTTAAATAATATTTTAGGATTTTTGAAGATTTTTAATTATTTTTTAAACTGATCATAAGCTAGGTTTATCGCCTTAATTCGGTAAATACCGAATATGCCCTTTTCGGGTATAAAATGAGTTTTACAAGTTCTTTTGATACAAATCCAATTGCTACTGATTTTAAATAATAATTGAAGTGTTTTGAGCCTGTTTAAATGATCAGAAAACATAGAATCCTATTTTAACCTGTACGTCGCTTAAAACGGCTTTATACGCGTATTATACGCATAGTTTGGGTTTGAAACTATTTTGGCATATAAGACTTATAACCAAATGTTATAACCTGTTAAAATAAACCATTTTACTGATTTAATCAGACCCGGATCACAGAAGATAAATTAATTCCTTTTATAATCTTTAAAATGACCAAAATACCCTTACGGGGCTTAATAAGAGATTAAACTCGTTTTGGGCATAATGGAAGGTATCCTACTGATATCACAACATATTTAAGGCATGTTAACTTAGGAAACCTGTTTAGGACTCTTATGATTACCCGTTACGCTTCATACGCGTTCGGTTCGGTTTATGTAACTAGTTTACATAAATTAGCCGAAACGGGTCAAACCTTATCAGTTTTATCTCAAAATCCAGAATGTGTATAATATACCCATATTATACAAGTCTCCGAACTTGTCAGGTCTAAATCACATTCTATTCCAGTCTTCGCTTTATCATGCGTTTGAACCGTATCTTCTCTTTGAAAACTAATCGGTCTAAGCCAAGGCTTAATAAAAGACCCGTTAGGATTCTAATAGGTTATTTAAAAACCTTCGTTCCAGATTTAGGAGCCCAGTAAAAGCTATCTGTACTTGCTGATTTGATACGGCTGGGATTGAATTTATATTTAGCTCAGGTAAATACTTTTAACTTATTTCCCTATACGGGCTTGGGGTACGGTATATAAAATACCGCTTGGTCCAGCATTGAATCTTTAATCGAATAGAGGTTAAATCATTGATATGCTCCGTTTTGAAATGTTTTGTTGCTTAAAGCCTTTGGGGGGTTAATGACCATGTCCCGGATATCCCTGGCATCATTTTACGAAATGGCCACGACCTCAGCACCCAGGTGTAGGCGTACACCTGTCAGTGTCTCCTTATATAAAGTGGTGTGTCCATTGATCTTTAACCCGGTCTACGGATCGGGCTACTGAACGCATAAGGAACATGTAATTCGTTTACAAGTTTATATATTTACATAATTATCCCAAGTTATAAAATATTATTTGTGCCTTGTGCCTTAAATCCATTTTCTTAAACTCTTTTCAAAATGAGTCGGTTGATTGTCTTTACCAGTGTAAACTGACGTATTTTCCCAAAAAGGCTAAGTGCAGGTACTAATCGGAATTGGCTGGCTACTCCTAGCATAAATAAAGAGTCTCGCAAGCTTAGATGCCTAAAGTCTGTTGAACAGTGTTATTTTACTTATGATCCGTCTGTGGATCCTTTACTTCCGTCATAATGCTTTGATGTACATTATTTCGGATTCTAATATATTTATCCTTTTGCTTCCGCTGTGCATTTAATTATTGTGTTGTTTGACTATGATGTTGCCAACCACATCACGATACTCTCCTACCGGGCCCACCGGTGACACGTGGAAATTTGGGGTGTGACAATTACACATAAAACAAACAAAACAAAACAACTATATACAACTAACTTATGCATCATCATTTTTTTTCTTTTTTTATATTTTATTTTTCATTGCTTTTTCACTTTTTTTTTAGCAAAACATAATGAAACATCCAATATAACATAACTAAACACAACTATAACAAACTACTAACACTACAAGACCGGGTCAAATCGGGTAAATTTTCAGGGAACTAGGTATGGGTTAACAAATGATTGGCTTTAGGCACCAAATGGGCAACTAAATGTCCAAACCCCCGCCCCTCTCACTACCAAGCTCGTATATATAATTTATGAGGTCCAACCCCCAAATCCCACACTCGCACACCCCATGACGAGGCTACCTAAATTCCCTTATCCTTTCTACATTCATGTTTAACTAAGGCCTCAAACCGAATTCAAACACAAGTTCTAATGCACCCCCACCCGTTGCCACTCTCATCAAAGATAAGAATTATTTATTTACATTTGTGGCTTCAACTCTCACCAAGACAAAGGGTAAATAAGGGTTTCCGGTGTGTCACTCGGGGTTAGTACAAAGCGTTCAAATTCCAACAATGTTTCGCTTGATTTAAAATTTTTTATGACCATCAAAATTTTCCCCACACCCCCACACTTGGGATACATTGACCCCAATGTATGGTTTTGGAAGGAATTGATCGCTAAAACCCATTCAACATCAACAAAACTCAAACCCCAAATTTCTTTTTGGTCTTTTTCATTTTATATTTCCCCCCATCTCAAGTTCTATCTAATCCTAATCAGATTTAACTGCAGTGGACCATCAGGGACGAGTTTTATCAGAACTGAAGATAGTGAGCTTGGACTACCTATCGTGTCTGCGATCATAGGCGTATGAAGTTGCCTTTTGTCATTGGATTACCCGAATAGAATAGCCGGACGTTTATTTCATCTGCCGTTAAAAAGTAATTTAAACACTATAAAGAAGCAACTTAATTATGCATATATATGTGTTGTAATGTTGGCTTTGTGAGTCTTTAAAAAAAAAATAGTAATTTTTCTTTTTAACCCTAAAGTTTTAATGTTTGACAATTTAAGTTTAAACTTCTAATCTTTGTTTCCTTTTTAACCCTAAAGTTTTATTTTTTGACAATTTAAGTTTAAAATTTTTTATCTTTGTTTCCCTTTTAACCCTAAAGTTTTAATCTTTGACAATTTAAGTTTAAAGTTTTAATCTTTGGTAATTTAACCCCTTTGATTAATTTGATTTTTTACTTCTAATTCAAAAGTTTCCATCTTTTGCGATTTAACCACTTTGATTTTTTTACTTATGTGTTATAATCTTGGCTTTGAGGGTTTTTCAAAGAAAAAATGGTTATGTATATGGTTGTTGTAACCTTGGCTTTGGGGGGTTTTTCAAAAAAAAAATTTGATTTTTTTACTTTTCACCAAAAAGTATTTCATAAATTACTTTTAACCCAAGACTATTTGTTTTTTTACTTTTAACACAAAACTTTTTATCTTTTGCAATCTATCCTCACAACTTTTTTAACTTTCAACTTTGGTCCTTTATAGTTTTCATTTTCCGCAAATTTTTCGCTTTATACTTCGTTCTAAATTTTGTGACTTAACACATCGCAACGTGCGTCTTTGGTTTAGCGTTTTTACGTTTCGTTCTAAATTTTGCGAGTTAACACGACGCAACGTGCGTGTGTGGGTGAACATTTTTACATCGTCTATTTTTTCCCGTTTGATAGGTTCAACATAACGTGCACATCCTAAATCGACTTAGTTATAACTAAAGAATCTCCGCCGCACTGCGGCGGGTCATAATTCTAGTTTAAAAAAAAAAGGATACAATCCTAAAGTCGTTGACTTGTAAAACTCGATGTATTGGCGAGCTTACCTTCTTGAGCACCAATGATGGATTTAAGTGTGTTACGGGTTTGATAACTACAATACATTTAAAAATTGATATAAGGTGGGCCCAGATATCATGCACTTGACTCTCCTTTCTTATTCACCGAGTGGTATACTTTTATCGTCTTATAATAATTATTTTCATAAAACGACCCTTGAATAACATTTTTCCATACTTATTAAATGACATAAAAACTATATCATACTTTAAGTGGTTAAATAAATATGAAATAACACCTTTAAAAAAAAAAATATATGAAATAAGAGTATTTGTTGCGGTTCAAAATAATAATAATAATAAGAGTATTTGTAAATACAAAACAAAAACAACGGTGCCTAAAAGTAGGGTTTTGCAAAGGGTCGGATCCAACCCTTTTGGACCCAGAACCTATAGAACCTTTACCCTTTTAACCTTGTAAAAGGAGAATCGAGAACCGATCCTTTTATGTTTATCCGGTTCCGAGTTCAAAAGGGTCTGATGGGTCAGGTAAAGGGTCTGGTTGACAAGAACCTTAATTTAGTTTAGGCATGTGAACTGGGCTGCATTAAACTGAAAAATGTTCCATAATAGTAGTAACATCAATCTAAAAAACAAAAACATAAAACTTTTCACCCAAAATCCCTAAAGTATACACATGATTCTACCTTGAAAAACAGAACCGCAAAACGTTTGATGGTATGATCTTGGAAGGATTGGTCTTCGAAGGTTTCAATTGCCGATGGTTTCAATGGCTGAAGTTTGAAATTAGCCGACGGTTTGATGTTGGAAGGATTACTTATACGCAAGGAAGTTGGATAGTTTTAATGCGTTTTAGATTTTTTATGAGAAATACAAGGAACTAGGAATAAATGTAAGCTCGATGGTTGTTTATCTAAGGTTCCAGTGGTTCTAATTTAATACCCACGGGTCGGAACCGGAACCGACCCGAAACCTTTTATTGATGAATTCTTAAACCCACGAACTGACCCTTCTAAGGCAAAAAGGTTCGGGTCATTGTTGTTTCGGTTCATGTTCAAGATTCAAAGGTTCCAGAACCATAACTTGTTCACCTCAACCTAAAAGTACCAATCAGCTGTCCAAAAAGAATATTGGTTGGCTCGTTTTAAAAACTGTATAACATCATTACACTTTAAAATTTATCATATATAAACACTTTAAATTTTATTATATATACAACAAATCTATATATGATAAAAATGAAACTGAATGAACAGTGGTTTCATTTTTATCATATATATCATTTTTATCATATATAGATTAATTAGAATTAGATTAGAATTATTAGATTAGAATTATTTGAAATTAGAATGGAATGAATAGTAATATCATTAAGAGATGAGCAAATGGTATCGGATATAGGTACCGGTCTCAAATTTACTAAACCGGTGTATTTTCGGTACGGTTCTGCACAGGTATTCACCGGTTTTTACCCTCAAATACCGGTACCGAACCGTACTATACTAGGTATATTCGGTACCGGTACCCACTTTTGAGGATTTCGGTAACGGTATTTTGGGTACCGGTTGGTACCGAGCTCATCAAATCATGTAGCAATGCAAGTAATTGCACCGTTTAGATTACTTTTCATACTCACAGTAAGTAAACTGTATTTCGTTTGAATGATGTTTTATATACACAACAACTTATTTTGCTTTCTTTTTTGTCTTTTTCTGTAATGAATGAATTGTAGCATGTAAAATTAACTTGGATATTTGGAATATTGATGAGCAAATCGTATCAAATCCTGTAAACGAACCGGTATCGTATCGGTACCAAATTTACTATACCAAATCATTTTCGGTACCAATTTGGTACCCACCTTTTGGCGTTTTCAGAATCGTTACTTTTGGTTTGACACCGGTCTAGCCCCCATACATGTATTTATTGATTTTTACCTTCAAATACCACACCGTATTGTACCGAGCATTTTCGGTGCCGGTACCTAATTTCGATGGTTTTCCGGATCGGTACTTTCGCTGCCGTTACCGGTACCGAGCTCATCCATATTATAACGTGTTAGCATCGTAATAACTGAACTGAAAACAACCGAATTTCCAACATGTAGGAAGTGTGGGTCCTATTATTGCATATTAGGTTATTTAAAATCGTTTTTTATGACGGAGTGACTATCCTTACCACGTCATTTTATTTATGTTTTGATATTCGGTATCTGTTTGCCGTTGCTGACACGCCTTTTGTAGTCATTGGGTCCCGCCGCAACGCGCGGGCGGAAAATAACTAGTTATAACAAAATATGAAATTGTTTTATCTTTTGACAAAATACAACAAATTATGATTTTGTTTTATCTTCTGAAATTGATTATTGATTATATTATATGATAATAATAAAATATAAAGCTTAAAATAGTAAGTAAAACACTTCAGTAGTATTCAACCATCTCGGCTGAGTATGCGATTTTCAACATGATCCATCAATGTGAACTATTAATAAAGTTATTCATTAATAATTAAAGACAATTAACATCTGCACACCACTAATCTGTTAACCAGACACCACCTTTCATACGGCCCGTGTAACAAAGAGATTTTGCGTCATACGAGATGCTAAGAGAGGGTTAAGTTAGACATATGACGTTACAACTCGTATGTTTTTACAATCTAACAAGAAACGACTTACACAATAAGTGGTATACTGGTATGACCCATACAACTACTAACCTATACAACCCTTATATACATGTATCTTGGTTTCCATGTTTGGGGACAGTGTCTTAAGAGCATTCACATCCATTTCACTAAATTGTGTGAGATGAGTTTTTATAATATAAAGAGTGTAAAAAGTGGTTGTAAATGAAGGAGAAACAAAATGTTACTGTTCATATGTATATTTGAGTGGACAGTGTTCGCTCTTATAATTTTCTAATACATTTTAAGAGTGGTTGTAAGTGAATGAGAGGAAAAAAGTAATAATAAAGATATAAAAAATATTATTTAATTAAAAATGAGAGAAAAATATAGTTCTTTTTAGTGTAAGATAGGATAAAAAAAATGGATGTGAATGCTCTTATAAGCACCCTTAAATCTTAATTATATTATAGGAAAAATAAGTATTATGTTATTTTATTTTAAGCAGTTAAAAAATCAAATTATAAGTCTCCTTCCAAAAAAAAAGTATTATGTTATTTTAAAAAGCAAATCTATACATATAATAAAAGAAACCAACTTTTAGACACGTGTCATTCATTGAAGGCATTCTCAAATCTATATTTATCTTATATTAATTAAATAAATAATAAATTAATATTAAATCTTATCATACTTTAATAAAATATTATCCTTAAATCTAAATTATTAATTTAATATATTTTTAAAACAAATACCCCCCTTTCCTACTTATCTTATATTAAATATATAAATAATACTTTAATATTAAATGTTATCCAAATTTATTAAAAATATAACTTTTTATATTATTTGGTATACAAAATTATATTTATTCAACTTGTGTAAAACGCGAGGTTTTTAAAAATATATATTTTTTTTATTATTTACTATACAAAGTTACATTTATATAACCCGTGTAATACACGAAGTTTTTAAGGATATAACTTTTTATCATTACTATGTAAAATTAGATTTATTCAACACGTGTAATACACGAGGTTTTTAAGGATATATATATATTTTTTTTATTTGGTAGATTTTTCAACCCGACTACACACGGGTTTTTTAAAGATACGACGTTTTTAATATTTAATATACAAAATTACATTTATTAAATCTGTGTAATACACATGGTTTTTAAAGATATAACTCTTTTTTAAATTTATTCAACACGTGTAATACACGAGGTTTTTAAGGATATATATTTTTTTATTATTTGGTAGATTTTTCAACCCGACTACACACGGGTTTTTTAAAGATACGAAGTTTTTAATATTTAATATACAAAATTACATTTATTTAATCTGTGTAATACACATGGTTTTTAAAGATATAACTCTTTTTTAGATTTATTCAACACGTGTAATATACGAGGTTTTTAAGGATGTAATTTTTTTATTATTTGATAGATTTATTCAACCCGATTATACACGAGTTTTTTAAAGATACGACGTTTTTAGTATTTAATATACAAAATTACATTTATTTAATCTGTGTAATACACATGGTTTTTAAAAATATAACTTTTTTATTATTTGATATATAAAATTATATTTATTTAACCCGTACAATATACGGGGTTCATAAAGATATAACTTTTTATTATTTAATATATAAAATTACATTTATTCAACCCGTGTAATACACGGGGTTCTAACCTAGTCAAATAAATATAAAACAATATTCTTTAAAACCAACTCTAGAGTAGTGGCTATTTGCAAAAAAAAACTCTAGAGTAGTGGGCAAATGGTATAAAGTCCTTTCACTCTCAACGACTATCTTTGAACCTTCAACTTTTCTACACAATTCTCAACTCTATCTGCTGAAACTTGAAAACCACTAAATTAAACCGGTAAACTTCAACCTCTAATCTCATAATCATCCTGTATATTAATTATACTTATACTCCACCAATTCAATTCCTGATGATCTGTACCTTTTATCTTTTAACGCCATGAAAGACCGCCGGAAACGTGCTTCTCTGTTCCTCATCCTCCTCCTCTTCATCTTCACCTTCACTCTCTCCACCCTTCGACTTTTATTCACCGGTATGTTCATAATTCACCATAATTATTAATTACATGTTTATCATAAACTTTTATTAAATTTTAATTACCTGTTTATCATGGTTTTTTAACAGAGAAATATCATCCCAACTTATTATCTTCGTGGATGACGTCACCGGCGGAAGTTATTTCCGCTGATTTACCGACAGGAACTGGTATATCAATTGGAGAAACGGTGTCGTTTCCAGACCAGGTACTGATTTTACTAAAATACCCTCCATCAACTCCGTTATTAACAAAAGAAGAATTCGCCTGCGTTTATTTTTCTCCAAATACATCCCAGAAATCATATTCATCACCGTTATCAATCGACGGTGAATATCTCGGTCACCAGATCGTACGCTGCGAGGTTCCGCCACGTGGCACGATCACATCCGTTGGCTTAAAAGCTCGTGCTGATCACGATCTCCAGCCGGGCCCCACACACGACTGGAAGTCGTTAGCTTATGAAGCTTTGATCGACCGTGATAACACCACGGTTGTGTTCGTGAAGGGGCTTAATCTACGGTCAGGAAGGCCCTCCAAGGCTTCGAAGTTCGAGTGCGTGTACGGCTCAGGGCAGTTGGTGTTGAGATCAGAAGTTGTATCAATTGCACAAGAGATCGTACGGTGTAAAACCCCTTTAAGCATTTTAACACTCCAACCAAATGATGTCAAAGTGTCTGTTAAAATTAAGGGCCGGGGGGTTTTGGGCTCCATTGCCCGGCCCGGGTTATGGGCTGGACGCGAACGGCCCGTTTTGAATAAACATATGGTGTGTGTATGCACTATGCTCCGAAACCAAGCCCGGTTTTTGCCTGAATGGGTCATGTACCATGCCCGAATCGGGGTTGAACATTGGTTTGTATATGATAATAATAGTGATGATAATATTGAAGAAGTTATAGGATTGTTAATGGATCAAGGGTTTAAGATTAGTAGACATGTGTGGCCTTGGATCAAGACCCAAGAAGCCGGGTTCGCCCATTGTGCGTTACGGGCTCGGGATTTTTGTAAATGGGTTGCTTTTATTGATGTGGATGAGTTTATACATTTGCCGTATGGGGATCGTTTGGGAAGCGTTATTAGCAACCAAAGTAGTAGACATGACGTAGCAGAGTTACGAGTATCATGTCATAACTTTGGGCCGTCGGGTCTGAAACAAGTCCCACTGGAAGGAGTGACGATGGGGTACACTTGTCGGTTGGGGATCCCCGAGCGACACAAGAGTATAGTTCGGCCTGATAAATTGAACCCGACATTGATCAACGTTGTGCATCATTTTCATTTGAAAGATGGTTTCAAGCATGTGAATGTAGATAGGAATTTAATGGTGATTAACCACTATAAGTTTCAAGTTTGGGAGGTGTTTAAGGAAAAGTTTTATAGGAGAGTGGCCACTTATGTTTCGGATTGGCAACAAGAGAAAAATGTTGGATCTAAGGACCGAGCCCCGGGTTTGGGAACCCGAGCGGTTGAACCGGATGACTGGTCGAGTCGGTTTTGTGAGATAAACGATACGAGTTTAAAGGATTGGGTTGTAAAGACGTTTAGTGACCCATTAACAGGTAGTCTACCATGGCAGCAAGAATAATGAGTTTTGTGAAGATTTTCTGATGATAATTGGAGAGGATTTTTACATATAAAATTGATCCGTACACACAAGATCTTGTATCACTGACTTCCACTATAGCTGTCGGAGGTTGTAACTTATCATGTATATGTAACTATTCTTCGTATAAAAGTTTCATCCCTTGTTGAATTCGTATAGTTACAAACCAAGATTTTCTTTTATCAGGTCACTTTTTGAATATGGGTCGTGAATAGAGATCATTCTTTGTATATTACACGGAAAAAAACGATGTTCAAATACTAAATAGCACAAAAGTTTCTTCCCTTGTTGAATTCGCATAGTTACAAACTAAGATTTTCTTTTATCAAGTCACTTTTTAAGGGAAGGGGGGTGGTCCGTGATGGCCACCCCATCACGCGTGGAAACAACACGAACACCGCCGCCGCCTACTTTATAACGCGTGGTGAACTTAACGCATTGTGTATATCACGCGTTGAAATTGTTGAATTTTGGAACGAGTTTGAACGGTGCACATCTTTGACCGTTGAATAACGGTAAGTTTATTAAAAAAAAAAAAAAAAACCTTTAAACCTTTTATATATATCTCCATTTTAAACCATTTTACACACACCAAAACATAAACCCATTTCACACAATCTACACCTTTCTCAAATGGAGTTCCCTACGGATTCGACGTTTCCGATGTCTAGCGATAGCGATACCGAGTCGTCTTCCGACAATGAGACGCTAAAATATTTTGTGTCGGTGTATAACGAACTTGATACCGAGTCGTCCCGCCCAAAGAAGAAGATGGTAGACCGTGATCGTATACGTGCCAACGAAGTGTTAATGAACGATTATTTTGGGGAGAATCCGTTCTACAATGCCGAAACGTGAATAGGGGTCATTCTTTGTATATTACATATAAAAAACGGTTGTCAAATACTAAATAGCACAAAAGTTTCTTCTCTTGTTGAATTTATGTAGTTATAAATTTTTTTTTATCAGGTCACTTTTTAAACTACTCGTATATCACACATAAAAAAACAATTATTTAATTTAATTTAATTTAATTTAAATTTAAATAATATAAATTAGTAACATGTATGGTTGTACCTATTGACCATTATACCCTTATACATTTAGCAACTTAGGTTATGTTCCATTAGTTTAAAAGTCACACCCTTTAATTTATTTTACTCACACCCTTTCATTTTATTCATTTTACCTATAGCATTTTATTCATTACAAAAATAACTAAAGACACGGGGTAAAGGAATCTTCGTGTCTTTACAAAACACACCGTTTATGTTTTCACAAAACACATCTCTTGACTATTCCCCACAACATTACCCTACCTTATTTTAAAATATTACAACCAAAACATCCACACAAAAAAATTACGCACTACTCCTCTTAATGTTATTTTTTCCCACATCCACACAACAAATTAATTAATATTAATTTCATGGTCAAATAATTTCAATATTTCTTATTACATTTCATACCTATCAAAAAATTAAATAAATTACGTTTTCAAACGACGCTTCATGCCAATCGACACACCATTAATTCTTTAAATAATCTAAATACATTTCTAAATTCTAAATAACCAGATTCGTGTTTTACCGCTTTCGTCGATACCAAATCGCAAGATTCTTTGGACATCCTTACATCACCAACTCACCAAATTCGATATCTAAGGTAAAAATCTAAGTTATGTTCAATCGATTTAATAATATATTCATCCAAGATTTTCATTTTTCCTTCTTTAAATGGCGATTACCATGTTCATCGTTGTTTTTATACTTGAACATGTGTACTTTACAATCGATGCATGCGTATGTGTTTTCATGATTGTCGTTATTTTCTTCTTCAATTGCGATTACCATGTTTTGATCATCCTACCCGCATAGAACACAAGGGTCTTCTTCCCAATCACACTACTCCCCCTATTTGTCTTGATCGTCTGATCTTTTCCGGTAGCCTTCCAATACCGAGAAACTATTGCCCCGTTAAATTGCTGCCCGTTCTGATGTATTCTATTTTATGGGCAGAAAAAAAAAACCATTTATCGTCTATTGACTCAATCACCGATAAATCTAGACGAAATTTTCTTCCTTTTTTAGTTCATTTACTAGATCTTCTGTTTATGTTATCCTAAATTATCAAGATTATGAATATGGGTATGATAAAAAAGGGTAAAAAAAATTAAGAAATAAAAAAATGAATCTGGGTAAGTTCTAAGGCTTCTAATTGCAAACATCTACTTCACAAATATAACGCACTTCTTTATCGAAACCGTTGATCTTCAACCGGAGATAAAGATTAACCAGTTCTATATCAGTGGGTTGAAATGGTAGCCGACCGTTAAAGATTTTATCGGTAATGATTTTACCGGCGAGACGTCCATTTTAACCGTAAAGATTTGATTTTGAGATCAAGAAACCGTTTTTATAAGCAATTAACGCAGGGGTTGTTGATAATCATTGTAGGTTTTTGAAAAAGAAGATTTTTTATCGGAAATATTAAATTTTGAGAATTTTAATTTTGGGATTTTTTTATATCTGATTGAAGGTGTAGTGCGGTTCGTGGGCAGAGAAGGTGTGTTTGAATACAGCGTAAAATTAATTGGACAAGAATGAAATTTTATTTTCTATTCTGCCACTAGGATTTAGGGTTTAGTTTGTTGTAGAGTATTTGGTTGGGGGTAATTAGGGGAGATGGTTTGTAATGTTTATCAGAAGAGGAAGGGATATTAGGTTTTAGCGATTGATTTTACAAATACAATTTCAAGTTCGTTAAAAGATGTGCCCTTCATGATTTCGTATTCACGATTGAAGTCTTGATGCATGCCATCATAGATTCATAATAGTATACACTTGGATGCATATGGTCAAACATGTGAGAATCAAGCATGACTAAATTTCTTTGAATGATGCCATGGAATCGCTGCTCACAACAAAATTTGAATGATATTGATTTTAACTGAAGAATAATTTAATGTTTTATATGCCTTGAATATAACCAAAATGTGATTATGATCAAATAGTATCTTCAACGTTGAATATAGCCGACCCTTTCTTTTTTTAGCTTCGTATAAATTTTACTGCCGAAAATTTGTGAAATTATTTAACTTTTAGCATGAAATATTAGATTTTGAGAGTCTACCCCATTCTCTAATTTTACCGAAAACTAACTTAAGATCCGCCAATGTGTGCAATTACAAAATTACAAAGGACAAATGATTCCTCAATTGATTTTTCTTTATGCGGAGAGCAGAAATTGATTGTATGTGTATAGTGGCCTCTTTATCAAATATTGCATGATTTTCTTGAATATAAAATTATTTAGCGTTATTATAGAATGAGAATAAAGCAAAATGAAAATAATGTTTTGCAAAAATTAAAGAATTTGCACATCTCACATAGTGATAATAAAGACATTCATAATCAACAACCCGCCGCAACGCGCGGGTTAACGTTAACTCGTTTAAATAAATTAGTAACATGTATGGTTCCAGAGAGAGAAAGGAGGGGCAGGGCCGCAGGGCTGCCATCCACCATATGCGATGGCGGAGCCACGGCGAGCGGTGGCGGCGCTCCTCAATACCGGCGCATTTTCAACTCCTATATGTAGAACACAAGACGGTGAACCCAGTGATGATATCGATTTGGCCAATAGAGGGACGGTGGTGTTTTTGTACAACAACCTCTCCGACGAAGGTGTCATGACGGTGATGCCGGTAGGTCTGCTTACACTTAAAAGGTTGAGGAGGCGCTATCTAGGGTTGTGACGGGACTCAGTTTAGCTCCGTCAAGAATTCCGGTAAGTCTCGATTCAGTTGCATGTTTCTTTTTCAGTTAGATCGGTTTACATTGTTTCCGTTTATCCTATTTTCGTTGTTACAGAAATACGGTGAACCTCCGGTGACCGATCTGGTTCTGCATGTCAATAAATCTCAAAGATAGGTGGATTAGGAAGCCGAGTCAACACTGTTCAGGGCTGTGGTATTTGAAGTTATCAGTGTTGTTTTTATTTGCCACGTTGGAACTTTTGTTTTTGGCTCTTGCTCTACTTAATAATGTTTTTGACTCTTTCAAGAAAGAAAGTTTCAATCTTTTATTAAGAATTGTGTTAAGTTTATATACTGGTTATGACATCGGGGAACAGTTGTGTTAACTCTAACTTGTCTGTATTGTGATGAGGTTTGGTTGCTGCTAATTTCATGGAGTGTTTGTATGAGCAGTCGTGGAATGCCGAGTTACGAGCGATACAATCAGGGTACAGGTCAGCCGTGTCAGAGACGCGGTGTGAGCAGGCTAACGGCGCAACCAATTGAAAGCAAAATCAAGAAGGTTAAGCCACTTTCTTTATGTCCATTATATACATCATATAATCTGTTGTAGTACTTTATGTACATTATAATTTTGACATTGTTTTGTATTACAGTTTCATATGCTTAAGTTCATTACCTCGATAGGCCTTTTTTCCTATTTAAATATTGACCCATCTGAAATGATAACTGACTTGGAGCTGGTGTTGTTGCAGCTACCACAAGTTATTGAATTGATGATTATCACGAGTAAATTGCTTCTAAATGGAAATCACCCATAAGGTAATTGTTAATGTAGCTTGCTGGTGAAAATCTCATTATAGTTTTGTTAATGTAGTGTTATTGGTTACAAATAATAGGATTTTAGGTCGTTGTATGTTGGTACTGTTGGGGTATCGGGTCAGAGTAGGCTCGAGCGGAAGCGGAACAAACACACACACACACACACACACTAGCAGAAAATAAGGAAAACGAGAATTTACGTGGTTCGGTCAAGGTGACCTACGTCCACGGGTTGCAACTAGGGTTTTACTTTTATTAGATGCTCACAACTGTTTTCAGAATGACACAGACTACAATTACATTATAGGTATTTATATAACAAGATTAGTGTTTCCTACTTGGTCAACAAGTTAACTAAGTGGGCCTAATAACTAGGGCCGACTAACCCTAATTAGGGCAGGCTACCCTAAAGCCTACGAACCCAACAATCTCCCACTCGGAGGCTTTGCATAGTCAACAAAGTGCATCCAAGAAACCCATCACCAGTAACTTCAGTAATCTTTATGTTCAAGTCTTCCAAGCCTATAGTTCCAAGAATAAGCTAAGACTTAAGTCACATCCAAGCCACCTAGTTGCAACCACGCCTCTCATCAAGTACCTCAGAAACCATTTGAATCTCCCACAAACTCCAACCCAACAGTCTTATCAGACCCATTCTCTATCTCAGTCGACTTGCACGATCCAACAGCTCCAGAGATACACCGAGAAATAATACCACTCCACATTTTGCAAACTATTTCCAGGAGAGCTTTTTTCTTTAGTCGAAACCTTTGTCTTCAAAACCCAACGGTTCTTTGTGATTGTACCCGGAACACGACCCGTACTCCCACTATCACCAAATCCCCTGACTCGCTTAAACTTAGACCCCTGACCACATTCGACTGACACCCCCAAAGCATCAGGATTAGAGTTTGCAAATTGAACCCTCTTCCTCTTACTAGATTCAGTGAACCAGACTTTATGCTGTACTTGTACGGTTACTCCCTCAGTATGTATTTCAACTAGATACGACGATCCTCGTCTCCTCCCACAGGCAACAACAAGATTTCCATCAATCACCTTCCACTTCCCACCACCAAACTTAACATCTAGTCCCTGTTTATCCAGTTGACTAACATAAATAAGTTTCTTCGTTAAACCTGGAATTACCCTTAACTATCATGGCAGGAGGAATCATTCTTAACTACCAAACATTTTGGCCAGTTAATGTGGACTTTGCCACTTGGCAAGGTTACACCATTAAGAAGATCTTTTGGAATTATTTTGTGAATCAATAAAGTTCGAATTAAAATCGAGACGATCGCTTGAACAATGATGTAATGAAATTCCTTTATAATAACAATAAATATTAATTCCAAAAGAAAATTTCTCATTAAATTAAATAAGGATTACAAAATTGCCCTAAACTGGTCGTAAATAACATAACTAATTGTCCACGCGGCGACTAAAATAAAAACATGTCACACCCCGAAATTTCCACATATTCCGGTGGGCCCGGCGGGGAGTATCGTGACGTAGTTGATATCATCATAATCAAATATACACAGTTTATAGCACAGCGGAAGTCTTGGTAGAAATTACTATTACAAACCGAAATGTAAAGCACGAATAGAATATTATACAGACGGTTGTAAGATAGGATCCACAGGCGGATCTAAAAGATAATACAAAACATTGTTGAACAGACTTTAAACATTAAGAACTTGCAATATTCTTTAATTAACGCCCAGAAGCTCCCAGTCAATTACGAGTAGTACCTGTCACTTAGTCTTTTTGAAAAATACGTCAGTTTACACTGGTAAATACAATTAACCGACTCTTTTGAAAATATTTAAGAAAAATTTATTTAAATGCACAAGGCACAAATATTCTTTTATAACTTGGGACAATTATATAACGATAATCTTGTATCAGATTCACATGTTTGTCATACATTTAGGGCCCGGGATAAACGCAGGGACAAGATTAACCAACACACCACTAATATAATCCCACGGCGGGTTACCCCAACAAGTGAGTATATCTTTTACATACGCAACTGTCAGGTGTATGCCTACACCCCGTGCTTAAGCCGTGGCCATTTACAATTGAAATGAGCCGAGGATATCCAGGACACGGTCGTTAACCCTCAATGTTTGTTGTTATCAAGCAACACTGATTAAAACGGGATTATGCCATATAACCATATTCGATTAAATGATTTTTACACCCGACCAAGCTGTAATATTTTACCGTATCCCAAGCCCGTATAAGGGAAAATAAGTTAAAAGTATTTACCTGAGCTTAAAATGCAAGTTTTGTATACTCAGCCATATAATCTACTCAAACAAGTGCAAGTAGCTTTTACCGGGGGCTCCTAACCTGGAATGAAGGTTTTATTAACCTATTAGATTACTAACGGGTCTTATTTAAGTTGTAAACTTAGACCGGTTAGTTTAAAGAAAGGTTTACGATACCACAAACTAGATTAAGCGATGACCGGATTGGAATGTAATTTAGACCCGACAAGTAGTATTATATGGGTAAACTAAATACATTCTGGAATTTGAAGTTTAAATGATATGATTTGACCCGTTTCGGCTAATTTATGTAAACTAGTCACATAAACCGTACCGTATGCGCATAAGCATAAACGGGTGACTGGATGAGTCATATACAAGTCCCATAAGTTATTATGCTTAAAATATGTTGTGATATCAGTAGGATATTAGCAAACATGCCCAAAAAGATTTTAAAACCAAATTAAGTCCCGTAAGGGCATTTTGACATTTATAAAAGAGGTTTAATAGTAAACTGATGTTCTGTTCTAAAAAATTTTGGAAAAACATTTATTTTATGATGTTAAAATCAGTAAGATATCATACATATGTGTGGTTTACCATTTATGGCCAAACTATGCATCGAAGGGGCATTTTGGTCATTTCACATATGTTTTTAAGGACAAAATTGGAAGTTTTGAGTTCATGATTTATACCTACTGTAAAAGTATTAAAATTTATTTATAAATTCAGTAGGTAACAAGTCTTAGTTGTTAAATATGGTTTTAAACCATACCAGGCACCTAATTAGCGTAAAAATCAATAATTGACGATATTTGCGATGTTTATGTGATTATGAGGTTTTGACCAGCCTTGAATGGTTAAAATATTTTATTTTACATATTAAGTCAGTAGGAAAAGGTTTGGCATGTTAATTATATACAAATCACATTTTATTAACAAAAGGGGCATTATCGTCAATTATATGATTTATACGAGAACTCAATGATATGGTCAGTATCGAATCTGACCCAACATTACAAAAATCCCTAAAAACAATATCATAACTGTAGGTAATGAGTTTGGTGCCAAAATTTAGGTTTAACCATGTTTATGCACAAAAGCGTAATTTAATTTATAAAAGTTAAATTTTTACGATATCTTGCATAACATTAGTTTGGGACCAGAAAATAATGTCAAAATAATTTAGACATGTTTATATATCAGTAACTAAGTTATTTGCATGCTTACATATTCAAAAATCTCATTTTTAGACCATAAAGGCATAATAGTCATAGTTAAGCATAATAACGAAAACAAGTAAATAAACTCAGATTACTATGGGACCATGTAATATAACCTCAGAGTGTTATACTACTATATAATATGGTCACAAAGGAACCTTAATGCATAAAGAAACTAAGCTAATTCGGGTCAGAACTGAAATTCAAAGAAAATGTCAACTTTTGCGACTTTCGGTTGCGAACCGAGCCTAAACTCAGAATTTTCGGGTCGAACATGTCTAGACATGTTCATATATTATTTACCAAGTTATTAAAGTGACAAAACATATTTTATAACTTCTTCATTATCAGATATGAATTTATTTAAAAAAACTGGCCCGTTTGACTTTTTATGTTAATTACTTTGACCCGACAATTAACTAAGTAAATGTGGTAATTAGGAGGTGCCCCTTTTGAGGGATTATCACCTAACTTCGAATAATGGCTGGACCGATAAAGTTTAAACTAAAGGTCAAAGCGTATTTACGACAATTTTGACTTTCGGTCTTCAAACATGTAAAAACCGAACTACAGAAGCTAAGAACACTTACACAAGGTCCTAGCACGAAGTTTGAACTGAGGAGGGCTTCCTTCTTGATTAGGAATCCCAGAGAATGCAAGCAAGAGAGAATTGAAGTAAATTTTGAAGTGTGCAAGATCAAAAGCTCAAGAGTGAGCTCTATTTATAGTAAAATAAGTCTCACAAGATTACTCCAGGTGTCCCCTGATGTTCTAAGGGTGGTACAAGTGTCCTAGAGGTATTACAAAACCATTAACATGCAGCTGGTTTCGAGAATTGGGTGTAGAAGGTGACAAACCTGCAGCTGTCCATTTTACTGACGAGATACAGTCTTTACGGTCCGTAAGCCTGAGCCCTTACGGTCCGTAACCGCTTTTCAATTTGTATCGCCCAGTTACAGTCCTTACGGACCATAAGCTGGACCTGTTACGGTCCGTAAGCTTTAGCCAGAAGACAAATTTTTGAAAACTTTTGTATTTGTCCATACAACTTTTATCACTTTTGTCACACCCCGATATTTCCACGTATTACCGGTGGGCCCGGTGGGGAGTATTGTGACGTAGTTGATATCATCATAGTTTAATGCACAGCGGAAGTCTAAAGTAAAAATATTACAAATCGAATCGAAAGTAACATAAGTATTACAAACGGAATGTAAAAGGATCCACAGGCGGATCAAAACAAAAGAAGATAATTGTTCAACATATTTTTAAGCATCTAAAGCTTGCAAGACTCTTTATTGATACTAGGAGTAGCCAGCCCATTTCGCTTAGTACCTGCACATAACCTTTTTGGAAAAATACGTCAGTTTACACTGGTAAATACAATTAACTGACACTTTTGAAAATGTTTTAAGAAAATTGATTTAAATGCACAAGGCACAAATAATCTTTTATAACTTGGGATAATTATATAGAAATAATCTTGTAAAAGAATTATATGTTTGTTGTACGTTCAGTAGCCTGGGTTGAATACCGGGTTAAAGATTAATCGACACACCACATAATATAACCCACGGCGAGTTATTCTCGAACAAGCGGGCATATTAATTTTTACATACGCACCGGCAGGTGTATGCCTACACCCCGTGCTTAAGTCGTGGCCATTTCAATGAATGAGCCGAGGATATCCAGGACATGGTCATTAACCCCCCAAAGGATTAAAACAAACAAAACAGATTAAACGGGTTATCTCAATGATTTAACCTTCATATGATTAAAAATTCAATACCCGACCAAGCGGTATTTTATATACCGTACCCCAAGCCCGTATAAGGGAAAATAAGTTAAAAGTATTTACCTGAGCAAAATATACAAATTTATCTCAGCCGTATACAATAAGCAAGTGCAAATATCTTTTACTGGGCTCCTAAATCTGGAACGAAGGTTTTAATAACCTATTAGATTACTTACGATATTGAGCATAACTCTTAATTTAGACCACAAACTGATATCAAATTTTTAGGAAATGTTTATAAATCAGTAATAAAGGTTTTTGTCCACTCACATTTTCAAAAATCTCGTTTTATTGTCAAAAGGGCATAATGGTCAACATTTAAGCAATTAACGGAAACATGCAAACGAATCGGATTAATAAGGAACCATGTAGTATAACCTCAGAGGGTTTTACTAACTTATAATATGGTCCTAAAGGAACCTTAAGGCATATCTAAAACAAGCTAAACCGGGTCAGAACTGAAAGTCAAAGCAAAAGTCTTCTTTTGCGACTTTCGGTTTCGAACCGAGCCTAAACTCAGAATTGTCAGGTTGAACATGCATAGGCATGTTCTTACATTATTTACCAAGTTATTTTAGTGTTAAAACATGTTTCATAACCTCTACATTATCAGTTATGAGTTTATTTGCAAAAATAGCTTTCTGTTGACTTTTTAATATTAAGTTTGACCCGACAATTGACCAAGTTAGAGTGATAATCAGGGGGTGCCCTTTTAAGGACTTATTACCCACATAATTACCAACTCATATCCACTTTCAATTCGAATAATGGCTGGACCATTAGTGATTAATCACTAAGTCAAAGCTTAATTACGACGGATTTTTATATTTTCAAATAATGACGGTTTACCCTCGGACTTAAAATCAAAGTTTTCAAGCAAGTTTCAAGGAATGAAAATTAGGTCTCTCAACTTATTTTTTTCACATAATGACACAGTAGGCCCTTGTAATTAATGTAGCCTTGTTTATGAAACTCAATCAAAATTGCAAATATTCACGTGTTTGGGCCGGTAAATCATGTAAAAGCATAAAACTAAGCATGTATCAAACAAATTGCTCTTTATTAAATGATCAGTGTTACAATACCATAAACAAATACATGTATGAAAACCAAGATGGTTACAGTCTCCCCTTCTTTCGAGAATTTCGTCCCGAAATTGGCGTAGGAGACACTTTAGGAAAAAGATGCTGATACTTGGTCTTCATATCATTCTCACGTTCCCAAGTGAACTCTGGGCCACGTTTGGATTCCCAACGTACTTTAACGATCGGTATACGGCTTCGCCTGAGCTTCTTCACTTCACGATCCATGATTTCAACTGGTTTCTCAACAAAGTGCAGGGAATCATTGATGCGAATGTCGTCGAGTGGTACGTGGAGGTTTTCGTCGACAAGACACTTCTTGATATTGGAGACATGAAAAGTGGGATGAATATTGCTGAGTTTGGGAGGCAACTCAAGTTTGTAAGCGACTCTACCAATCCTTTCGATGATCTTAAAAGGACCAACATAACGAGGAGCTAGTTTACCTTTCTTCCCAAAGCGTACGATACCCTTCCAAGGAGAAACCTTAAGAAGAACCATATCGTCGACTTGGAATTCCAGGGGTTTGCGTCGTTTATCAGCATAACTCTTCTGACGACTCCTAGCTACAGTGAGGTTGTCACGGATTTTTAAGATCTTGTCTGTCGTTTCCTGAATTAATACGGGACCAGTGATTTGAGCTCCACCAATCTCGTTCCAACAGATAGGAGAACGACACTTGCGACCATAGAGTGCTTCAAAAGGCGCCATGTTGATACTAGAGTGGTAACTGTTGTTATAAGAGAATTCGATTAAAGGCAGATGAGAATCCCAATTACCACCAAAGTCTATGACACAGGCTCGTAGCATATCCTCAAGCGTTTGGATGGTTCGTTCAGACTGACCGTCGGTCTGAGGATGATAGGCGGTGCTAAGATTGAGTTGAGTACCCAAAGCAGACTGTAAAGTCCTCCAAAAGCGCGAAGTGAAACGACTATCACGATCAGAAATGATGTTCATTGGCACACCATGACGAGCAACAATCTCATCAAGGTAGAGTTTGGAAATCTTGGTAACAGAGTAATCCTCACGAATAGGAAAAAAGTGTGCGGACTTAGTCAATCGGTCAACAATCACCCAGATACTGTCGTGTCCTCGGGAAGTGCGTGGCAATTTGGTAACTAGATCCATGGTAATGTTCTCCCATTTCCATACAGGGATCTCGGGTTGTACCAATAAACCAGAAGGTTGTTGGTGTTCAGCTTTTACCTTCGAACATGTGAGGCACTTGGACACATAAAGAGCAATATCCTTCTTCATTCCTGGCCACCAATAAAGTTTCCGAAGATCCATATACATTTTATTAGCACCGGGATGAATAGAATATCGGGATTTGTGGGCTTCGTCCATCAAAAGAGTACGAAGGTTGTTACGATTTGGAACCCATAAACGGTTCTTGAAGTGTCGCAAGCCATTATCTTTGATCTCGAGGAGAAGATCAATTTTGAGGGGTAGTTCAACAAGTAAATCACCACTGGACACCACATCTTGCTGAGTTTGAAGAATACGGGCTTGGATATCAGAATGGATTTGGATGCTATGTGTCACACCCCTATTTTCCACGTGTCACCGATGGGCCCGGTGGGGAGTATCGTGACGTAGTTGGTATCATCATAGACAAACAACACAATATATAAATGCACAGCGGAAGCAAAGATAGATTCATTTCAACTTTATTAAAGTATAATATTAAATATCACTAATAGTTGAAACGGATCCACAGGCGGATCAAAATAAAATAAGATATTGTTCAACAGTTTATTGTCATCCAAGCTTGCGAGACTTATTGTGGACGCTCTAGAAGACAGCCAGCCTAGTACGAGTAGTACCTGCACTTAACCTTTTGGGAAAACTACGTCAGTTTACACTGGTAAATACAATTTAACTGACTCATTTTGAAAAGGGTTGAAAATTGATTTGAATGCACGTGGCACAAAACATTTTATAACTTGGGATAATTATGTAATATAATCTTGTGAACGAATTACATGTTACTTGTGCGTTCAGTAGCCCGGATCTTGTCCGGGTTAAAGATCAATAGACACACCACATTATTGAGTTATACACTGACAGGTGTACGCCTACACCCCGTGCTCAGGTCGTGGCCATCTCGTAAGATGATGCCAAGGATATCCGGGACATGGTCATTAACCCCCCAAAGGCTTTAAGTGAACAAGACTGTTTAAACGAGCCGATCAAATTATTCAATTAACCACCCAACGATGTAAGATTTGATGCTCGATCAAGCGGTATTCTATATACCGTAACCCAAGCCCGTATAGGGAAAATAAGTTAAAAGTATTTACCTGAGTAAAGTATAAATCACAACTAGCAAGTGAAGGTAGCTTTTACTGGTTCTTCTTATTCTGGAACAAAGGTTTATAATAACCTATTAGATTTCTAACGGGTCTTTATTTAAGCTTAAGCTTAGACCAGCTAGTTTTAAGGACGATACGGTTCAAACGCACGATTAAGCGAAGACCAGATAGAATGTGATTTAGACCCGACAAGTTTGAATACTTGTATAATATGGGTATACTAAATACATTCTGGATTTTGAGACAAAATGATAAGGTTTGACCCGTTTCGGTCAATTTATGCAAACTAGTTACATAAACCGAACCGAGCGCGAAAAAGGCGTCACGGGTAACCATAAGAGTCATATGAAAGTTCCCTGAGATAATATGGCTTAAATATGTTATAATATCAGTAAGATATCTTCTATTATGCCCCAAATGAATTTAAGCTCAACTTATGCCTCATAAGGGCATTTTGGTCATTTAAAAGATTATAAAAGAGTTTTATTTGAAATCTGAGTTACAGGTCTGATTTATTCAGTAATTATACTTAATTTAACATGTTATAACAGTAGGGTATGACCCGTATGTGAAACTTATCATTTAAAACCAAACTATGCTCCTTAGGGGTATTTTGGTAATTTCACAAGGGCTAAAAGGTCAAAACTGGAAACCTGAGTTCAAAAACTTTTACTTACTGTTATAAAATAAAAATATACTAAAAACATCAGTAGGTATCAACCTTATATGTTTAATATGGTTATAGTACATACTATGCGTTAAAAACGCTTAAAAAGGCGATTTGGAGCCATTTCCGGGTTTTTAAAAGAAAGCTGATATTTTTATAATTCCAGAAGGCTCAAAATATTTTATTTAACAAATAAAATAAGTAGAAAAAGTTTTGGGGTCAAAAGGATTTGTAAAACTCATTTTATGGCTAAAAAGGGCAAAAACCGTCGTAACCGAATCAAACCTAGAGACCTATGTTATGCTCAGCCAAAAATTAAATAAAAATCTTCAAAAATCCCAAAATATTATATAACATCAGTGGGTAAAAAGTTAGATATCAAAAAGTGGGTTTAATTAGGCTATACGCTAATTACGCCAATTAATTAACATAAAGCTTTCAAATTACGATAATGAGCATAACTCTTAATCTAGACCTCAAACTGATATCAAATTTTAGGTGCAAGTTTATAAATCAGTAACAAATGTTTCTACTCTTTCACTTTTTCAAAAATCACATTTTATCGTCAAAAGGGCATAATAGTCAACTTTTAAGCATTAATCGGAAACATGCATATGAATCAGATAAGTATTGAACCAAGTTGTAAAATCTCAGAGAGTTATACTTATATGAAACTTGGTCCAAAATAAGCTCTAAGGCAGATCTCAAACATGCATGAACGGATCAGAACTGAAAGTCAAAGAAAAAGTCAATTTATGCGACTTTCGGTTCCGATCCGGGTTTAAACTGAAAATTGTCGAGGTGAACATGTTGAGACATGTTCTTACATTAATTACCAAGTTATTTTAATGATCAAACAGGTTGCATGTACCCTAAATTGCTAATCATGCTTAATTTTGAAAATACACATTATGTTGACTTTTTAAGATAAGCTTTGACTCGACAATTAACATACTTAGAGTGGAAATCTGAAAATTCCCTTTTGAGGGTTTGTTACCCACATAAATACCAACTTGTAGGTACTTTCAATTTGAGAAATGACAGAGCCAATTTCATTTAATCACGAAGTCAAACTTAATTTACGACGGTTTGACTTTCGGTTAATTAACTAAGCTAGAACGAATTAGAAGGGGTTATGAACACTTACAAGAGTCCTAATTATGCTTAGAGATCACTAGAAAGCCTGAGGTTGATCAGATGAGCTCCAGAAATGGTCTTGTGAATTTTTGAACATGCAAGTGTTGAATGTTGCAAGCTTCAAGACCCTTTTATGCCACTTTGATCTCATTTGATGCTGCCACATGAGTCTATAAATGTTCTAAGATGTGTCCAAGTGCCCCTACATGCATGTAAAACCATTGGAGAGCAGATGGTATCATGCAACAGCTGTTAAGCATCGAAACAGAGCTAATAACTGACATCTGCGCGGCATTCTGCGCTGGCAGCTGGTACGCGGGGCGCGAGAACCCCCTCGCGGGGCGCGTACAAGTGCGCGACCAGGTAACCAAGTTTCCATGATTTGCATTCTAGTCCTTGGTCCTTTGATACGTGGTTTTGGCTATTTATCTTGCTCATTAGACCCTCAAATCTGATTTTTAAGGACCTTGGGACATTTACAAACATGGTAAAGTCCTTGGTTAACTTTGTGCTTACCCGAAAAGTCACGAAATTCAACGTTGACGCATTTAACCCTTCGTGCACGGTTTTGATCATAACTTTCTCATACGATAACGAAACTTTATGAAATTTTTACCACAGATTCTAGTGAGTATATTTTACCATTACAAAGCTTCGGGTTTGCCAAAAGTTCACTCAGAGGTATACTTTCAACATGTTGACACATTTAGCCCCTGTAGTTTGTAATTCCTCACTTTCTTTCATTTTTCCGCTTTGTATGATCCATGATTTATTCGTTTAGGATTATAAACACCATGTAGGGTTATTGTAGGGCCTATTTATCCATTGTTGACACTTTGGACCCTTATATTCACATAGTTTCACTGTTTGTCAACTTTAGTCCCTCTAAAGTACGTTTTCACATATTCAAAGCCCATTACACGTGTCAATACATTATTGGACGTAAATTTTCGAGGTGTTACATCCTCACCCCCTTAAAAGAAATCTCGACCTTGAGATTTACTGAAACAAATGAGGGTATTTTTCTTTCATCGTGGATTCTACCTCCCATGTGTATTCGGGACCTCTGCAGGTATCCCATTTGACCTTAACAATAGGCACATGCTTCATTCGAAGCTTCTTCACATGTTGATCCTCAATCGACAATGGTTTCTCCACAAATTTCAGGCTCTCATCTATATGTACATCCGTATGTGGTATGACCAGTGATTCATCCGCGAAACACTTCTTCAGATTACAGATGTGAAAAACATTGTGTATAGCACTAAGCTCTTCAGGTAAGTTTAACTTATAAGCAACTGACCCGACACGTTCGATAACCTCGAAAGGTCCTATGTATCTCGGGCTTAGCTTGCCTTTCTTACCAAATCGCATCACCCCCTTCCAGGGTGATACTTTAAGCAATACCTTGTCACCTACTTCGAAGTGAAAAGACTTACGCTTTGGATCCGCATAACTTTTCTGCCTATCTCTGGCAGCTTTCAGACGATCGCGAATCTGGACAATCTTGTCCGTTGTTTCAAAGACCAAATCTGGTCCTGATAATTGAACTTCTCCTACTTCCGCCCAACAAATGGGTGTTCTACATTTTCTACCATATAATGCCTCAAAAGGCGCAGCCTTAATACTAGTATGGTAGCTATTATTATAGGAGAACTCGACCAGTGGTAGGTGATTATCCCAACTGCCACCTAAATTAATCACACATGCTCGAAGCATGTCTTCCAGCGTTTGGATGGTACGCTCACTTTGTCCGTCCGTCTGTGGATGGTAAGCCGTACTAAAATTTAAGCGCGTGCCTAAAGACTGTTGGAAACTTTTCAAAAAATGAGAGGTGTATCTCGTATCTCGGTCAGAGATAATCGACAATGGTACACCATGTAGAGCTACGATCTTATCTACGTACAACTGAGCTAACATGTCAGAGCTGTAAGTTTCCTTAATGGGTAGAAAATGTGCTGACTTAGTCAGTCTATCTACTATGACCCATATAGTATCGTTTCCCTTCCTTGTCTTTGGCAATTTAGTGATAAAATCCATTGTCCCCATCTCCCATTTCTATGTGGGAAGTTCAGGTTGTTGCAGTAAACCTGACGGCTTTTGGTGCTCAGCTTTGACTTGCGCACACGTCAAACACTTTGCTACATAGGCAGCTACAGACTTTTTCAAACCAATCCACCAGTAGTTTGCCTTTAGATCCTGGTACATCTTATCAGCTCCAGGATGAACAGAATATTTAGAACTGTGGGCTTCCTGGAGGATAACATCTCGAAGTCCTCCAAAAATGGGAACCCATATTCGTCCATTCAATCTTAGCATTCCGTCCTTGTCATAGGATAACTGCTCCTCAGTTACTCCTAACTTTTCTTCAGGATAGTTAGCTTCCAACACAGCTTCCTTCTGTGCAGCTAATATCCTTTCGTTCAAACCATTCTTGATTTCAATGCGCTTGGCATTGATTCTTATCGGCTTTACTCTTTCCTTCCTACTTAAGGCGTCAGCAACTACATTTGCCTTGCCTGGATGATACTTTATCTCACAATCATAATCATTTAGAGTTTCCATCCATCGTCTTTGCCTCATGTTTAAGTCCTTCTGATTAAACAAATGTTGAAGGCTCTTGTGATCTGAATAGATCACACACTTGGTTCCATATAAGTAATGCCTCCATAGCTTTAATGCAAATACAACGGCACCCAGCTCCAAATCGTGGGTGGTGTAGTTCTTCTCGTGCACCTTTAGCTGTCCTGAAGCGTAGGCAATAACCTTGCCTTTCTGCATGAGTACACAGCCCATACCAGTGTGTGATGCATCACAATACACCACGAATTCCTCTATACCATCGGGCAATGTTAACACTGGTGCATTGCTCAACTTTTTCTTCAGAATGTCAAAGGATTCCTGCTGCTTAGGGCCCCAATCAAACTTAACCTTCTTACGTGTCAACGAAGTTAGAGGCACAGCAATCCTTGAGAAATTTTCGATAAATCGCCTATAGTATCCTGCTAAGCCCAGAAAACTGCGAATCTCAGTAGACGTCTTTGGCTCTTGCCAATTCATAACTGCTTCTACCTTAGCGGGATCCACTTGGATACCACGCTCACTTACCACATGTCCAAGGAATTGGACTTCTCGAAGCCAAAATTCGCACTTTGAAAATTTGGCATAGAGTTTCTCACGATGTAGAAGTTTGAGAATACAACGAAGGTGTTTCTCGTGGTCAACTTGATTCTTTGAGTAGATGAGGATGTCATCAATAAAGACGATGACGAATTTATCCAGATAAGGCTTACAGACGCGATTCATGAGATCCATGAATGCGGCTGGTGCGTTAGTGAGCCCGAAAGGCATCACTAAGAACTCGTAATGTCCATAACGAGTCCTAAACGCTGTCTTGTGCACATCTTCATCCTTGACCTTCAACTGATGATAACCTGACCTCAAGTCGATCTTTGAAAAGTAGCTTGCCCCTTGTAACTGATCAAAAAGATCGTCGATCCTGGGCAGAGGATACCTATTCTTGATGGTGACCTTATTAAGCTCACGGTAATCGATGCACAGGCGCATCGATCCATCCTTCTTCTTGACAAACAAGATCGGCGCTCCCCAAGGAGACGAACTAGGTCTAATGAAACCTTTGGCTAGCAGATCATCTAACTGCGTCCTTAACTCCTTCATCTCCGTTGGTGCTAACCTATAAGGTGCTCTAGCAACAGGTGCTGCACCAGGAATGATATCGATTCGAAATTCCACTTGTCTATCTGGTGGTAAACCAGGTAGTTCTTCGGGAAAAACTTCAGGATATTCCGAAATGACAGGGATGTCTTCAATCTTAGGCTTTGGCTCGTCCATAGTAACTTGTGCCATATAAATGACACAACCCTTCTGCAGACATCTGGATGCCTTGAGCATGGACACTTGCTCAGGCAATCCATGCTGGGTATCCCCCTGAATGGTAAGTGATTCACCAGACGGGGTTTTGACTACCACTTGTTTTCTGTTGCACACAATCTGGGCTTGGTTATGTGATAACCAATCCATACCTATAACTACATCAAAGCCGGCTAGCTTAAAGGGAAGTAAGGACAAAGGAAAAGAATGGTTCCTAATGGATATAACACATCCATCTAAAACAGTTGAGGCTGTTTCTATTGTTCCATCAGCTAATTCCACCTCGTATTTCACACTTAAGGTTCTAACAGGTAGGTTTAATAACTTACAGAACTTATCATCAACAAAAGACTTATCTGCTCCAGAATCAAACAATACTCTAGCATAAACATCATTTACGAGAAAAGTACCTGTAATCACGTTGTCATCCTGAACAGCTTCCTTAGCGTCCATCTTGAAGACCCTCGCATTGGTCTTTTTCCCATCCTCGGTTTTCTTGGCGTTCTTTGGGCAATTAGACTTAATGTGCCCTTTTTCGTTGCAACCGTAACATGTTGCATCCTTCAGCTTCTTACACTCCAAAGTCTTATGATCCGTAGATTTGCAAATCCCACAGGATCTCATGTGAGACTGGGATTTCGACTCAAATCGACACTTCCCAAAATGGTTCTTCTTACAAGTTTTACATTTGGGCTTATCCCCCGATTGTTGCCCATCCTTCTTAGATCCCGACCCTTTCTTGTGGTCGTTATTTCCTCGGTGTCTCTTATCTGATCTTCGTGAGGTATCGTCCTCACGCTTCCTCTTATTTTCTTCTGAGTTCCTGAGCGCTCTTAACCTGACTACGTCCAAGGTAAGAGATAGAGATAGATCAGCTGCTGATCTGAAGGTAGCAGGCCTTGATGCCTTAACACTTGCTTTAATTTCAGGGGCTAAACCCCCGATGAAGCGAGCAATCCTCTTCGGTTCTGGGGTTACCAAGTACGGAACCAACCTAGATAGGGTGTTGAAATTGGTGAGGTACGCCTGGCAATCTAAATTCTTCATCACCAACGACAAGAAATCAGATTCGATTCTTTCAACTTCGTGCTGCGGGCAATAATTCTCTTTAATAAGAGCAACGAACTGATCCCATTATAAGTTGTAGAGTGGGATCTTCCCAGCAGCTTGTATGAGAGACTTCCACCACGCCAGTGCTTCTCCTTTGAACGATTGGGATACATATTTCACTACATCCCTTTCAGCACAACCGCTGATGTCCACTACCGTATCCATTTCGTCCAACCAGGTCATGCAGTCAATCGCTCCCTTCTCCCCGGTAAAGTCTCGGGGTTTACATGAGACGAAGTATTTGTATATACAGGACTTACCACGCGGTTCCTGTTTATGCTCGACCTTCCTTGACGGGACACTGTTTTGGTTGGATAAATGTCGATCATCATTCATCTTGAGCTCATCTTTCTTAGGTACATCTTTCTTAGAGGGCGGTTTGCTATGAGCTTCCAAGTGAACCTTTGGTTTGGAATGTGGTGCGGATCGGGTCCTACTCCGGGTCCCGTTTGATTCACTATATTGCCTTTCAATGGCTCTGGTAACAGCATTTTCTACTAATGCTTGTAGCTCCGCACCAGTTACAAGTATTTTAGTGTTGTCAGGGTTTTCCACCGGATGACTGTTTATTTCTTCAGACTTAGCCATGTAGTTTTAAGTGCTACATAAAAATAAGGACAAGGTCTATTTAGAAGCCTAAACAGTATTATCGTTCTTGACGATTTATTAACCATGGTAAATAAAAGCCATATTAGTTAATTTGTTAAGTAATTTCATTCAGGACTTTTTATTAGTAACTTTATCCTAGAATGAAAAAATATTGGCACAACAGGCCTAGTCATGTAGACAAATTTCTAAATTATAAATTTAGATCTTGTAGGATTTAAGTTTGAATAAGATAAAAATCAATCCTTTTCTTGGCAGGGAGTGTATAAACTACGGCTGCCTTTTGTTTTATATGACATTAGTTATAGCCCGTAGGCATTATGTCACAATCAAATATATATAAAAATATAAACTTGGATAATTTATTAAAAGGGTGGCATGTGTGATTTTGCGGATCACTCTAGCCAAGAATGTCAACATGTTTGCAGATGTTAACAGAGATTTGAATCTTTTTAAACAGGTTCTACCATATTGGCCAGGTCTTTAATATGACATTCAAGCTAGGTTTTACCTTTTTAAGATTCTTATTATTTAATTAAAATGGTAAATTGAAATAATAAATGTTATTTTTCATTTATTCATATATTATATTCATGCATAAAATTTAAAATGAAAAACTTAAATTAACCATACCATTAAAAATTAAACCAATACAAGTTTTCCCTAAACGGGACTTTTACATAAACAACATGCCCACGCAGGGGCCAAACAGAAAAACATGCCCACGCAGGGGCAGAACAGAAAGGAAATATGCCCACGCAGGGGCAGAGTACAGAAATAAATGCCCTCGCAGGGACATGAGTACAACTAAAATAAATAAACAAACAAAGGATTCAGCGATCCTTCTTGCTTTTCCCCTTGATCAAATTCACCATCTTCTTGAACATCCCCCGGTTATGCCTCCGATATTCCCGCAACTCATGCCGCATCTCTTGTCGCACCTCATTTATCCCTTGAAGGATTTCTTGAAATTGTGGCGGTGACATCACCGGTGTCCGCGGTGGTTGCTGAAGATGCGGAGGTTGAGGAGGCGGCGGTTGCTGATACCCATATGGTGGGTATCCATAGGTCGAGTGTTCCGGAGCCCAGGGACCTCCATAAGGACCCTCCGGTCGGGGAGCGTTGAAGCTTGAAGCTAACCAGTAGGGATCCTCTGCAAAGTTGTAACCTGTGTGGATCTGCTGCTCTAAGGGGTTGAATGCTGCTGCACCAGTGTAAGTGGGAATTGGGTCTCCAAAACCCAATGGTGGCTGTGGCGCGACTGGCGCAGAGACTACTTCTGAGACAGGGTGTGAAGATTCTCCCATCTCCGGCTCTTCGTTAAGTGGCGAGTACCGGCTGCCACTAGAATGTGGAGGGGTGCTGATGCGCACTCCCCCTCGCGCGGATATCCGCAAGGTAGTTCTCCTTCGCCTCGGGGGCGAGGGAGGCTGAAGCTGAGGTGGGGCTGCCGGCGGAGTGACCGCTACAAGTCGGGAATCCTTAGAAGGATTCTGCTGCTGCTGTGGCTGCTGCTGGTGTAGGGGAGAGTGGTGTGGCTGGTGCAGGGGAGAGCTATGGTATGACTGGTGCAGGGGAGAGTTATGGTAACTGGGAGTAAATACCCAGTCATACTGCTTGAATTTCTCCTCAAAGCTATCGGGACCATTGTATGGTGATCCCACAAACGGTGACCCATCAGAAATCTCAATGGGATGGTTAGGGGTCCCGGATGGTGGCATTGCAGGATCGGTGTCCTCGTCGATATCCATCGGGTTGCCCCCAGAAAAGTGGTCTTCGGGTCCCAGTGGGTTAAAACCCATTGGCACTCCAAGGTAGTCAGCAGGGTTAAATTGGCCTTGGAAGACAGGCGATGGGTGGTCAAAGGGTGATTGGTGTCCTTGGAGAGGTATGTAGGACTGGTGAGAGTTGTGGGGCTCATTTTCTGAATGAGGCCCGAAGGAGTGTGGGATGGAAGGTGAGGTACTCAGTGAAACCGAGCGCCTAGCTGGTTCAATAAAAGACCTCCAAAGATCTTGAGCATCTGTGTTATGAGGATCAGAAGGTGTTCGCCGGTGCGAAGGTCCGGCTTCATAGTCATTTGGGGCTACATGTGCTCCTTGTCCCCTTCCTCTTCCTCTCATACGTGGCGGCATTTTTGTGAACCTGTCAAAAACAACAAGTGATACAACACAAAAATATATATAAGACAAAGTTAGAAATAAAACAAAAATTTGGAAATTTCCTAAGTTCTTTGTCTAGACTCGAGAATCGAGGATTGTGCAATTGTGTAACTGAGATTAAACACAAAAGGCTAGTGTTTAATTCACTCAGAGTTGGCTCTGATACCAACCTGTCACACCCCTATTTTCCACGTGTCAGGGGTGGGCCCAGTGGGGAGTATCGTGACGTAGTTGGTATCATCATAGACAAACAACACAATATATAAATGCACAGCGGAAGCAAAGATAGATTCATTTCAACTTTATTAAAGTGTAATATTAAATATCACTAATAGTTGAAACGGATCCCCAGGCGGATCAAAATAAAATAAGATATTGTTCAACAGTTTATTGTCATCCAAGCTTGCGAGACTTATTGTGGACGCTCTAGAAGACAGCCAGCCTAGTACGAGTAGTACCTGCACTTAACCTTTTGGGAAAAATACGTCAGTTTACACTGGTAAATACAATTTAACTGACTCATTTTGAAAAGGGTTGAAAATTGATTTGAATGCACGTGGCACAAAACATTTTATAACTTGGGATAATTATGTAATATAATCTTGTGAACGAATTACATGTTACTTGTGCGTTCAGTAGCCCGGACACCTGAACGCACAAGTAACATGTAATTCGTTCACAAGATTATATTACATAATTATCCCAAGTTATAAAATGTTTTGTGCCACGTGCATTCAAATCAATTTTCAACCCTTTTCAAAATGAGTCAGTTAAATTGTATTTACCAGTGTAAACTGACGTATTTTTCCCAAAAGGTTAAGTGCAGGTACTACTCGTACTAGGCTGGCTGTCTTCTAGAGCGTCCACAATAAGTCTCGCAAGCTTGGATGACAATAAACTGTTGAACAATATCTTATTTTATTTTGATCCGCCTGTGGATCCGTTTCAACTATTAGTGATATTTAATATTACACTTTAATAAAGTTGAAATGAATCTATCTTTGCTTCCGCTGTGCATTTATATATTGTGTTGTTTGTCTATGATGATACCAACTACGTCACGATACTCCCCACCGGGCCCACCGGTGATACGTGGAAAATAGGGGTGTGACAGGTTGGTATCAGAGCCAACTCTGAGTGAATTAAACACTAGCCTTTTGTGTTTAATCTTAGTTACACAATTGCACAATCCTCGATTCTCGAGTCTAGACAAAGAACTTAGGAAATTTCCAAATTTTTGTTTTATTTCTAACTTTCTCTTATATATATTTTTGTGTTGCATCACTTGTTGTTTTTGACAGGTTCACAAAAATGCCGCCACGTATGAGAGGAAGAGGAAGGGGACAAGGAGCACATGTAGCCCCAAACGACCATGAAGCCGGACCTTCGCACCGGCGAACACCTTCTGATCCTCATAACACAGATGCTCAAGATCTTTGGAGGTCTTTTATTGAACCAGCTAGGCGCTCGGTTTCACTGAGTACCTCACCTTCCATCCCACACTCCTTCGGGCCTCATTCAGAAAATGAGCCCCACAACTCTCACCAGTCCTACATACCTCTCCAAGGACACCAATCACCCTTAGACCACCCATCGCCTGTCTTCCAAGGCCAATTTAACCCTGCTGACTACCTTGGAGTGCCAATGGGTTTTAACCCACTGGGACCCGAAGACCACTTTTCTGGGGGCAACCCGATGGATATCGACGAGGACACCGATCCTGCAATGCCACCATCCGGGACCCCTAACCATCCCATTGAGATTTCTGATGGGTCACTGTTTGTGGGATCACCATACAATGGTCCCGATAGCTTTGAGGAGAAATTCAAGCAGTATGACTGGGTATTTACTCCCAGTTACCATAACTCTCCCCTGCACCAGTCATACCATAGCTCTCCCCTGCACCAGCCACACCACTCTCCCCTACACCAGCAGCAGCCACAGCAGCAGCAGAATCCTTCTAAGGATTCCCGACTTGTAGCGGTCACTCCGCCGGCAGCCCCACCTCAGCTTCAGCCTCCCTCGCCCCCGAGGCGAAGGAGAACTACCTTGCGGATATCCGCGCGAGGGGGAGTGCGCATCAGCACCCCTCCACATTCTAGTGGCAGCCGGTACTCGCCACTTAACGAAGAGCCGGAGATGGGAGAATCTTCACACCCTGTCTCAGAAGTAGTCTCTGCGCCAGTCGCGCCACAGCCACCATTGGGTTTTGGAGACCCAATTCCCACTTACACTGGTGCAGCAGCATTCAACCCCTTCGAGCAGCAGATCCACACAGGTTACAACTTTGCAGAGGATCCCTACTGGTTAGCTTCAAGCTTCAACGCTCCCCGACCGGAAGGTCCTTATGGAGGTCCCTGGGCTACGGGACACTCGACCTATGGATACCCACGATATGGGTATCAGCAACTGCCGCCTCCTCAACCTCCGCATCTTCAGCAACCACCGCGGACACCGGTGATGTCACCACCACAATTTCAAGAAATCCTTCAAGGGATAAATGAGGCGCGACAAGAGATGCGGCATGAGTTGCGGGAATATCGGAGGCATAACCGGGGGATGTTCAAGAAGATGGTGAATTTGATCAAGGGGAAAGCAAGAAGGATCGCTGAATCCTTTGTTTGTTTATTTATTTTAGTTGTACTCATGTCCCTACGAGGGCATTTATTTCTGTACTCTGCCCCTGCGTGGGCATATTTCCTTTCTGTTCTGCCCCTGCGTGGGCATGTTTTTCTGTTTGGCCCCTGCGTGGGCATGTTGTTTATGTAAAAGTCCCGTTTAGGGCAAACTTGTATTGGTTTAATTTTTAATGGTATGGTTAATTTAAGTTTTTCATTTTAAATTTTATGCATGAATATAATATATGAATAAATGAAAAATAACATTTATTATCTCAATTTACCATTTTAATTAAATAATAAGAATCTTAAAAAGGTAAAACCTAGCTTGAATGTCATATTAAAGACCTGACCAATATGGTAGAACCTGTTTAAAAAGATTAAAATCTCTGTTAACATTTGCAAACATGTTGACATTCTTGGCTAGAGTGATCCGCAAAATCACACATGCCACCCTTTTAATAAATTATCCAAGTTTATATTTTTATATATATTCGATTGTGACATAATGCCTACGGGCTATAACTAATGTCATATAAAACAAAAGGCAGCCATAGTTTATACACTCCCTGCCAAGAAAAGGATTGATTTTTATCTTATTCAAACTTAAATCCTACAAGATCTAAATTTATAATTTAGAAATTTGTCTACGTGACTAGGCCTGTTGTGCCAATATTTTTTCATTCTAGGATAAAGTTACTAATAAAAAGTCCTGAATGAAATTACTTAACAAATTAACTAATATGGCTTTTATTTACCATGGTTAATAAATCGTCAAGAACGATAATACTGTTTAGGCTTCTAAATAGACCTTTTCCTTATTTTTATGTAGCACTTAAAACTACATGGCTAAGTCTGAAGAAATAAACAGTCATCTAGTGGAAAACCCTGATAACACTAAAATACTTGTAACTGGTGCGGAGCTACAAGCATTAGTAGAAAATGCTGTTACCAGAGCCATTGAAAGGCAATATAGTGAATCAAACGGGACCCGGAGTAGGACCCGATCCGCACCACATTCCAAACCAAAGGTTCACTCGGAAGCTCATAGCAAACCGCCCTCTAAGAAAGATGTACCTAAGAAAGATGAGCTCAAGAAGAATGATGATCGACATTCATCCAACCAAAACAGTGTCCCGTCAAGGAAGGTCGAGCATAAACAGGAATCGCGTGGTAAGTCCTGTACATACAAATACTTCATCTCATGTAAACCCCGAGACTTTACCGGGGAGAAGGGAGCGATTGACTGCATGACCTGGTTGGACGAAATGGATACGGTAGTGGACATCAGCGGTTGTGCTGAAAGGGATGTAGTGAAATATGTATCCCAATCGTTCAAAGGAGAAGCACTGGCGTGGTGGAAGTCTCTCATACAAGCTTCTGGGAAGATCCCACTCTACAACTTATCATGGGATCAGTTCGTTGCTCTTATTAAAGAGAATTATTGCCCGCAGCACGAAGTTGAAAGAATCGAATCTGATTTCTTGTCGTTGGTGATGAAGAATTTAGATTGCCAGGCGTACCTCACCAATTTCAACACCCTATCTAGGTTGGTTCCGTACTTGGTAACCCCAGAACCGAAGAGGATTGCTCGCTTCACCGGGGGTTTAGCCCCTGAAATTAAAGCAAGTGTTAAGGCATCAAGGCCTGCTACCTTCAGATCAGCAGCTGATCTATCTCTATCTCTTACCTTGGACGTAGTCAGGTTAAGAGCGCTCAGGAACTCAGAAGAAAATAAGAGGAAGCGTGAGGACGATACCTCACGAAGATCAGATAAGAGACACCGAGGAAATAACGACCACAAGAAAGGGTCGGGATCTAAGAAGGATGGGCAACAATCGGGGGATAAGCCCAAATGTAAAACTTGTAAGAAGAACCATTTTGGGAAGTGTCGATTTGAGTCGAAATCCCAGTCTCACATGAGATCCTGTGGGATTTGCAAATCTACGGATCATAAGACTTTGGAGTGTAAGAAGCTGAAGGATGCAACATGTTAAGGTTGCAACGAAAAAGGGCACATTAAGTCTAATTGCCCAAAGAACGCCAAGAAAACCGAGGATGGGAAATAGACCAATGCGAGGGTCTTCAAGATGGACGCTAAGGAAGCTGTTCAGGATGACAACGTGATTACAGGTACTTTTCTCGCAAATGATGTTTATGCTAGAGTATTGTTTGATTCTGGAGCAGATAAGTCTTTTGTTGATGATAAGTTCTGTAAGTTATTAAACCTACCTGTTAGAACCTTAAGTGTGAAATACGAGGTGGAATTAGCTGATGGAACAATAGAAACAGCCTCAACTGTTTTAGATGGATGTGTTATATCCATTAGGAACCATTCTTTTCCTTTGTCCTTACTTCCCTTTAAGCTAGCCGGCTTTGATGTAGTTATAGGTATGGATTGGTTATCACATAACCAAGCCCAGATTGTGTGCAACAGAAAACAAGTGGTAGTCAAAACCCCGTCTGGTGAATCACTTACCATTCAGGGGGATACCCAGCATGGATTGCCTGAGCAAGTGTCCATGCTCAAGGCATCCAGATGTCTGCAGAAGGGTTGTGTCATTTATATGGCACAAGTTACTATGGACGAGCCAAAGCCTAAGATTGAAGACATCCCTGTCATTTCGGAATATCCTGAAGTTTTTCCCGAAGAACTACCTGGTTTACCACCAGATAGACAAGTGGAATTTCGAATCGATATCATTCCTGGTGCAGCACCTGTTGCTAGAGCACCTTATAGGTTAGCACCAACGGAGATGAAGGAGTTAAGGACGCAGTTAGATGATCTGCTAGCCAAAGGTTTCATTAGACCTAGTTCGTCTCCTTGGGGAGCGCCGATCTTGTTTGTCAAGAAGAAGGATGGATCGATGCGCCTGTGCATCGATTACCGTGAGCTTTTGGAGCTGGGTGCCGTTGTATTTGCATTAAAGCTATGGAGGCATTACTTATATGGAACCAAGTGTGTGATCTATTCAGATCACAAGAGCCTTCAACATTTGTTCAATCAGAAGGACTTGAACATGCGACAAAGACGATGGATGGAAACTTTAAATGATTACGACTGTGAAATAAGATACCATCCAGGCAAGGCAAATGTAGTTGCTGACGCCTTAAGCAGAAAAGAAAGAGTGAAGCTGATAAGAATCAATGCCAAGCGCATTGAAATAAGGAATAGTTTGAATGAAAGGGTGTTAGCAGCACAGAAGGAAGCTGTGTTGGAAGCTAATTATCCTGAAGAAAAGCTAGGAGTAACTGAGGAGAAGTTATCCTATGACAAAGACGGAATGCTAAGATTGAATGGACGAATATGGGTTCCAGTTTATGGAGGACTTCGAGATGTTATCCTCCAGGAATCCCACAGTTCCAAATATTCTGTTCATCCTGGAGCTGATAAGATGTACCAGGATCTAAAGGCAAACTACTGGTGGATTGGTTTGAAAAAGTCTGTAGCCGCCTATGTAGCTAAATGTTTGACTTGTGCGCAAGTCAAAGCTGAGCATCAAAAGCCGTCAGGTTTGCTTCAACAGCCTGAACTTCCCACATGGAAGTGGGAGATGGTGACAATGGATTTCATCACTAAGTTACCAAAGACAAGAAAGGGAAATGATACCATATGGGTCATAGTAAATAGACTGACCAAGTCAGCACACTTTCTACCCATTAAGGAAACCTACAGCTCTGACATGTTAGCTCAGTTATACGTAGATAAAATTGTAGCTCTACATGGTGTACCAGTGTCGATTATCTCTGACCGAGATACGAGATACACCTCTCATTTTTGGAAAAGTTTCCAACAGTCTTTAGGCACGCGTTTAAACTTCAGTACGGCTTACCACCCACAGACGGACGGACAGAGTGAGCGTACCATCCAAACGCTGGAAGACATGCTTCGAGCATGTGTGATTGATTTAGGTGGCAGTTGGGATAAGCATCTGCCATTGGTCGAGTTCTCCTATAATAATAGCTATCACACCAGCATAAAGGCTGCGCCTTTCGAGGCATTATATGGTAGAAAATGCAGAACACCCATTTGTTGGGCGGAAGTAGGAGAAGTTCAACTATCCGGACCAGATTTGGTCTTTGAAACGACGGACAAGATTGTCCAGATTCGCGATCGTTTGAAAGCTGCCAGGGATAGGCAGAAAAGCTATGCGGATCCAAAGCGCAAATCGTTTCACTTCGAAGTAGGTAACAAGGTATTGCTTAAAGTATCACCCTGGAAGGGGGTGATGCGATTCGGTAAGAAAGGCAAGCTAAGCCCTAGATACATAGGACCTTTCGAGGTTATCGAACGAGTCGGGTCAGTTGCTTATAAGTTAAACTTGCCGGAAGAGCTTAGTGCTATCCACAATGTGTTCCACATCTGTAATTTGAAGAAGTGTTTCGCTGATGAATCACTGGTTATACCACATACGGATGTACATATAGACGAGAGCTTGAAATTTGTGGAGAAACCATTGTCGATTGAGGATCGACATGTGAAGAAGCTTCGAAGGAAGCATGTGCCTATTGTTAAGGTCAAATGGGATGCCCGCAGAGGTCCCGAATACACATGGGAGGTAGAATCCACGATGAAAGAAAAATACCCTTATTTGTTTCAGTAAATCTCGAGGTCGAGATTTCTTTTAAGGGGGTGAGGATGTAACACCTCGAAAATTTACGTCCAATAATGTATTGACACGTGTCATGGGCTTTGAATATGTGAAAATGTACTTTAGAGGGACTAAAGTTGACAAACAGTGAAACTATGTGAATATAAGGGTCCAAAGTGTCAACAATGGATACAAAGCGGAAAAATGAAAGAAAGTGAGGAATTACAAACTACAGGGGCTAAATGTGTCAACATGTTGAAAGTATACCTCTGAGTGACCTTTTGGCAAACCCGAAGCTTTGTAATGGTAAAATATACTCACTAGAATATGTGGTAAAAATTTCAAAAAGTTTCGTTATCGTATGAGAAAGTTATGATCAAAACCGTGCACGAAGGGTTAAATGCGTCAACGTTGAATTTCGTGACTTTTCGGGTAAGCACAAAGTTAACCAAGGACTTTACCATGTTTGTAAATGTCCCAAGGTCCTTAAAAATCAGATTTGAGGGTCTAATGAGCAAGATAAATAGCCAAAACCACGTATCAAAGGACCAAGGACTGAAATGCAAATCATGGAAACTTGGTTACCTGGTCGCGCACTTGTACGCGCCCCGCGAGGGGGTTCTCGCGCCCCGCGTACCAGCTGCCAGCGCAGAATGTCGCGCAGATGTCAGTTATCAGCTCTGTTTCGATGCTTAACAGCTGTTGCATGATACCATCTACTCTCCAATGGTTTTACACGCATGTAGGGGCACTTGGACACATCTTAGAACATTTATAGACTCATGTGGCAGCATCAAATGAGATCAAAGTGGCATAAAATGGTCTTGAAGCTTGCAACATTCAACACTTGCATATTCAAAAATTCACAAGACCATTTCTGGAGCTCATCTGATCAACCTCAGGCTTTCTAGTGATCTCTAAGCATAATTAGGACTCTTGTAAGTGTTCATAACCCCTTCTAATTCGTTCTAGCTTAGTTAATTAACCGAAAGTCAAACCGTCGTAAATTAAGTTTGACTTCGTGATTAAATGAAATTGGCTCTGTCATTTCTCGAATTGAAAGTACCTACAAGTTGGTATTTATGTGGGTAACAAACCCTCAAAAGGGAATTTTCAGATTTCCACTCTAAGTATGTTAATTGTCGAGTCAGAGCTTATCTTAAAAAGTCAACAGAATGTGTATTTTCAAAATTAAGCATGATTAGCAATGTAGGGTACATGCAACCTGTTTGATCATTAAAATAACTTGGTAATTAATGTAAGAACATGTCTCAACATGTTCATCTCGACAATTTTCAGTTTAAACCCGGATCGGAACCGAAAGTCGCATAAATTGACTTTTTCTTTGACTTTCATTTCTGATCCGTTCATGCATGTTTGAGATCTGCCTTAGAGCTTATTTTGGACCAAGTTTCATATAAGTATAACTCTCTGAGATTTTACAACTTGGTTCAATACTTATCCGATTCATATGCATGTTTCCGATTAATGCTTAAAAGTTGACTATTATGCCCTTTTGACGATAAAATGTGATTTTTGAAAAAGTGAAAGAGTAGAAACATTTGTTACTGATTTATAAACTTGCACCTAAAATTTGATATCAGTTTGAGGTCTAGATTAAGAGTTATGCTCATTATCGTAATTTGAAAGCTTTGTGTTAATTAATTGGCGTAATTAGCGTATAGCCTAATTAAATCCACTTTTTGATATCTAACTTTTTACCCACTGATGTTATATAATATTTTGGGATTTTTGAAGATTTTTATTTAATTTTTGGCTGAGCATAACATAGGTCTCTAGGTTTGATTCGGTTACGACGGTTTTGCCCTTTTTTGCCATAAAATCATCATCATCATCATACTCAGTATATCCCACCAATAGCAAAGCTAAGGTAGGGGCTGAGGAGGGTGAGATGTAGACAGCCTTACCTCTACCTCGTAGAAATAGAGAGGCTGCTTCCAATGAGACCCCCGGCTCGATTGTAGTTTTGCATCAAGCCTTGGACATAAGGCACATAACACTCGGCAATTGAGACAAACGCCAATTAGTGCATGTACCCCCTTGTCTTTTGGCTATCAACGCCACCACATGATGCATGATTAACCATCCCCCTCTTTAACGTTATTTTCACGAAATTAGTAAAATAACGTTAAAATTATTGCACTTTCACTTTTGCCCCCCGAGCGCCCACACATATATACATTAAATGAGCATACCGCAAGCGGGGCGTATTTTTAGCCATAAAATGAGTTTTACAAATCCTTTTGACCCCAAACCTTTTTCTACTGATTTTATTTGTTAAATAAAATATTTTGAGCCTTCTGGAATTATAAAAATATCAGCTTTCTTTTAAAAACCCGGAAATGGCTTCAAATCGCCTTTTTAAGCGTTTTTAACGCATAGTATGTACTATAACCATATTAAACATATAAGGTTGATACCTACTGATGTTTTTAGTATATTTTTATTTTGTAACAGTAAGTAAAAGTTTTTGAACTCAGGTTTCCAGTTTTGACCTTTTAGCCCTTGTGAAATTACCAAAATACCCCTAAGGAGCATAGTTTGGTTTTAAATGATAAATTTCACATATGGGTCATACCCTACTGTTATAACATGTTAAATTAAGTATATTTACTGTATAAATCAGACCTGTAACTCAGATTACAAATTAAACTCTTATATAATCTTTTAAATGACCAAAATGCCCTTATGAGGCATAAGTTGAGCTTAAATTCATTTGGGGCATAATAGAAGATATCTTACTGATATTATAACATATTTAAGCCATATTATCTTAGGGAACTTTCATATGACTCTTATGGTTACCCGTGACGCCTTTTTCGCGCTCGGTTCGGTTTATGTAACTCGTTTGCATAAATTGATCGAAACGGGTCAAACCTTATCATTTTGTCTCAAAATCCAGAATGTATTTAGTATACCCATATTATACAAGTATTCAAACTTGTCGGGTCTAAATCACATTCTATCCGGTCTTCGCTTAATCGTGCGTTTGAACCGTATCGTCCTTAATACTAGCCGGTCTAAGCTTAAGCTTAAATAAAGACCCGTTAGAAATCTAATAGGTTATTATAAACCTTTGTTCCAGAATAAGAAGAACCAGTAAAAGCTACCTTCACTTGCTAGTTGTGATTTATACTTTACTCAGGTAAATACTTTTAACTTATTTTCCCTATACGGGCTTGGGTTACGGTATATAGAATACCGCTTGATCGAGCATCAAATCTTACATCGTTGGGTGGTTAATTGAATAATTTGATCGGCTCGTTTAAACAGTCTTGTTCACTTAAAGCCTTTGGGGGGTTAATGACCATGTCCCGGATATCCTTGGCATCATCTTACGAGATGGCCACGACCTGAGCACGGGGTGTAGGCGTACACCTGTCAGTGTATAACTCAATAATGTGGTGTGTCTATTGATCTTTAACCCGGACAAGATCCGGGCTACTGAACGCACAAGTAACATGTAATTCGTTCACAAGATTATATTACATAATTATCCCAAGTTATAAAATGTTTTGTGCCACGTGCATTCAAATCAATTTTCAACCCTTTTCAAAATGAGACAGTTAAATTGTATTTACCAGTGTAAACTGACGTATTTTTCCCAAAAGTTTAAGTGCAGGTACTACTCGTACTAGGCTGGCTGCCTTCTAGAGCGTCCACAATAAGTCTCGCAAGCTTGGATGGCAATAAACTGTTGAACAATATCTTATTTTATTTTGATCCGCCTGTGGATCCGTTTCAACTATTAGTGATATTTAATATTACACTTTAATAAAGTTGAAATGAATCTATCTTTGCTTCCGCTGTGCATTTATATATTGTGTTGTTTATCTATGATGATACCAACTACGTCACGATACTCCCCACCGGGCCCACCGGTGACACGTGGAAAATAAGTGAACAAGACTGTTTAAACGAGCCGATCAAATTATTCAATTAACCACCCAACGATGTAAGATTTGATGCTCGACCAAGCGGTATTCTATATACCGTAACCCAAGCCCGTATAAGGAAAATAAGTTAAAAGTATTTACCTTGGTAAGTATAAATCACAACTAGCAAGTGAAGGTAGCTTTTACTGGTTCTTCTATTCTGGAACAAAGGTTTATAATAACCTATTAGATTTCTAACGGGTCTTTATTTAAGCCTAAGCCTAGACCGGTTAGTTTTAAGGATGATACGGTTCAAACGCATGATTAAGCGAAGACCGGATAGAATGTGATTTAGACCCGACAAGTTTGAATACTTGTATAATATGGGTATACTAAATACATTCTGGATTTTGAGACAAAAATGATAAGTTTTGACCCGTTTCGGTCAATTTATGCAAACTAGTTACATAAACCGAACCGAGCGCGAAAAAGGCGTCACGGGTAACCATAAGAGTCATATGAAAGTTCCCTGAGATAATATGGCTTAAATATGTTATAATATTAGTAAGATATCTTCTATTATGCCCCAAATGAATTTAAGCTCAACTTATGCCTCATAAGGGCATTTTGGTCATTTAAAAGATTATAAAAGAGTTTTATTTGAAATCTGAGTTACAGGTCTGATTTATTCAGTAATTATACTTAATTTAACATGTTATAACAGTAGGGTATGACCCGTATGTGAAACTTATCATTTAAAACCAAACTATGCTCCTTAGGGGTATTTTGGTAATTTCACAAGGGCTAAAAGGTCAAAACTGGAAACCTGAGTTCAAAAACTTTTACTTACTGTTATAAAATAAAAATATACTAAAAACATCAGTAGGTATAAACCTTATATGTTTAATATGGTTATAGTACATACTATGCGTTAAAAACGCTTAAAAAGGCGATTTGGAGCCATTTCCGGGGTTTTAAAAGAAATCTGATATTTTTATAATTCCAGAAGGCTCAAAATATTTTATTTAACAAATAAAATCAGTAGAAAAAGGTTTGGGGTCAAAAGGATTTGTGAAACTCATTTTATGGCTAAAAAGGGCAAAACCGTCATAACCGAATCAAACCTAGAGACCTGTGTTATGCTAAGCCAAAAATTAAATAAAAATCTTCAAAAATCCCAAAATATTATATAACATCAGTGGGTAAAAAGTTAGATATCAAAAAGTGGGTTTAATTAGGCTATACGCTAATTACGCTAATTAATTAACATAACGCTTTCAAATTACGATAATGAGCATAACTCTTAATCTAGACCTCAAACTGATATCAAATTTTAGGTGCAAGTTTATAAATCAGTAACAAATGTTTCTACTCTTTCAATTTTTCAAAAATCACATTTTATCGTCAAAAGGGCATAATAGTCAACTTTTAAGCATTAATCGGAAACATGCATATGAATCGGATAAGTATTGAACCAAGTTGTAAAATCTCAGAGAGTTATACTTATATGAAACTTGGTCCAAAATAAGCTCTAAGGCAGATCTCAAACATGCATGAACGGATCAGAACTGAAAGTCAAAGAAAATGTCAATTTATGCGACTTTCGGTTCCGATCCGGGTTTAAACTGAAAATTGTCGAGATGAACATGTTGAGACATGTTCTTACATTAATTACCAAGTTATTTTAATGATCAAATAGGTTGCATGTACCCTACATTGCTAATCATGCTTAATTTTGAAAATACACATTCTGTTGACTTTTTAAGATAAGCTTTGACTCGACAATTAACATACTTAGAGTGGAAATCTGAAAATTCCCTTTTGAGGGTTTGTTACCCACATAAATACCAACCTGTAGGTACTTTCAATTCGAGAAATGACAGAGCCAATTTCATTTAATCACGAAGTCAAACTTAATTTATGACGGTTTGACTTTCAGTTAATTAACTAAGCTAGAACGAATTAGAAGGGGTTATGAACACTTACAAGAGTCCTAATTATGCTTAGAGATCACTAGAAATCCTGAGGTTGATCAGATGAGCTCCAGAAATGGTCTTGTGAATTTTTGAACATGCAAGTGTTGAATGTTGCAAGCTTCAAGACCCTTTTATGCCACTTTGATCTCATTTGATGCTGCCACATGAGTCTATAAATGTTCTAAGATGTGTCCAAGTGCCCCTACATGCATGTAAAACCATTGGAGAGCAGATGGTATCATGCAACAGCTGTTAAGCATCGAAACAGAGCTGATAACTGACATCTGCGCGACATTCTGCGCTGGCAGCTGGTACGCGGGGCGCGTACAAGTGCGCGACCAGGTAACCAAGTTTCCATGATTTGCATTTCAGTCCTTGGTCCTTTGATACGTGGTTTTGGCTATTTATCTTGCTCATTAGACCCTCAAATCTGATTTTTAAGGACCTTGGGACATTTACAAACATGGTAAAGTCCTTGGTTAACTTTGTGCTTACCCGAAAAGTCATGAAATTCAACGTTGACGCATTTAACCCTTCGTGCACGGTTTTGATCATAACTTTTTCATACGATAACGAAACTTTATGAAATTTTTACCACATATTCTAGTGAGTATATTTTACCATTACAAAGCTTCGGGTTTGCCAAAAGGTCACTCAGAGGTATACTTTCAACATGTTGACACATTTAGCCCCTGTAGTTTGTAATTCCTCACTTTCTTTCATTTTTCCGCTTTGTATGATCCATGATTTAATCATTTAGGATTATAAACACCATGTAGGGTTATTGTAGGGCCTATTTATCCATTGTTGACACTTTGGACCCTTATATTCACATAGTTTCACGTGTCAATACATTATTGGACGTAAATTTTCGAGGTGTTACACTATGGAGTTTGATACGTTCCTTACGACTTAAGGCGTCAGCAACGACATTCGCTTTTCCAGGATGGTAGCGAATTTCACAATCATAGTCGTTTAGAAGTTCAACCCACCTGCGCTGGCGCATATTCAAATCCTTCTGATCGAAGATGTGCTGGAGACTTTTGTGGTCAGTAAAGATCACACATTTCGTGCCATACAGATAGTGTCTCCAGATTTTAAGAGCAAAAACCACAGCACCCAATTCGAGATCATGGGTAGTGTAGTTCTTTTCATGGATTTTCAGCTGACGTGAAGCATAGGCTATAACTTTGCCCCGTTGCATAAGAACGCAGCCTAAGCCAAGATTAGAAGCATCTTAATATACTACAAAATCATCGTTGCCATCAGGAAGAGCTAGAATAGGAGCGTTGCAGAGCTTCTGCTTAAGAGTCTGAAAGGCTTCCTCTTGTTTAGGTCCCCACTCGAAAGGTTTACCCTTTTGAGTTAAGGACGTGAGCGGAACAGCAATCTTAGAAAATTTGGCAATGAATCGACGATAATAACCAGCAAGACCAAGGAAAGAACGAATTTCAGTTGGGGTAGCAGGGACACTCCAATTCTTTACAGCTTCTATCTTTGCAGGATCCACATGAATCCCTTTGTCGTTAACGATGTGTCCCAAGAATTGAACTTCCTTGAGCCAAAATTCACATTTCGAGAATTTGGCATAAAGTTGTTCTCTTTTCAGGAGCTCTAAGATTAAACGAAGGTGTTCCTTATGATCGGCTTTGGTCTTAGAATAGATAAGGATATCGTCAATGAAGACAATGACGAACTTATCCAAATACGGTTTGCAGACATGATTCATCAAATCCATGAAAACAGCAGGAGCATTTGTCAAACCAAAAGGCATGACTGTGAATTCATAATGACCATAGCGCGTGCGGAAAGCTGTTTTCGGAATATCGTCTTCAAGAACACGTAACTGATGATAACCGGAGCGCAAGTCGATCTTCGAGAAGCAGGTAGCACCTTGTAACTGATCGAATAGATCATCAATGCGAGGCAAGGGGTAACGGTTTTTGATTGTGAGTTTGTTCAACTCACGATAATCAATGCACATGCGAAAAGAACCATCTTTCTTCTTGACAAATAAGACTTGGGCTCCCCAAGGAGAGAAACTGGGACAGATGAAACCTTTATCTGAAGGCTCTCAAAGTTGGTTAGCGAGTTCTTGCATCTCAGAAGGTGCAAGACGATAAGGAGATTTGGCAATAGGATTAGCACCAGGAACAAGATCAATACGGAATCCAACTTGACGTACAAGAGGCAAACCAGGCAGATCGTCAGGAAAAACTTCAGGAAAGTCCCGAATAACTGGAATATCTTGTAGGTTCTTGGTCTTCTCCTTCTTCTCTTCAATGTGGGCTAGAAACGCCACGTAATTCTTGCGTAAATATTTCTGAGCCTGTATGCAAGATATGAGGTTAAGACCCTTGAATGGTCTTTCCCTACAGACTTCTAGAACTTCACCAGACGGTAGAGACACACGAACGAATTTGTCATAGCACACAACTTCAGCATGATTAGGAGACAACCAATCCATGCCCACGACAATATCGAAACATCCAAGCTTCATGGGAATTAGATCGATCAGGAAGACATGACCGAGTAGCTCGAGTTTACAATCAGCAATAACAGAATTCAACACAGAATGGGCTCCAGATGCAACAATAACTTCAAACGGTTCAGCTAACTTCGTACGCGGCATAGCAAGCAAAGGTTCGAATTCTAATGAAACAAAGCTCCTATTTGCACCAGGGTCAAATAAAACAGATGCATAATGGTTGTTTACTAGAAACGTACCGTTAACCACATCATTGGCGGCACGTGCTTCGTTGACGTTGATGTTAAATGCACGACCCCTAGCTGGTGGTGCATTGGCGAGCTTGGGGCATTCCTTCTTGAAATGATTCGGGTCCCCACAATTAAAACAAGTACCCAGAGGAAAACGAGGAGCGGCAGCCTGAGCGGGAGGAGGAGCAGCTTGATTTGGCGCAGGATGAGAACGGCAAGTGGTTGCTAAGTGACCTGATCTTCCACATCTTGTGCACTTCTGGCAAGGAAAACGGGTAGAGTGATGATAATTACAGTGGTTGCATAGAGGTGCTTTACCATCATAAGGTCGTTTTGCTGGCGGAGGAGGAGGAATCGGGTTAACAGGAGCAGGTGTAGTGATAGCGAAATTCTGGGCTGACTTTCGCTTCTTGGCGTTCCTCGAAGACTGAGCCCTAGCGTTAACTGCCTTGGTCGAACTAGACGAACCCTTTGATGACGTTTTACTATCACCCTTACGAGTCAAGACTCCCTCCTTGACAAGAGCATCAGTGAGAATAGCAGAAAGTTCGAACGCGTCACGAATTGTGGCTGGTTTGCTCCCAGTCACAATGTGTTTAATACAACTAGGGAGTCCAACGATAAACTTCTCGATGGTGCGTTTCGGGGTTGTCAAGGCGTTGGGATAGAGAATACACAGCTCTTCAAAACGATCGATATATGCTCGGTTTTCCCCACTGTTCTGTTTCAGGTCATGAAATTCATCTTCAAGCGCTCGCATTTTGTTGCGAGGACAGAACTCTTTCAGCATAAGGGCCCTCAATTCTTCCCATGTCAGGGCCATAGCATCTTCAGCACCTCGGTCCCTCATAATACCATTCCACCAGGTTAAAGCTCGTTTCTAAAAACAACTGGTCGCGAATTCTACCTTTCAGGCCCCGGTACACAGACTGTGTCGAAACGTGTTCTCAATACTCTCAAACCACTGTAGGAGAGCAGTGGCACCTTCACTTCCAGAGTATTTGGCAGGGTTACAGGAATTAAATTGCTTGAAAGTACAGGGAGGATCAGGATTGTTGTTATGAGCAGCTTGGTTGACCTGGGCAAAGATATTAGGTAGTACCGCAGCAATCTGCTGAGCAATAAGGGCAGCCATCACAGTATTTGGGTTATTATTCTGAGGCTCACGACGTGGAGGCATCTATAAGAAGGAAAAACATCAGATTAGAACGGAATACTTTTGAATAAAATCATTTAAAATCAATGAAGGCGAGAGAAAATACACAACAAGATGGACATCGTTTAATCGACGAATAAACAATATCAGTGACTAACCAAAGTAGTTGGGTTCTTATAACTTAATGAAGTCATGCTTTAGCCTATAAGTGGACACTCATCCCGAGAATTCCCAGGTAAGCACAACTGGTCTCGCGTCTGATGAGATTTATACGAAGTGCTTGCCTAGACAGAAAACTCAGAATACAGGCACCCACCCTTCCAGATTGCACGAGTTCGTTATTAGAGCCCAAGACTTTGACGAGAATAAAAATCAGGGGAGGTTTTGAAAAAGATTTTTAAATCACCTGAGGACAGATGATGAATAACTGTATATCCTAACAGTTTAATGAGGGAAATCCGTGGTGACGAGGCTTTGGTTTCAAAGAATAAGGATAGGGGTAAGGACAAAAATGCGGACAGAGTATCTAGTGGATAGGTGTCCTAGGTAAGTTATAGTCTAGGTTCAAGCATTGCTAGTAACCTAATTCCCTATAACCATGGCTCTGATACCAACCTGTGACACCCTTGACGTTTCCGCCTCCGGTCAGGGTGTCACAGGTGGGATAAGGACAAGGATGCAGACAGAGAATCTAGTGGATAGGTGTCCTAGGTAAGTTATAGTCTAGGTTCAAGCATTGCTAATAACCTAATTCCCTATAATCATGGCTCTGATACCAACCTTATCCTTTGTAACCAAAGCCTCGTCACCACGGATTTCCCTCATTAAACTGTTAGGATATACAGTTATTCATCATCTATCCTCAGGGGATTTAAAAATCTTTTTTTCAAAAACCTCCTCTGATTTTCAATTCTCGTCAAAGTCTTGGGCTTTAATAACGAACTCGTGCAATCTGGAAGGGTGGGTGCCTGTATTCTGAGTTTTCTGTCTAGGCAAGCACTTCGTATAAATCTCATCAGACGCGAGACCAGTTGTGCTTACCTGGGAATTCTTGGGATGAGTGTCCACTTATAGGCTAAAGCATGACTTCATTAAGTTATAAGAACCTAACTACTTTGATTAGTCACTGATATTGTTTATTCGTCGAATAAACGATGTCCATCTTGTTGTGTATTTTCTCTCGCCTTCATTCATCTTAAATGATTTTATTCAAAAGTATTCCGTTCTAATATGATGTTTTTCCTTCTTATAGATGCCTCCACGTCGTGAGCCTCAGAATAATGACCCAAATGCTGTGATGGCTGCCCTTATTGCTCAGCAGATTGCTGCGGCACTACCTAATATCTTTGCCCAGGTCAACCAAGCTGCTCATAACAACAATCCTGATCCTCCCTGTACTTTCAAGCAATTTAATTCCTGCAACCCTGCCAAATACTCTGGAAGTGAAGGTGCCACTGCTCTCCTACAGTGGTTTGAGAGTATTGAGAACACGTTTCGACACAGTCTGTGTACCGAGGCCCGAAAGGTAGAATTCGCGACCAGTTGTTTTCAGAAACGAGCTCTAACCTGGTGGAATGGTATTATGAGGGACCGAGGTGCTGAAGATGCTATGGCCCTGACATGGGAAGAATTGAGGGCCCTTATGCTGAAAGAGTTCTGTCCTCGCAATGAAATGTGAGCGCTTGAAGATGAATTTCATGACCTGAAACAGAACAGTGGGGAAAACCGAGCATATATCGACCGTTTTGAAGAGCTGTGTATTCTCTGTCCCAACGCCTTGACAACCCCGGAACGCACCATCGAGAAGTTTATCGGTGGACTCCCCAGCTGTATTAAACACATTGTGACTGGGAGCAAACCAGCCACAATTCGTGACGCGTTCGAACTTTCTGCTATTCTCACTGATGCTCTTGTCAAGGAGGGAGTCTTGACTCGTAAGGGTTATAGTAAAACATCATCAAAGGGTTCGTCTAGTTCGGCCAAGGCAGTTAACGCTAGGGCTCAGTCTTCGAGGAACACCAAGAAGCGAAAGTCAGCCCAGAATTTCGCTATCACTACACCTACTCCTGTTAACCCGATTCCTCCTCCTCCTCCAGCAAAACGACCCTATGACGGTAAAGCACCTCTATGCAACCACTGTAATTATCATCACTCTACCCGTTTTCCTTGCCAGAAGTGCACAAGATGTGGAAGATCAGGTCACTTAGCAACCACTTGCCGTTCTCATCCTTCACCTAATCAAGCTGCTCCTCCTCCCGCTCAGGCTGCCGCTCCTCGTTTTCCTCTGGGTACTTGTTTTAATTGTGGGGACCCGAATCATTTCAAGAAGGAATGCCCCAAGCTCGCCAATGCACCACCAGCTAGGGGTCGTGCATTTAACATCAACGTCAACGAAGCACGTGCCGCCAATGATGTGGTTAACGGTACGTTTCTAGTAAACAACCATTATGCATCTGTTTTATTTGACCCTGGTGCAAATAGGAGCTTTGTTTCATTAGAATTCGAACCTTTGCTTGCTATGACGCGTACGAAGTTAGCTGAACCATTTGAAGTTATTGTTGCATCTGGAGCTCATTCTGTGTTGAATTCTGTTATTGCTGATTGTAAACTCGAGCTACTTGGTCATGTCTTCCCGATCGATCTAATTCCCATGAAGCTTGGATGTTTTGATATTGTCGTGGGCATGGATTGGCTGTCTCCTAATCATGCTGAAGTTGTGTGCTATGACAAATTCGTTCGTGTGTCTCTACCGTCTGGTGAAGTTCTGGAAGTCTGTGGGGAAAGACCATTCAAGGGTCTTAACCTCATATATTGCATATAGGCTCAGAAATATTTACGCAAGAATTACGTGGCGTTTCTAGCCCACGTTGAAGAGAAGAAGGAGAAGTCCAAGAACCTACAAGATATTCCAGTTATTCGGGACTTTCCTGAAGTTTTTCCTGACGATCTGCCTGGTTTGCCTCCTGTACGTCAAGTTGAATTCCGTATTGATCTTGTTCCTGGTGCTAATCCTATTTCCAAATCTCCTTATCGTCTTGCACCTTCTGAGATGCAAGAACTCGCTAACCAACTTCAAGAGCTTTCAGATAAAGGTTTCATCCGTCCCAGTTTCTCTCCTTGGGGAGCCCCAGTCTTATTTATCAAGAAGAAAGATGGTTCTTTTCGCATGTGCATTGATTATCGTGATTTGAACAAACTCACAATCAAAAACCGTTACCCCTTGCCTCGCATTGATGATCTATTCGATCAGTTACAAGGTGCTACCTGCTTCTCGAAGATCGACTTACGCTCCGGTTATCATCAGTTACGTGTTCTTGAAGACGATCTTCCGAAAACAACTTTCCGCACGTGCTATGGTCATTATGAATTCACAGTCATGCCTTTTGGTTTGACAAATGCTCCTACTGTTTTCATGGATTTGATGAATCGTGTCTGCAAACCGTATTTGGATAAGTTCGTCATTGTCTTCATTGACGATATCCTTATCTATTCTAAGACCAAAGCCGATCATAAGGAACACCTTCGTTTAATCTTAGAGCTCCTGAAAAGAGAACGACTTTATGCCAAATTCTCGAAATGTGAATTTTGGCTCAAGGAAGTTCAATTCTTGGGACACGTCGTTAACGACAAAGGGATTCATGTGGATCCTGCAAAGATAGAAGCTGTAAAGAATTGGAGTGTCCCTGCTACCCCAACTGAAATTCGTTCTTTCCTTGGTCTTGCTGGTTATTATCGTCGATTCATTGCCAACTTTTCTAAGATTGCTGTTCCGCTCACGTCCTTAACTCAAAAGGGTAAACCTTTCGAGTGGGGACCTAAACAAGAGGAAGCCTTTCAGACTCTTAAGCAGAAGCTTTGCAACGCTCCTATTCTAGCTCTTCCTGATGGCAACGATGATTTTGTAGTATATTGCGATGCTTCTAATATTGGCTTAGGCTGCGTTCTTATGCAACGGGGCAAAGTTATAGCCTATGCTTCACGTCAGCTGAAAATCCACAAAAAGAACTGCACTACCCATGATCTCGAATTGGGTGTTGTGGTTTTTGCTCTTAAAATCTGGAGACACTATCTGTATGACACGAAATGTGTGATCTTTACTAACCACAAAAGTCTCCAGCACATCTTCGATCAGAAGGAGTTGAATATGCGCCGGCGCAGGTGGGTTGAACTTCTAAACGACTATGATTGTGAAATTCGCTACCATCCTGGAAAAGCGAATGTTGTTGCTGACGCCTTAAGTCGTAAGGAACGTATCAAACTCCATAGCATCCAAATCCATTCTGATATCCAAGCCCGTATTCTTCAAGCTCAGCAAGATGTGGTGTCCACTGGTGATTTACTTGTTGAACTACCCCACAAAATTGATCTTCTCCTCGAGATCAAAGATAATGGCTTGCGACACTTCAAGAACCGTTTGTGGGTTCCAAATCGTAACAACCTTCGTACTCTTTTGATGGACGAAGCCCACAAATCCCGATATTCTATTCATCCCGGTGCTGATAAAATGTATATGGATCTTCGGAAACTTTATTGGTGGCCAGGAATGAAGAAGGATATTGCTCTTTATTTGTCCAAGTGCCTCACATGTTCGAAGGTAAAAGCTGAACACCAACGACCTTCTGGTTTATTGGTACAACCCGAGATCCCTGTATGGAAATGGGAGAACATTACCATGGATCTAGTTACCAAATTGCCACGCACTTCCCGAGGACACGACAGTATCTGGGAGATTGTTGACCGATTGACTAAGTCCGCACACTTTTTGCCTATTCGTGAGGATTACTGTGTTGCCAAGATTTCCAAACTCTACCTTGATGAGATTGTTGCTCGTCATGGTGTGCCATTGAACATCATTTCAGATCGGGACAGTCGTTTCACTTCGCGCTTTTGGAGGCCTTTACAGTCTGCTTTGGGTACTCAACTCAATCTTAGCACCGCCTATCATCCTCAGACTGACGGTCAGTCTGAACGAACCATCCAAACGCTTGAGGATATGCTACAAGCCTGTGTCATAGACTTTGGTGGTAATTGGGATTCTCATCTGCCTTTAATCGAATTCTCTTATAACAACAGTTACCACTCTAGTATCAACATGGCGCCTTTTGAAGCACTCTATGGTCGCAAGTGTCGTTCTCCTATCTGTTGGAACGAGATTGGTGGAGCTCAAATCACTAGTCCCGTATTAATTCAGGAAACGACAGACAAGATCTTAAAAATTCGTGACAACCTCACTGTAGCTAGGAGTCGTCAGAAGAGTTATGCTGATAAACGACGCAAACCCCTGGAATTCCAAGTCGGTGATATGGTTCTTCTTAAGGTTTCTCCTTGGAAGGGTATCGTACGCTTTGGGAAGAAAGGTAAATTGGCTCCTCGTTATGTTGGTCCTTTTAAGATCATCGAAAGGATTGGTAGAGTCGCTTACAAACTTGAGTTGCCTCCCAAACTCAGCAACATTCATCCCACTTTTCATGTCTCCAATCTCAAGAAGTGTCTTGCCGACGAAAACCTCCACGTACCACTCGACGACATTCGCATCAATGATTCCCTGCACTTTGTTGAGAAACCAGTTGAAAACATGGATCGTGAAGTGAAGAAGCTCAGGCGAAGCCGTATACCGATCATTAAAGTACGTTGGGAATCCAAACGTGGCCCAGAGTTCACTTGGGAACGTGAGAATGATATGAAGACCAAGTATCCGCATCTTTTTCCTAAAGTGTCTCCTACGCCAATTTCGGGACGAAATTCTCGAAAGAAGGGGAGACTGTAACCATCTTGGTTTTAATACATGTATTTTTTTATGGTATTGTAACACTCATCATTTAATAAAGAGCAATTTGTTTGATACATGCTTAGTTTTATGCTTTTACATGATTTACCGGCCCAAACACGTGAATATTTGCAATTTTGATTGAGTTTCATAAACAAGGCTACATTAATTACAAGAGCCTAACGTGTCATTATGTGAAAAAAAATAAGTTGAGAGACCTAATTGTCATTCCTTGAAACTTGCTTGAAAACTTTGATTTTAAGTCCGAGGGTAAACCGTCATTATTTGAAAATATAAAGTTCGGGGACTAAATTGTCAATTTTGAAATCTTATAAGTTTGGGTTAAAAGTGTAAATTTTTTAAAACAATAAGTTCAGGGTCCTTTATGACATTTTTGAAACTTATTTTATAAATAAAATAAATGTATATATTTTTGAAATAAAAGTCAAGGGACCATTTGGTCATTTTATGAAACTCGTACTCCAGGGACCAAAATGGTCATTTTTGAAACTGTTATTAACTAAAAAGACTAACCGGGTTAACTTTGTTATAAGGATTCCTATTTAAAAACATAACCTAGTTAGCTTATTTAACTAAACTATTTCAGGGACTGTTTGTGTCTTTTTCAAAAACACAGGGACTAAAGTGTAAACTTTAAAACATTATAACCAAAAAAATGGGTTCGAACCGGCCACAAGAGAAGAGTCGAACCCGCGACACCCCACTCAACAAACGAAAACGTGACCGGTCGGGCTAAGCCCTCATTCGTGAATCATATGGAATTATCTTATACTTATACACTATTCGTTTATAAAATATATGTTCAAACCTGCAAACCCACCGCTGTGTTGCCGGATTTCGACCCAAACCACGTGTTTAGTGGTTTCACTGCCCAATGTTGTTGCACGCGGGATCTTTACCTCGAGACCTACTCTCCCACGCGTTTAATTTTATCCAAGAATGTGCCTGACATAGCGTGATCGGAAAATTTTTTAAAAAATTTGAAAGTGGAATCATACCACTATAATTTGTCGATTTCTGGTCGAATTAAAGTGTTATATAGATTCCCTGAACTCCTACGAACATCCTGCACCTCTCACAATTCACAAACACTTCGAATTCGACCCTCTGTTCGAACCTACAACACTCGCCGGAATTTAGTCGAACCGCCACTTCTGTCGTTATCGGTTAGCTTTTATTTGATCAGTTAAGTTGGTTTTGCTTATATAATGTTCTCCTAGTTCCAATTTAGATATAACATAGATTCCCCCGATTGATTTTGATGTTTGACTTTCGGGTTTGACTCTGATCGTGTATTTGGGGATGATGACCAGTTGGTTTTCAGTATTTAATTTATTTAAACTAAACATAAACACAAACACCAGGCTTAGCCCAGTGGTCTGTGTGTTGTGTGATTAAACTGGAGACCCGGGTTCGAACCCGGGCACCTCCAAATCTTTTTTTTATTTCATTTTATCTATATTTTTAACCTAATATTAATTTTTACATTATTGTTGATCATTATTACACTTATTAAAAATATAAAATCTGATATTTTATTTATAAAACTATTTATTTTGAATTAAAACAGTTTTATTCTTTTAAAATTCATATAAAATCAATTTTAATTACTTAAAGTCTGAAAAATTCAGTATAATCATTTTAAATTATAACCCTTCTGAAAATACTTTCACTGTTATTTTATATAAATTTATATTTTATATGATTAAATCAGTTAAATCACTTAATTATACAGTTAAACTTAATTAATTTAAATTAAATAGCTATATAATTTTTCTGGCCAAAAATACTTTTATGACATTATGTGTATTTTACTGAGTTTATAAAAAAATTCAGTAACTGATTTATTTATTTACATATTATTTTGAATAATTAAAACTTTATAAACTTGTTTATTGTTATTTAACCATTTAAATTCCATTTTATTCATATAAAATTATTCAAGGGCCAAAATAATTATTTTAAATCAGTGATATTTATGTCCAGTAATTAAGATGTTATTCTTAATTTTTCTGATTTAAATTAATTAATTAGAAAATTATTTAGATAATTACCATGTTATTTCATTTTGAAACCATATGTAATTGTTTATTTTAGAAATATATATATTTTGCCATGATAACTATTTTAAATCAGATATATATATGTTCAATAATTAAAAATGTTATTTTTAATTATCTTGACTTAAATTAATTATTTAGATAATTAATTGTATAATTATCATGTTTATCTTGAAAATATATATAAATGCAATTATGATATATATATATATATATATATATGTATACAAATTTTGAGTTAAATATATATATATTTGTTTGTTTTAATTGTACAAATATCATTTCTATATCCATTATTTGTATTACTTAATTATTTGTATAAAATATATTTTTCTTAAATAATCCCTTTAAATTATAACCATGCTCCATTGTTTTCCCCCAATTAGGATTGTTTAAACCCATAGTTACCGCCCTAGTCAAATCGTACAAACATGATAGACATAGTTTCACGTTTATACAGTTGCACATTTTACCCATTTGTTGATGCCAATTTCCGTGTTTCGTGCATGTTCGAATACAATTAGAGTGACGTGGAAATCTTGTTCCCGCAAAACTCTTACCCGTTTACTTGTTTGGAAATTATTCGCAAACAAGGTGAGTTCATAGTTCCCATTTTCTTTTACAATATTTTTGGGATGAAACATATGAAATAATGTGATACAAACCAAATTTGCATTTTGTGGCTATCTTGATTGTTTCTTGCAATTGCTTGATACTTGTTGCTTAACACCTACATTCATTAACTCCATACAAGCCCAGCGGTAATATTATAGCGCTATAGGTGTGACGCCCCATCCTAACTTCCAGATCACTTGTTGTTGTTGTTGTTGTTGTTCACATTTTCGCAATTCGGAAGTTTGGATGATAGATCCGTGTTTACGTCTACAAGGTTTGAATGTTCCACCAAGCATACTTGTATTACTCATTTTGCTAAGATATATCAAATGCCATATTGTTAAACCTTTCATTTCAATATCACATGATTTATTTATTTCCAAACTAACCAAAACCTATGAATTCACTCAACCGTTTGTTGACCCAAATTGTTTTTTTTAACATATGTTTCAGGTGAAAATATTTGAAGTTAGCTTTTGCGAGGACCACATAGGATTACTCAAGACAACTGCCTTAGCTTAAATAAAAACAAAGACTTTTGTGAACAATGTGTTGTACTTGTTTAGTACTAGCTTGGATGTGAATGCAATCCTATTAGCCAAACTTAATTATAATTCAACTTTAATTTAATCACCATGTGCTTATATGCATTCTACCAAGTTTCGTGATGCCCTCGACGTTTCCGCCTCCGGTCTCCGGCCGGAGGCGGAAAAGCCAAAGGTGTCACGAAACTTGATAGAATGCAATTGAGCACATGGAGATTAGATTAAGTTGAAATATAGTTTAAGTTCAATTCAATAGAGTGCATTCACATCTGAAAATATAAGAGTACATAGACAAATACAACATAAATTGTTTCACAAATGATAAATTCGGATTTAATCTAAGGCATAAGTCTTGATCAATCCTATGTAAAATATTCTTGCAAATCATGTCATCAAACATTGTCACCTGAAACATATGTTAGGGAAAATATTTGGGTCAACAAACGGTTGAGTGAATTCATAGGTTTTGTTAGGCAAAAATAACAATGTGATATGAAAATGAGTTAACATTGTGGCATGCGATATGTCTTAAGCAAAAGAGTAATACAAGTAGTCACTTGGTGGTACATTCAAACCTTCGTTATGACGTAACACAGGTCTATCACCACACTTCCAAAAAGTTTCACATGAGTATCAACAACAACAATTGCAACAAATAGTTTCACTGGAAGTGAGATGGGGCGTCACACCTATAGCGCTATAATATAACCGTTGGGCTTTTGCAAGTTAATGAACGTAAACGCGTTAAAGCAACAACAACAAGTATTAAGCAAATGCAAGGACAATCGGGATATCCACAAATAGCAAATAAGTTTGTATCACATTGTATCATATGTTTCATCCCAAAAATAATGTAAAAAGGGACTATGAACTCACCTTGATTTCGGGTATGTCCAAACAAGTATGCAAAGTGTGAGAGTTCTTGGAATTAAGATTCCACGTCACTCTAATTGATTGAACATGCAATAATATGGAATATGTATCAACAATAATGTTTAATTGGATAAATGGAAATCCTAAATCTATAGGATTCGGTAGTGTTTTGTTTAAATGGTAATTATGTGGGTTGGATAACCTAACAAGAGGACTCGGAAAAATGAATATGATGTAAAGGAATTATTTATGAAAAATATTAATTTAACATAAATTATAAAATTGCAAAGATATGTAATTGTTTTAATATAAACCTTTGTAATAATAAATCAAATATAATTAATTAGTATAACTAAATAACATAATTAAATATAATGATTGTTGGTAAAATATTGTACAAGTGATATAATTAATTTATAAAAATTATAAATTAATTTAGATGGTTAAAATATATATATATTGATAAATAATAAATATTTTGTTTAAAAGAATAAATATGATAATTATATGATTAATTATCAAAATAATTATATTACATCTGAATAATTAAAAATTACATTTTTAATTATTGAACTTTAATATTACTGATTTAAAATAATTATTATGGTCTTGAAATCATTTTAAATAAATAAAATGAATTAAAATGATTTAATAACAATAAATAAGTTTATATAAGTTTAATTATCTAAATAATTAAATATAATAAAAATTCAGATTCTAAATTTATATAACCTCAGAATAATGCACATTTTGTCATAAAAATAATTTTGGATGAAAATTATATAGTTATATAATTTAATTACATTAAATTAAACTATATTTATAAGTATAAATACTGATTTAAGAGTTAATTACATAGTTAGTCCCTGTGGTTTGCCTAAAGTAACATACTTAGGTACTAATAGTTTAAAATCACATTCTAGGGTATTAACTTTTTATTTTGTAACGTTTGGAGGTATTAACGTTATTTGTAGGTTTAAAATCACATTCTATTAGTACCCAAGTATGTTATTTTGTGCAAACCACAGGGACTAACTATGTTAATACCCTAGAAGTTAATACCTCCAAATGTTACAAAATGAAAAGTTAATACCCTAGAAGGTGATTTTAAACTATTAGTACCTAAGTACGTTATTTTGTACAAACCACAAGGACTAACTATGTAATTAACTCATTGATTTAATTATATAAATATCAAAATTATATAAAATATCAGTAAAAATATTATTTTTGTAAAGTTTATCATTTAAAATAATTTATATAAAAATTTCAGCATTTAATTCATAAAAATGGATTTATTATGAATTATTAATTATTAAACTGTTTTAATATTATAAAAATTAGTTTTATAAATAATTTTACAGATTTTATATTTTTTAATAAAGGTAACAATATATAATAAAGTTATAAAAATTATGAAAAGGTTAAAAGGATTAAAAATAAAACGATTAAAAACAAAAGCAGACCCCAAGGTTCAAACTTGGGTCTGTGTTGTAACCAAACAGAGTCTTAACCACTGGGCTAAGCTTCTGTTTGTGTTTGGTTTAGGACTGCTAAACTTATAACCAAACAGAACCTGGTCATCTTCTCCAAAGAGAAGTCAAAGTCAGAAGACCCGGTCAAACTAAAAGTCAAACTCGTGATTTCTACGGGTAACCTATGTTATATCTAAATTAAATCCTAGGAATCATTGTACAAGTATAATGGAACTAATTGGAACAATAAAAACGAACCGGTAATGTGTGAAATGACGAATTGGTTAAACTCCGGTGACTTTGAAACTTCCGGCGAGTTGCAGGTTCGAATTCCGGCGATTTCGGATGTTTGAGTGATTGTGAAATGGTGTGGAATGTTGCTACGAATGTAGGGAACTTAAATACACAAAGTTTGGATCTCAGATTCGACACAAATTAGTGGATTAGATCTACTTTAATTTTTTTTTATAAAAAGTTACGATTCACAGTTGTTATAGCACGAATTTGTGTCGATTGAGTGCGAAAAAGGTTGGCAAAGTGGTTGGTAACATGTGGGTAAGCTTTACAGGTCAAAAGAATGGATTAAAAGTCGGTTTTGGTGGCTTTTGGGTCAAAATCCGTAATCTGCGTTGTTGTATAAATAAATTCAGCTTTATTTTAATGTGTGTATATATATAATAAAAATCTTATATCAATCACAACCAAGCTGGTAGACCAGCTTGTTGTGCGCGTGTGTTGTGTGTGGAGGGGCGCGGGTTCGATTCCCGTTTCGTCCGGTTCGAAGGAAAATAAACCTTTTTTATTAAAACTGATTTTAATTAATAATATTAAATTCCTAAGTAGTGTATATATGAATTAATGTTCTATATCTTGCAGCTCCTGTACAGGAGGATAAACTGGTTAAGACACTTCGGTTATAACCTAGAGGTCACGAGTTCGAATCCCGGCAGGGCCGGTCCGATACAGAAGGACCCCCTTTTTTTGACTGATTTTTGAAATTTTACACTTTGGCCCCTGTAGTTTCATTTTTTACAAAAATGGTCCCTGAACTTTCGAAAAGTTACAAAAACAACCCCTAAACTTTGATATAAAATACATGTTTGGTCCCTGAAGTTTCAAAAATTGACATAAATGGTCCCTGTAATATTCAGTTAATTAAACTAACTGGGTTAAGTTTTAAAGAAGAATTTATTATATAAGAATTAACTCAGTTAACATATTTCAGATAAATAGGGTTTTAAAATGGCAGAGTTAGCCCCTAAAGTTTAAGTTTTAGATAATGACCAAATGAACCTTGGACTTTTAAAACTAAATATATATGTTTATTTTTAATAATATAAGTTTCAAAAATGACCAAAAGGACCCTAAACTTGTAGTTTTCAATAATTGCGCTTTTAACCCTTGTATTTCTAAAGTTTCAAAGAATGACAAATTGATCCCTTAGATTGTAGTTTCACAAAATGTCACAATTGGCCCTTATATTTTATGTAACCTTGTTTAATAGCATAAAACTCAACAAATTTGCAATTGTTTCACGTGTTTGTATTGGTATAGGCATGTATAAGCATAAAGCAAGTAAGTTCAAATAAGTTTCATTCCAAATATGGTATTTGTTGCAATGCAAGTCAAAACAAATGCGAGTGTGAAAACCAGGGTGGTTACAGTCTCCCCTACATTAGAAAATTTTGTCCCGAAATTTATTCAAAAGAGACCGTAGAATGTAATTGTAATGATTAGAAAGATAATCAAGTCATTGTTTGGTGCTGATAATTTTGAGGAATTTACGAGGATCATTGTATAAAAATTGTTTTACATGGCGTTAAGTTATGCTGGATTTGTAATGTAAATATTATGCAAACAAATGTGTGTACAAATAAGCAAATAATGGATAATCACATAACCACATAATGTTTTTATCTGCCACCTTACTTAACAAGGCTTACTATGATTCTCATGCGTCGAACCTCGTAATTAAGTGTGCACCCAAAATTACGCGTTTCGTCGCATGGTCCACATAGCACTTCTAGTTAAGTGAGGAAAACAAATAAGATTGAGGTATTGTTTAAATCAAACAAGCATCAATATAACACAACATCAACTGAATCAAAACGTATTTCACATTAGCAATTATAGCATTGTTTGTTTGACAGTCTATTGAACAAATTTACATTTGAAATAAGTCATGTAACGGATCAAATTCAGGATTATAAGGTGGTGGAGGTGGTGGAGGTGGTAGAGGCAGTTGCATATGATCAGTTAATTGTCTCAGCATGCTTTCCAACCATTGATTTTTTTCTGTTAACCATTTTATTTGTTGAGACAAATTTCGAACTTGATTGTTTAACCTAGTCACTTCGACTCCCATTGAATCTGGAGGTAGATACATTTGAGGCATCGTACTTGGGCCTGCTATATCAGTTGGTGGCAGTTGTTCTACTTCGTTCAATAGTGACTGGAAAGACTGTGGCAGTAACGGTGATTGCAAAAATGATTCCGATACTAATTGATCTTGGATCATCATGCTTTCATCAAACAAAGCTTCTTGCGTCGTTGGATCCTCCTCGAAAACTATCGGTGAGAAGCTTTGTAAGAAGTTTGGTGTTGATGGTTGGGATAAGTTAGTTGTAATATGTTCTTGTATGTATGGCAGCGGTGGTTGCATATCAAATCGATAAAAAGACGATTAAGGAAGCTGCAACAATGATTGTTGTAAATTTTGTGGGGAGGTATTTTCTAAGATAACTGGAGCTCCCTCCGACTGGGATGGTTGAGTTAGTGTATCAATATGAATAGGGGTTAGCCTAATGGTGTAAAAATTTACAATCCCAGGTGCCTTTCGTGGAGATAATCCTCGGATAATCTGATCACTTAAGACACCTAATGATTTTGCTATTTTTGTAATGTAAGACCCTCCCATGAGACTTCTCAGAGGATGTGATTGTTGACTAGAAAAATATACAGCAAGCTCGTGGGCAATATTACAAGTAACTTGCTCAAAAATACTATACAGATAGAAAAGTTCGATTGTTCTAACCCTTTGTTGACTAATGGTTTGACAAATGCTCCTGCTGTTTTCATGGATTTGATGAATCGTGTCTGCAAACCGTATTTGGATAAGTTCGTCATTGTCTTCATTGACGATATCCTTATCTATTCTAAGACCAAAGCCGATCGTAAGGAACACCTTCGTTTAATCTTAGAGCTCCTGAAAAGAGAACAACTTTATGCCAAATTCTTGAAATGTGAATTTTGGCTCAAGGAAGTTCAATTCTTGGGACACGTCGTTAACGACAAAGGGATTCATGTGGATCCTGCGAAGATAGAAGCTGTAAAGAATTGGAGTGTCCCTGCTACCCCAACTGAAATTCGTTCTTTCCTTGGTCTTGCTGGTTATTATCGTCGATTCATTGCCAACGTTTCTAAGATTGCTGTTCCGCTCACGTCCTTAACTCAAAAGGGTAAACTTTTCGAGTGGGGACCTAAACAAGAGGAAGCCTTTCAGACTCTTAAGCAGAAGCTTTGCAACGCTCCTATTCTAGCTCTTCCTGATGGCAACGATGATTTTGTAGTATATTGCGATGCTTCTAATCTTGGCTTAGGCTGCGTTCTTATGCAACGGGGCAAAGTTATAGCCTATGCTTCACGTCAGCTGAAAATCCACGAAAAGAACTACACTACCCATGATCTCGAATTGGGTGCTGTGGTTTTTGCTCTTAAAATCTGGAGACACTATTTGTATGGCACGAAATGTGTGATCTTTACTGACCACAAAAGTCTCCAGCACATCTTCGATCAGAAGGATTTGAATATGCGCCAGCGCAGGTGGGTTGAACTTCTAAACGACTATGATTATGAAATTCGCTACCATCCTGGAAAAGCGAATGTTGTTGCTGACACCTTAAGTCGTAAGGAACGTATCAAACTCCATAGCATCCAAATCCATTCTGATATCCAATCCCGTATTCTTCAAGCTTAGCAAGATGTGGTGTCCAGTGGTGATTTACTTGTTGAACTACCCCACAAAATTGATCTTCTCCTCGAGATCAAAGATAATGGCTTGCGACACTTCAAGAACCGTTTGTGGGTTCCAAATCGTAACAAACTTCGTACTCTTTTGATGGACGAAGCCCACAAATCCCGATATTCTATTCATCCCAGTGCAGATAAAATGTATATGGATCTTCGGAACCTTTATTGGTGGCCAGGAATGAAGAAGGATGTTGCTCTTTATGTGTCCAAGTGCCTCACATGTTCGAAGGTAAAAGCTGAACACCAACGACCTTCTGGTTTATTGGTACAACCCGAGATCCCTGTATGGAAATGGGAGAACATTACCATAGATCTAGTTACCAAATTGCCACGCACTTCCCGAGGACACGACAGTATCTGGGTGATTGTTGACCGATTGACTAAGTCCGCACACTTTTTGCCTATTCGTGAGGATTACTCTGTTGCCAAGATTTCCAAACTCTACCTTGATAAGATTGTTGCTCGTCATGGTGTGCCATTGAACATCATTTCTGATCGTGACAGTCGTTTCACTTCGCGCTTTTGGAAGACTTTACAGTCTGCTTTGGGTACTCAACTCAATCTTAGCACCGCCTATCATCCTCAGACCGACGGTCAGTCTGAACGAACCATCCAAACGCTTGAGGATATGCTACAAGCCTGTGTCATAGACTTTGGTGGTAATTGGGATTCTCATATGCCTTTAATCGAATTCTCTTATAACAACAGTTACCACTCTAGTATCAACATGGCGCCTTTTGAAGCACTCTATGGTCGCAAGTGTGGTTCTCATATCTGTTGGAACGAGATAGGTGGAGCTCAAATCACTGGTCCCGTATTAATTCAGGAAACGACAGACAAGATCTTAAAAATCCGTGACAACCTCACTGTAGCTAGGAGTCGTCAGAAGAGTTATGCTGATAAACGACGCAAACCCCTGGAATTTCAAGTCGGCGATATGGTTCTTCTTAAGGTTTCTCCTTGGAAGGGTATCGTACACTTTGGGAAGAAAGGTAAACTCGCTCCTCGTTATGTTGGTCCTTTTAAGATCATCGAAAGGATTGGTAGAGTCGCTTACAAACTTGAGTTGCCTCCCAAACTCAGCAACATTCATCCCACTTTTCATGTCTCCAATCTCAAGAAGTGTCTTGCCGACGAAAACCTCCACGTACCACTCGACGACATTCGCATCAATGATTCCCTGCACTTTGTTGAGAAACCAGTTGAAATCATGGATCGTGAAGTGAAGAAGCTCAGGCGAAGCCGTATACCGATCGTTAAAGTACGTTGGGAATCCAAACGTGGCCCAGAGTTCACTTGGGAACGTGAGAATGATATGAAGACCAAGTATCCGCATCTTTTTCCTAAAGTGTTTCCCACGCCAATTTCGGGACGAAATTCTCGAAAGAAGGGGAGACTGTAACCTTCTTGGTTTTCATACATGTATTTGTTTATGGTATTGTAACACTCATCATTTAATAAAGAGCAATTTGTTTGATACATGCTTAGTTTTATGCTTTTACATGATTTACCGGCCCAAACACGTGAATATTTGCAATTTTGATTGAGTTTCATAAACAAGGCTACATTAATTACAAGGGCCTAATGTGTCATTATGTGAAAAAAAATAAGTTGAGAGACCTAATTGTCATTCCTTGAAACTTGCTTGAAAACTTTGATTTTAAGTCCGAGGGTAAACCGTCATTATTTGAAAATATAAAGTTCGGGGACTAAATTGTCATTTTTGAAATCTTATAAGTTTGGGTCAAAAGTGTAAATTTTTGAAAACTATAAGTTAAGGGTCCTTTATGACATTTTTGAAACTTATTTTATAAATAAAATAAATGTATATATTTTTTAAATAAAAGTCAAGGGACCATTTGGTCATTTTATGAAACTCGTACTCTAGGGACCAAAATGGTCATTTTTGAAACAGTTTTTAACTTAAAAGACTAACCGGGTTAACTTTGTTATAAGGATTCCTATTTAAAAACGTAACCTAGTTAGCTTATTTAACTAAACTATTTCGGGGACTGTTTGTGTCTTTTTCAAAAACACAGGGACAAAAGTGTAAACTTTAAAACATTAAAACAAAAAAATGGGTTCGAACCGGCCACAAGAGAAGAGTCGAACCCGCGACACCCCACTCAGCAAACGAACACGTGACCGGTCGGGCTAAGCCCTCATTCGTGAATCATATGGAATTATCTTATACTTATACACTATTCGTTTATAAAATATATGTTCAAACCTGCAAACCCACCGCTGTGTTGCCGGATTTCGACCCAAACCACGTGTTTAGTGGTTTCATTGCCCAATGTTGTTGCACGCGGGATCTTTACCTCGAGACCTACTCTCCCACGCGTTTAATTTTATCCAGGAATGTGCCTGACATCGCATGATCGGAAAATTTAAAAAAAAATTGAAAGTGGAATCATACCACTATAATTTGTAGATTTCTGGTCGAATTAAAGTGTTATATAGATTCCCTGAACTCCTACGAACATCCTGCACCTCTCACAATTCACAAACACTTCGAATTAGACCCTCTGTTCGAACCTGCAACACTCGCCGGAGTTCAGTCGCCGGAATTTAGTCGAACCGCCACTTCTGTCGTTACCGGTTAACTTTTATTTGATCAATTAAGTCGGTTTTGCTTATATAATGTTCTCCTAGTTCCAATTTAGATATAACATAGATTCCCCCGATTGATTTTGATGTTTGACTTTCGGGTTTGACTCTGATCGTGTATTTGGGGAAGATGACCAGTTGGTTTTCAGTATTTAATTTATTTAAACTAAACATAAACACAAACACCAGGCTTAGCCCAGTGGTCTGTGTGTTGTGTGATTAAACTGGAGACCCGGGTTCGAACCCGGGCACCTCCAAATCTTTTTTTTTATTTCATTTTATCTATATTTTTAACCTGATATTAATTTTTACATTATTGTTGATCATTATTACACTTATTAAAAATATAAAATCTAATATTTTATTTATAAAACTATTTATTTTGAATTAAAACAGTTTTATTCTTTCAAAATTCATATAAAATCAATTTTAATTAGTTAAAGTCTGAAAAATTCAGTATAATCATTTTAAATTATAACTCTTCTGAAAATATCACTTTCACTGTTATTTTATATAAATTTATATTTTATATGATTAAATCAGTTAAATCACTTAATTATATAGTTAAACTTAATTAATTTAAATTAGGAATAATGGAATTTAATAATCTCAACTTTCACCAGTTGGCCGGCAACGAACCCAACTTCAAAAATAGCCACTGGTGGTCCCAACTTTTGACATTTTGTAAAACATTGGACCCTTGCTAACACCGTTATAACGTTGATGACGTGGCATGATAACGTGTCATAACTTTTAAACTGGGCATGATGACGTGGCTTTGAACCAAATCCAATCTCTCCAACCTTAACCTGCTAATCGATTCCCCTCTTCAACATTAAAACGCCCGATTCAAGAACTCCTTTGCGTCTGTTTCAAGAACCCCTCTTATCTTCAACCTCTGGTACTCAACCTCTGTTCATCGTCTTCAACCTCTGGCACTGTTCATCGTCTTCAACCAGTGGCACTGTTCATCGTCTTCAACCTCTGGTACTCAACCTTTGTTCATCGTCTTCAACCTCTGGTACTGTTCATCGTCTTCAACCTCTGGTACTCAACCTCTGTTCATCGTCTTCAACCTCTGGTACTCAACCTCTGTTCATCGTCTTCAACCTCTGTCACTAACTAACCTGCTCAATCTACCATTACCACCAGGTACACAATAATAAAGATGAAAATCCTTGGGAGAGAGTATGAAATTAGGGATTAGGGTTTGATTTCAATGTTGTCTAAATGATTGTGAGAATAGTGAAGGGTTTAAGTATCAATTGTAGTGAATGGATATTATTTGGATCTTGTTAATTTATTGTAAATGCCACATATTCAAGTTCAAAGCCACATATTCAAGTTCAAAGCCATGTCATCATGCCCAGTTTAAAAGTAATGACATGTCATCATGTCACGTCATCAACGTTATAACAGTGTTAGCAAGGGTCCAATGTTTTACAAAATGTCAAAAGTTGGGACCGCCAGTGGCTATTTTTGAAGTTGGGTCCGTTGCCGGCCAATTGGTGAAAGTTGGGATTATTAAAATCTATTATTCCTTTAAATTAAATAGCTATATAATTTTTCTGGCCGAAAATATTTTTATGACATTATGTGTATTTTTCTGAGTTTATAAAAAAATTCAGTAACTGATTTATTTATTTACATATTATTTTGAATAATTAAAACTTTATAAACTTGTTTATTGTTATTTAACCATTTAAATTCCATTTTATTCATATAAAATTATTCAAGGGCCAAAATAATTATTTTAAATCAGTGATATTTATGTCCAGTAATTAAAGATGTTAATCTTAATTTTTCTGATTTAAATTAATTAATTATAAAATTATTTAGATAATTACCATGTTATTTCATTTTGAAACCATATGTAATTGTTTATTTTAGAAATATATATATTTTTCCTTGATAACTATTTTAAATAAGATATATATATTCAATAATTAAAAATGTTATTTTTAATTATCTTGGCTTAAATTAATTATTTAGATAATTAATTGTATAATTATCATGTTTATCTTGAAAATATATATAATTGCAATTATGATATATATATGTATACAAATTTTGAGTTAAATATATATATTTGTTTGTTTTAATTATACAAATATCATTTCTATATCAATTATTTGTATAACTTAATTATTTGTATAAAATATATTTTTCTTAAATAATCCCTTTAAATTATAACCATGCTCCCTTGTTTTCCCCCAATTAGGATTGTTTAAACCCATAGTTACCGCCCTAGTCAAACCGTACAAACATGATAGACATAGTTTCCCGTTTATACAGTTGCACATTTTACCCATTTGTTGATGCCAATTTCCGTGTTTCGTGCATGTTCGAATACAATTAGAGTGACGTGGAAATGTTGTTCCCGCAAAACTCTTACCCGTTTACTTGTTTCGAAATTATTCGCAAACAAGGTGAGTTCATAGTTCGCATTTTCTTTTACAATATTTTTGGGATGAAACATATGAAATAATGTGATACAAACTAATTTACATTTTGTGGCTATCTTGATTGTTTCTTGCAATTGCTTGATACTTGTTGCTTAACACCTACATTCATTAATTCATTACAAGCCCAGCGATAATATTATAGCGCTATAGGTGTGACGCCCCATCCTAACTTCCAGATCACTTGTTGTTGTTGTTGTTGTTCACATTTTCGCAATTCGGAAGTTTGGATGATAGATCCGTGTTTACGTCTACAAGGTTTGAATGTTCCACCAAGCATACTTGTATTACTCATTTTGCTAAGATATATCAAATGCCATATTGTTAAACATTTTATTTCATTATCACATGATTTATTTATTTCCAAACTAACCAAAACCTATGAATTCACTCAACCGTTTGTTGACCCAAATTGTTTTTTTTTTCATATGTTTCAGGTGAAAACATTTGAAGTTAGCTTTTGCAAGGACCACATAGGATTGCTCAAGACAAGTGCCTTAGCTTAAATAAAAACAAAGACTTTTGTGAACAATGTGTTGTACTTGTTTAGTACTAGCTTGGATGTGAATGCAATCCTATTAGCCAAACTTAATTATAATTCAACTTTAATTTAATCACGAAACTTGGTAAAATGCATATAAGCACATGGTGAAAATATTAAAAAATGTAAATTTTGATTGAGTTTCATAAACAAGTACAATTAGCCAGCCTATTAAAAAATGTAAATTTTGATTGAGTTTCATAAACAAGTACAATTTTATGAAACTCAATCAAAATTTACATTTTTTAATATTTTCACCATGTGCTTATATGCATTTTACCAAGTTTCGTGATTAAATTAAAGTTGAATTATAATTAAGTTTGGCTAATAGGATTGCATTCACATCTAAGCTAGTACTAAACAAGTACAACACATTGTTTACAAAAGTCTTTATTTTTATTTAAGCTAAGGCACTTGTCTTGAGCAATCCTATGTGGTCCTTGCAAAAGCTAACTTCAAATATTTTCACCTGAAACATATGTAAAAAAAAAAACAATTTGGGTCAACAAACGGTTGAGTGAATTCATACGTTTTGGTTAGTTTGGAAATAAATAAATTATGTGACAATGAAATGAAATGTTTAACAATATGGCATTTGATATATCTTAGGAAAATGAGTAATACAAGTATGCTTGGTGGAACATTCAAACCTTGTAGACGTAAACACTGATCTATCATCCAAACTTCCGAATTGCGAAAATGTGAACAACAACAACAACAACAACAAGTGATCTGGAAGTTAGGATGGGGTGTCACACCTATAGCGCTATAATATTACCGCTGGGCTTGTACGGAGTTAACTGTTGTTATAAGAGAATTCGATTAAAGGCAGATGAGAATCCCAATTACCACCAAAGTCTATGACACAGGCTCGTAGCATATCCTCAAGCGTTTGGATGGTTCGTTCAGACTGGCCGTCGGTCTGAGGATGATAGGCGGTGCTAAGATTGAGTTGAGTACCCAAAGCAGACTGTAAAGTCCTCCAAAAGCGCAAAGTGAAATGACTGTCACGATCAGAAATGATGTTCAATGGCACACCATGACGAGCAACAATCTCATCAAGGTAAAGTTTGGAAATCTTGGCAACAGAGTAATCCTCACGAATAGGCAAAAAATGTGCGGATTTAGTCAATCGGTCAACAATCACCCAGATACTGTCGTGTCCTCGGGAAGTGCGTGGCAATTTGGTAACTAGATCCATGGTAATGTTCTCCCATTTCCATACAGGGATCTCGGGTTGTACCAATAAACCAGAAGGTCGTTGGTGTTCAGCTTTTACCTTCGAACATGTGAGGCACTTGGACACATAAAGAGCAATATCCTTCTTCATTCCTGGCCACCAATAATTAGAAAATTATTTAGATTATTACCATGTTATTTCATTTTGAAACCATATGTAATTGTTTATTTTAGAAATGTATATATTTTGCCCCTGTAACCATCTTGGTTTTCATATATGTATTTGTTTATGGTATTGTAACACTCATCATTTAATAAAGAGCAATTTGTTTGATACATGCTTAGTTTTATGCTTTTACATGATTTACCGGCCCAAACACGTGAATATTTGCAATTTTGATTGAGTTTCATAAACAAGGCTACATTAATTACAAGGGCCTAATGTGTCATTATGTGAAAAAAATAAGTTGAGAGACCTAATTGTCATTCCTTGAAACTTGCTTGAAAACTTTGATTTTAAGTCCGAGGGTAAACCGTCATTATTTGAAAATATAAAGTTCGGGGACTAAATTGTCATTTTTGAAATCTTATAAGTTTGGGTTAAAAGTGTAAATTTTTGAAAACTATAAGTTCAGGGTCCTTTATGACATTTTTGAAACTTATTTTATAAATAAAATAAATGTATATATTTTTGAAATAAAAGTCAAGGGACCATTTGGTCATTTTATGAAACTCGTACTCCAGGGACCAAAATGGTCATTTTTGAAACTGTTTTTAACTAAAAAGACTAACCGGGTTAACTTTGTTATAAGGATTCCTATTTAAAAACATAACCTAGTTAGCTTATTTAACTAAACTATTTCGGGGATTGTTTGTGTCTTTTTCAAAAACACAGGGACTAAAAGTGTAAACTTTAAAACATTAAAACAAAAAAATGGGTTCGAACCGGCCACAAGAGAAGAGTCGAACCCACGACACCCCACTCAGCAAACGAACACGTGGCCGGTCGGGCTAAGCCCTCATTCGTGAATCATATGGAATTATCTTATACTTATACACTATTCGTTTATAAAATATATGTTCAAACCTGCAAACCCACCGCTGTGTTGCCGGATTTCGACCCAAACCACGTGTTTAGTGGTTTCACTGCCCAATGTTGTTGCACGCGGGATCTTTACCTCGAGACCTACTCTCCCACGCGTTTAATTTTATCCAAGAATGTGCCTGACATCGTATGATCGGAAAATTTTAAAAAAATTTGATAGTGGAATCATACCACTATAATTTGTCGATTTCTGGTCGAATTAAAGTGTTATATAGATTCCCTGAACTCCTACGAACATCATGCACCTCTCACAATTCACAAACACTTCGAATTAGACACTCTGTTCGAACCTGCAACACTCGCTGGAGTTCAGTCGCCGGAATTTAGTCGAACCGCCACTTCTGTCGTTACCGAGTGACGTGGAAATCTTGTTCCCGCAAAACTCTTACCCGTTTACTTGTTTGGAAATTATTCGCAAACAAGGTGAGTTCATAGTTCCCATTTTCTTTTACAATATTTTTGGGATGAAACATATGAAATAATGTGATACAAACCAAATTTGCATTTTGTGGCTATCTTGATTGTTTGTTGCAATTGCTTGATACTTGTTGCTTAACACCTACATTCATTAACTCCGTACAATCCCAGCGGTAATATTATAGCGCTATAGGTGTGATGCCCCATCCTAACTTCCAGATCACTTGTTGTTGTTGTTGTTCACATTTTCGCAAGTTGGAAGTTTGGATGATAGATCCGTGTTTACGTCTACAAGGTTTGAATGTTCCACCAAGCATACTTGTATTACTCATTTTGCTAAGATATATCAAATGCCATATTGTTAAACATTTCATTTCATTATCACATGATTTATTTATTTCCAAACTAACCAAAACCTATGAATTCACTAAACCGTTTGTTGACCCAAATTGTTTTTTTAACATATGTTTCAGGTGAAAATATTTGAAGTTAGCTTTTGCAAGGACCACATAGGATTGCTCAAGACAACTGCCTTAGCTTAAATAAAAACAAAGACTTTTGTGAACAATGTGTTGTACTTGTTTAGTACTAGCTTGGATGTGAATGCAATCCTATTAGCCAAACTTAATTATAATTCAACTTTAATTTGATCACCATGCACTTATATGCATTCTACCAAGTTTTGTGATGCCCTCGACATTTCCGCCTCCGGTCAGGGTGTCATAGGTTGGTATCAGAGCCATGGTTTTAGGGAATTAGGTTATTAGCAATGCTTGAACCTAGACTATAACTTACCTAGGACACCTATCCACTAGATACTCTGTCCGCATCCTTGTCCTTATCCCTATCCTTATCCTTTGTAACCAAAGCCTCGTCACCACGGATTTCCCTCATTAAATTGTTAGGATATACAGTTATTCATCATCTGTCCTCTGGTGATTTAAAAATCTTTTTTTTCAAAAACCTCCTCTGATTTTCAATTCTCGTCAAAGTCTTGGGCTTTAATAACGAACTCGTGCAATCTGGAAGGGTGGGTGCCTGTATTCTGAGTTTTCTGTCTAGGCAAGCACTTCGTATAAATCTCATCAGACGCGAGACCAGTTGTGCTTACCTGGGAATTCTTGGGATGAGTGTCCACTTATAGGCTAAAGCATGACTTCATTAAGTTATAAGAACCCAACTACTTTGATTAGTCACTGATATTGTTTATTCGTCGAATAAACGATGTCCATCTTGTTGTGTATTTTCTCTCGCCTTCATTGATTTTAAATGATTTTATTCAAAAGTATTCCGTTCTAATCTGATGTTTTTTCCTTCTTATAGATGCCTCCACATCGTGAGCCTCAGAATAATGACCCAAATGCTGAGATGGCTGCCCTTATTGCTCAGCAGATTGCTGCGGTGCTACCTAATATCTTTGCCCAGGTCAACCAAGCTGCTCATGTTAACAACAATCCTGATCCTCCCTGTACTTTCAAGCAATTTAATTCTTGCAACCCTGCCAAATACTCTGGAAGTAAAGGTGCCACTGCTCTCCTACAGTGGTTTGAGAGTATTGAGAACATGTTTCAACACAGTCTGTGTACCGAGGCCCGAAAGGTAGAATTCGCGACCAGTTGTTTTCAGAAACGAGCTTTAACCTGGTGGAATGGTATTATGAGGGACCGAGGTGCTGAAGATGCTATGGCCCTGACATGGGAAGAATTGAGGGCCCTTATGCTGAAAGAGTTCTGTCCTCGCAACGAAATGCGAGCGCTTGAAGATGAATTTCATGACCTGAAACAGAACAGTGGGGAAAACCGAGCATATATCGATCGTTTTGAAGAGCTGTGTATTCTCTGTCCCAACGCCTTGAAAACCCCGGAACGCACCATCGAGAAGTTTATCGGTGGACTCCCCAGCTGTATTAAACACATTGTGACTGGGAGCAAACCAGCCACAATTCGTGACGCGTTCGAACTTTCTGCTATTCTCACTGATGCTCTTGTCAAGGAGGGAGTCCTGACTCGTAAGGGTGATGGTAAAACGTCATCAAAGGGTTCGTCTAGTTCGACCAAGGCAGTTAGCGCTAGGGCTCAGTCTTCGAGGAACGCCAAGAAGCGAAAGTCAGCCCAGAATTTCGCTATCACTACACCTGCTCCTGTTAACCAGATTCCTCCTCCGCCAGCAAAACAACCCTATGATGGTAAAGCACCTCTATGCAACCACTGTAATTATCATCACTCTACCCGTTTTCCTTGCCAGAAGTGCACAAGTTATGGAAGATCAGGTCACTTAGCAGCCACTTGCCGTTCTCATCCTGCACCTAATCAAGCTGCTCCTCCTCCCACTCAGGCTGCCGCTCCTCGTTTTCCTCTGGGTACTTGTTTTAATTGTGGGGACCCGAATCACTACAAGAAGGAATGCCCCAAGCTCGCCAATGCACCACCAGCTAGGGGTCGTGCATTTAACATCAACGTCAATGAAGCACGTGTCGCTAATGATGTGGTTAACGGTACGTTTCTAGTAAACAACCATTATGCATCTGTTTTATTTGACCCTGGTGCAAATAGGAGCTTTGTTTCATTAGAATTCGAACCTTTGCTTGCTATGCCGCGTACGAAGTTAGCTGAACCGTTTGAAGTTATTGTTGCATCCGGAGCCCATTTTGTGTTGAATTCTGTTATTGCTGATTGTAAACTCGAGCTACTCGGTCATGTCTTCCCGATCGATCTTATTCCCATGAAGCTTGGATGTTTCGATATTGTCGTAGGCATGGATTGGCTGTCTCCTAATCATGCTGAAGTTGTGTGCTATGACAAATTCGTTCGTGTGTCTTTACCGTCTGGTGAAGTTCTGGAAGTCTGTGGGGAAAGACCATTCAAGGGTCTTAACCTCATATCTTGCATACATGCTCAGAAATATTTATGCAAGAATTACGTGGCGTTTCTAGCCCACGTTGAAGAGAAGAAGGAGAAGACCAAGAACCTACAAGATATTCCAGTTATTCGGGACTTTCCTGAAGTTTTTCCTGACGATCTGCCTGGTTTGCCTCCTGTACGTCAAGTTGAATTCCGTATTGATCTTGTTCCTGGTGCTAATCCTATTGCCAAATCTCCTTATCGTCTTGCACCTTCTGAGATGCAAGAACTCGCTAACCAACTTCAAGAGCTTTCAGATAAAGGTATCATCCATCCCAGTTTCTCTCCTTGGGGAGCCCCAGTCTTATTTGTCAAGAAGAAAGATGGTTCTTTTCACATGTGCATTGATTATCGTGAGTTGAACAAACTCACAATCAAAAACCGTTACCCCTTGCCTCGCATTGATGATCTATTCGATCAGTTACAAGGTGCTACCTGCTTCTCGAAGATCGACTTGCACTCCGGTTATCATCAGTTACGTGTTCTTGAAGACGATATTCCGAAAACAGCTTTCCGCACGCGCTATGGTCATTATGAATTCACAGTCATGCCTTTTGGTTTGACAAATGCTCCTACTGTTTTCATGGATTTGATGAATCGTGTCTGCAAACCGTATTTGGATAAGTTCGTCATTGTCTTCATTGACGATATCCTTATCTATTCTAAGACCAAAGCCGATCGTAAGGAACACCTTCGTTTAATCTTAGAGCTCCTGAAAAGAGAACAACTTTATGCCAAATTCTCGAAATGTGAATTTTGGCTCAAGGAAGTTCAATTCTTGGGACACGTCGTTAACGACAAAGGGATTCATGTGGATCCTGCGAAGATAGAAGCTGTAAAGAATTGGAGTGTCCCTGCTACCCCGACTGAAATTCGTTCTTTCCTTGGTCTTGCTGGTTATTATCGTCGATTCATTGCCAACTTTTCTAAGATTACTGTTCCGCTCACGTCCTTAACTCAAAAGGGTAAACCTTTCGAGTGGGGACCTAAACAAGAGGAAGCCTTTCAGACTCTTAAGCAGAAACTTTGCAACGCTCCTATTCTAGCTCTTCCTGATGGCAACGATGATTTTGTAGTATATTGCAATGCTTCTAATCTTGGCTTAGGCTACGTTCTTATGCAACGGGGCAAAGTTATAGCCTATGCTTCACGTCAGCTGAAAATCCACGAAAAGAACTACACTACCCATGATCTCGAATTGGGTGCTGTGGTTTTTGCTCTTAAAATCTGGAGACACTATCTGTATGGCATGAAATGTGTGATCTTTACTGACCACAAAAGTCTCCAGCACATCTTCGATCAGAAGGATTTGAATATGCGCCAGCGCAGGTGGGTTGAACTTCTAAACGACTATGATTGTGAAATTCGGTACCATCCTGGAAAAGCGAATGTTGTTGCTGACGCCTTAAGTCGTAAGGAACGTATCAAACTCCATAGCATCCAAATCCATTCTGATATCCAAGCCCGTATTCTTCAAGCTCAGCAAGATGTGGTGTCCAGTGGTGATTTACTTGTTGAACTACCCCACAAAATTAATCTTCTCCTCGAGATCAAAGATAATGGCTTGTGACACTTCAAGAACCGTTTGTGGGTTCCAAATCATAACAACCTTCGTACTCTTTTGATGGACGAAGCCCACAAATCCCGATATTCTATTCATCCCGGTGCTGATAAAATGTATACGGATCTTCGGAACCTTTATTGGTGGCCAGGAATGAAGATGGATGTTGCTCTTTATGTGTCCAAGTGCCTCACATGTTCAAAGGTAAAAGCTGAACACCAACGACCTTCTGGTTTATTGGTACAACCCAAGATCCCTGTATGGAAATGGGAGAACATTACCATGGATCTAGTTACCAAATTGCCATGCACTTCCCGAGGACACGACAGTATCTGGGTGATTGTTGACCGATTGACTAAATCCGCACACTTTTTGCCTATTCGTGTGGATTACTCTGTTGCCAAGATTTCCAAACTTAACCTTGATGAGATTGTTGCTCGTCATGGTGTGCCATTGAACATCATTTCTGATCATGACAGTCATTTCACTTCGCGCTTTTGGAGGACTTTACAGTCTGCTTTGGGTACTCAACTCAATCTTATCACCGCTTATCATCCTCAGACCGACGGTCAGTCTGAACGAACCATCCAAACACTTGAGGATATGCTACGAGCCTGTGTCATCGACTTTGGTGGTAATTGGGATTCTCATCTGCCTTTAATCGAATTCTCTTATAACAACAGTTACCATTCTAGTACCAACATGGCACCTTTTGAAGCTCTCTATGGTCGCAAGTGTCGTTCTCCTATCTGTTTGAACGAGATTGGTGAAGCTCAAATCACTGGTCCCGTATTAATTCAGGAAATGACAGACAAGATCTTAAAAATCCGTGACCACCTCACTGTAGCTAGGAGTCGTCAGAAGAGTTATGCTGATAAACAACGCAAACCCCTGGAATTCCAAGTCGGCGATATGGTTCTTCTTAAGGTTTCTCCTTGAAGGGTATCGTACGCTTTGGGAAGAAAGGTAAACTAGCTCCTCGTTATGTTGGTCCTTTTAAGATCATCGAAAGGATTGGTAGAGTCGCTTACAAACTTGAGTTGCCTCCCAAACTCAGCAACATTCATCCCACTTTTCATGTCTCCAATCTCAAGAAGTGTCTTGCCGACGAAAACCTCCACGTACCACTCGACGACATTCGCATCAATGATTCCATGCACTTTGTTGAGAAACCAGTTGAAATCATGGATCGTGAAGTGAAGAAGCTCAGGCGAAGCCGTATACCGATCGTTAAAGTACGTTGGGAATCCAAACGTGGCCCAGAGTTCACTTGGGAACGTGAGAATGATATGAAGACCAAGTATCCGCATCTTTTTCCTAAAGTGTCTCCTACGCCAATTTCGGGACGAAATTATGGAAAGAAGGGGAGACTGTAACCATCTTGGTTTTCATACATGTATTTGTTTATGGTATTGTAACACTCATCATTTAATAAAGAGCAATTTGTTTGATACATGCTTAGTTTTATGCTTTTACATGATTTACCGGCCCAAACACGTGAATATTTGCAATTTTGATTGAGTTTCATAAACAAGGCTACATTAATTACAAGGGCCTAATGTTTCATTATGTGAAAAAAAATAGGTTGAGAGACCTAATTGTCATTCCTTGAAACTTGCTTGAAAACTTTGATTTTAAGTCCAGGGTAAACCGTCATTATTTGAAAATATAAAGTTCGGGGACTAAATTGTCATTTTTGAAATCTTATAAGTTTGGGTTAAAAGTGTAAATTTATGAAAACTATAATTTCAGGGTCCTTTATGACATTTTTGAAACTTATTTTATAAATAAAATAAATGTATATATTTTTGAAATAAAAGTCAAGGGACCATTTTGTAACACCCCGTGTTTTCACGAGTGAAAGTCAAAGTCAAGGTCAAAGTCAACGACCGATTTCGCGCGACTCGACTCGTAGAAGTGTTTTTATTTTATTTATATTATGTGGAGTAAGTGTCGTTCATTGCAATAATCGAATCGTGGTAACCATGTTTCAATCGACCTACGACTGTGAATGATAGGAAGTAACAATGCGATAAAGTTAATCAAGCTATGCTAATCAAATCGACATCGAACCGTAACTCGAACTGTGTATTTTGCTTGTGTTTATACGTGTGTGTGTGCCTTACGTGTTACCTGTGCATGTTTATTTACGTTTTGTTGAGATAATCAAGCGAACTCAATCGAACTCGAAGTCTAACTCGAAAGTAGACGAACCCGAACCCGAATTCCGAGTCGAACCATATAAGAAGTAGTTGGGACTGAAAGTAATTTGACTAGGAAACCCTATCGAATCGGTCGCAAACCGAAGCCGAAGCAACATCGCACCGAACGCACCTATTCAGGCGACATCCGCACGGATGGTCAATCCGCACGGATGGTCAATCCGCACGGATTGCCAATCCGCACGAATTGCCAATCCGCACGCATGACCAATCCGGGCGGATAGCCTATCCGGGTACGTGCCACCCGCACGGCTCACCCTTTCCCTTTTTGGTATCCTATAAATACACGGGTCACTCTCCAACTTTTCCACTTTTGGCAAGTGACGTCCGAACCGCACGCATTCTTCACTTTTTCTCAGATTTCTCTCAATCCAGGTAAGATCTTGCACTAATTCTTGTACATTCTTGATCACTACACAATTCTACACCTTTCCATCTTTCAAATCTCCACTTTTAACCATGAAATCACCGAGATTTGAGGTATTCTCGAGTGACGTCATCATGAAGTTCTTATGAACTTCAAGCTTGACCTCATTCCACCAAGAATAACTCAGATCTGAACGGTTTCCACAAGATTTCACAACAATTTCACCTAAATCTAAACTCTTCTAAGGATAAAAGAGTTGAAAGAAATAAACCTAAGTTCTCTCCTTCTTTTACCCTTAAGATCGGTACGAATCCGATCGGTTCTAGTCTCTACTCGATAATAGTAATGCACTAGTCCTAGATCTGGATTCTACCCACCACACACCTGATTTCGGGGTCAACCGGAACGACCGTTTTGAGTCGCCGATGGGCCAAGTTAGGGTGGTTCCTGACCGGTCTAGTCGTGCGGGTGAGAATACAACTCCAAGTGGTTGCCACGTAATCAGAACGTCTCGATAAACGATAGCAGAAACCAAGAGTAGACGAACGGAACAATCAGACCAGAAGCTGTCCGCACGGACAAGCTGTGCGCACGGACATGCTATACGGACGGGGTGTCACCCGGACGAGCTACCCTTGGGACCCACTTTCCAAACAAGGTTTGAGTATCGACGAATGAGCAATCCGGACGGATGACCTCTGAATGAATTACTCTTCGGATCATGAAATACTAAGGCCTTAAAATAAATTCAAACAGTGTCCATCCGCACGGCCAAGTCGTCCGCACGGACAGGCTATCCGGACGGATTGTCTCTGCCCGCGCACACAGACTGTCCGCACAGATTACCATTGTCCGCACGGACTACCATCCGTACGGATTGTCGTCCGCGCGACCGGCTTGAAAGGTAGAGACACTTAAATGTTCTCTAAATGCTACAACGAAAACTTCAAAGCACAAGCCATCACACACAAACACATCCTTAGGAAGAAACAATCCACTTGAACGATTATCCGCACGAACAACTCGTCCGTACGGATAAGCAATCCGCACGAGCGACTAATCCGCACGGATTACCATCCGCACGGACAGCTCACTCGCATGGATAGCTTATCCGGATGGGTCACCATCCGCACGGATCACCATCCGCACGGATAGTTCACCCGCACGGATGACTCCCTCCCACGGATAGTTGATCCGCACGATCAGCCCTCCTAACCACTCTCACTTGCACTGTTTTGCGTGCCACTTATCTTTACGTTATCGAATCTATTCAGGCTAACCGTACTCGCTGAAAAGCGCTCCTTTCAATCCATAATCGCTGTGAGTATACTCGAACCCTTTTTGCTTTTAGCACTTTTGGGTGTTACATACGTTACGAATATTCAAACTACAACTATCACACTACTCAAGCTGTTTTTTTACGCTAAACCATTAATGCATGTTATACGTGGCTTATGAATGCTTGTTTGTTATGTTTACACATGGAATGCTGTCTACCTGCCTTAGCAACGATAGTACTATAGTTTGGACTCAGCACCCGTTCACACGGTGGTTGTTAAGGATCTTTTACTTGCATGGATTACGGTGGTAATCATGTATTGCGAACTGCCTCGGGCAGTCAACCCGCAGTCATTGGTATCGATGGATCTATGTCGATAACTAACGTGCTTCATTTCACTATTTGTACGTGCTGGTTATGCGTAAACGAATCCGAACTCTATATGCTATTATCAGACTTGTATGCTCACCTTTACATTTTATGTATTGACTTTATTTTAACGTATGTGACAGGTGCTTAGGTTGCTTATATGCTTCTCGGGCTGTGATGAAATTGAAGCTAGGAACTGGAGTCCTAGAAACCAACGAATAAATTGTTATGTTTAAATCTGAGTTGTCGGAACAGAATATTTGTTTTGATGTTATCTGTAATAACTTGTTTGACTATTTAAGATACGGTATGGGACGTATCATTTAAATTGAATGGTAATGATAGTTGTTATGGAAACTTCTAGACAATCTGTTTCGCTCAGTGCCATGCCCCGATGATTCCGCCATCGGTTGGGGTGTGACAGATTGGTATCAGAGCCATAACTATAGGGAATTAGGCAAGACTCGACCTTGTCCGGGTCGAAGTCTTAGAGACCTAGTCTATAGTTAAGAACCAACACACCAACTCACGCGTATGCGTAAACTCGCCACTATCACTCGCTCTTTTCTACCACTGCACTCGAATTTTCAAGTTATGAACAGGTAATGAGGCCGAGAATGGGTGTGAAAACCGCAAACTCTCGACTAAAGTTGCCTAATCAGCTTGCATTTTAGCTACAAACAAGGAGAATCATACCAAATTAGGAGTGAAATCCATATTTTGATGAATAATCTCCTCAAATTTTATCAAAAACAGGGACAGAAGTTGCAAGATAGGGGTGAAACCCTAACCTTGACGACTCGTCCTGCTTTATACAAAAACTCCTACCAAGGTTTCGATGGACTCCAACGATCTGAAGACACAATATAACCAACGGGAATTGCGCCAATGCCCAAGAATCGAGGCAAGGGCATAGTCCTGAAGGAAATTGTGCACACAGGATCCTTGCGAATAGTCGAACCACTTGGTTAGTCGAAGTCTAAATAGCCATAGACAATCTATTCTCGATTTTATGTGTTTCAAGTTTTCGTCGCTTTTATGTGAATTACGTGTTTTATGCCTATTTGATAATGTTTTGAGAAACTACTGGTTTCGATCTAATGCCTTTTTGCTTTCGCTACCCTCACAACACGCTACACATCGCTAACAAATCGCTGAATCATGGACGACCTTAGGCTACCGCGAACGCTTATATCACGCTACTCGATATACTGAAACACGATCGCTATTCACGAATAATCGCAGACTTTGAATAATAGGTTTCTGTATTCTGACTGCCTCTTGTGTTGAAAATGTTCCTATGATTTCGTGCTTATGTGTTATGTGAATTATGTGCTCTATTTGTTCATGTGATTTTGTGAAATTCAGTGATTTTGTGACTATATGCGTTTACATGGTACGTGTTACTGAGCTTTAGTAGTAGTAGACGTGTGAGGTGAGATTCGAATACATATGTTGAGTTCCGTGGCAATGTCTATTGCAGACAATGTCGTCTGGATCTCGTCATACACTCACTCGTCAGGAAAAGAGGGACAGACGTCTTGCCTCTATTATCGCGAAAAGTGTGGCAAAAGCTGTGAGCGATGCCTATGAGAATGCCAGCAAATCATCCGAGGAGTCAAGGACTGAAGGTCCTAAAGCTGCCACAAGACCTTTCAGCTTCAAACAATTCAAGTCATGTGGGCCGAAAGAATTCACAGGCGAAGGAGGTCCTACTGCACTATTTCACTGGTTTGACTCTATCGAGGTTACTCTGCGACAAAGTGATTGCCCTGATGACCTTCGAACTCTGAATGCTACCGGCGTCTTTCAGTTCCGTGCTTTGGACTGGTGGACGGCCGAGAGGAACAAGCGAGGGAATGATGCAGCCTACGGTCTGTCGTGGGATGAACTCAAGGAAGTCATGCTAGAGGAATTCTGCCCTCCTCACGAACGTCAAAAGCTTGAAGATGAATTTTGGCACATACATCAGAAGGATGGAGACAATGCTGGTCTCACTGCTCGCTTCAAACAGCTCAGCATTATCTGTCCCGATCAGGTCAAGACTCCCGATATGACCATCAAGAAGTATATCCGAGCTTTGCCCGATTGCGTTACTGATTTCGTGCAAGCGGCTAAGACTACCACGATCGAGGAAACCTATCTGCTAGCCGCTGAAATCAACGACAAGAGGGTTAAGGCTGGGGTATGGGATAAAACCTCCAAGCATCTGCATCAAGCTACCGCTACCGCACCAACTGCTGAACCTACCTCATCAAGCAGCAAGAGAAAGAACAAGAGAAAGAGCAACTCCACCAACAAGAACTGTGCGATCACTGCTGCATCGGTTCAAACCGTACCCGCTCAACAACGTCAAGTGGCAGCGCCTGTGGCCAATGCACCGCCTGCAAAGCGTGCATATACTGGGCCACACCCACTCTGCCCTACTTGCACCTATCATCACCCGACAGCTATTCAATGCCGCTTTTGTGCTCACTGCAACGTGTACGGCCACTTCACTGCCAACTGCCGTATTCGTCAGGCTCCTGCCAATCAAGCTCTACTCGCTGCCCCACAGGGTCAACAAGCTCCTCCGGCACCCGCAGTCAAAGCCAGAGCCTGCTTCACGTGTGGCGACCCAAATCATTTCGCCAATATGTGCCCGAACAGGGTGGTGAAGCAAGAACCGCAACAGCCGCAGCCACAACAGCAACAACAGGCCGCACGCGCCAGAACTTTCAATCTCAATGTGCGTCAAGCCCAGGCCGACAACAACGTGGTAAATGGTACGTCCTCGTGAATGGTATTTATGCTTCATGTTTGTTTGATACTGGAGCGGATAATTGCTTTGTATCGTTCGAATTTGAGAAACTCCTTAGTCGTAGACGTTCCAAACTCTCCTCGGCATTTGAAGTTGAAGTCGCTACTGGAAGAACCGTCGCTGTTAATTCCGTTATCCGTGATTGTACTCTTGAACTCAACAATCACATCTTCTCGATCGACCTTATTCCGATGCAACTCGGAAGCTTTGATGTCATAGTAGGCATGGACTTTCTTCGAGAGAACCATGCCGAAGTTGTGTGCTTCGACAAGATGATTCGTTTTTCACTCGCAAATGGTGACTCGTTATGTGTTTACGGTGATACTACTTCAAAGGGTCTCAAGCTTATGTCATGTCTCCAAGCTAGCAAGTATCTCCGCAAGGAATACAGAGCTTTCTTGGCTAATATTGTAGCAGCGGAGAGGGAAAAGAAAGAGAAGAAGGAAGTAAAAGACGTTCCCGTGGTTCGGGAATTTCCTCAAGTTTTTCCAGAGGACCTTCCCGGACTACCTCCAAAACGCGATATTGATTTTCGTATTGATCTTATTCCTAGAGCTAACCCTACCGCCAGAGCTCCTTATCGACTCGCGCCGTCCGAAATGCGCGAACTCGCAACCCAACTCCAGGAATTACTTGAAAAAGGCTTTATTCACCCGAGCACCTCTCCTTGGGGCGCACCAGTCCTTTTCGTCAAAAAGAAGGATGGGTCGTTCCGGATGTGCATCGACTACCGGGAGTTGAATAAGTTGACTATCAAGAACCGCTATCCTCTGCCTCGAATCGACGATTTGTTTGACCAGCTACAAGGCGCTACGTGTTTCTCGAAGATCGATCTACGTTCCGGATACCATCAGCTGCGTATACAAGAGGAGGATATACCCAAAACCGCATTTCGAACTCGTTACGGCCACTACGAATTCGTTGTCATGCCTTTTGGCCTAACGAATGCACCAGCAGTTTTCATGGATCTAATGAATCGCGTGTGTAGGCCATGTCTCGACCGTTTCGTCATCGTATTCATCGACGATGTCTTGATCTATTCCAAGTCGAGAGCCGAACACGCGCAGCATCTACGTTTGGTTCTCGAGTTACTCCAGGGGAACCAACTCTACGCCAAATTCTCCAAGTGCGAATTTTGGTTGGGGGAGGTTCAGTTTCTGGGTCACATTGTGAATAGTCAGGGTATTCACGTCGATCCTGCGAAGATTGAAGCTGTTAAGAGCTGGGTTACGCCTAAGAACCCGTCTGAAGTCCGTTCTTTTCTCGGACTAGCGGGCTATTATCGACGATTCATCCAAGGATTTTCGAAGATTGCTGTACCAATCACCTCTCTTACTCATAAGGACCAGCCTTTTGTCTGGGGAACCAAATAAGAGTCTGCCTTTCGAACCCTCAAATACATGCTTTGCAATGCTCCCGTTCTCACACTACCCGACGGAAACAATGATTTCATTGTCTACTGTGATGCTTCCAACCTTGGTCTCGGGTGTGTTCTTATGCAACGAGACAAGGTTATAGCTTACGCATCTCGACAGCTCAAAATCCATGAGAAGAACTATACAACCCATGATCTCGAGCTAGGCGCAGTTGTTTTTGCATTAAAGATTTGGCGACACTACCTGTATGGTCCAAGTGTACGATCTTCACCGATCATAGGAGCCTACAACACATCTTTAATCAAAGGGAACTAAATATGCGTCAACGCCGATGGGTAGAACTTCTCAACGATTACGACTGTGAGATTCGTTATCACCCAGGCAAAGCAAATGTTGTTGCCGACGCACTTAGCAGACGGAGCTATCTGCTTAGCACTCGTAATGTTCAAGCCCAGCACAACCTAGAAGCCCTCATCCGCGACGCCCAGCATGCATGTTTCAACGAACGCACTCTGAAGAAGGAACGAATCTACCACGAAGGAGCCCAACTAGTGAGCAAATCAAACGGGATATTCCCCTTTCTGGACCGAATTTGGATTCCTAAGCGAACCGACTTGCGACAGATTATCATGGATGAAGCCCATAAATCCCGCTATTCGATTCATCCCGGAGCTGACAAGATGTACCAGGATCTTCGCTACAGGTACTGGTGGCCGGGTATGAAAAGGGATATCGCTCTCTACGTCGGAAAATGCCTAACCTGTGCTAGAATCAAGGCTGAACATCAAAGACCCTCTGGCTTGCTCGAACAACCACCAATTCCCATGTGGAAGTGGGAGAGCATAGCTATGGATTTCGTAACCAAGCTTCCAACCACGTCATCAGGTCACGACAGCATTTGGGTTGTTATTGACCGTTTGACTAAATCAGCTCACTTTCTGCCAATACGAGAAGACTACAAGGTAGAACGATTAGCCCGAATCTACACCGACGAGATCATTTGTCGACATGGGACGCCTCGTGACATCATCTCTGATCGTGATGCTCCGTTTACTTCACGATTGTGGGAAACATTCCAAGCGGCACTCGGTACAACGCTTAATCTAAGTACTGCGTTCCACCCACAAACCGACGGTCAGACTGAAAGAACGATTCGTACTCTTGAAGACATGCTCCGTTCGTGTGTTCTAGACTTCGGTGGTAATTGGGATAAACACCTACCATTGGTCGAATTCTCGTATAACAACAGCTACCAGGCTAGCATCCAGATGGCACCTTTCGAGGCCTTATACGGAAGAAGATGTCGATCGCCTATTGTGTGGCACGAGATCGGTCACTCGCAACTAACCGGTCCGGAGCTACTACAAGAAACGACAGACAAAATTTTCCAAATTCGGGACAACCTAGCGAAAGCTCGGGATCGACAGAAAGTTTACGCCGATAAAAAGCGCAAGCCCCGTGAATATGGCGTTGGTGACTACGTACTCCAAAAGGTATCACCTTGGAAGGGTGTAGTCCGATTCGGCAAGAAGGGGAAACTCGCGCCTCGATATGTTGGACCTTTTAAGATTCTGGAAAGGATCGGAAAAGTCGCCTACAGACTCGAATTACCGGAGGAACTTAGCAATGTCCATCCGACTTTCCACGTGTCAAACCTCCGAAAGTGCATCGCCGACCACGACTTACATGTTTCTCTAGATGATTTACAAGTGAACGAAACATTACACTTCGTGGAAAAGCCTGTCGAAATCATGGATCGCCAAACCAAGGAACTCAGGCGCTCACGCATTCCTATTGTGAAAGTCCGATGGGAAGGCAAACGAGGCGCGGAGTTCACTTGGGAACTCGAAAGCGACATGAAGGCAAAGTATCCACAGTTGTTTAATTAAGAAAATTTGTAGACTTATAAATCAAGTGTTTTCGCACAACATATTCAAGTCTTAGCAATTTTATCCGTAAAAAGTTGTTTGATTTGGCGATTTTCAGAGAAAAACGTGATGAATATGAAAGGTGAAGAAATTGATCAAATCTGAGTGTGTTTAATCATCACAATCGATCACCTGCTCAGATACCACTTGTAGGATCGGTTTTGACTCCGTTACGATTATGTTTAGTCACACACGTTCACGGATTCCGCACGTCTCCGAGCCAACAATTATCCGCGCGAATAGGCTAGACAACAAGTCAATACGGATATGTTATCCGCACGGATTGCTATCCGTACGGTGAACATCAACAGCAACATTCAACATTTTTCTAACAAAAAAAAAATTCAAATTTCTCACAAACGGCTTCGAATTAAGATTTGAAACTTTGTAGGCTTTTAGATCAGAAAATTTCGCATAACATATCCAATAATCAGCGATTTTTACCCATAAAAAGTCGATTAACTCAACGATTTTCAGTGGTCCAAACGAAGAACTCTCACATGTGATCCACGGTTGGTTACGGCTTTCAGCTTAATTTCGGGACGAAATTCCCTAAACAAGGGGAGGCTGTAACACCCCGTGTTTTCACGAGTGAAAGTCAAAGTCAAGGTCAAAGTCAACGACCGATTTCGCACGACTCGACTCGTAGAAGTGTTTTTATTTTATTTATATTATGTGGAGTAAGTGTCGTTCATTGCAATAATCGAATCGTGGTAACCATGTTTCAATCGACCTACGACTGTGAATGATAGGAAGTAACAATGCGATAAAGTTAATCAAGCTATGCTAATCAAATCGACATCGAACCGTAACTCGAACTGTGTATTTTGCTTGTGTTTATACGTGTGTGTGTGCCTTACGTGTTACCTGTGCATGTTTATTTACGTTTTGTTGAGATAATCAAGCGAACTCAATCGAACTCGAAGTCTAACTCGAAAGTAGACGAACTCGAACCCGAATTTCGAGTCGAACCATATAAGAAGTAGTTGGGACTGAAAGTAATTTGACTAGGAAACCCTATCGAATCACTCGCAAACCGAAGCTGAAGCAACATCGCACCGAACGCACCTATTCAGGCGACATCCGCACGGATGGTCAATCCGCACGGATTGCCAATCCGCACGAATTGCCAATCCGCACGCATGACCAATCCGGGCGGATAGCCTATCCGGGTACGTGCCACCCGCACGACTCACCCTTTCCCTTTTTGGCATCCTATAAATACACGGGTCACTCTCCAACTTTTCCACTTTTGGCAAGTGACGTCCGAACCGCACGCATTCTTCACTTTTTCTCAGATTTCTCTCAATCCAGGTAAGATCTTGCACTAATTCTTGTACATTCTTGATCACTACACAATTCTACACCTTTCCATCTTTCAAATCTCCACTTTTAACCATGAAATCACCGAGATTTGAGGTATTCTCGAGTGACGTCATCATGAAGTTCTTATGAACTTCAAGCTTGACCTCATTCCACCAAGAATAACTCAGATCTGAACGGTTTCCACAAGATTTCACAACAATTTCACCTAAATCTAAACTCTTCTAAGGATAAAAGAGTTGAAAGAAATAAACCTAAGTTCTCTCCTTCTTTTACCCTTAAGATCGGTACGAATCCGATCGGTTCTAGTCTCTACTCGATAATAGTAATGCACTAGTCCTAGATCTGGATTCTACCCACCACACACCTGATTTCGGGGTCAACCGGAACGACCGTTTTGAGTCGCCGATGGGCCAAGTTAGGGTGGTTCCTGACCGGTCTAGTCGTGCGGGTGAGAATACAACTCCAAGTGGTTGCCACGTAATCAGAACGTCTCGATAAACGATAGCAGAAACCAAGAGTAGACGAACGGAACAATCAGACCAGAAGCTGTCCGCACGGACAAGCTGTGCGCACGGACATGCTATACGGACGGGGTGTCACCCGGACGAGCTACCCTTGGGACCCACTTTCCAAACAAGGTTTGAGTATCGACGAATGAGCAATCCGGACGGATGACCTCTGAATGAATTACTCTTCGGATCATGAAATACTAAGGCCTTAAAATAAATTCAAACAGTGTCCATCCGCACGGCCAAGTCGTCCGCACGGACAGGCTATCCGGACGGATTGTCTCTGCCCGCGCACACAGACTGTCCGCACAGATTACCATTGTCCGCACGGACTACCATCCGTACGGATTGTCGTCCGCGCGACCGGCTTGAAAGGTAGAGACACTTAAATGTTCTCTAAATGCTACAACGAAAACTTCAAAGCACAAGCCATCACACACAAACACATCCTTAGGAAGAAACAATCCACTTGAACGATTATCCGCACGAACAACTCGTCCGTACGGATAAGCAATCCGCACGAGCGACTAATCCGCACGGATTACCATCCGCACGGACAGCTCACTCGCATGGATAGCTTATCCGGATGGGTCACCATCCGCACGGATCACCATCCGCACGGATAGTTCACCCGCACGGATGACTCCCTCCCACGGATAGTTGATCCGCACGATCAGCCCTCCTAACCACTCTCACTTGCACTGTTTTGCGTGCCACTTATCTTTACGTTATCGAATCTATTCAGGCTAACCGTACTCGCTGAAAAGCGCTCCCTTCAATCCATAATCGCTGTGAGTATACTCGAACACTTTTTGCTTTTAGCACTTTTGGGTGTTACATACGTTACGAATATTCAAACTACAACTATCACACTACTCAAGCTATTTTTTTACGCTAGACCATTAATGCATGTTATACGTGGCTTATGAATGCTTGTTTGTTATGTTTACACATGGAATGCTGTCTACCTGCCTTAGCAACGATAGTACTATAGTTTGGACTCAGCACCCGTTCACACGGGGGTTGTTAAGGATCTTTTACTTGCATGGATTACGGTGGTAATCATGTATTGCGAACTGCCTCGGGCAGTCAACCCGCAGTCATTGGTATCGATGAATCTATGTCGATAACTAACGTGCTTCATTTCACTATGTGTACGTGCTGGTTATGCGTAAACGAATCCGAACTCTATATGCTATTATCAGACTTGTATGCTCACCTTTACATTTTATGTATTGACTTTATTTTAACGTATGTGACAGGTGCTTAGGTTGCTTATATGCTTCTCGGGCTGTGATGAAATTGAAGCTAGGAACTGGAGTCCTAGAAACCAACGAATAAATTGTTATGTTTAAATCTGAGTTGTCGGAACAGAATATTTGTTTTGATGTTATCTGTAATAACTTGTTTGACTATTTAAGATACGGTATGGGACGTATCATTTAAATTGAATGGTAATGATAGTTGTTATGGAAACTTCTGGACAATCTGTTTCACTCAGTGCCACGCCCCGATGATTCCGCCATCGGTTGGGGTGTGACAGATTGGTATCAAAGCCATAACTATAGGGAATTAGGCAAGACTCGACCTAGTCCAGGTCGAAGTCTTAGAGACCTAGTCTATAGTTATGATCTCCTGCACCTCTCACAATTCACAAACACTTCGAATTAGACCCTTTGTTCGAACCTGCAACACTCGCCGGAGTTCAGTCGCCGGAATTTAGTCGAACCGCCACTTCTGTCGTTACCGAGTGACATGGAAATCTTGTTCCCGCAAAACTCTTACCCGTTTACTTGTTTGGAAATTATTCGCAAACAAGGTGAGTTCATAGTTCCCATTTTCTTTTACAATATTTTTGGGATGAAACATATGAAATAATGTGATACAAACCAAATTTGCATTTTGTGGCTCTCTTGATTGTTTCTTGTAATTGCTTGATACTTGTTGCTTAACACCTACATTCATTAACTACGTACAAGCCCAGCGGTAATATTATAGCACTATAGGTGTGACGCTCCATCCTAACTTCCAGATCACTTGTTGTTGTTGTTGTTGTTCACATTTTCGCAATTCGGAAGTTTGGATGATAGATCCGTGTTTACGTCTACAAGGTTTGTATGTTCCACCAAGCATACTTGTATTACTCATTTTGCTAAGATATATCAAATGCCATATTGTTAAACATTTCATTATCACATGATTTATTTATTTCCAAACAAACTAAAACCTATGAATTCACTCAACCGTTTGTTGACCCAAATTGTTTTTTTTAACATATGTTTCAGGTGAAAATATTTGAAGTTAGCTTTTGCAAGGACCACATAGGATTGCTCAAGACAACTGCCTTAGCTTAAATAAAAACAAATACTTTTGTGAACAATGTGTTGTACTTGTTTAGTACTAGCTTGGATGTGAATGCAATCCTATTAGCCAAACTTAATTATAATTCAACTTTAATTTAATCACCATGTGCTTATGTGCATTCTACCAAGTTTCGTGATGCCCTCGACGTTTCCGCCTCCGGTCAGGGTGTCACAGGTTGGTCATTAGACTAATAAATCTTGAACTAGAGAATCTAAGAATGCTTATAAAGACTCTTAGCACGAATTTGGAACTTAAGAAAGCTTGCTTGAGCTCCAGGAAGTTCCAGAGATGAGTTGAGAATGATTTTTGTGAATGATCAATGAAGTAGCAAACCAACAAGTTCTTATATAGCAAAAAATACATCACAAGATCAATGATTTCTGATGATTCCAGGTGTCCCCTATGCATGTAATACTATTGGCTCAGTCCCTGAAATTGAAAACCAGCTTTCTAAGGCGGTGCAACTGGCTGTACATGCAGCTGTCATCTTTTTCTGCATCTGTGCCTTTTACGCGGCCCGCGTAAGCCTAGGCCATGGCTTACGCGGCCCGCGATGACCTGGTAAACCGGGAAAAATCTTTTAAATTTTGCAATTTCAGTCCCTAGTCTATTTAAACTTTATATAACTTCCATTTATTGCATTTTGGACCCCCATAGTTAACTTTTAAGGACTTTGGGTCATATACTAACTCCGTTAAGCTCCCGGTTAGTTGTACGATCACCCGAAAAGTCTTGTTTTCTTCGAAACTCCACAAATTTAATATCTAATATTCTTGTGAGCGAAATATTAAATTATTTAAAATGTTTTTGGGTTCGTTAAAGGTCACTTAGAGGTAACTTTAATCATGTTGACGCTTTTAACCCCTATGTTTCGTAAGATCCTTATTTTAAACACAAACGACTTCTAATGTTCGATAAATTATTCATTAAAGAATACGAACGTCGTGTGAGGTCAATCAGAGGCACAAGAATGGCATGTTGACACTTTGGATCCCTTTATTCACATATTTACATTGTTTGACAAATTCAGTCCTTCCAGATCAAACCATTACACGTTTAAAGTCCATGACACGTGTCTTCATTATATTGGTCGCGTTTTTACGAGGTGTTACATCCTCACCCCCTTAAAAGAAATCTCGACCTTGAGATTTACTGAAATAAATAAGGGTATTTCAGTTTCATTGTGGATTCAACCTCCCACGTGTGTTCGGGACCTCTACGGGTATCCCATTTAACCTTCACAATCGGCACGCGCTTCCTTCGAAGCTTCTTAACCTGTCGATCCTCGATCGACAAAGGTTTTTCGACAAACTTTAAGCTCTCATCAATATGCACATCTTTATGTGACATGGTTAGCGATTCATCAGCTAGACACTTCTTTAGATTGCAGATGTGGAACACATTATGGATTCCACTGAGCTCTTCAGGCAGATTTAACATGTAAGCCACTGTTCTAACACATTCAATGATCTCGAATGGTCCTATGTATCTTGGGCTTAGATTGCCTTTCTTGCCAAATCGCATCACTCCTTTCCAGGGTGATACCTTAAGTAACACTTTGTCACCAACCTCGAATTTCAGAGGTTTACGCCTTTTATCTGCGTAGCTTTTCTGCCTATCCCTGACAGCTTTGAGAAGATCACGTACCTGCACAATCTTATCTATCGTCTCCAGGACTATATCAGGTCCTGTTAGTTGGACATCTCCAACTTCCGCCCAACAAACCGGCGTCCTCCACTTTCTTCCATACAAAGCTTCAAAAGGTGCAGCTTGAATACTTGAACAATAGCTATTATTATATGAAAGTTCTATCAATGGAAGATGATCATCCCAACTTCCACCTAAATCAATAACACAAGCTCGTAGCATATCCTCAAGCGTTTGAATTGTACGTTCGCTTTGAACATCCGTCTGAGGATGATATGCAGTGCAGAAATTTAATCGAGTGCCTAGGGATTGCTGAAAGTTTTTCCAAAAATGCGATGTATATCTCGTATCCCTATCAGATATGATAGACACTGGCACTCCGTGAAGAGATACAATCTCATCCACGTATAATTGAGCTAGCTTATCTGAGCTGTGTGTTTCCTTAATAGGTAAGAAGTGAGCTGACTTGGTCAGTCTATCTACTATAACCCAAATAGTATCATTTCCTCGCTTTGTTTTCGGTAACTTAGTGATAAAATTGATGCGTGCGAAGTGTTATATATATTAGGTGTATATTTTAAGCCCTTTTAACACTTATTTTTAGCCAAGTTTTAAATTTATAAAACACGATATTTTACTAACACTAAACACACATATGGGCAAGTGCACCCATCGTGAGCGTAGTATAGCGTTGGTAAGATACCGAGGTCGTCCAAGGACACAAGAGCTTTTAGTACCGGTTTATCCTCAACGTCTAATCAAAATAAAAAGTTTAGGAAAATGTTTTAAACTAAGAAAAATAAAAACTAACTAAAATGCTGAAAATAAAAATAAAATAAAAACAGATAGACAAGATGAATCACTTGGTTCCGACTCGTATCTAGTATAACCTTTGATTATTTCCGCACTTTTGCACATAATTAAGAGATTATCTTAGTTATTGTAGTAGGCCCCTCTTTTGAAGGTGACGTTACCCTCACCCCAGTAGTTTGAGTCAGCAAGGATACAATCCTAAAAGGGTGGATTATTGGAAGATAATGAATTAAGTTATTAATGCAATATTATGGTAGGCCCCTCTTTTGGAGGTGACGTTACCCTCGACTAAGTAGTCTGAGTCAGCAGGGATACAGTCCTAAATAGCCGGGTTATAGTATTAATAGTAGTTAACTTATGAGGGGATCAAAGAGTTTGGACCCCCGCCATCCAATACCGTGAAGCATTGAAGGAGGTCCTACTAAATTTGACCCAGGTCCATTGCAGGACCTCTAAAAGCTGAACAATGGCAAGACCTTTACCAAACCGTTCCCTTAACCCCCGACCAGGTAGCCAACATACCTCCATATAGACCGTGGAGATATGAATGGTGAAAATCCTTTATTTTATATAGACAGTAAAATAATGCCAACACCACGGACAAACGATAAGGAAAGATCACCTTCAACATAAGTAACTAGTTATTAAAGTCATTAATACAAAACCAAATAAAAAGTGCAAAAGATTAGAAATAAAAAGTATTATACTAGACACTTTGTCTTCACCAAGTGATGTAAGAGACTTAGGCAAACATGGCCTTGATTGTCAAGAACTCTTACGATCAATCTTGGATCCCGAGACGACTCACACACTCTACGATGGACAATGGATGATGGTGGTGGATGATAGTGTTGTGATGGTGGTGGGTGGTGGATGAAGTGTGAGAGAGGTGGTGTGCCAAGGGATGAGTTGAAATGAAACCAAGCACTCCTATTTATAGGCTGAACAGAAGGCTGGGCACGCCCCCGTGTCCGCTGGACATGGCCCCGTGCCTGTCTGACACTCTCTCTCTTCATTAATTGTAATTCGCAATTACAATTAATGCGCCTGCTGTACTTTCGCCACGCCCCCGTGTTCACTGGACACGGCCCCGTGGTGGGCAATAGAAGCTTCTATAGGTTTGTCTTTTCTGCTGCTTCTTGGGCACGGCCCCGTGCTGGCTGAGCACGGGGTGTGTTCAGTCTTCTGCCTTCTCTATTTTGCTTGGGAAGATGCCGTTGAGGGGTCGGGCAGTCCACTTATGTTCCTTTTCTTGTATTTATGTTGGATTTAGTTGTCTTTTTGCTTCTTTTGTGTTTTTGAGCTCATTTAATCCTGAAAATACAAAAGGAAGACAAAAACACTCCTTTTCCAATATTAGTACTTAAAAAGGGTTAGTTTTATGCCTCATTTGATGTAATTTATATGTTGCATTTTACACACATCAAATACCCCCACACTTGAACTTTTGCTTGTCCTCAAGCAAAACTCTTTAATATGTGGCTTACACTCCCAAATGGAATGGGTAGAAGAGAAGGTTTTGACTTGTCATAGAGTGTTGGGAATCCAAGATCCTTTTGGGTTTTATTTTTATCTATTTACAATCCTATTCGTAATGATTTATTTAGAACGTTTCATAGGAGAAATTACTTATTTGGGCATAACATGCCTTTTTTAAAATTCCATTTATATACAAGTTCACATACCTCATGGGAGAAATCACTCACACTCGGCCGAAGGTGTATTTTTAGTGAATCACTCGAGAGCAGCATGGAACTTACTCCTACCATAAGCTTGCCAAGCAATCAATCCTCCTCCTTTTTAACTTTTATACCTTTGTAAATATCAAGAGGACTTTGTGGGTTAAGGGTTAGGCTTGGGTTAAAGGTAGGTGGTTGGGATAGTGGTTAGTGGTTAGTAGAAAAGGGGTAAAAAGTGTAACAAGTGTCGGTTTTCGTAGGACTTTCTATTTTTGTAACTTTTATTTTGATGAAGCTTTTATTCAAACAAAGTTATTTTTTATGAACTTGTTTGTTTATCTTTTGCTTCATTACCAACACACATTTTTTTTATCAATCATACGGAAGAACCGAACTTGTTACTAAAACAAAGGGTTGAAAATAAAAAAGGTTTTGGTGGGTAAAAGGGTTTTTTGGTTTGGGTGATGAAATGAAAAGGTTTAGGCTCAAAGGGGCTAACTAGGGGGATTTTGGGTAGGTGGTAAAAAAAAGAAAAATAATGGTGTAGAAGAAAAAAGGGTTAGTCCTAATGCCTCTATCATTTACTTACTCGGGTTTAAGTTGATAAGGACCGGGAATGTATCGTCATGGCAAGTTCTAGAGTCGTAAGAACCAAGCGGCTATTCACACAAGAAACGAAAAATGAGCATTTAGTTTAATGATATGTAATTGTATGCTCAATAAAGGCTCAAAACTCACTTTTGTGGGAATGGGTTTTTATGTGATCAAGTATATATAATCAAATTTTAACTAAGTTTGCCATGCCTTTTCATAATTTTCTTATGTTGGTTCTTTTTATCACTACGCTATCGGTTGTAAATTCGTAAAAATATAACCTTTTTGAGAACTTGAATTTCCCGAGTTAAACCTAGACAAGTAAAAAAAATGAAATTTTTGAAAAAAATTGGGGTGATTAGCGGTTCCAATAGAGTTTTGTGTAAGGCTTGTATTTAGGACTTGCAAGATTCAAGGTTTTAGCATCCCCCCACACTTAAATTACACATTGTCCTCAATGTGTCCCAAAAATAAATTTTTAGGTTGATTAGATGTGTAAAATGGTGTTAAAAGCAAAGATTTATGTTACTGGTAGTCTGGACACGGCCCCGTGTTCAGGTGCCAGTAACAGAAATTAAAGAAAAGAAACAGAAGCCTGGACACGGGGGCGTGTCTGGTGAACACGGCCCGTGTCCAGTTACCTGAACTGGGCATTTTTCTGCAGGGGGTTCAGAACGGGGCCGTGTTGGTTGGGCACGGCCCGTGTTGAACCTTCTGTAATGGAGAGAATTGTCGGGTTACCTTGTTCTTGTGCATGAGGTCATTTTTCTCGTTCCCCTTTTCATCCCTTGTCATCTCAAGTGTGTTTTATTCCTGAAAATTAAAACTAACTAGAAAACATAAAAATTAATCTAAATTAAACTAAGGATAGTTCCGCGGAATGCCTCCGTGGTGCGCCACGTTTATAAGGGTCCTTGGCTAGACCCAAAGCCGGTCATATGTCACCCAAGTAGGATGTATTGCATCCCATGTTACACCGTCGGAGAGCGTCATCCAAGCTTGAGTCTATGACCTGCATGTAGTTGACCGGGTCTTCGTCCTCAATTCTTTTTCCACATTCAAACTTTACCTCCTTATCCCCAAACTTCAATGTTAACGTTCCGTCATTCATGTCTACCACTGCTTGGGCGGTGGCTAGAAATGGCCTCCCGAGGATGAGAGGGACATCGGTGTCTTCTTCCATGTCTAGGATAACAAAGTCGGTTGGGAAAACAAAGTTGTCAACTTTTACCAATAGATTCTCAGCGACACCTTGTGGAAATTTGACGGATCTGTCGGCGAGTTGTATGCTCATCTTTGTAGGGCTTGTTGTTCCTAGGCCGAGTCGTTTGAACATCGATGTGGGCATGAGGTTAATGCTAGCCCCAAGATCGGCTAATGCATTACGAACGGGAGACTCCCCAATCGAGCAAGGAATTGTGAAGCTTCCGGGATCGATTTTCTTTTGTGGGAGTTTGTTGAGCACTAAGGTGGAGCATTCTTCGCCTAAGTTAACTAATTGCAATGATTCAATTTTCCTTTTGTTTGTGAGGAAATCCCTCATAAATTTTGTGTATTTAGGCATTTGGGTCAGGACCTCGATAAAAGGAATATTAACATGCAATTGTTTTAGTAATTTTTCAAATTTAGCGAATTGCTCATCGGTCTTTTGACGATTTAACCTACCGGGGTGCGGAATCGGAGGAGTCTTGGTGGGCTCTTGAGTTGGTAGAGAAGCCTTTTCTGATGCAGGAGGAGTTACAGGTTGGCTAGATTGGCTTCTTTCACTTGGCGGCAATGGAGCATCCTCGGGACCCACGGTTCGATTTCTTAACGTGATGAGATGTACTTGTGCCTTTGGGTTGGTTTCGGTATTACTAGGTAACGCGCCTTGTGGTCTCTCGGAGAAATTTTGAGCTAGTTGATTTAATTGTTTTTCAACGTTTTGAATGCTAGCTTGTTGATTTCTAAAATTCGATTCCAATTGTTGAAATCGATCCGAGTTTTTCTTTTCAGTGTCAGAGATAAGGCGAGATACAGTATCTTCAAGCCTTTCTCTTCCACCTTGTTGTTGAGAGAAATTTTGTGGTTGTTGAAAATTAGTTCGTTGGTTTTGTTGGTTACTACTATTGCCGGGATCTCTCCAACCAAGATTTGGGTGGTTACGCCATCCTTGGTTGTAGGTACCCGTTGGAGGACCCGACGGCCTAGGTCTATTATCAATGTAGTTTACCGTTTCTGTTTGTTCATCTAATTCTTTCATACAACTCCAATTTTCATGTGACCCACCACACCCTTCACAAGCCATAACCGAGGCTGTTTTTGTCATTTCTAGCTTTTTGATTTTCGAAGAGAGGGCCTCGATTTGGGCTTGTAAAGAGGTGCTTTCATCAACCTTATGGGCGCCCGGGGCAATAGATTTATTACCTCGGGGAGTGTGCCATTGAAAATTGGTTTGAGCAATTTCCTCAATTTGGTTATATATTTCATTTGGGCGACGATTACCTAAAAGTCCCCCGGAGCTTGAATCAAGTGTTTGTCTTGTGTGTGGCAACAACCCATTGTAGAAAGTGGATACTTGTTGCCACACTGCTAGACCGTGATGAGGACACTTTCTTAGAAGCTCCTTGAACCTTTCCCAAGTTTCATATAAGGATTCCCCATCCTCTTGTGAGTATGTATTAATTTCAGTCATTAATTTAGCCGTTTTAGCAGGAGGGAAATACTTATATAAAAACTTTTGGGCAAGTTCATCCCAAGTGTTTACCGAGCCAACTGGGAGGGTGTTAAGCCAAGCCTTAGCTCAGTCTTTTAGTGAAAATGGAAACATTCGAAGGCGGATGGCGTCATTTGATGCTCCATTGATCCAAAAGGTACCACATATTTCTAAGAAGTTAGTAATATGCAGATGGGGATCCTCGTCCGCAAGCCCATGGAAGGTTGCGGAGTTTTGGAGCATTTGTATCAAATGCGGCCGAAGTTCGAAGTTATTGGCTTCGACATTTGGTGCATTGATAGCGGCGCCGAGATTGCCTACGGTGGGTCGTAGGTTGATCCGCCATTGGAAGTGGGTCCCCCGAAACTTTCTCTTGATTTTTGGATTTAAGTCTTTTTCTGAGAAAGCGTTCGGGTTCTTCTAGAGGTTCTTTTATGTCTCTACTAGAACTGGAGCTCATGCACTACGTAGGAGGTTCAAATGTGGTGCCTAGGTTCCAAGTCCTGCAATGGAAACAGAAAAGAACGTTGGTCAGAATGTTCACCGCGGCCCCGTGCTCAGCGAACACGGCCCGTGGTCAGAGGTACAGTTATTGTTTTCTGGATCCCTGTTACTGGGAGTTGGACACGACCCCGTGTTGCACCGACACGGCCCCGTGTTCAGCTCTCTGTAACTCAGAAAATAAAAACTGCCAGTGATGATGCTGGGCACAGCCCGTGTCTGACCAGGCACGGCCCGTGCTGAGCTCTGCAGAAGCTGAAAAACTAAGAAAATCCTAAAAAAATTAAAAGAAAAATAAAAATATGATTAGGCCGTTGATTCCTAACTTTCTTAAAATCCTTGTGTCCCCGGCAGCGGCGCCAAAAACTTGATGCGTGCGAAGTGTTATATATATTAGGTGTATATTTTAAGCCCTTTTAACACTTATTTTTAGCCAAGTTTTAAATTTATAAAACACGATATTTTACTAACACTAAACACACATATGGGCAAGTGCACCCATCGTGAGCGTAGTATAGCGTTGGTAAGATACCGAGGTCGTCCAAGGACACAACAGCTTTTAGTACCGGTTTATCCTCAACGTCTAATCAAAATAAAAAGTTTAGGAAAATGTTTTAAACTAAGAAAAATAAAAACTAACTAAAATGCTGAAAATAAAAATAAAATAAAAACAGATAGACAAGATGAATCACTTGGTTCCGACTCGTATCTAGTATAACATTTGATAATTTCCGCACTTTTGCACATAATTAAGAGATTATCTTAGTTATTGTAGTAGGCCCCTCTTTTGAAGGTGACGTTACCCTCACCCCAGTAGTTTGAGTCAGCAAGGATACAATCCTAAAAGGGTGGATTATTGGAAGATAATGAATTAAGTTATTAATGCAATATTATGGTAGGCCCCTCTTTTGGAGGTGACGTTACCCTCGACTAAGTAGTCTGAGTCAGCAGGGATACAGTCCTAAATAGTCGGGTTATAGTATTAATAGTAGTTAACTTATGAGGGGATCAAAGAGTTTGGACCCCCGCCATCCAATACCGTGAAGCATTGAAGGAGGTCCTACTAAATTTGACCCAGGTCCATTGCAGGACCTCTAAAAGCTGAACAATGGCAAGACCTTTACCAAACCGTTCCCTTAACCCCCGACCAGGTAGCTAACATACCTCCATATAGACCGTGGAGATATGAATGGTGAAAATCCTTTATTTTATATAGACAGTAAAATAATGCCAAGACACCACGGACAAACGATAAGGAAAGATCACCTTCAACATAAGTAACTAGTTATTAAAGTCATTAATACAAAACCAAATAAAAAGTGCAAAAGATTAGAAATAAAAAGTATTATACTAGAAACTTTGTCTTCACCAAGTGATGTAAGAGACTTAGGCAAACATGGCATTGATTGTCAAGAACTCTTACGATCAATCTTGGATCCCGAGACGACTCACACACTCTACGATGGACAATGGATGATGGTGGTGGATGATGGTGTTGTGATGGTGGTGGGTGGTGGATGAAGTGTGAGAGAGGTGGTGTGCCAAGGGATGAGTTGAAATGAAACCAAGCACTCCTATTTATAGGCTGAACAGAAGGCTGGGCACGCCCCCGTGTCCGCTGGACACGGCCCCGTGCCTGTCTGACACTCTCTCTCTTCATTAATTGTAATTCGCAATTACAATTAATGCGCCTGCTGTACTTTCGCCACGCCCCCGTGTTCACTGGACACGGCCCCGTGGTGGGCAATAGAAGCTTCTATAGGTTTGTCTTTTCTGCTGCTTCTTGGGCACGGCCCCGTGCTGGCTGAGCACGGGGCGTGTTCAGTCTTCTGCCTTCTCTATTTTGCTTGGGAAGATGCCGTTGAGGGGTCGGGCAGTCCACTTATGTTCCTTTTCTTGTATTTATGTTGGATTTAGCTGTCTTTTTGCTTCTTTTGTGTTTTTGAGCTCATTTAATCCTGAAAATACAAAAGGAAGACAAAAACACTCTTTTTCCAATATTAGTACTTAAAAAGGGTTAGTTTTATGCCTCATTTGATGTAATTTATATGTTGCATTTTACACACATCAAAAATCTATAGTTACCATTTCCCACTTCCAGGTGGGAAGTTCAGGCTGTTGTAGCAAACCTGGCGGCTTTTGATGTTCGGCTTTAACCTGAGCACATGTCAGACATTTGGCCACACAAGTGGCTATAGATTTCTTCAAACCTATCCACCAATAATTTTCCTTTAAATCCTGGTACATCTTATCACAGCCAGGATGGACAGAACACTTGGAGCTATGGGCTTCTTGAAGGATAACGTCCCTGAGTCCTCCATAAATTGGAACCCATATTCGTCCATTCAATCTTAGAATCCCATCCTTGCCATATGATAACTGCTCAGCAGTTACTCCCAACTTTTCATTCGGATAGTTGGCTTCTAATACAGCTTCCTTCTGAGCGGCTAACAATCTTTCATTCAAGATGTTCTTCAATTCAATGCTCTTGGCATTGATTCTAATGGGCTTAACCCTTTCTTTTCTGCTCAAAGCATCGGCAACCACATTCGCCTTACCTGGATGATATCGGATTTCACAATCATAATAATTCAGTATCTCCATCCATCGACGCTGTCTCATGTTTAAATCCTTCTGGTTAAACAGATGCTGAAGGCTCTTGTGATCAGAATAGATCACACACTTGGTACCATATAAATAATGCCTCCAAAGCTTTAGTGCAAACACAACGGCACCCAATTCCAAGTCGTGGGTGGTGTAATTCTTTTCGTGCACCTTTAATTGTCGGGAAGCATAGGCAATGACATTGCCTCTTTGCATGAGTACGCAACCCATTCCAGTGTGTGACGCGTCGCAGTATACCACAAATTCTTCAATTCCTTCTGGCAATGTCAACACAGGCGCATTGCTTAACTTCTGTTTAAGAATATCAAAGGATTCTTGTTGCTTAGGACCCCAATCAAACTTGATATTCTTACGAGTTAATGAAGTTAGGGGTGCTGCAATCCTTGAGAAATTTTCAATAAAACGCCTATAATATCCTGCCAGACCCAAGAAGCTACGAATCTCTGTGGTCGTTTTCGGCTCTTGCCAATTGATGATAGCTTCAATCTTAGCGGGATCCACCTGAATACCATGCTCACTCACAACATGTCCAAGAAATTGGACTTCAGGAAGCCAAAACTCACATTTTGAAAACTTGGCGTAGAGCTTCTCTTGCTGAAGAAGTTTAAGGATACATCAAAGGTGCTTTTCATGATCAGCCTGATTCTTCGAATAAATAAGAATGTCATCAATGAAGACGGTGACAAACTTGTCCAAGTAGGGTTTGCAAATGCGATTCATGAGATCCATAAACGCTGCTGGTGCATTAGTGAGCCCGAAAGGCATCACCAAGAACTCGTAGTGACTATAACGAGTTCTGAATGCAGTCTTATGCACATCTTCATCTCTTACCTTCAACTGATGATAACCTGACCATAAATCAATTTTGGAGAAGTAACTTGCCCCTTGCAGTTGATCGAATAGATCGTCGATCCTGGGCAATGGATATCTGTTCTTGATTGTAACCTTGTTTAGCTCGCGATAATCAATGCATAAACGCATTGATCCATCATTTTTCTTCACAAACAGAATCGATGCTCCCCAAGGAGATGAACTAGGTCGAATAAAACCTTTTACCAACAAGTCATCCAGTTGAGTCCTCAACTCTTTCATCTCAGTCGGTACTAACCTGAAAGGTGCTCTTGCAACTGGCGCTGCTCCAGGAATAATGTCGATTCTGAACTCCACTTGCCTATCTGGGGGTAAACCAGGTAGTTCTTCAGGGAATAGAGATAACAGGGATGTCTTCCACCTTGGGCTTTGGTTCATCAATAGTTACTTGTGCCATGTAAATGACACAACCCTTCTTCAAACACCTTGACGCCTTAAGCGTAGACACTTGCTTAGGCAACCCATACTGAGTATCTCCTTGTATGGTAAGTGGCTCACCATACGGAGTCTTGATAACCACTTGTTTCTTGTCACAAACAATCTGGGCTTGGTTATGAGATAACCAATCCATGCCTATCACTATGTCGAAACCCGCTAGTTTTAAAGGAATCAAAGATAACGGAAAAGAGTGGTTCCTAATGGATACAAAACATCCATCTAACACAGTTGAAGCAGTTTCTATGGTACCATCACCAATTCTACTTCATATTTTATGCTTAGGGTTTTAACAGGCAGATTTAACAACTTACAAAATTTATCATCAACAAACGACTTATATGCACCCGAATCAAATAATACCCTTACATAAACATCATTGATAAGAAAGGTACCTGTTATTACGTTGTCATTCTGAATTGCTTCTTGAGCATTCATCTGAAAGACCCGAGCATTGGTCTTTTTACCTTCTTCGGGTTTCTTGGCATACTTTGGGCAGTTAGACTTGATATGTCCCTTCTCGTTACAGTGGTAACAAGTCGCATCCTTTATCTTCTTACAATCCAACGTCTTATGCTTGCTAGATTTACAAATCCCACAAGCCCTAGGCTGCGATTGGGATTTTGATTCATACCTGCACTTTCCCAGATGGCGCTTCTTGCAGATCTTGCATTTGGGCTTCTCACCCGACTGTTGGTCATCCTTTTTAAATCCCGAACTCTTCTTGTGATCTGAGTTCCCTTTACGTTTCTTATCAGAACGGCGTGAGTTCTCATCCTCACGTTTCCTTTTTCCCTCATCAGAATTCCTAAGCGATCTCTGCCTGACCGCATCAAGGGTAAGAGATAATGACAAATCAGCAACTGACCTAAAGGTAGTAGGTCGAGACGCCTTCACACTAGCCTTAATCTCCGGGGCTAAACCCCCAATAAAACGGGCTGTACGTTTTGGTTCTGGTGTGACCAAGTAAGGAACCAATTGAGACATAGTGTTGAAGCTCGTAAGGTATGCCCGACAGTCTAAGTTTTTCATAACCAATTTCAAGAAATCGGTCTCGATTTTCTCAACTTCAAGTTGAGGACAGTAATTCTCCTTGATTAAAGCAACAAACTGAGCCCATGTCAAGTTGTATAACGGGATCTTTCTAGTAGCTTTTATTAAGGACCTCTACCAAGCTAGAGCTTCTCCTTTGAATGATTGTGAAACATACTTCACAATATCTTGCTCCGCACATCCACTAATATCAACCACCGTATCCATCCCGTCTAGCCACGTCGTGCAATCAATGTCTCCTTTTCCCCAGTGAAATCCCTGGGCTTGCAGGAGACGAAATACTTATATGAACAGGTCTTTACATGTGGCTCTTGATTGAATACAATCTTCTTAGACGGAACACTATGCTGATTTGAGGAGTGTTGGGCATCGTCCTTCTTCGACTCATGAGTTTTTGAAGGTGGCTTACTGTGAGCCACAGAGTGAGTCTTAGGGTGTGATTTGGAATAGGGTACATATAAGGTCTTGGTATGTGTACTACTTGATTCTCTAAACTGCCTGTCCATAGCTTTAGAAACAGCATTGTCAATCAGTGTTCGAAGTTCCGCACCAGTTATGTTGATCCTGGTAGTATCATGATTCTCTATAGGGTGACTGTTGACTTCTTTAGATTCTGCCATGTAGCTTGATTGCTACATAAAATAATGACAATGATTTATTCAGAAGTCTATAACAGTATTGTCATTCTTGATGATTTATTAACCATGGTATTAATAAACCATATTGGTTAATTTGTTAAGCATATTCATTCAGGATTATTCATTATGATTATCCTTAGTTATAATTCATTAAAATATTATAATGGCACAAAAAGGCCAAGTCACAAAGACAAATTTAAATTATAAGCCATGATCTTATAGGATCGAGGCATTAAGGCTTGAACATAGTTCATTACCTTTTCTTGACTGGAAGTCGTAGACTATAACTGTCTTTTGTCTCAAAGGACAATAAATATGGCCCGTAGACACTTCATCACTAATGGATGATTAAATAAAATAGAGAAAAGGAATTGGAAGAATACAATATAAGAATGACTTATGTGATTTTATCGATTCACATTTTCCAGGAGTGTTAACATGTTTTCAGATGTTAACAAGGATCTGAATCTTAATAGAGAACTACCATCATGGCCCTGTCTTAAAATGACACATGGCTAGGTTTTGCCTTTAAGATTTTGTTTAATATATAATGGCAGATCTTACAAAAGTAATGATATTTTTATTTATTTCATATATTATATTCATACGTATGATGACAAATAAAATTTTAAATTAAAACATTCCACTAAAATTAAAAGGGAGTACATATTTTCCCTAAACGGAACTTTAACATAAATAACTTGCCCACGCAGGGGCTAAACTGAAAATACAAGTCCTCGCACGGACTAAGTACGTAAATAGATGTCCACGTAGGGACTTAATTAAAATTGAAAATTACAAAACAAACAAACAAACAAACAAACAAACAAGGAATTCAAAAATCCCTCTTGCTCTTCCCCTTGATTAAATCAGCCAAACCCTTGAGTAGACCTCGACGGCTCCAATGAGCCCTTTGAACATCCCGCTCCACCTGATTCAGCCTTTGAAGAATCTGCTGCTGCTGCGGGGGTTGGACAAGTGGCGGTTGTGGCTGTTGTTGCGGCTGAGGCTGGAGAGATGGTGGGTTGATATTCGTTAATTTACACATATTTTAGTCCCCCGTTTTACCCCTATTTTATGCGTTTTTGGCCATAAAACCGTCATTCGGATACTTATTTATCTACATTTATGTTTACAGGCCTAAAACAACATACCAGACAAGATGATAGCGAAAACGAGGACTTTCCGGACAAAACGACGAAGCTGCGGACATTCTGTTAAGGAAACTGATCTGGGCCTGTGGAACGGTCGTGCCACATGATGCACAACCGTGCATCTCCGACAAGTATTGATCAGCTCGGTGATGAACGAGAGGTGCGACTGGGCGTTCTAGGAAAACAAGGCGGCTCGGTGAAGAACGGACGTTCCATCTGAGGAACGACCGTGCGTATCCGATGAACCAACAGAGTCTCGGTGATGAACGACCAGTGCGACTCGGCGTGCAACAAGACCTCGGTGAGGAACGATCGTGCCAAATGAAGAACGGTCGTGCCATTTCGAATCTGGTCAACGATCTGATGACGTCATGCAGTATGGTGTGCCCATCCCCAATAATTGCTTAAAGTGCACGGTCGTGCCATATGGAGAACGACCGTGCGACAGCAAAAAATATAAAAACAGAACAGAAACATTCTGTTCGATATTCTGGATTTTTGGAGAGCTTAACAGGCGATTTTCAGGCTCCGGAGGCGTTAGCTTTCACCCGGATTCAAGCCACATTGTCCCGTTTAGCTCGATTACTACCCGGATCCTTAGTCTAGTACTTGTTTATGGTTTGATTTTCTAATCTTTCCATGATTTTGTTAATCTTCCAAGTACTTAGATTATTGTTTATGTATTATTGTAGCCTTTGGGCAAAAACACAAACAATCCCTTGCTAGATTATTGCCATTAGTGTGTTAAACTTTGTTTGTAATGACACTTGAAGTATTTTCTATGATAATCTTTGATGATTAGTTTGCAACCTTGTTATTGATATTGAATTCTTGATTATAAATAATTATGTTGGATGTTTGATGCTTGGTTAGTTAAGATAGTTGAAAAATGAAGCTTAATTAATCTTATATTAGTAAACTTTAAATTTGGTTAACTAGTTTAACTTGGTTTAAATGTATGCATCATAATACTAGAAATGGTTAGTGATTTAATAAAATGTAATTATTGTTAATCAAGAGAGCTTGCCGTCACGTAAGGACCTTAATGGGTTAGATGGTGTCGTTATAAATTCTTGCCATGATTTGTTAGCTTAGTTAGTAGTTTAGGCCAAAATTGCTATCTTAGTGAATTTTTGTGCAAGATTTGTAAAATGAACTCGGTTGTGATTTAATCTAGTTTATGCTTGTCTCGGTGGTTGCGTTGTGTTTATCGGTGTCTCTTTCCTTGATTAAGTGCGGTTAGAAAACTCCTAACGGATGACTAGCTTATTTTTAAGAGATTTTCATAGACATTTATCAATTGCACGTTAAAGAACAATTTTAGGTGGTTAAAGTGTGTTTATCGTTTTAGCTTTCCGAATGATTGTCATGTTAGGATTCCCGAAAGGGATACTAATTGTCTTAAATTGGAAAATTGACCGAATGCTTCTAGTGCCAAAACCGACTTAGTTGACATGCTGTGGTTGTGTATTTAGCAAGGCTTTTTATCTATATTCTATTATATTTTTATTATGTATTTATTTATGCTTACTTTAGTTTAGTTAAAATCAACCAAACTTATGTTTTTACCGGTAGTTTAGTGACAAAGGTCTAGTATTATTTCTCCGCCCATTTCCTTGGATCGATACTTGGTTCTTACCGATACTTTATTACATATGTGACGGGGTACACTTGCCTCTTTCGTGTGTGTTTTGATGTAAAAGTAATAATCACTTTTATAAATTTAAAACCAAATCGTGTGTAAATTCATTGCAAAATTATGTATATATACGCACACGTCAAGTTTTTGGCGCCGTTGCCGGGGACATGGCGAGTTTTAGGAACGACCCGAGTCATTATGTTATCGGCGTATATACTTGTTAATATTTGTGTATAATTTCTTGATTATTTATTTGTTAATATTTCTTGTTTTTATTTCATTTATTCATTTTCCAAGTCATTTTTGATACATTTGTAAATTTTTGTTCCATTTATTTGTTCGAATCCGGATTTATTTATTTATTTATTCTTTGATTTTTCGGCTTCGGGTATCCATTTTTACTTTAGCCGATTCGACTATTTTTATTGTGTTGATTTTTATAAAATTTCGAGCCTATTTTCGGATTTTTATAAAATTTTCAGGCCATTTTTAATAATTTTCTGCTTCTATTCAGCTGAAAAAAAAGGGCAGAATTATTATATTAATAAAATATTCATTGTGTAAAATTTTCGTTTGCAGGTTAATGTCCTCAACTCCCGCGCCTAATATTGCTGAGCCGGTTGACGAACCAGCGCATAATCTTAGGAGAAGTATGAGGCTGCGAGAAAGGGCACGTGTCATTGCACAACGGATTGCAAACGCGATTGACGACCCGGTGATACTTTCTGAAAGCGAAAACTCAGGGGACGAAATCATGGCAGACGATAATCAACCTTTGAATGAGACGAATCAGCCCGGACGAGAGGGCTTGGAGCCCAGTATTATTAGACCTACTATTGATGCACCTTCATTTGAAATAAAATCTAGTATTATTAACATGGTGCAGAATTCAGTGCAGTTCGACGAGCGTGAGCACGAGGATCCCGGGAGACACATTGCGGCTTTCCTCCATGTTTGCTCCACATTCAAGATTAGGGATGTTTCAGAGGACGCAATTCGGTTGAGGTTGTTTCCGTTTTCATTGCGTGAAAAAGCCAGAGCTTGGCTTATGTCACTCCCAGCCGGGTCCATCAGGACCTGGAATCAGTTGGCGGAGCAGTTTATGCATAAATACTTTCCACCTGAGAAAACGAACAAGCTACGGAACCGGATTACTTCATTTCGCCAGGACGAGGGCGAGTCGTTGCATGCAGCTTGGGAGAGATTCAAGGATTTGTTGATTGATGTGCCACATCATGGCTTCTCCAAGAGACAGCTGGTTTTGACATTCTATCAGGGGCTCAGCTACAACACGCAGGAGCGATTAGATGTTAACGCAAGAGGCGATCTGGGAACGAAGACGCCGACGGAAGCATACGATATCATAGAGAAAGCTGCGTTGAAATCCAGCTCGCGTCGGGAAGGCGATAGAGGTCGGGCTACATCATCATCATCTCGCCCAGGAGCTCACGCTGTGGATGATTACACAGCCATTACTGCACAAATCTCGGCTCTGGCGACGAAATTCGATAAATCCCAAACAGCCGCGCAAGTTGGCCCTGGATGTGACCAGTGTTGAGTGTCACATGTGCCAGGTACGTGTGAGCAGGGTGTTTTGTTTACCGGTCACGAAGAGGTGAACTACATGGGCAATCAAATCAGGACCCAAAATAACCCCTACAGCAACACGTACAATCCAGGATGGAGAAATCACCCAAACTTTGGGTGGAAATCTGGTTCTGGGAACCAAAACGCGCCCGGTTTTGCTCAACATGCTCCCGCACCACAACAATCTCACGGTCAATCCTTTCAGCCTCAATATCATAATCAAGGCTCAGGAAGCAGTTCACAGCCGCACGCCTCTCAAAGCAACGCAAAGCTAGAGGAAATGATGGCACAACTGCTGAACAACTCCAATAGTGCTAATCAAATGGCTGAAAAGCGATATCAGCAGCATGAGGAGCGATTCTTGGTCAACGAAGGAGAAATGCGGAGTCAAAAGGCTTCCATTCAGAATGTCGAGAATCAAGTGGGCCAGTTAGCAAAAATGTTGTCGGAGAGACCCCCAGGTGGACTTCCAGGCAACACGGAGCAGAATCCGAAGGGGCGTGGTAATGGCCCGCACACGTAAAGTGTGGGGACATGAGTCTTGCTATCGACTCGCCGACAAAAATTTAGCATGAGTCTTGCTATCGACTCGCGGACAAAAATGCAGCAGGAGCGTCTTTGGCGCTATAAGGGTAAAATAGTCCTTTTTTGTATTCATGTAGTTTTAGCGTAATTTAGGTTAGTTAGGTAGTTTGCGTTAGTTTGTTTAGTTTTCGTACGTACCGAACGAAGGTTCTGTATTGCAATATTGTTAGAACAGTTGGTGTGTCGAAAAAATGGTGAAAAACGGCCGAAACAGTTGCTGTAAATGGCTTCTGCGGAAAAATTCTGATCTGCACCTGATGCACGCCCGTTCCTCGAGTCGCACGACCGTGCGTCGCCGAGGGCCGGCACGGTGGATCGCACCCCTGGTGCATTTCCGAGAAAAGTGGTCTGGGTTTGAGCGACGTCGGTGACGCACGACCGTGCCATAGGTCGAACGACCGTGCGTCAGGCTGAGGGCAATTTTGTCATTTTGCACATTATATATACCCTCATCTGCTGCAAAATCCCTCATTCGCGAACCCTAGTCGCTGCAGGCCGTTCCAGAGCGATTCTTCATCATATCGCACGGTTTTTCGCACGATCTAACACCCTTCTTCGCACGGTACGTTCCTAGTTGTAGATTTCTTGTTTTCTTGCTTTCTAGGTTAGATTTCTTCCGATTTTTCAAGGAATTTTTAGGGTTCTCTTCATAAACAAATCAAAACCCTAACCCTTGTTGAATCGTAGTATCGTGAACATCTGGTGCTTTTTTCTGACCCCCGTTTGTGTAAAAACTTGAAGATTTGTGAAAAAATCGGGCTACTTAGAGCTTGGGTCAAAAATCTGCAGAAAACCAAGTTGCACGGTCATTCCTCGTATGGAACGGTCGTGCCTCGCCGGTGTTTCACGATAGTTCCGACATTTCTGGGCAGATGTTCCGTTGTCGTCGGTGACGCACGACCGTGCGTCTTGTCGCACGACCGTGCCATATGCCCAGATCAGTTTGACAGTTTCTTCATAATTTGCTGCTCGGCTGTTTTCAATTCATATCTCTCCTGTTTCTGTCTTTCTAACAATGTTCCCCATTACAGATGAACCATCCCTTTCTTCAGTTTGACCCCAACATTGAGAAAGAAGCTTTGTGCATACCGAAGCGCGACGCATTGTGGGCGAGACGGGGGCAGTTTGGAGTCCCCCGATGGTTAGATTGGGAAGTCATGCGTGAACTCAATCAGTATGATCGACTGGACGACATGATGAGTCGCTCGCTTGCAAATCTGGTCGCTTGCAACCGACCCGTTTACTGGGAGTTGACAATTGAATTCTTCGCATCATATGCCAATGAAAGGCCGGTTGCACATACACAGCCCGATTTCCGCTACAGGGAGCGGGTAACCTTCAGGTTATGTAGACGTTGGCATACGTGGTCGGTTGGTCGTTTGGGAAGAAGGCTCGGGATTTATACTAGGGACAACATGGATGATCCCGACGTCTTCAACGATCAGTTCAACTTCCCTAATGATGCAGCGCGGGATGCATTCTGGGCAGAAAACGCTATTGGGGAGCCCTACAACCCGAGGATGTCAAAGGCCTCGCGACTCAGAGACCCTTTGGTGCGAGTGATGCACCATGTATTTAGCCATTCGATATGCGGTTGCATGGATAGTCTTGGTATCTGTCCAACTCCTGATTTGCTTTTTCTTTATGCGTTGGTTGACAAAGCACCAATCAACCTAGCCGCACGAATGGCTGAGTACTTTGTCAAGTGTTCGGGGCGGACTCCGAACAGTGAGATACATGGCGGTCAGTATGTGACTGAAATAGCGTACAATGAGCGCTATATGACGTCGGGGGTGCTTCAGGGTCTCACTTTGATTACCGAGGGGGTTCATGTCGATATTCGGTCACTAAAGTTCATGGGGGTGATTGTAGAGCTTGATAGGGGGGATAGGTTGAGAGGGTTGAATAACGAGGTCTGGGACCCGTTACCTCCAGATGAGGAGGAAGATGAGGATGAAGAAATGGGGGAGCAGCACGAGCCACAGCCACCGACACCACCACACTCGCCGCAGCACCATGCATTTCATCAGCATGAGGACTGGCCCACGTTCTACCAGCAGTTCCAGGATATGCGTGTGACGCAGGAGTAGCATGGTACCTACTTCGACGAGATTAGATCTAGCCAGGACCAGATCCGGGCTAACCAGGACGAGATTCGAGCCAGTCAGGCTCAGATTCGGGCCACACATGACCAACTTCGGCAGAGCCAGGATACTTTATATCAGGGGGTCAGTGCGGGATTCTCATATCTTTTCGGGGAGATGCATCACGCATACCCCGACTATTTTCAGCACCCTCCGGAGCTCCCACCGTGGAACCCCCTGGCTATGGCGATCAGGGCCCATCTGGCACGAGACATGATGATGATGATGATGATGATGAGTAGTTGGCGGTGGTGATAGCATTTGGTGGTGTTTTCTGTTTCAGTACTTTATTTACTTTTGGGTGTTTATTTTGACTATTATTTAAAACACCCCGGTTATGTATTTCAGACAATTTCCTTTGTGTTTTGTTTGGATTTTAGTATTTATGTATATTATGGTTGTTTGGTGATTTTTCTATTTCTGTTATGTTTTGGGTGCACATGTGACATACTCGCAGGTTTTATCTATCGGATCTTGGACCGGAGCACGTACCAGATACAGCTTCGGAAGTCTCGTGGCACCAACATCATCTTGAGGGGAGTATTTTTTATCCCTTTCTCTATATTTCGGGTCTCGCATTGGGGACAATGCGAAGTTCAAGTGTGGGGAGGGGATTAACTTTGTTAACTTAACTTTGTTTGTCCTCTTATAAAAAAAAACAAAAAAAATCAGAAAATCAGAAAAATCATTCAAAAATACTTGTATTATGTATATATTTTTGTAAATAAACCGGTTGGTTGTGTTTTAGAAAGCATCGGACTTGATAAAAAAACTCGACAAGCAAAATATTTTTGAAAAAGGAAACCGGAAAGCGTGACAAACAAAGAAAGACTTACATGATTGTTTTCACACTTTTACCCATTCCTTCCGTTACGAGAGCATTTTGAGCCTAGATTGTTATATATTTGTTCATTTCGGATATAGGAGTGAGCCGGATGTTATGTGCAATTTAGAACTTGTCACTAGTATGCTTGTTAAGACCATGAACTTGTGAATTTGTGTAAAAGTGATAGAGGCACTTAGATTACCCCTTTGTTGTGTACTTGTTCTTTGTGTTGTGCTTCCCGTTCACCTTATATTACCCTTTAGGATTAACCATGTCGAGCCTTCCCGTTCACCTTTGTTTACCCACATTATCGCCCACTTAACCAAATTTAACCTTTTTATGTTTTAAACCTTTTTAGTGTTGAAACTCGGTCAAAATAATAGTTTAACTAGCTTGTTATTGTTTATATTTCATTGTATAATTTGTTAAAAAAAATAAAAAAAAATAAAACACCCTAAAATAGGGTGAAGTTGATAGAAATCGAGCAATTTTGAATGCGTAAATGTTAAAATTTCGTTGATAAGCTCGATTGCGCTTTAGTCGCCTTTTTAAGGCGTTTGTATGTAAAGTTGTATTGTTTATTGCTAGTTAAACGCTACTACCGAGTTTTAACCATTTTCGCCACTTTAAATGTCCACTTCCACACCCTTCGCCCAAGCCTAACGTTATAACCCGTAAAGACCTCTTGATTTACACTTGTTTACATGTTAGTTGGTGGAGACGAGATCTTATGACAAGCTTATGATATTGCACATTTCATTGACTAGGCGTTGAGTGTTTACACATACACATTTTATGTATGTTTCATAAATAAAACCGAGTGTGTGAACATTGTGAGTCGTGTGAAGATTAACATGTGAGTCAATTAAATGTGAAGTCACGTTTTTTTGGTTGTCGCTTTTTAATTGCATATGCTTGTTGGGTTTGAGTCTTTTGATGTTGTCTTTCGACAAACCGGCTAACCGTTTATAGTAGTTTCCAATAAAATAGTGTGTAAATTTTCGTTCTTGTTTGTTTATGTCTTTTATTGCTTTTTAGTTTAGCTTGCTTGAGGACAAGCAAGGTTCAAGTGTGGGGAGATTTGATATTCGTTAATTTACACATATTTTAGTCCCCCGTTTTACCCCTATTTTATGCGTTTTTGTCCGTAAAACCGTCATTCGGATACTTATTTATCTACATTTATGTTTACAGGCCTAAAACAGCATACCAGACAAGATGATAGCGAAAACGAGGACTTTCCGGACAAAACGACGAAGCTGCGGACATTCTGTTAAGGAAACTGATCTGGGCCTGTGGAACGGTCATGCCACATGATGCACGACCGTGCATCTCCGACAAGTATTGATCAGCTCGGTGATGAACGAGAGGTGCGACTGGGCGTTCTAGGAAAACAAGGCGGCTCGGTGAAGAACGGACGTTCCATCTGAGGAACGACCGTGCGTATCCGATGAACCAACAGAGTCTCGGTGATGAACGACCAGTGCGACTCGGCGTGCAACAAGACCTCGGTGAGGAACGACCGTGCCAAATGAAGAACGGTCGTGCCATTTCGAATCTGGTCAACGATCTGATGACGTCATGCAGTATGGTGTGCCCATCCCCAATAATTGCTTAAAGTGCACGGTCGTGCCATATGGAGAACGACCGTGCGACAGCGAAAAATATAAAAACAGAACAAAAACATTCTGTTCGATATTCTGGATTTTTGGAGAGCTTAACAGGCGATTTTCAGGCTCCGGAGGCGTTAGCTTTCACCCGGATTCAAGCCACATTGTCCCGTTTAGCTCGATTACTACCCAGATCCTTAGTCTAGTACTTGTTTATGGTTTGATTTTCTAATCTTTCCATGATTTTGTTAATCTTCCAAGTACTTAGATTATTGTTTATGTATTATTGTAGCCTTTGGGCAAAAACACAAACAATCCCTTGCTAGATTATTGCCATTAGTGTGTTAAACTTTGTTTGTAATGACACTTGAAGTATTTTCTATGATAATCTTTGATGATTAGTTTGCAACCTTGTTATTGATATTGAATTCTTGATTATAAATAATTATGTTGGATGATTGATGCTTGGTTCGTTAAGATAGTTGAAAAATGAAGCTTAATTAATCTTGTATTAGTAAACTTTAAATTTGGTTAACTAGTTTAACTTGGTTTAAATGTATGCATCATAATACTAGAAATGGTTAGTGATTTAATAAAATGTAATTATTGTTAATCAAGAGAGCTTGCCGTCACGTAAGGACCTTAACGGGTTAGATGGTGTCGTTATAAATTCTTGCCATGATTTGTTAGCTTAGTTAGTAGTTTAGGCCAAAATTGCTATCTTAGTGAATTTTTGTGCAAGATTTGTAAAATGAACTCGGTTGTGATTTAATCTAGTTTATGCTTGTCTCGGTGGTTGCATTGTGTTTATCGGTGTCTCTTTCGTTGATTAAGTGCGGTTAGAAAACTCCTAACGGATGACTAGCTTATTTTTAAGAGATTTTCATAGACACTTATCAATTGCACGTTAATGAACAATTTTAGGTGGTTAAAGTGTGTTTATCGTTTTAGCTTTCCGAATGATTTTCATGTTAGGATTCCCGAAAGGGATACTAATTGTCTTAAATTGGAAAATTGACCGAATGCTTCTAGTGCCAAAACCGACTTAGTTGACATGCTGTGGTTGTGTATTTAGCAAGGCTTTTTATCTATATTCTATTATGTTTTTATTATGTATTTATTTATGCTTATTTTAGTTTAGTTAAAATCAACCAAACTTATGTTTTTACCGGTAGTTTAGTGACAAAGGTCTAGTATTATTTCTCCGCCCATTTCCTTGGATCGATACTTGGTTCTTACCGATACTTTATTACATATGTGACGGGGTACACTTGCCTCTTTCGTGTGTGTTTTGATGTAAAAGTAATAATCACTTTTATAAATTTAAAACCAAATCGTGTGTAAATTCATTGCAAAATTATGTATATATACGCACACGTCATGGGTATTGATACCCATAAGCTGGGTATCCAGTCTGGTAGGAGGCTCCATAGGGCCCTTCAGAATGAAGAGCATTGTAGTTTGCCGCTACAAGATATGGGTCAACATCAGGGGCGTTGTAGTAATTGTAGCCAGAATGGCCTGGCTGCTCAAAAGGGTTATACGCCGCTACACCGACGTATGAAGGAATTGGGTTATCAAAACCCACATGTGGTGGTGATGGTGGTGCAACTGGCGCAGAGTCCACCTCAGAAACTGGGTTTTAAGGCCCTCCCATCTGCGGGTCTTCATACAGTGGCAGGTAGTGACTGCCACTGGAGGGTTGAGGGGTGCTGAAACGGAATCCCCCTAGCACGGACATCCGTGCTCCTGATCTTCTCCGCCTCGTTGGGTCCGGAGGCGGTTGCTGCTCTGGCGGTGGCGGTGGCGGTGGAGTAACCGCCTGGAATCGTGAATCCTCGGAGAGATCCTGTTACTGAGGTGCTGGGTTAAAAGGGGGAGTGAACTCCCAAGGGTACGAGGAAAACCTTGGTTCATAGCTATCTGGGCCCCGATATGGCGAACCGTGAAAGGACGATCTGTCAGAAATCTCGATGGGATGCGTCGGCGTCCCACTCGGTGGCATCTCCGGATCGGGGTCATCATCCATATCCATAGCTTGGTCACCGGAGAAATGATCTTCTGGTCCCAATGGGTTAAAACCCACTATTTCTTGCACCTGATTTGCCGGATTGAACCGGCTCTGAAAGTACGGGGTCGGGTCTTCAAAGGCACGGTGTGAACCCGACCGCTGCAACGACAAGTAGGAGTGGCGAGAATGTTCGGACTCGTTGCCTTGATGGAGCCCGAAAGAGTCGTGGTACGAAGGTGAGGAGCTTAGCGAGACAGAACGCCTCGCAGGCTCTAAGTATGTCCTCCAGTCTTCTTGGGGACTCGTGCTCATCGTCACTGAAGGAGTTCGCCAGTGAGATGGCCTGGCCTCATGATCATGAGTAGTGAAAATTGGGGCTTTACCGCCTCTTCCTCGTCCTCTAATACGCGGTGGCATCTTCTGTTCCTGCCAACACAAACAATGGAAACAACAAGGAAAACAATAAAGGAAAAATAAAAGATTAGGATTAGTCCTAAGTCCTTTGCCAAGACTCGGAAGTCAAGGAATGTGCAACTGTGTCATTGAGATTAAACACAAAAGGCTAGTGTGTAATTCACTCTATGTTGGCTCTGATACCAACCGGTCACAACCCGATTTTTCCACGTATTACCGGTGGGCCCGGTGGGGAGTATTGTGACGTAGTTGATATCATCATAGTCAATTTATCACAGTTCAATGCACAGCGTAAGTCTAAAGTAAAAATACTACAAACCGAATCGAAAGTAACATAAGTATTACAAACGGAATGTAAAAGGATCCACAAGCGGATCAAAACAAAAGAAGATAATTGTTCAAGAGATTTTTAAGCATCTAAAGCTTGCAAGACTCTTTATTGATACTAGGAGTAGCCAGCCCATTTCGCTTAGTACCTGCACTTAAACTTTTTGGAAAAATACGTCAGTTTACACTAGTAAATACAATTAACTGACACTTTTGAAAATGTTTTAAGAAAATTGATTTAAATGCACAAGGCACAAATAATCTTTTATAACTTGGGATAATTATATAGAAATAATCTTATAAAAGAATTATATGTTTGTTATAGAAATAATCTGTTGAAAATGTTACACTGGATTATTTCTATATAATTCTTTTACAAGATTATTTCTATATAATTATCCCAAGTTGTAAAAGATTATTTTTGCCTTGTGCATTTAAATCAATATTCTTAAAACATTTTCAAAAGTGTCAGTTAATTGTATTTACCAGGGTAAACTGACGTATTTTTCCAAAAAGGTTAAGTGCAGGTACTAAGCGAAATGGGCTGGCTACTCCTAGTATCAATAAAGAGTCTTGCAAGCTTTAGATACTTAAAAATATGTTGAACAATTATCTTCTTTTGTTTTGATCCGCCTGTGGATCCTTTTACATTCTGTTTGTAATACTTATGTTACTTTCGATTCGGTTTGTAATATTTTTACTTTAGACTTCCGCTGTGCATTGAACTGTGATAAATTGACTATGATGATATCAACTACGTCATAATACTCCCCACCGGTAATACGTCGAAATATCGGGGTGTGACAGGTTGGTATCAGAGCCAACATTGAGTGAATTAAACACTAGCCTTTTGTGTTTAATCTCAATGACACAGTTGCACATTCCTTGACTTCCGAGGCTAGGGAAAGGACTTAGAACTAATCCTAATCTTTTATTTGTCCTTTATTGTTTTCCTTGTTGTTTCCTTTGTTTGTGTTTGTAGGAACAGAAGATGCCACCGCGTATTAGAGGACAAGGAAGAGGCGGTAAAGCCCCAATTTTCACTAGTCATGATCATGTGGCCGGGCCATCTCACCGACGAACTCCTTCAGTGACGATGAGCACGAGTCCCCAAGAAGACTGGAGGACATACTTAGTGCCTGCGAGGCGTTCTGTCTCGGTAAGCTCCTCACCTTCGTACCACGACTCTTTCGGGCTCCATCAAGGCAACGAGTCCGAACATTCTCGCCACTCCTACTTGTCGTTGCAGCGGTCGGGTTCACACCGTGCCTTTGAAGACCCGACCCCGTACTTTCAGAGCCGGTTCAATCCGGTAAATCAGGTGCAAGAACCAGTGGGTTTTAACCCATTGGGACCAGAAAATCATTTCTCCGTTGACCAAGCTATGGATATGGATGATGACCACGATCCGGAGATGCCACCGAGTGGGACGCTGACGCATCCTATCGAGATTTCTGATGTATCGTCCTTTCACGGTTCGCCATATCGGGCCCCAGACAGCTATGAAGTAAGGTTTGCCTCGTACCCTTGGGAGTTCACTCCCCCTTTTAACCCAACACCTCAGCAACAGGATCCCTCCGAGGATTCACGATTCCAGGCGGTTACTCTACCGCCACCGCCGCCGCCAGAGCAGTAACCGCCTCCAGAGCCACCGAGGCGGAGAAGATCAGGAGCACGGATGTCCGTGCGAGGGGGATTCCAGTTCAGCACCCCTCAACCCTCCAGTGGCAGTCACTACTCGCCACTGTATGAAGACCCGCAGATGGGAGAGCCTTCAAACCCAGTTTCTGAGGTGGACTCTGCACCAGTCGCACCATCACCACCACATGTGGGTTTTGGTAACCCAATTCCTTCATACGCCGGTGCAGCGGCGTATAACCCTTTTAAGCAGCCAGGCCATTCTGGCTACAATTACTACAACGCTCCTGATGTTGACCCATATCTCGTAGCGAGAAACTACAATGTTCTTCATCCTGAAGGGCCCTATGGAGCCTCCTACCAGACTGGATACCCAACTTATAGGTATCAATACCCACCACCTCTCCAGCCGCAGCAACAGCCGCAACCGCCACTTGTCCAACCTCCAGTCTTCTTGGGGACTCGTGCTCATCGTCACTGAAGGAGTTCGCCGGTGAGATGGCCCGGCCTCATGATCATGAGTAGTGAAAATTGGGGCTTTACCGCCTCTTCTTCGTCCTCTAATACGCGGTGGCATCTTCCTCATGATCATGAGTAGTGAAAATTGGGGCTTTACCGCCTCTTCCTCGTCCTCATGATCACAGTTCAATGCACAGCGTAAGTCTAAAGTAAAAATACTACAAACCGAATCGAAAGTAACATAAGTATTACAAACGGAATGTAAAAGGAGCCACAAGCGGATCAAAACAAAAGAAGATAATTGTTCAAGAGATTTTTAAGCATCTAAAGCTTGCAAGACTCTTTATTGATACTAGGAGTAGCCAGCCCATTTCGCTTAGTACCTGCACTTAAACTTTTTGGAAAAATACGTCAGTTTACACTGGTAAATACAATTAACTGACACTTTTGAAAATGTTTTAAGAAAATTGATTTAAATGCACAAGGCACAAATAATCTTTTATAACTTGGGATAATCATATAGAAATAATCTTATAAAAGAATTATATGTTTGTTATAGAAATAATCTGTTGAAAATGTTACACTGGATTATTTCTATATAATTCTTTTACAAGATTATTTCTATATAATTATCCCAAGTTGTAAAAGATTATTTGTGCCTTGTGCATTTAAATCAATATTCTTAAAACATTTTCAAAAGTGTCAGTTAATTGTATTTACCAGGGTAAACTGACGTATTTTTCCAGAAAGGTTAATTGCAGGTACTAAGCGAAATGGGCTGGCTACTCCTAGTATCAATAAAGAGTCTTGCAAGCTTTAGATACTTAAAAATCTGTTGAACAATTATCTTCTTTTGTTTTGATCCGCCTGTGGATCCTTTTACATTCCGTTTGTAATACTTATGTTACTTTCGATTCGGTTTGTAATACTTTTACTTTAGACTTCCACTGTGCATTGAACTGTGATAAATTGACTATGATGATATCAACTACGTCATAATACTCCCCACCGGTAATACGTGGAAATATCGGGGTGTGACAGGTTGGTATCAGAGCCAACATTGAGTGAATTAAACACTAGCCTTTTGTGTTTAATCTCAATGACACAGTTGCACATTCCTTGACTTCCGAGGCTAGGCAAAGGACTTAGTACTAATCCTAATCTTTTATTTGTCCTTTATTGTTTTCCTTGTTGTTTCCTTTGTTTGTGTTGGTAGGAACAGAAGATGCCACCGCGTATTAGAGGACAAGGAAGAGGCGGTAAAGCCCCAATTTTCACCGGGCCATCTCACCGACGAACTCCTTCAGTGATGATGAGCACGAGTCCCCAAGAAGACTGGAGGACATACTTAGAGCCTGCGAGGCGTTCTGTCTCCGTAAGCTCCTCACCTTTGTACCAAGACTCTTTCGGGCTCCATCAAGGCAACGAGTCCGAACATTCTCGCCACTCCTACTTGCCGTTGCAGCGGTCGGGTTCACACCGTGCCTTTGAAGACCCGACCCCGTACTTTCAGAGCCGGTTCAATCCGGTAAATCAGGTGCAAGAACCAGTGGGTTTTAACCCATTGGGACCAGAAAATCATTTCTCCGTTGACCAAGCTATGGATATGGATGATGACCACGATCCGGAGATGCCACCGAGTGGGACGCTGACGCATCCTATCGAGATTTCTGATGTATCATCCTTTCACGGTTCGCCATATTGGGGCCCAGACAGCTATGAAGTAAGGTTTGCCTCGTACCCTTGGGAGTTCACTCCCCCTTTTAACCCAACACCTCAGCAACAGGATCCCTCCGAGGATTCACGATTCCAGGCGGTTACTCTACCGCCACCGCCGCCGCCAGAGCAGTAACCGCCTCCAGAGCCACCGAGGCGGAGAAGATCAGGAGCACGGATGTCCGTGCGAGGGGGATTCCGGTTCAGCACCCCTCAACCCTCCAGTGGCAGTCACTACTCGCCACTGTATGAAGACCCGCAGATGGGAGAGCCTTCAAACCCAGTTTCTGAGGTGGACTCTACACCAGTCGCACCATCACCACCACATGTGGGTTTTGGTAACCCAGTTCCTTCATACGCCGGTGCAGCGGCGTATAACCCTTTTAAGCAGCCAGGCCATTCTTGCTACAATTACTACAACGCTCCTGATGTTGACCCATATCTTGTAGCGACAAACTACAATGTTCTTCATCCTGAAGGGCCCTATGGAGCCTCCTACCAGACTGGATACCCAACTTATAGGTATCAATACCCACCACCTCTCCAGCCGCAGCAACAGCCGCAACCGCCACTTGTCCAACCCCCGCAGCAGCAGGAGATTTTTCAAAGGCTGAATCAGGTGGAGCGGGATGTTCAAAGGGAGCGTAGGAGCCGTCGGGGTGTACTCAAGGGTTTGGCTGATTTAATCAAGGGGAAGAGCAAGAGGGATTTTTGAATTCCTTGTTTGTTTGTTTGTTTTGTAATTTTCAATTTTAATTAAGTCCCTGCGTGGACATCTATTTACGTACTTAGTCCCTACGAGGACTTGTATTTTCAGTTTAGCCCCTGCGTGGGCAAGTTATTTCTGTTAAATTCCTGTTTAGGGCAAATATATACTCCCTTTTAATTTTAGTGGAATGTTTTAATTTAAAATTTCATTTGTCATCATGCGCATGAATATTATATATGAAATAAATAAAAATATCATTCCTTTTGTAAGATCTGTCATTATATATTAAACAAAATCTTAAAAGCAAAACCTAGCCATGTGTCATTTTAAGACAGGGCCATGATGGTAGTTCTCTATTAAGATTCAGATCCTTGTTAACATCTGAAAACATGTTAACACTCCTGGCAAATGTGATTCGATAAAATCACATAAGTCATTCTTATATTGGATTCTTCCAATTCCTTTTCTCTATTTTATTTAATCATCCATTAGTGATGAAGTGCCTACGGGCCATATTTATTGTCCTTTGAGACAAAAGACAGTTATAGTCTACGACTTCCTATCAAGAAAAGGTAATGAACTATGTTCAAGCCTTAATGCCTCGATCCTATAAGATCATGGCTTATAATTTAAATTTGTCTTTGTGACTTGGCCTTTTTGTGCCATTATAATATTTTAATGAATTATAACTAAGGATAATCATAATGAAAAATCCTAAATGAATATGCTTAACAAATTAACCAATATGGTTTATTAATACCATGGTTAATAAATCATCAAGAATGACAATACTGTTATAGACTTCTGAATAAATCATTGTCATTATTTTATGTAGCAATCAAGCTACATGGCAGAATCTAAAGAAGTCAACAGTCACCCTATAGAGAATCATGATACTACCAGGATCAACATAACTGGTGTGGAACTTCGAACACTGATTGACAATGCTGTTTCTAAAGCTATGGACTGGCAATTTAGAGAATCAAGTGGTACACATAGCAAGACCTTATCTATACCCCATTCCAAATCACACCTTAAGACTCACTCTGTGGCTCACAGTAAGCCACCTTCTAAAACTCATGAGTCGAAGAAGGACGATGCCCAACACTCCTCAAATCAATATAGTGTTCCGTCTAAGAAGATTGTATTCAATCAAGAGCCACGTGCAAAGACATGTTCATGTAAGTATTTCATCTCCTGCGAGCCCAGGGATTTCACTAGGGAAAAAGGAGTCAATGATTGCATGACGTGGCTAGACGAGATGGATACGATGGTTTATATTAGTGGATGTGCAGAGCAAGATATTGTGAAGTATGTTTCACAATCATTCAAAGGAGAAGCTCTAGCTTGGTGGAGGTCCTTAATCCAAGCTACTGGAAAGATCCCGTTATACAACTTGACATGGGCTCAGTTTGTTACGTTAATCAAGGAGAATTACTGTCCTTAACATGAAGTTGAGAAAATCGAGACCGGTTTCTTGACATTGGTTATGAAAAACTTAGACTGTCAGGCATACCTTACGAGCTTCAACACTATGTCTCGATTGGTTCCTTACTTGGTCACACCGTAACCAAAACGTATAGCCCATTTTATTGGGGTTTAGCCCTAGAGATTAAGGCTAGTGTGAAGGCGTCTCGACCTACTACCTTTAGGTCAGTTGCTGATTTGTCATTATCTCTTACCCTCGATGCGGTCAGGCAGAGATCGCTTAGGAATTCTGATGAGGGGAAAAGAAAACGTGAGGATGAGAACTCACGCCGTTCTGATAAGAAACGTAAAGGGAACTCAGATCACAAGAAGAGTTCAGGATTTAAAAAGGATGACCAACAGTCGGGTGAGAAGCCCAAATGCAAGATCTGCAAGAAGCGCCATCTGGGAAAGTGCAGGTATGAATCAAAATCCCAATCGCAGCCTAGGGCTTGTGGGATCTGTAAATCTAGTGAGCATAAGACGTTGGATTGTAAGAAGATAAAGGATGCAACTTGTTACAACTGTAACGAGAAGGGGCATATCAAGTTGTCTAACTGCCCAAAGTATGCCAAGAAACCTGAAGAAGGTAAAAAGACAAATGCTCGGGTCTTTCAGATGAATGCTCAAGAAGCAATTCAGAATGACAGCGTGATAACAGGTACCTTTCTTATCAATGATGTTTATGCAAGGGTATTATTTGATTCGGGTGTAGATAAGTCGTTTGTTGATGATAAATTTTGTAAGTTGTTAAATCTGCCTGTTAAAACCCTAAGCATAAAATATGAAGTAGAATTGGCCGATGGTACCATAGAAACTGCTTCAACTGTGTTAGATGGATGTTTATATCCATTAGGAACCACTCTTTTCCGTTAACTTTGCTTCCTTTGAAACTAGCGGGTTTCGAGATAGTGATAGGCATGGATTGGTTATCTCATAACCAAGCCCAGATTGTTTGTGACAAGAAACAAGTGGTTATCAAGACTCCGTATGGTGAGCCACTTACCATATAAGGAGATACTCAGTATGGGTTGCCTAAGCAAGTGTCTATGCTTAAGGCGTCAAGGTGTTTGAAGAAGGGTTGTGTCATTTACATGGCACAAGTAACTATTGATGAACCAAAGCCCAAGGTTTAAGACATCCCTATTATCTCTGAATATCCAGACGTATTCCCTGAAAAACTACCTGGTTTACCCCCAGATAGGCAAGTGGAGTTCAAAATCGACATTATTCCTGGAGCAGCGCCAGTTGCAAGAGCACCTTACAGGTTAGCACTGACTGAGTTGAAAGAGTTGAGGACTCAGCTGGATGACTTGTTGGCAAAAGGTTTTATTCGACCTAGTTCATCTCCTTGGGGAGCACCGATTCTGTTTGTGAAGAAAAAGGATGGATCAATGCGTTTATGCATTGATTATCGCGAGCTAAACAAGGTTACAATCAAGAACAGATTTCCATTGCCCAGGATCGACGATCTATTCGATCAACTGCAAGGGGAAAGTTACTTCTCCAAAATTGATTTAAGGTCTGGTCATCATCAGCTGAAGGTAAGAGATGAAGATGTGCATAAGACTGCATCCAGAACTCGTTATGGTCACTACGAGTTCTTGGTGATGCCTTTCAGGCTCACTAATGCACCAGCAGCATTCATGGATCTCATGAATCGCGTTTGCAAACCCTACTTGGACAAGTTTGTCATCGTCTTCATTGATGACATTCTTATTTATTCGAAAAATCAAGCTGATCATGAAAAGCACCTTCGATGTATCCTTAAACTTCTTCAGCAAGAGAAGCTCTACGCCAAGTTTTCAAAATGTGAGTTTTGGCTTCATAAAGTCCAATTTCTTGGACATGTTGTGAGTGAGCGTGGTATCCAGATGGATCCCGCTAAGATTGAAGCTATCATGAATTGGCAAGAGCCGAAAACTCCCACAGAGATTCGTAGCTTCTTGGGTCTGGCAGGATATTATAGGCGTTTTATTGAAAATTTCTCAACGATTGCAGCACCCCTAACTTCATTAACTCGAAAGAATATCACGTTTGATTGGGGTCCTAAGCAACAAGAATCCTTTGATATTCTTAAACAGAATTTAAGCAATGCACCTGTGTTGACAATGCCAGAAGGAATTGAAGAATTTGTGGTATACTGCGACGCGTCACACACTGGAATGGGTTGCGTACTCATGCAAAGAGGCAAGGTCATTGCCTATGCTTCCCGACAATTAAAGGTGCACGAAAAGAATTACACCACCCACGACTTGGAATTGGGTGCCGTTGTGTTTGCACTAAAGCATTGGAGGCATTATTTATATGGTACCAAGTGTGTGATCTATTCTGATCACAAGAGCCTTCAGCATCTGTTTAACCAGAAGGATTTAAACATGAAACAGCGTCGATGGATGGAGACACTGAATGATTATGATTGTGAAATCCGATATCATCCAGGTAAGGCGAATGTGGTTGCCAATGCTTTGAGCTGAAAAGAAAGGGTTAAGCCCATTAGAATTAATGCCAAGAGCAATGTAGTGAAGAATAGCTTGAATGAAAGATTGTTAGCCGCTCAGAAGGAAGCTGTATTAGAAGCCAACTATCCGAATGAAAAGTTGGGAGTAACTGCTGAGCAGTTATCATATGGCAATGATGGGATTCTAAGATTGAATAGACGAATATGGGTTCCAATTTATAGAGGACTCAGGGACGTTATCCTTCAAGAAGCCCATAGCTCCAAGTATTCTGTTCATCCTGGCCATGATAAGATGTACCAGGATTTAAAGGCAAATTATTGGTGGATAGGTTTGAAGAAATCTATAGCCACTTATGTGGCCAAATGTTTGACATGTGCTCAGGTTAAAGCCGAACATCAAAAGCCGTCAGGTTTGCTACAACAGCCTGAACTTCCCACCTGGAAGTGGGAAATGGTAACTATGTATTTTATCACTAAGTTACCAAAAACAAAGCGAGGAAATGATACTATTTGGGTTATAGTAGATAGACTGACCAAGTCAACCCACTTCTTACCTATTAAGGAAACACACAGCTCAGATAAGCTAGCTCAGCTGTACGTGGACGAGATTGTATCTCTTCACAGAGTGCCAGCGTCTGTCATCTCTGATAGGGATACGAGATATACATCGCATTTTTGGAAAAGCTTTCAGCAATCCCTAGGCACTCGATTAAATTTCAGCACTACATATCATCCTCAGACGGATGGTCAAAGCGAACGTACAATTCAAACTCTGGAGGATATGCTACGAGCTTGTGTTATTGATTTAGGTGGAAGTTAGGATGATCATCTTCCATTGATAGAATTTTCATATAATAATAGCTATCATTCAAGTATTCAAGCTGCACCTTTTGAAGCTTTGTATGGAAGAAAGTGCAGGATGCCGGTTTGCTGGGCGGAAGTTGGAGATGTCCAACTAACAGGACCTGATATAGTCCTGGAGACGACAGATAAGATTGTGCAGGTACGTGATCGTCTCAAAGCTGCCAGGGATAGGCAGAAAAGCTACGCAGATAAAAGGAGTAAACCTCTGAAATTCGAGGTTGGTGACAAAGTGTTACTTAAGGTATCACCCTGGAAAGGAATGATGCGATTTGGCAAGAAAGGCAAGCTAAGCCCAAGATACATGGGACCATTCGAGATCATCGAATGTGTCGGAACAGTGGCTTACAGGTTAAATCTGCCTGAAGAGCTCAGTGGAATCCATAATGCGTTCCACATCTGCAATCTAAAGAAGTGTCTAGCTGATGAATCGCTAGCCAAGTCACATAAAGATGTGCATATTGATGAGAGCTTAAAGTTTGTAGAAAAACCTTTGTCGATCGAGGATCGACAGGTTAAGAAGCTTCGAAGGAAGCACGTGCCAATTGTGAAGGTTAAATGGGATGCCCATAGAGGTCCCGAATACACGTGGGAGGTTGAATCCACAATTAAACTGAAATACCCTTATTTATTTCAGTAAATCTCGAGGTCGAGATTTCTTTTAAGGGGGTGAGGATGTAACACCTCGTAAAAACGCGACCAATATAATGAAATCACGTGTCATGGACTTTAAACGTGTAATGGTTTGATCTGGAAGGACTGAATTTGTCAAACAATGTAAATATGTGAATAAAGGGATACAAAGTGTCAACATGCCATTCTTGTGCCTCTGATTGACCTCACACGACGTTCGTATTCTTTAATGAATAATTTACCGAACATTAGAAGTCGTTTGTGTTTAAAATAAGGATCTTACGAAACATAGGGGTTAAAAGTGTCAACATGATTAAAGTTACCTCTGAGTGACCATTAACGAACCCAAAAACATTGTAAATAATTTAATATTTCCCTCACAAGAATATTAGATATTAAATTTGTGGAGTTTCGAAGAAAACAAGACTTTTCCGGTGATCGTACAACTAACCGGGAGCTTAACGGAGTTAGTATATGACCCAAGGTCCTTAAAAGTTAACTATAGGGGTCCAAAATGCAATAAATGGAAGTTATATAAAGTTTATAAAGTTTAAATAGACCAGGGACTGAAATTGCAAAGTTTAAAAGATTTTTCCCGGTTTAAAAGGTCATCGCGGGCCACGTAAGCCAAGGCCAAGGCTTACACGGGCCGCATAAAAGGCACAGGTGCAGAAAAAGATGACAGCTGCATGTACAGCCAGTTGCACCGCCTTAGAAAGCTGGTTTTCGATTTCAGGGACTGAGCCAATAGTGTTACATGCATAGGGGACACCTGGAATCATCAGAAATCATTTGTAGACTTGTGTGGAATGATCTTGTGATGTATTTTTGGCTATATAAGAACTTGTTGGTTTGCTAGTTCATTGCTCATTCACAAAAGTCATTCTCAACTCATCTCTGGAACTTTCTGGAGCTCAAGCAAGCTTTCTTAAGTTCCAAATTCATGCTAAGAGTCCTTGTAAGCATTCTTAGCTTCTCTAGTTCAAGATTTATTAGTCTAATGACCAAAAGTCAAAGCCGTCGTAATTAAGCTTTGACTTAGTGATTAATCACTAATGGTCTAGCGATTATTCGAATTGAAAGTGGCTATGAGTTGGTAATTATGTGGGTAATAAGTCCTTAAAAGGGCACCCCCTGATTATCACTCTAAATTGGTCAATTGACGGGTCAAACTTAATATTAAAAAAGTCAACAGAAAGTTATTTTTGCAAATAAACTCATAACTGATAATGTAGAGGTTATGGAACATGTTTTAACACTAAAGTAACTTGGTAAATAATGTAAGAACATACCTAAGCACGTTCAACCCGACAATTCTGAGTTTAGGCTCGGTTCGGAACCGAAAGTCGCAAAAGAAGACTTTTGCTTTGACTTTCAGTTCTGACCCGGTTTAGCTTGTTTTAGATATGCCTTAAGGTTCCTTTAGGACCATATAATAAGTTAGTAAAACCCTCTGAGGTTATACTACATGGTTCCTTATTAATCTGATTCGCTTGCATGTTTCCGTTAATTGCTTAAATGTTGACCATTATGCCCTTTTGACATTAAAACGAGATTTTTGAAAATGTGAGAGGACAAAAACATTTATTACTAATTTATAAACATTTCCTAAAAATTTGACATTAGTTTGTGGTCTAAATTAAGAGTTACGCTCAATATCGTAATTTGAAAGCTTTTTATTAATTAAACGACATTTTTAGCATAAAGCCTACCTAAACCCAAATTTTGACACCAAACTTTTTACCCACTGATGTAATATAATAATTTGGGATTTTTGAAGATTTTTATTAATTTTTAAACTGATCATAACATGGGGTTCTTGCTTTGATTCGGTAATTGACGGTTATACCCTTTTTGCTAATAAAATGAGTTTTACATAAAATTTTGATACCAAACCTTTTGCTACTGATTTTATATGTTAAATAAAATATTTTAAGCCTTCTGGACTGATAAAATCTCAGATTTCCTTATATAACCTGAAAATCGCCTAAAACCGACTTTTTACGCGTTTTAAGCACATAGTATGGGTTAAAACTGTGTTTAACATTTAAGACCCATTACCTACTGATGTTATGAGTATATTTTGATACTTTAACAGTAAGTAAAAGTTTTGAAATCAGATTTCCAAATTTGACCATTAAAGCTTATGTGAAATGACCAAAATGCCCCTACGGTGCATAGTTTGGCCATAATTGATATATTTCACATATATGTAATATCTTACTGATATAACCTACTAAAATAAATATTTTTACTGATCAATTTAGACCAGAACCTCAGATTATTATTTAACCTCTTTTGTAATCTTAAAAATAACAAAAACACCCCTACGGGGCATAAATTGATTTTAAATTCGTTTTGGGCATAATGAAAGGTATCCTACTGATATCACAACATATTTAAGGCATATTAACTTATGAAACATATATATGAATCTTTTGGTTACCCGTTATGCATTATTCGCGTTCGGTGCGGTTTATATAACTAGTTTGCATAAATTGACCGAAACGGGTCAAACCTTATCATTTTTACCTCAAAATCCAGAATGTGTTGAGTTTACCCATATTATACAATTCTTCATAATTTTCGGGTCTAAATCACATTCTAATCCGGTCTTCGCTTAATCTTGCGTTTTGAACCGTATATCTTTCTTTAAAACTAACCGGCCTAAGTTTAAACTTAAGTTAGACCCGTAAGGAATCTAATAGGTTATTAAAACCTTCATTCCAGATTTAGGAGCCCAGTAAAAGATATTTGAATTTGCTGATTGTATACGGCTGAGATAAATTTGTATATTTTGCTCAGGTAAATACTTTTAACTTATTTTCCCTTATACGGGCTTGGGGTACGGTATATAAAATACCGCTTGGTCAAGTATTGAATTTTTAATCATGTGAAGGTTAAATCATTGAGATAACCCGTTTAATCTGTTTTATTTGTTTTAAGCCTTTGGGGGGTTAATGACCATGTCCTGGATATCATCGGCTCATTCATTGAAATGGCCACGACTTAAGCACGGGGTGTAGGCATACACCTGCCGGTGCGTATGTAAAAATTAATATGCCCGCTTGTTCGAGAATAACTCACCATGGGTTATATTATGTGGTGTGTCGATTAATCTTTAACTCGGTATTCAACCCGGGCTACTGAACGTATAACAAACATATAATTCTTTTACAAGATTATTTCTATATAATTATCCCAATTTATAAAAGATTATTTGTGCCTTGTGCATTTAAATCAATTTTCTTAAAACATTTTCAAAAGTGTCAGTTAATTGTATTTACCAGTGTAAACAGGCGTATTTTTCCAAAAAGGTTAAGTGCAGGTACTAAGCGAAATGGGCTGGCTACTCCTTTTACATTCCGTTTGTAATACTTATGTTACTTTCGATTTTTGGATATTTTTACTTTAGACTTCCGCTGTGCATTGAACTGTGATAAATTGACTATGATGATACCCCGACCTCATATCAATCTTTGAGAAGAAACTTGCCCCTTGCAACTGATCGAACAGATCATCGATCCTGGGCAATGGATAGCGGTTCTTGATTGGTACCTTATTTAGCTCACGATAATCAATGCATAGACGCATTGAACCATCCTTCTTCTTTACGAATAAAATGGGCACTCCCCAAGGGGACGAGCTTGGTTGAATAAAACTTGTCTCCAATAGATCATCCAACTGGGTCCTTAATTCTTTCATTTCGGTCGGTGCCAAACGATAAGGAGCTCGTGCGACTGGTGCTGCTCCTTGTATAATATCAATTCTGAATTCCACTTGTTTGTCGGGAGGTAAACCAGGTAGTTCTTCAGGAAAAACGTCTGAGAATTCTGAAATAACAGGAATATCTTCTATCTTGGGCTTTGGCACGTCCACTGTCACCTGTGCCATGTAAATGACACAACCTTTCTTCAAACACTTGGATGCCTTAAGCATAGATACTTGATCGGGCAATCCATACGGCGTATCTCCTTGAATAGTAATAGATTCACCATAAGGGGTTTTGATAATAACTTGCTTCTTATCACAGGCAATTTGAGCTTGGTTAAGAGATAACCAATTCATGCCTATAACTATATCAAATCCTGCCAATTTCATCGGTAACAAGAACAACGGAAAAGTGTGATTCCTAATGGATATGAAACATCCATCTAGAATTGTCGAAGCAGTTTCTAAGGTACCATCAGCTAGTTCTACCTCATATTTTATGTCTAGAGTTTTAATAGGTAGATTTAACAGTTTACTAAATTTATTGTCTACAAAGGACTTATCTGCACCAGAATCAAATAAAACTCTAGCATAAACATCATTTATGAGGAAAGTACCTGTTATAACGTTATCGTTCTGCACTTCCTCCTTGGCATTCATTTGGAAAACTCGAGCATTGGTCTTTCTAGCCTCTTCGGGCTTCTTTGGGTTTTTCGGGCAGTTGCTCTTGATGTGCCCATTCTCATTACAACCATAACAGGTCACATTCTTTAATTCCTTGCACTCCAAAGTTTTATGACCCTTTGTTTTGCAAATTCCACAGGGTCTCTCTTTCGAATCAATAGTGCATTTGCCTGGGTGGCGTTTCTTGCAGTTCTTACATACGGGGTTGTCACTCGATTGATTTGAGATTTTCTTAAACTCAGAATTTCCTTTCTTTTTCTTATCGAAATGATGTGAGCTCTCATTTTCCCTTTTTCTCTTTCCCTCATCTGAAGCCATGCCAGACTTATTCCTAACTGCATCAAGCGTGAGTGATAAAGACAAATCCACCACTGACCTATAAGTGGTAGGCCTGGAAGCTTTGACATTTCCTTTTATTTCAGGGGCCAGGCCTCCAATGAAGCGCGCTATGCGCTTAGGTTCAGGTGTAACCAAATAGGGGACAAGTCTGGACATAGTATTGAAACTCGTAACATATGCTTGGCAATCTAGATTCTTCATGACCAGAGTCAAGAAGTCAGTTTCGATCTTCTCTACCTCATTCTGAGGACAAAATTTTTCTTTAATCAATGCCACAAACTCTGCCCACGACAAGTTATAGAGTGGAATTTTCCCCGTGGCTTGAATTAATGCCCTCCACCAAGTTAATGCCTCTCCTTTAAACGACTGCGACACGAATTTCACAACATCCTGCTCTGCACACCAACTTATATCCACAACGGTATCCATTTCATCAAGCCATGTCATACAGTTTATGGCACCTTTTTCACCTGTAAAATCCCTTGGTTTGCAAGAGATGAAGTATTTATAAGAACAAGTCTTGGAACGCGGTTCCTGATCAAACACTATTTTCTTAGACGGCTGACTTTTCTGATTTGACGAGTGCTGAGAATCGTCCTTCTTTGATGTATGTGTTTTGGAAGGGGGTTTAGTATGAGATACTGATTGGGTCTTTGTGCAAGCAGCACTTGAATCTTTGAACATTCTGCCAACAGCTTTGGTTACAACATTGTCTATTGAAGCTTGCAGATCAGCACTCGTTACGTTCATTCTGGTGTTATCATTCCTTTCGTTGGGATGACTATTAACTTCTTCTGAGTCAGCCATAGTGAAGCTTGATTGCTATAAAACAATTGACAACAACTCATTTAGTGGTCTATTATTGAATCATCATATTCGGTGATTCATTAACCATGGTAAGATAGACCATATTGGTTAATTTGTTAATCAGATTTATTTAAACTTTTATCATAATTATTCCCAGTTATAAAATCATTAAGGATATTAAGGTGGCACAAAAAAGGCGTTGTCACAAGGACAGTTTTAACTTATAAGCCATGATCTTATTGGATCGATGCATTAAGGTTTGAACATAGTTCTTCACCTTTCTTGACAGGGAGTCATAGACTACTACTGTCATTTGTTATGCAGTTGTAATAGTTTGGCCCGAAGGTGAAATAATGGCATCACATAGTGGATGCTTTAATATGATCATCTCATTTGATGATATCAGCCATGATTTTCTAGATCATTTGTCTAGATAAGGAATTGGAAGAATCCAATATTAGGATGACTAGTGTGATTTTCTCGAACCACATTTGCCAAAAGTGCTAACATGTTCTTAGATGTTAACAAGGATTTATCATCTTAAGAAGGCTTTACCATCATGGCCATGTCTAAAATGACATATAGGCTAGGTTATACCTTTAAGATTGTCTTTTTGAGATTTATTGGCAGATCAATTATAAATTAAAATGATAATTTAATTAGTGATATAATGTATATGCATATGTATAATGACAATGTAATTGCAAAAGGAAACTTCTCATAAATAGTCCTAAGAATTACAATAATTGCCCTAAATGGGTCTTTAAACAAATAAACTTGTCCACGTAGGGACTAAATAAGAAAACAAGTCCACGTAGGGACTAAATACTTAAATGAAATGTCCACGCAGTATCTTAATTGAAATGGAAATTACAAAATAATAAATAAGGGTCCTTCAAAAGTCTTTCTTCTTCTTTCCTTTAATGAAGTTTGCCAAACCCTTAAGAAATTTGCTGTGACTTCTATCCGTTTCTTCCACCCTTTGTTCCACCTCATGCAACCTTTGGAGAATTTCTTGTTGCTACGGTTGTTGAAGTGGAGGTTGAGGTTGCTGCTGCTGCTGCTGAGGTTGTGGAGGTGGTGGGTATTAATACCCATAAGCAGGGTACCCAGTTGGATACACGGGTGGAAAAGGCGAGGGGTAGAGAGCATTAAAATTTGGTGCCTCAACGTATGGGTCGACAACAGGTGCATTGTAGTTATAACCTGAGTAAGCTTGTGGCTCAAACAGGTTGTACCCAGTTGTATCTGGGTAAGCAGGGATTGGGTTTTCATAACCCATGGGTGGTGGTGGTGGTGCAGGAGTGACCGGTGCAGAATCAACTTCTGAAACAGCTTTTGAAGGCACGCCCATTTGTGGGTTTTCAAAGATGGGAGGATAGTTGCTGGAATGTTGTGGGGTGCTAAAATGGAAACCCCCTCGCACGAACATCCGTGCGCTTCTTCATCGCTTCGATGGTTCCGGTGGTGGAGGCTGCTCTGGTGCTGGCGGTGGCGGTGGCGTGACCGCCTGAAAATGTGGGTCCTCAGAAGGAACCTGCTGTGGAGGAGGTGAGTTATGGTGAGGGGGAGTAAACTCACACTTTTAAGTGCTCCACCTTTCGGCCCATAAATCGGGGCCTCTGTATGGTGAACCTGCAAAAGAAGATCCGCTGGAAATTTCTATGGGATTCGTAGGCGTCCCAGAAGGTGGCATGGCGGGATCTGGATCGTCGTCCACATCCATATCCTGATATTCAGGAAAGTGAGCTGCTGGCCCCAATGGGTTATGACCCACTGGTTCATCATTTTGGTCAATGGGGTTAAAACGACTCTAAAAATAAGGAGTGGGGTTTTGGAAAGAGTGGTGAGAACCAGAACGCTGCAAAGAATGGTGTGAGTGATGCGAGTCCTGAGGCTCATCTTCTTGCTGTGGTCCAAATGAGTTATGGTAAGAAGGAGAAGAACTGAGCGAAACAGAACGTCTCGCTGACTCAAGGTAAGTCCTCCCATCCGGATGTGGGTCGGAGCTGAAAGTCGAAGAAGGAGTTCGTCTGTGTGAAGGCCATGCTTCGTGAGCGTGTCTTCCCCTCATGGGTGCCTTGCCTCGTCCTCCTCGTCCTCGTACTCTGTGTGGCATGTTTAGTATTTAGTCCTGTCAAAACAAGAAAAACAAGCAAAATATATAAACCAAATAAGATTAGGATTAATCCTAGGTCGTTTGCCTAGACTCGAAAGTCAAGGAATGTGAAACTGTTTCATTGAGATTAAACACAAAAGGCTAGTGTTTAATTCACTCAATGTTGGCTCTAATACCAACCTGTCACACCCCGAAATTTCCACATATTCCGGTGGGCCCGGCGGGGAGTATCGTGGCGTAGTTGATATCATCATAGTCAAATATACACAGTTTATAGCACAGCGGAAGTCTTGGTAGAAATTACTATTACAAACCGAAATGTAAAGTACGAATAGAATATTATACAGACGGTTGTAAGATAGGATCCACAGGTGGATCTAAAAGATAATACAAAACATTGTTCAACAGACTTTAAGAATTAAGAACTTGCAAGATTCTTTAATTAACACCCAGAAGTCTTGGTAAGGATTGGAGGACTTACCTTGAGCCAGCGAGACATTCCGTTTCGCTCATTTCTTCGCCCTCTTACCATAACTCTTTTGGGCCACAACAAGAAGAAGAGCCTCAGGACTCGCACCACTCGCACCATTCTTTGCAGCGATCGGGTTCCCACCATTCTTTCCAAAACCCCACACCTTACTTTCAGAGTCGTTTTAACCCTATTGACCAAATTGATGAACCAGTGGATCATAACCCATTGGGGCCCGCATATCACTTTCCTGAGTATCAGGATATAGATGTGGACGACGATTCAGATCCCACCATGCCACCTTCTGGGACGCCTACGCATCCCATAGAAATTTACAGCGGTTCTTCTTTTGCAGGATCGCCATATAGAGGCCCCAATTTATGGGCCGAAAGGTGGAGCACTTACAAGTGGGAGTTTACTCCCCCACACCAAGACTCACCTCCTCAACAACGGGCTCCTTCTGAGGACCCACACTTTCAAGCGGTCACGCCATCGCCACCACTAGCACCAGAACAGCCTCCGCCACCAGAACCATAGAGGCGAAGGAGAAGCGCACAGATATCCGTGCGAGGGGGTTTTTCCATTTTAGCACCCCACAACATTCCAGCAACTATCCTCCCATCTTTGAAGACCCACAAATGGGCGGGCCTTCAAACGCTATTTCAGAAGTCGACTCTGCACCGGTCACTCCTGCACCACCACCACCACCCATGGGTTATGAAAACCCAATCCCTGCTTACTCAGATACAACTGGGTACAACCCATTTGAGCCACAAGCTTACTCGGGTTATAACTATCATGCACCTGCTGTCGACCCATACATTGAGGCAGCAAATTTTAATGCTCTCTACCCCTCGCCTTTTCCACCCGCATACCCAACTGGGTACCCTGCTTATGGGTATCAATACCCGCCACCTCAGCAGCAGCAACCACCTCAACCTCCACTTCAACAACCGCAACCGCAAGAAATTTTGCAAAGGTTGGAAGAGGTGGAACGAAGTGTGGAAGAAAGGGATAGAAAGCACAATGAGTTTTTTAAGGGTTTGGCAAACTTCATCAAAGGGAAGAAGAAGAAAGATCATTGAAAACCCTTATTTATCATTTTGTAATTTCAATTTCAATTAAGTCCCTGCGTGGACATTTCTTTTAAGTATTAGTCCCTGCGTGGACTTGTTTTCTTATTTAGTCCCTACGTGGACAAGTTTATTTATTTAAAAGACCCGTTTAGGGCAGTTATTGTAATTCTTAGGACTATTTATGAGAAGTTTCCTTTTGAAATTACATTTTTTATTATACATATGCATATATATTATATCATTTCAATTTATAATTGATCTGCCAATAAATCTCAAAAGACAATCTTAAAGGTATAACCTAGCCCATATGTCATTATAAACATGGCCATGATGGTGAAGCCTTTTTAAGATAATAGATCATTGTTAACATCTGAAAACATGTTAACACTCTTGACAAAAGTGGTTCGAGAAAATCACACTAGTCATCCAAACATTTGGATTTTTCCAATTCCTTATCTAGCTAAATGATCTAGAGAATCATGGCTGATATCATCAAATGAGATGATCATATTAAAGCATCCACTATGTGATGCCATCGTTTCGCCTTCGGACTAAACTGGTTCAATTACATAACTAACGACAGTAGTAGTCTATGACTCCCTGTCAAGAAAGGTGAAGAACTATGTTCCAACCTTAATGTCTCGATCCTATAAGATCATGGCTTATAAATTAAAACTGTCCTTGTGACAAGGCCGTTTGTGCCACCCTAATATTCTTAATGGTTTTATAACTAAGAATAGTTATAATAAAAAAGTTTAAATAAATTTGATTAATAAATTAACCAATGTGGTCTATTTTACCATGGTTAATGAATCACCGAATATGATGATTCAATAATTGACCACTGAATAAGTTGTTGTCAATTGTTTTATAGCATTCAAGCTTCACCATGGTCGATTCGGATGAGGTTAATAGTCACCCCAATGAAAGGAATGATAACACAAGATTAAATGTAACAGGTGCTGATCTGCAAGCATTGATAGACAATGTTGTAACTAAAGCTGTTGGAAGAATGTTCAAAGATTCAAGTCCTGCTCGCACAAAGACCCAATCAGTGATTCGTACTAAGCCCCCTTCCAAAACACATACATCTAAGAAGGACGATTCTCAGCATTCGTCAAATTAGAAAAGTCAACCGTCCAAGAAAATAGTGTTTGATTAGGAACCATATTCCAAGGCTTGTTCTTATAAATACTTTGTCTCTTGTAAGCCAAGGGACTTCACAGGTAAGAAGGGTGCCATAGATTGTACGAAATGGATAGAGGAAATGGAGACAGTTGTGGATATTAGTGGGTGTGCTTAACAGGATATTGTAAATTTTGTTTCTCAATCCTTCAAAGGTGAAGCTCTGGTACGGTGGAAGGCACTGATACAGGCCACGAGGAAAATTCCACTTTATAATCTGTCTTGGGATCAATTTGTTGATTTGATGAGAGAAACTTTCTGTCCACAGCACGAAATAGAGAAAGTTGAAGCTGACTTTTTAACTCTGGTTATGAAGAATCTAGATTGTCCATCTTATGTTACTAGCTTCAACTCCATGTCTTGAATGGTACGTTATTTGGTTACATCGGAGCCCAAGCATATTGCATGCTTTATTGGTGGATTGGCTCCCGAGGTGAAGGGTCACGTGAAGGCTTCAAGGCTTGCAACATACCGGTCAGCAGTAGATCTGTCCTTGTCTTTAACTTTAGATATTATTCGGAATAAGTCTGTAAAGACTGCTGATGATGGGAAACGAAAGAGAGAGGATGACAACTCCCAGCATTCTGATAAGAAGAAAAAGGGTAATTCTGGGTTCAAAAAGAAAAGCTCAAATCAGTCGGGTTAGAAGCCCTTGTGTAAGACCTACAAGAAACACCACTTTGGGAAATGCAGATTGGACTCGGAGGTTAGACCTTGTGGAATCTTCAAATCAAAGGATCATAAAACTTTGGAGTGCAAGAATTTAAAGAATGCAACTTGTTATGGTTACAATGAGAAGGGGCACATCAAGTCCAACTGCCCGAAAAACCGAAAGAAGTCCGAAGAGGCTAAAAAGACCAACGCTCGAGTGTTTCAAATGAATGTCAAGGAGGCAGTACAGGATGATAACGTTATAACAGGTACCTTCCTCATAAATGATATTTATGCTAGAGTTTTATTTGATTCTGGTGCAGATAAGTATTTTGTAGACAATAAATTTTGTAAACTTTTAAATCTGCCTATTAAAACTCTAGACATAAAATATGAGGTAGAATTGGCCGATGGTACCTTAGAAACTGCCTCAACAATTCTAGATGGATGTTTCATATCCATTAGGAACCACTCTTTTCCGTTGTCCTTGTTACCAATGAAATTAGCGGGGTTTGATGTAGTCATAGGCATGGATTGGTTATCATTTAACCAAGCCCAAATTGCCTGTGCCAAGAAGCAAGTTATCGTTATAACCTCTTCTTGTGAATCAATTACTGTTCAAGGAGATTTGCACCATGGATTGTCTGATCAAGTGACTTTGCTTAAGGCCTACAAATGTCTAAAGAACGGTTGTGTCATTTACATGGCACAAGTGACTGTAGATGTACCAAAGCCCAAGATAGAAGATATTCCTGTTATTTCAGAATACCCAGACGTTTTCCCTGAAGAACTACCTGGTTTGCCTCCTGAGAGACAAGTGGAATTCAGAATTGATATTATACTAGGAGCAGCAACTGTCGCACGAGCTCCTTATCGTTTAGCACCGACCAAAATGAAAGAATTAAGAACCCAATTGGATGATCTATTGGAGAAATATTTCGTTCAACCAAGCTCATACCTTGGGGAGCACCCATTTTATATGTAAAGAAGAACGAGGGTTCAATGCGTTTGTGCATTGATTATCGTGAGCTAAACAAAGTAACAATCAAGAATCTCTATCAATTGCCCAGGATCGACGATATGTTCGATCAGCTTCAAGGGGCAAGTTTCTTCTCAAATATCGATCTAAGGTCGGGGTATCATCAACTGAAGGTCAGAACCGAAGATGTATACAAGACTACATTTAGAACAAGATATGGCCATTACGAGTTCTTAGTGATGCCTTTTGGGCTCACTAACGAACCTGCAGCGTTCATGGATATCATGAATCGAGTCTGCAAGCCGTATTTAGACAAGTTTGTCATTGTTTTCATTGATGGCATACTTATTTATTCAAAGAGTCAAGCTGATCACGAGAAACATCTCTGGTGCATCCTTAAACTTCTACAATAGGAGAAGCTCTACGCAAAGTTCTCCAAATGTGATTTCTGGCTTCGAGGTGTCCAATTCCTTGGACATGTGGTAAGTGAGCGTGGAATCCAGGTGGATCCCGCTAAAATAGAAGCAATTATGAATTGGCAAGCACCTAAGATGCCCACTGAAATTCGCAACTTCTTAGGATTGGCTGGATATTACAGGAGATTCATCGAAAACTTTTCAAGGATAGCTGCACCTTTAACTACCTTAACACGCAAAAATGTGAAATTTAACTGGGGTCCCAAACAACAAGAATCTTTCGAGATTCTCAAGCAGAAATTGAGCAATGCTCCTGTGTTGACATTGCCAGAAGGGATAGAAGAGTTCGTTGTTTATTGCGACGCATCGCACACTGGCATGGGTTGTGTGCTTATGCAAAAAGGCAAGGTGATTGCCTATGCATCGCGACAGCTGAAAGTGCATGAAAAGAACTACACCACCCATGACTTGGAATTGGGTGCCGTTGTATTCGCACTTAAGCTATGGAGGCATTACTTGTATGGAACCAAGTGTATGATATACTTAGATCACAAAAGCCTCCAACACATGTTTAATCAAAAAGATCTCAACATGAGGCAACGTCGTTGGATGGAAACATTGAACGATTATGATTGTGAAATTCGCTACCATCCGGGCAAAGCGAATGTGGTCGGTGATGCATTAAGCAGGAAAGAAAGGGTCAAACCTATTAGGATCAATGCTAAAAGCATTGAACTAAAGAACAATTTAAATGAGAGGTTGTTATCAGCACAGAAAGAAGCCATAATGGAAGATAACTTTCCAGCAGAAAGATTAGGTGCAACTGTTGAGCAATTGTCACCTGGGAACGATGGAATCCTTAGATTGAATGGTCGAATCTGGGTTTCAATTCGTGGAGGACTTAGAGATGCAATCCTCCAAGAAGCTCATAACTCTAAATATTCAGTTCACCCAGGTAGTGATAAAATGTACCAAGATCTGAAGGCAAACTACTGGTGGATGGGTTTGAAGAAATCCATAGCCACAGATTTAGCTAAATGTCTGACATGCTCGCAGGTTAAAGCCGAACATCAAAGGCTGTCAGGTTTACTACAACAACAAGAACTTCCCATTTGGAAGTGGGAAATGGTAACTATGGATTTCATTACCAAGTTGCCAAAGACGAAACATGGGAATGATACAATATGGGTTATAGTTGACAGACTGACAAAGTCAGCTCATTTCATATCCATCAAAGAGACGCATAGCTTCGATAAACTAGCCCAGCTGTATCTCTCCACGGAGTGCCAGTATCTATTATATCTGATAGGGATACTAGATACACTACTCATTTTTGGAAAAGTTTCCAACAATCTCTAGGCACTCGTTTGAATTTTAGTACTGCTTATCATCCTCAGACGGATGGGCAAAGTGAGCGTACGATTCAAACCCTGGAAGACATGCTTCGGTTGTGTTATTGACTTAGGAGGAAGTTGGGATGATCATCTTCCCTTGATTGAATTATCATACAACAACAGTTATCATACGAGCATCCAAGTTGCGCCTTTTGAGGCCTTATATGGAAGGAAATGCAGAACGCCTGTTTGTTGGGCGGAAGTTGGGGAAACCCAACTGTCAGGACCTGAGATAGTCCTTGAGACGACGGACAAGATTGTTCAGATCCGTGATCGTCTAAAAGCTGCCAGGGATAGGCAAAAGAGCTACGCAGACAAGAGACGCAAGCCTTTAAAATTCGAGGTAGGTGATAAAGTGCTACTCAAAGTGTCACCCTGGAAAGGAGTGATGAGATTTGGTAAAAAGGGCAAGCTAAGCCCAAGATACATTGGACCTTTCGAGATTATCGAATGTGTCAGAAGTGTGGCCTATAAGCTGAATTTACCTGAAGAGCTTAGCGGAATTCACAGTGTGTTCCACATCTGTAATTTAAATAAATGTCTAGCTGATGAGTCGCTATCAATATCTCATAAAGATGTGCAAATTAATGAAAGCTTGAAGTTTGTTGAAAAACCTTTATCGATCGAGGATCGACAGGTTAAAAAGATTTGAAGGAAGCGTGTGCCAATCATAAAGGTGAGATGGGATGCCCGTAGAGGTCCTGAATATACATGGGAAGTTGAATCCACGATGCGACAGAAATACCCTCATTTGTTTCAGTAAATCTCGGGGTCGAGATTTCTTTTAAGGGGGTGAGGATGTAACACCTTGCAAAATCATGTGCAATATAATAACAACACGTGTCATAAACTCTAAACATGTAATGAGTTGACTGTGAGGGACTAAAGTTGACCAACAGTGAAAAGATGTATGTAGGGGGACTAAAAGTGTCAACATGCCAAACTTGTGCCTCTGATTGACCACACACGACGAATATATTTTTAACGAATCACATAAACCTTGCAAATATCGTCAATTATCGATTTTTACGCTAATTAGGTGCATAGTATGGTTTAAAACCATATTTAGCACCCAAGACTTGTTAACTACTGAGTTTATAAATAAATTTTAATATTTTTACAGCAGGTATAAGTCATGAACTCAGACTTCCAATTATGACCTTAAAAGCATATGTGAACTGACCAAATAACCTTTCGGGGCATAGTTTGGTCATAAATGGTAAACCACACATATGTATGATATCCTACTGATTTAACATCATAAAATAAATATTTTTACAAAATGTTTTAGACCAGAACCTCAGTTTACTTTAAAACCTCTTTTATAAATCTTAAAATGACGAAAATGCCCTTACGGGACTTAATTTGGTTTTAAAATCTTTTTGGGCATAATTGCTGATATCCTACTGATATCATAACATAATTAAAGCATAATAACTTATGGAACTTGTACATGACTCATCCGGCTACCCGTTATGCATATACGCGTTCGGTACGGTTTATGTAACTAGTTTGCTTAAATTAGCCGAAACGGGTCAAATCTTCTCATTTTAACTTCAAATTCCAGAATGTGTTTAGTTTACCCATATAATACAAGTCTCCATACTTGTTGGGTCTAAATTACATTCCAATCCGGTCATCGCTTAATCTAGCTTTTCAAACTGTAAATCCTTCTTTAAACTAACCGGTCTAAGTTTACAACTTAAATAAGACCCGTTAGTAATCTAATAGGTTAATAAAACCTTCGTTCCAGATTAGGAGCCCCGGTAAAAGCTACTTGCACTAGTTTGAATAGATCATACGGCTGAGTAGACAAATCTTGCATTTTAAGCTCAGGTAAATACTTTTAACTTATTTTCCCTTATAAGGGCTTGGGATACGGTAAATTATTACCGCTTGATCGGGTATGGAATCATTAATCGAATAGTGGTTAATTCATTGACATAACCCGTTTTAATCTGTTTTGTTTGATATATAAACTTTTGGGGGTTAATATGACCGTGTCCTGGATATCCTCGGCTCATTTCATTTGAAAATGGCCACGACTTAAGCACGGGGTGTAGGCATACACCTGACAGTTGCGTATGTAAAAAGATATACCCACTTGTTGAGGATAACTCGCCGTGGGATTATATTAGTGGTGTGTCTATTAATCGTGTCTCGGCTTGTATCCCGGGCCCTGAATGTACGACAAACATGTAAATCTGCATACATGATTATTTTTATATAATTGTCCCAAGTTATAAAAGAATATTTATGCCTTGTGCATTTAAATCAATTTTTATAAATGTTTTCAAAAGAGTCGCTTAATTGTATTTACCAGTGCAAACTGACGTATTTTCAAAAAAAGGCTAGGTGGCAGGTACTGTTATGGGTCATTTTCTGAGTATACATATCCTGACTAATATCCCGCTTCTAATTGTTTATTTGTGACCAGGATACTGGATGGGGATATTGCTAACATCCTGGGCGATATCCTAAGGTTGAGTGAATTAAACACGTGCAGGTTAATGGCTGTAAGTTACTAACGGTCATCAGGACTTCTTCTCCTCAAGACTCGGGCGTATTTGTTATGAGGAAGCCGTTGAACCCGAAAGACTTGGTCCTCAACGTTCAAGTGGGAATATTCGCTGGATCCTGGAAGTTTAGGATAGTTTGTTATATTATCTTTACTATAAATAGATGGGGGCGGATCAGTTTAAGGCACACAATTTTACACTTACACTCTCGAATACTTTTACTCTCTAGCTCACCGCAAACACCACACTCAAACACTTGTATTCAAATTACATTGTAACACATAGTCGATCCGCACCACATCCTGCACTGTATACTCATATTTGAAGCAATAGAAGAACAAGGCAGCTGCGATTGTCAGCTCCCGAGGTTTTATGCCGGCGATTTAGATTGATCAAGGGCTTTCCTCGTACATCACGTGTCAACCTTTACATTTTTGCTCATTGTTTGATCATAGATACAGCTCTATATTCTGAGCCGTATCCTGAAACTGTTTTCATATCTAACTTATTTAACATATTTTTTACACCTAACTCTAGCACACTACCTCACTTTATTAATTTGATCACTTAATTGCTTAGGTAATTTTTGACCAAAACAATTTGGCGCCCACCATGGGGCAAGTGGTGCTACTTTTACTAAAAATCTTTGTAAAATCGTTAATCGGTTTTCTATTTTCAAAACTTTTTGCCACATTGTTTACAATGGCATCAAGATCAAACATGAGCTCTTCCACTATGTCTGCTACAACCTCTGCTACCACTGGTTCGGTGCTTCCACCACCTCCTCCAAGGATGCCGTTTTCTTCACAATCTCAAGATGTTATCCCTACTCGGAGTGTCCAGGGATCTGCTCCCGTTTTAGCCTCTAACGATGAAATTTTGACTTTATTTGGAAGTGTGCAGGAACAAATGAGGCAGCAACAGGAGACTAACCAAATGCTGTTAAGAGAAATACAACTCTTAAAAGCTAGCTCTAGCAGACCTGTTGAGGAAACTGTCACTCCTATACAGCCCAGGGCTTTGAACTTCAGTTCCGCAGTTTACACTGAGGATAATAGGGGGAATATCGTCCCAAGCCATTCTCAGAATCATACCCCTAAGATACCCTCTTCGGTCAGGATAGCGACTATGAGAAGTTCAGGATATGCTTCAGGATATGGCCAAAATCCTCAGAACGGTAATGTGTCAAATAATAATATTCTTGCTACTAACAACAATGGCTCTTTGCAGGATGCAGGTATGACGTCAACATTTACCAGGGAGCTCTAGAAATTGAAGGACATGATATCTAGTGTACCTGGAGCGGTCCAGCCAATTCCGGAAGTATCCCAAGACAGCCACAGGATATCCCGCTTTGCATATCCTATCTGTGATGCTGAAATCCCAAAAAGATTTCAAACTCCCAACATGAAGCTGTATGATGGGACTACGGATCCTGAAGAGCATATTGCCCAGTATAGGGAAAGAATGGAGATTAACCCTATCCCTCCGGAGCTCAAGGAAGCATGCTTATGCAAGGGATTTGGTTCTACTCTGACAGGATCAGCCTTAAAATGGCTGTTAAACGTTCCTCCTCACTCAATTACTTCGTTTGCTCATTTGGTTAATTTATTTAACAGTCAATTTTCTTGTAGTCGGAGTTTTGAGAAACTAACCAGTGATCTTTACAGGATAACTCAAGGGCCTCAGGAATCCTTGAGGGATTATGTGAACAAATTCAGTCGAGAATCCTTGGATATCCCACATCTTGACGTTGCAACAGTTGTGCAAGCTTTTAAGATGGGGTTACAAAAGGATTCTCAGTTTTATCAGGATCTTGTAATGAATCCCTGCAGGAATCTTGACGAAGCTCGTAACAGGGCTTTGAGATATATCTGTTTGGAAGATGACAAGAAGATGCAGGAGAGGATGAATTCTACCTCGACCTATGAATCAACTAACAGGAAATCAGAAACCTCATATAAGCCATATCGCTCCAAGCCATATGGCAGAAATGATAACAAGAAAGTGAATGTTGTTGAAGACGAGGATCCTGAAGAATATCCTGATTTATCTGAATACTGCTTTTCTGTTAATATACCTGAGTTAATGTATGCTATGCAGGGTTTAGGGGACAAAGCTAGGTGGCCTCGAAAGAACCAGCAGAAAGCCGATTGGAAGGATAAATCCAAATGGTGTGCCTTCCACGAAGACTTCGGACATATGACCGAGGATTGCATTGCTCTAAGGAAAGAAATAAGTTACCTGTTAAGCAAAGGGTATCTGAAGGACTTGCTGGGAAAAAAGAAGAATAAAGGTCAGGATCCTGAGAAGGATCCTGAACGAGCAGCATCGCCACCAGCAGATGCCAAGATAATTAACTTTATTTCAGGAGGATCCGACATTTGTGGAACTTCGTATTCGGCGGCCAAAAGACATGCAAAGGAAGCTAAGAGTGAGAGGGGAGACAGACCAGTCAGGATGACTACCCTCACAACTGATAAAGTGATCACTTTCGATAGTGATGACAGGGATACTGTTCAGGATCCTCACCATGATGCTTTAGTAATAACATTATATGTGGCTAACCATTTTGTACGCAGGATACTGGTAGACAACGGTAGTTCTGTCAATATAATTCAGCTGGAAACATTGAAAAGGATGAATGTGTCTCCGATGGATATCACTTCGAAGTCCACTGTGCTCGTTGGTTTCAGTGGAGAAGCTAGGAATACCGTAGGGGAGATAAAGTTACCAGTATATGTTGAAGGGGTCAACTCAATACAACGCTTCTGTGTGATGGACTCCTTATCCTGCTATAACATCATACTGGGGAGACCATGGATTCACGATATGAAGGCTGTGCCATCAACATATCACCAGTGCATCAAGATCCCTACCCCTTGGGGAGTTGTCAAGGTGGAAAGTGATCAACAGGAAGCGAAAGAATGCTACTCATCCTCAATGAAATCCTCAACTAAGCCTAGTACAGCATAGCAATTAAAGACGCGGGCCCAGGATATCATGGAGAATTCGGAGCAGGATGTGAAGAAAATTATCCTGGGTCAGGATAATCCTGATATCTCGGTGCTCGTAGGAACCAATATCCCTCAGGATATTGAAGAGCAGTTAACTAACTTTTTGAAATGCAGGATGTCAACCTTTGCATGGAAACATGAGGATATGACAGGCATATCCAAAGACATTATCACTCACAAGCTTGGAATTGACAAATCATTCAAGCCTGTTCAGCAAAAAAGAAGAAAATTTGCTCCTGAGCGGAATAAGATTATCCAAGAGGAAGTTGAAAGATTATTGAAGTCCAGGATGATCAAAGAAGTCAAGTTTCCAAGATGGCTAGCAAACGTAGTTGTGGTACAGAAGAAAAACGGGAAATGGAGAGTCTGTGTAGACTACACGGACTTGAACAAGGCTTGTCCTAAAGACCCATTTCCTCTCCCTCATATCGATGCAATGGTGGATGCTACTGCTGGACATGAAATGTTAACGTTCATGGACGCATCCTCAGGATTTCAGCAGATTCAAATGGAGCCTTCGGATCAGGAGGATACTGCTTTCATGACACCAACAGGTATATATTGCTATACTGCTATGCCTTTCGGTTTGAAAAATGCAGGTGCAACGTACCAGAGATTAGTAAACATGTTGTTCAAAGATAAGCTGGGGGACACCATGGAAGTATATATTGACGACATGGTGGTAAAATCTAAAAAAGCTAAGGATCACCTTCAGGATATCAAGGGAGCATTTGATATCCTGGATAAGTACAACATGAAGCTAAATCCTGCTAAGTGCCATTTCGGAGTGGGGGCAGGAAAGTTTCTAGGATATATGGTGACGAAAAGGGGGATAGAAGCAAGCCCAGAGCAAATCAAAGCTATCCTGGATATAAAATCACCCTCGAATATGAAGGAAGTACAACGGTTAACAGGCCGAGTAGCAGCTTTGAATAGATTTATCTCAAGATCCTCGGAAAAATGCAAGGAATTCTATGATATCCTCAAGAAGAATAAGAAATTTGAATGGGGAGCAAAGCATGAAGCAGCCTTGCAGGATTTGAAGCGATATCTCTCAACTGCACCTCTATTGATGAAGCCTGAAAATGGTGAACCACTATCCCTATACCTCGCTGTATCAGGGAATGCTGTAAGTGCCATTCTTGTAAAAGACCATGAAGGTCAACAATATCCTGTTTATTATGTTAGTAAAAGTTTGTTAGATGCTGAAACTAGGTATTCTCATTTAGAAAAATTGATATTAGCTCTAGTCATGGCATCGACAAAGCTTAGACACTATTTTGAAACACATAGGATCCATGTTAAAATGAATTATCCTGTCAAAAATGTGCTTAGGAAACCAGAGATGTCAGGCAGGATGGCCAAGTGGTCAGTAAAGTTAAGTGCTTATGATTTAGTATATGAACCTAGAAACGCCATAAAGTCTCAGGCTTTAGCTGACTTTGTGGCTGATTTCAGTAGTGATATTCAGGATGAGGTAGACCTAGAAGTTCAACAGTTAGGAGAATCTTCAGGATCTTGGACATTGTATACTGATGGTGCATCCAATATAAGAGGTGTAGGCTTAGGTATACTACTAAAATCGCCACAGGGGGACATATTACCCCAGGCTATTAGGTGTGAATTTCCTGCTACTAATAATGAGGCATAATATGAAGCTTTAATTGCAGGATTAGAATTGGCTAAGAATATGAGTATCAAGAATTTGCAAGTATATGTTGACTCCTTGTTAATTACTAACCATTTTAATGGATCCTATGCAATTAAGGGTGAGAAATTAATCGAATATCTCGATATTCTCAAAAAATTAGCAGGATATTTCGATGTTTTTACACTTGAACAGGTACCAAGAGAGGATAACGCTGAAGCAGATGCCTTAGCAAATCTGGGATCATCGATCAGGATACCGGAAGGAACCCAAATACCAATAATACATGTCTTGCATCCTGCAACGAATCCTCGGGATAAAGAAGTAGCGGGTATTCAGGATCCTGGAGCAGAGTATCCTAACGAGGATCCTAAATCTTGGACGGCTCCAATCATGAGATATCTCAAAGAAGGACACATCCCCGGAAATGAAAATCCTAAGGCATTTAGGATGAAGGTATCACGATTCACTATTATAAATAATGTTTTATACAAGAAATCTCTTGCAGGACCATATTTGAGGTGCTTGGAGGATCCTGAAGCCAAAGAAGTACTTCAGGATATACATGAAGGGGATTGTGGTAACCATACTGGGGGCAGGTCGTTATTCTCAAAAGTATTAAGGACAGGATATTATTGGCCAACAATGAGAAAAGATGCCGCAGAATATGCTCGAAGATGTGATGCATGTCAAAGACATAGTAACATACTGCATCAGCCTGCTGAACCATTATATCCTATTGTTTCCCCTTGGCCATTTATGAAGTGGGTATGGATATAGTGGGAAAGCTTCCAAAGGCTCCAGGAGGAAAAGTTTTCATGTTGGAAATGACGGATTATTTCTCCAAGTGGGTTGAAGCAGAAGCATTTGTTCAAGTTAGAGATCAAGAAGTGGTATCCTTCATAAAGAGAAATATCCTGACCAGATTTGGAGTACCAGCCGAGATAATCTGTGACAATGGTTCTCAGTTTATAAGCAAAAGAACTACTGACTTTTGCAAGAGTTGGGGAATCAAAATGATAACATCTACTCCAGTACATCCTCAAGCGAATGGACAAGCAGAATCGTCAAACAAGATAATTGTCAATAACTTAAAGAAGAGGCTTGGAGCCAAAAAAGGAAGATGGGCAGAAGAATTACCCTTTGTTTTGTGGGCTGATAGGACAACGGTAAAGAATGCAACAAGCCAAACCCCATTTTCCTTGGTATTTGGAGCAGAAGCAATGATCCCAACGGAAATGGCAATACCTACTGCAAGATCTACCCTAAGTGATCCTGAACAGAATCCTGAAGCCTTGAGTCAGGATTTGGATACTATAGATGAAAAGAGAGATGCAGCAAGGCTAAGGATGGCAGCATATCAACAAAGAATATCCAGAGCATATAACAAGAATATTAGGACCAGACGATTTAAGGTTGGAGATTGGGTGTTAAGAAAGGCTTTCTAGAATACTACTAATCCTGCCGATGGCAAATTAGCTCCAAAATGGGAAGGACCATATGAAGTTGAGTCAGAAGCAGGGAAAGGAGCATATAGACTCAAGAATATGGAAGGGGATATGCTACCGAGATCTTGGAATGCTATACACCTTAAGCTTTATTTCAAGTGAGTTTAGAATTTAATTTCTAACTCAGGATGGTATGAATTCTATCTTTTTTAAATATGTTTGGTTTAATTTATTCTTTGAAACCCAATACTAACTTAAGCATCGGAGGGGTGTTAGCCAAGCTAACACCCACCTTAGTTTAAGGATGTTTTGCAGTATATGCTTCGGGATATAGCTCCAGGATGTTCACTCAGGATACTTCAGAAGATTAGAGGATTGGCCCCCTCTCTCATGTACAAGGGATCCTGATCCCTTCACAGGTTTAAAGGTATTCACCTTTCTTCCGAATTGGGTTTAAACACTCCGCCTGGAGCGCAAGTTATTCAGGGATAGTTCAAGGTGGCGGGACCAGTCCATGTAAAAGTGGCTGACAATTTCGTTACTGTTAGCTATATCCTGAATCCTAAAGGTATATGAGGATTGATCACCCTCTCTCACGAAAGGGTATTTTCATACTCTCTAAGGTTTAAAGGTTTTCACCTTTCTAAGTCTTGGAGTTTATACACTCCCGCCTGTAGCGCACGAAAATTTGGGATTTTCCCCAGGATACAAGGAATTTATCTCCAAGACATTTTTGGGTTTTACCCCTGTGACATGAAAAATTGCCTATACTATGGAAACTGATATTCAGAAGATTTCTAAGAAGACATTGTACACAGGGGACATTCCCACTAAAGCAATAATGTAAAGCTCAAAGGATAAGGCTCGGAACTAATGCATAAAGTGTCTCAGACAGGGGACATTTTCATTGGAAAAGTTGCAAAGGGATTGAGGTTTGATGATAGGGTTATACCCTATTCCTGGTATGATCTTTCCTTTATAAACAATGTTTAAATTTTTGATAATACTATGTTTGGTAAAAGGTTAAATATCCTGATATATTCTCAAGATATGTTTCTAAATACTTTTCAGGATATTTGGTTAAGATATTTGAAATTAATACTAGTTTGAAACTTTGATCATTTAGGTATTATCAAAACAGGTTTTGGAAAGATAGATTGTTTTTCATTCTTTAAAGAACTTTCTACAAAGTTGGACGAATGATTGCAAGTCCTCTCCAATAAAAAGTTTTTATAATATATCACTGAGCATATTGATCAGGATATTTTCATAAGATAACAATACAAAGTTTTTGCAAAGTTAAAAGGTACATTAAGTAATGCAAGGCAATAACAAATAAGTTAAGAGATAGTTATATTATTAACATGTCAAAAGTTATGCTTTTGGATTCACCTCAAACCGAGGCCCATCCACCAAAAGCACAATTAGTTTCTACCATACTTGTGTAACGGTTGGAGGATCTATCTCAAAACAGGACCTGTCCACCTACAACCGTTACCACATTCAAAACAGGTTATACTAATCGATGACCAAGGGCTTCATCCTAAAACCTATGACCCATCCACCTTTGGTCATCATATTGTTCTAATGCAGGAAATATAAATTTTTCGAAGACAGGAAAAGTAAATTGTTTACACAACCACAACCACAAAATTTAAAAGTGGGCTCCGGCCTTGGCACGTATATCCATCATCGCCCACTTCGCCGCTTAAGAAGCGGCACCTTCTTGATCAACAGCTTCCTTCCCAGCATCTGCACCAGCATCGGCCTCAGGATTCTTCTCAGCATCACCATCATCAGCATTGGCCACTCCCTCTGCCGCCTTAGAAGGCTCTTCACCAGCATGCTTTGCAGGATGAGCAACGGGATGACCTCCGAGATCCTTTAGTTTCGCCTCCCAAGTCTTTATGTTCCAGGAGGGGCATTCGAAACCCAAATCCCTGGCCTCATAAGCCATCCTTATCCTGGCTTGGAGAAGAGAGACGATCACGGATGCTTTGAGGCTATCTCGATATGAACTCATATTCTGCTGGTATTGGAGAAGGGCGGCATCTAGTTTGGCTTGGGCTTCCTCGTTGGCTTTATGGAGGGTAGCTTGGTGTTCCTGGATCATTGCCTTGTATTTGTCTTCGTAATGCTGGGATTTGGCAACCGCAATGGTTCCTTGATCAGCTATGGTGGCTTCTGCTTTCTCCAGCTTGATCTCCAACATCTTGTTAAGTCCGCAGGAGTCTTCATACAAGTGCATAAGACGTTCCAACCCCTATCGATAAGGACACAGGTATCGATGTAAAAATAAGCAGGATAAGGACTAACATACTTGTGCAGGATATCGAAAGGAAAATTTTACCTGTTTGAGGAATGAGGTGGCTTCGTTAAACCCATGATTCTGGAGAGAGAATGTCTCAGAAACAGCTGGAGAGTCCGTCTCCTTTCTCTTCCGAGAGCTAGCTGCCCGGGTCCTGGATGCCGGAGGGGCTTTGGAAGCAGAAACAGTCCTTGAAGAGGTAGGCTTTGGTGTAGCAGACGACTTTGGCTTGGATTCTTGTTTGATGGGTACCAGGCTGGAATAGCTATCCAACTCATCAAGTTGGAAACCTTCAAGGTTGACAACTGGTACTGCACAAGGGAAGATATTCTTAAACTCATCATACTTTTAAAAAATAATTGATTTAAAATATATGTATAATTGCTGAGAATGTGCTTACCAGACATCTCTGAGCTTGATTTCTGGCTTGAATTTGTGAGAGATAGGGAGAAAGTTCTTTCACTGGCAGGAAGTCGGTAGATTTTCTTGATCTTGGATTCGGATTCTGCACTGGGAGGCACTAAATCTCTGAAGTTCGCTGCATAGAAACATCAGGATATAAGTTTGGGATATAGTTTGAAGATATAATTGGGGATACTCCTAAAACCCTAAATCCTACCCTTGGTTAACCATGTAACCGGCAGTTCGAAACCCTTATCAATAGAATCTCTCTTTACGAAAAAGAATTTTCGTCGCCATTGATTCTCGTTCTTGGTGGCCTTAAGAACCAAAGGGTTCTTGGAGGTAGAAGACAGAAGAAAACGGTGATCGCCATGGGATCTCAACCGGTATGCTATAGGGAGGTCTTCAATACACAGGTCAGGAAAATGATGAGACTTGATTTGATCCAGCACTATCAAAACTCGCCAGACCATTGGCATAGTCTGGGCATAGCTAAGGCCGGTGAGGTCAAAAAAAGCGAGAGATAAAGGGTGGAAATGGATATCGGAGTCCAAGAGAAAAAGGGTAGGCGAAGAAACAAACCCACTCGTCAGATGATGCATCTGATCGGGCTTCCCGATCAAAAGGGCGAAAGACTGTTCCGGTGGGGAAGGCGCCGGAATCTTTAAGAGCAGCGATATCGGCGTTGTTGAAGCAGTAGATTTCCTTTGCGGGATCACGGATGAGGTTTTGGCTTACGAGGGTTGAGGCTGGTCCGTCCGATCGAGATCTTGTTCGTGATGCCATCAAGGGTGTTGGGCAAACTAAAAGAAACTCAAGAAAGAAGGATAGAGGATGAAGAGAAAAGTGATTACCTGAAAATCGCTTGAAGAATGATGATAATAAGCAGAAATGATTCGGCTAATTATAGGCTGAATATAGGGGGTAAAGAGTAAATATTGCATTGGAAATGGCACAATGTCACTTCAACCATCGTTTCGTTTTAATTGCCTTGGTCGACGAGATAAAATTTTTAAAATATATCCATTGGATTGGTATACCAACCGATATATTTGGGGACAATTGTTATAGGTCATTTTCTGAGTATACATATCCTGACTAATATCCCGCTTCTAATTGTTTATTTGTGACCAGGATACTGGACGGGGATATTGCTAACATCCTGGGCGATATCCTAAGTTTGAGTGAATTAAACACGTGCAGGTTAATGGCTGTAAGTTACTAACGGTCATCAGGACTTCTTCTCTTCAAGACTCGGGCGTATTTGTTATGAGGAAGCCGTTGAACCCGAAAGACTTGGTCCTCAACGTTCAAGTGGGAATATTCGCTGGATCCCGGAAGTTTAGGATAGTTTGTTACATTATCTTTACTATAAATAGATGGGGGCGGATCAGTTTAAGGCACACAATTTTACACTTACACTCTCGAACACTTTTACTCTCTAGCTCACCGCAAACACCACACTCAAACACTTGTATTCAAATTACATTGTAACACATAGTCGATCCGCACCACATCCTGCACTGTATACTCATATTTGAAGCAATAGAATAACAAGGCAGCTGCGATTGTCAGCTCCCAAGGTTTTATGCCAGCGATCTAGATTGATCAAGGGCTTTCCTCGTACATCACGTGTCAACCTTTACATTTTTGCTCATTGTTTGATCATAGATAAAGCTCTATATTCTGAGCCGTATCCTGAAACTGTTTTCATATCTAACTTATTTAACATATTTTTTACACATAACTCTAGCACACTACCTCACTTTACTAATTTGATCACTTAATTGCTTAGGTAATTTTTGACCAAAACAGGTACTACTCGTAATTGGCTGGGAAGCTTCTGGGCGTAGATAGTGAATCTTGCAAGTTCGCATGCCTTAAGTTTGTTGAACAAGTTTTTTGTATTATATGTTAGATCCGCCTGTAGATCCTATCTTACAAACCGTTTGTATATTATTTCATTCGTCCTTTACATTTCGGTTTGTAATAGTAATTTCTACCAAGACTTCCGCTGTGCTATAAACTGTGTATATTTGACTATGATGATAGCAACTACGTCACGATACTCCCCGCCGGACCCACCGGTAATACGTGGAAATATCGGGGTGTGACAATAAACTTGGAGATTTAAAAACCGGAAACTGTTTGTTATTGTTTTCAATGTTTTATCAAACGGTTAAACTTGGTTATTGTTTAAACTTTCATCAAACAATTTTCAAAGTTAATGTTTGGATATTTATCAAACTGTATAAAACAGTATGAATGATATATGGAAGTTAATGGTTGAACCTTTTCGTTTTAATTAAAAACCCTTTATGATAATCACTAGTCTCTGTATAAGAAAGTTAATGATGGTGATGTATAATTTTTTTATATATCTTGTTAAGTTAAATAAAGTAAATCAACTATTAATTAATATATATTAATAAATGAATTGAAATGATAATGATTCTAATATTATAATAATAGTTATTTTAATATTATAATAATACTTTTTTTTTACTTTTTAACTTTAAACCTTTTTTAATATCAGGGGTTGGGATAAGGTTGGTGTCAACCGCTATCGAACCAGTACTGGTATCGAAAATAACGGTACGATCCTGTTCGGTATCAGTACACGAAGGCAAAAACCGGCACTAATACAGAAAACGACAAAGTTGGTGCCGAATTGATATTGTAAATCTTTTGGTTTGGGAAATTCAGTGCGGCTACCGGGTACCATTTGCTCATCCCTGATCACGGTTATCGTACGAACAACGGTATCGTACAACTTTCTTTGTTGATTTTCTTCAACTTTTAATTTTTTCTTTTTTAGTTTCAGGGGTAGGGATGAGCTGGGTGCCAACCGATACAAAATCGGTACTGATACCGAAAATACTGGTTACGGTACTGGTATATGAAGGTAAAAAATGGTATTGATCCGGTACCAGGAACGCTAAAAGTCGGTACCAAATTGGTACTTAAGATCTTTCGCTTCGGCAAGTTTGGTACCGGTACCCAGAACAATTGCTCATCTCTGACCACGGGTTTCATACGAACAACATCGTTACCATACAACTTTTTTGGTTGATTTTCTTTCGGTCATCTTTTAGTGTTTTTTTCTACATTTTCTTTTTATTCTTGTCTGTAGTTTTATTCGCAACACGCTCGTATTGATTTCAAAACACATGTAAACACAGACTAAATAACAAAAGAAATTCGCTGCAACGTGCGCGAACTTTTTTAAACCTAGTTTCAATAAAATAGTAAAAGGTGGTGATAAAATAAACATGTATAAACACAATTAATTTTATTATAAATTCCTTTTTTGTTTAATTCCTTCGATTTTCATAAAAGAATATAACTATAAAATTTAAGAATAAACAAGTAATGTTTTATATTAATTCTTTTATAACATAAAATATTAATAAGTTTAGTTTATAAATTGTAAATAATTAATGATTTATTTTAAGATTATGATTTATTTACATAATCTAATTAATTAGTGATGTGCTATTATAATTTAACCCAAGTAATTAGTAAGTTAATAAACGGTAGGATTTTATTAACTTACATACAATAATTGGATCATTCACGTGTGACACTCTAATTATCTAGGTTAATCACTCCTGTTCGTTCTTTTGGATTTCCAATCTTTACTTGTGCGTTACTTACAAGAAATCGCAACGCAACCAATGTGAGTATACTCGATCCCATTTTTTACTTTTTAACACTTTTGGGTGCAACATATATTCTATATAAAAAACACACAACGCTTGAAACTTGTCATATTCACACTATATCCACATTTAAACATGGAACGATTTGATGCTTGTTAATCTCATATGCTGTGTAAACTACTCGTGTATATATGCTCATTAACTTCGTACGACCCCACCTTAACAATTATAGCGCTATACGGGTAATGCACCGCCCGTTTAGTCTTGGGTATTGTTAAGTTAAACATGTTAACCTCCCGTTATTCTTTGGGATAGGCAAAATTAACGCGTTGTATTCTAGGGTTTGAACATATAGTGACACCGTTTCAGCATATTAGTAACTTGTATCATGTTATTCGTGTTGGATATGAGCATTTAAACTTTTTATTCTATTTTATGCTTGTCACACCCCAACCGAGGGCGGAAACATCGGGGTGAGGCACTGAGCGAAACAGATTATCCAGGAGAAATCCATAACAACTAATATTACCAATTATTTAACGTTACGTCCCATACCATAACATAATAAGCAAACAGTTATTACAGACCAAGTGTTCTCAAAGACAAAAATTGTTCCGACAAATCATAAATTGTTTAATTTGTTTCTAGACTCCCCTAGCTTGATTTCCACAAACAAGGCACAGCACAGTATCCTAAACACCTGTCACATACGTTAAAATAGGTCAATACACATGGTGTAAAGGTGAGCATACAAGTTTAATAGTATAATCGTAGCGAAAGCGGTTTACGCATAACCAGCATGTAACATGTTGAAAAGTGAAGCGTGTAAGCTATCGACAATGAAATATGCACAGACATGACTGCGAGTTGTAGAATGCGCAACACATATCACCACCGTGACACGTAAAGTAATACCCTTAACAACCCCTGTCCACGATAGGTGCTGAGTCCAAACTATAGTACTATCGTTGCTAAGGTGTCAGGCAACAATCACTATGTAAACATAACATACAAGCATTCATCGAATAACACGTATAACATGCAGAGCGGTTAGCGTATAAAAGTGTTTGTGTTGTGTCGCAACCCCCGCCCCCTATCTGTCCCGGGAACGGGCGGCCGCGAGATTCGATGTTGGTGGTATCGGTGTTTATTAATTTGGCAGTGGAAATTACATCAGGACCGTAGTTAGGAAATATTTTATCAGAGTAAAACACCATATTTTATATAAATAAGTAAATTGGGATAAAACCCAAGTTTTCATTACAAACTGATTTATAGGGATAAATCCCATTTTATTGAAATAAAACGCCTTCTTTATTTGGGTAACTTTTATAGCCACTTTTCCAAGCCTTCAGTGCTGTCCAGCTGGCTTCTAGTTGGCTTTCACGTTGTGTTACGTGAAACGCGTTTAAAAACATTTTGTCAGTGGAAAATACTGGTGAGTGAATCACAGTTTAATCAAGAAGAGCTTTATCATTTAAACAGTATTGAGAGCGATTACAATGTTTATATCTTCACAATTACTCATTCAGTACTGTTAATCCTGACTGGTGGGTCATATTACACATTGGCTAACTCTTTATCCAATGGTAACGTGTCTCACATTTTGTATACAAAATCCCAATATACCGGCAGTAATTGAAGACTACAAAGACTCAATCACTGCTTAACCACATTGTAAAACATTTAAGGTTTTGTAAAAATAATTTACAAAAAGGAGATTACTCACATTGCTGTCTTAGATTTTCTGTAAGGGTTTCCTGGTGATTATCTATAATTTACACAAATGCACACGTGTTAGTATAATAACCCTTAATATTTACATTAGTAATACCCTCCCCGAGACGGCATTCCAACGACTACGTCGGGCAGAACCACGACAGCCGTTACGGAACCCTGGATCAATCGGGCAGCGTATCTAATATGTAACCGGGGTTATGATACTTACAACGGAGCAGAACTTCGTTATTTAGGGGGTATTATACCCGGAAATAGCTTTAATTATGTAGAAAGTCGAGAGAGAAAGAAAATGTGCGCGATCGGAGATTGAAGCCGATGCCCTCAATTTATAAGGCTGAAATTTGACTTCGTCGCGCCCCGCGTAAGCCTTGGCCGGGGTCTACGCAGCCCGCGAGGGCTTGTAGACTAGGTTGTAGCCTTGCTGCGTTGACACGTAGCATTAACACGAGTCCGACATGTGGTGGCCTGGGGACTCGCCTGAGATTGAAGTTGTCGCGGCCCTCGTAGGTCGAGGGGGTGGCTTACGCGCCCCGCGGGAGACCATTAAAATTCATTTTTATTTTATTTTAATAAAAATAAAGGTATTCGGGGTCCGTTTTCGCGTATGCGGTGTATTTTAGGATATTTTGGGGTATCTTAAATATTTTTAGGGTGTCGGATTATTTTAGGGTTGTTATATCCTCCCCACCTTGTTTTAGAGCTCGTCCTCGAGATCTACTGGAATAAATGTGGTTATTTCCTTTGCATTTCTGATTCAAGTTCCCATGTGTATTCTGGTCCTCTTTTGGAGTCCCATTTTACTTTGACCAGAACTAATCTTTTATGCTTGAAGTTCTTAACTTTCCTGTCTTCAATCTGTAGAGGCTTTTCTACAAAATTAAGTTGTTCATTTACCTCTATATCCTTAAGAGGTACCATCAATGATTCATCAGCTAAGCATTTCTTGAGATTAGATACATGAAATACATCATGTATTCCTGCCATTTCCTCTGGCAGTTGTAGTTGATAGGCTACAGGTCCTATTCTTCTAATAATCTCAAAAGGTCCAACATACCTGAGACTTAGCTTTCCCCTTTTGATGAATCGTACAACTCCTTTCCAAGGAGAGACTTTCAACAATACTTTGTCTCCTTCCTGAAATTCCAACGGCTTTCGTCTGTTATCAGCATAACTCTTTTGTCGATCACGTGCTGCTTTCAATCGTTCCTTGACTTGAATGATCTTGTCGGTTGTCTTTTGCACTATTTCAGGTCCAGATAATTGTTTTTCTCCTATCTCTGCCCAACAGACTGGGGTTCGGCACTTTCGTCCATAAAGTGCTTCAATGGTGCAGCTTTGATGCTTGTGTGATAACTGTTATTATAAGAAAATTCTATCAATGGTAAGTGATTGTCCCAATTACCTCCGAAATCAATTACACAAGCTCTAAGCATGTCCTCCATTGTCTGAATTGGCCTTTCACTTTGTCCGTCCGTTTGAGGATGATAAGTTGTGCTTAGATTCAACTTGGTTCCCATTCCTTTTTGGAAACTTGTCCAAAAATGAGAGGTAAAACGGCTATCCCTATCAGAAATAATTGATAAAGGAATTCCATGCAATGAAACTATTTCATTTACATATAGCTTAGCTAACTGTTCCATACTGAAAGTTTCCTTCATTTGTAGGAAATGAGCTGACTTAGTTAGCCTGTCTACAATCACCCAGATTGTATCATTACCTTTTCTTGTTTTGGGTAATTTGGTAACAAAATCCATTGTTATCAATTCCCATTTCCACACTGGCATTTCTAGCTGCTGCAATAAACCTGAGGGTTTCTGATGTTCAGCCTTGACTTGTGAACAAGTTAAGCACTTAGAAACATAAGCAACTATATCCTTTTTCATTCCTATCCACCAAATTTTTTTTCTTAAATCCTGATACATCTTATCATTTCCAGGATGCATCGTCTACTTAGACTTATGGGCTTCTTCTAATATACGGTGGCGTAGGTTTCCTAATTTAGGTATCCACATTCTTTTCTTATGGAATCTCCAAATTCCATCTGTTCCTTGTTCTAGTTCTTTAATCATTCCTTTTAACTTTTCAATATCATCATTGATTACTAATTCTTGTGCTTTTCTAATTTGCTCATTTAAATCTATTTGTAGATTTAATTTAAGAGAACGTACTCTTTTTGGCTTCTCATGATATTTTCGACTTAAAGCATTAGCCACTACATTGGCTTTTCCTGCTTGATACTGGATATTGCACTCATAATCACTAAGAATTTCCATCCAGCGTCTTTGCCTCATATTCAACTCCTTTTGTTCGAAGACATATCTTAAACTCTTAAGGTCAGTTAAAATGGTAAACTTACTACCGTAAAGGTAATGTCTCCAAAACTTAAGGGCAAAAATTATGGCTCCTAATTCTAGATCATGGGTTGAATAATTCTCTTCATGATTCTTAAGCTGTCTAGATGCGTAACCTATAACCTTTTGGCGTTGCATTAATACACATCCATAACCTAACTTAGAAGCGTCACAATAGACTATAAAGTCTTCAGTTCCTTCTGGTAACGCTAGTATGGGTGCATGGGTTAATCTTTTCTTAAGAATTCTAAAGGCTTCTTCTTGTTTTGGTCCCCATTCAAACTTAATGGATTTACAGGTTAACTTAGTTAAGAGAATGGCTATTCTAGAAAAATCTCGAATAAATCTTCTATAATAACCGGCCAATCCTAAGAAACTTCTAACCTCGGTTGGTGACTCAAGGGTTTTCCATTTAGTAATTGCTTCGATCTTGGTGGGATCCACATGAATTCCTTCATGATCGACTAAGTGTCCAAGAAACTGTACATGTTCTAACCAGAATTCGCACTTGGAAAACTTAGCATAAAGCTTTTCCTTCATTAATAAACTTAAAAGTGCGTGCAAATGCTTTGCATGTTCCTCTTTACTCTTAGAGTAAATAAGAATATCATCTATAAAAACAATTATGAATTTATCCAAATATGGCTTACATATTCGGTTCATCATGTCCATAAATGAGGCTGGGACATTGGTTAAACCAAATGGCATGACAGTAAATTCATAATGGTCGTACCTTGTTCTAAATGCGGTCTTAGGAATGTCCTCTTCCTGTACCTTTAATTGATGATATCCTGACCTTAAATCGATTTTAGAGAAAACTCGAGCTCCTTGCAATTGATCAAACGGATCATCGATTCTTGGTAATGGATACCGATTCTTAATTGTGACTACATACGCATTGATCCGTCTTTCTTCTTGATGAATAAAATTGGCGCTCCCCACGGTGATGCACTTGGCTGTATGAATCTTTTCTCTAACAATTCGTCTAACTGTTTCTTCAGTCCTTGCATTTCTTCGGGTGCCAAACGATAAGGTGCTTTGGCAATCGGTGCTGTCCCTGGTAGCAGATGGATTCTGAATTCCACTTCCCTGTCTGGCGGTAATTGTAAGGACTCTCAAAATTATCCCAAAAATAACCCGGAAGCGAAAACCCGAACCCCTGAAACACCACTGTGTATGAAAAACAAAGAAATCAGAATTACTGGGTTTCAGGCGGGCCGCGTAAGGGTTAGCTTAGCCTTACGCGGGCCGCGTCAATATGTGGGTTGACCGGATAAGCGTTCCCGAGCCACGTGGCATACACATGTCGAACCTACCCGTGACCAACCAGACCTACACGTAGACTAGGTGGCTACGCGGGCCGCGTAAGGTATGGCCGAAGGTTTACGCGGGCCGCGTGAGCCCTAAATTTCACCTATAAATAGATCGAGCTACGAGCAATCCTCTGATGTCGAAACTATTTCACAAAAACGAAGTTCTACTGCCATAATTCGAAAATTACTTTCAATATAGCAAGGCGCTGCTACGATACCGGGTATTAACTCGATCGCTGCTACGATTTAATGTCTGATCGATTGAAACTATCCGATGAATGTTTAAGTGCTGCTCAAATTGGGTTTATACTTTGTCATTCGTCGTGAATTCGATGGATGTTTAAGTATTGCACTTTGTCATTCGTTGTGAAGGTTTTAATCTCGTGAGTTATCATAAATGATGTATTAGTTACTGACCTAGTTCGTGTGCATTGTTATTTAAATTAGGTTATCAGGCTAATTAGTAGGCTAAACTCTGCCCGTGTAAATCTGCAATGTGAGTCATTCTCTTTTTACCAAATTGCTTTCAAAATCATGTTTATTTTCAAAGTTATAATTACAGGGATTAAGTCTTTGTAATCTCCAAATTACAACCGGTATGTGGGGTTTTGTATACAATACTTGATAACTGTCACCATTGAACAACGAGTTAGCCAAGGGGTGATATGACCATAATCACAGACACCATTGGACAATGAGATAGCCAATAGGTGGTCGAGTGATAAATACCGTGGGTAGATGGTTGATATGTAGGATCGTTTTGTGACCCAATGAGTCGATCAGAAGAGTGCTCAGATAGAATCAGAGGCGGAATTCATTGATTATGTCTTTGTTCAGCTTGTATAACACTAGAATCACTATTAACTGTCTCGTTTATTGATCCGGAAACAATTTACAGCACGTAGACACTTCGACAGCGCTCCGCCGTCAGAAACAACCTTCCTAATCCCGCACGAAATGACTCAGATCTAGCACCTATATATAGACTTCTAATTCCGCTTGAACAGATTTAAGCGGAATTACGTTTCACGCGAAATTACATGTTCAAACGGTATTAAACATTCAAACGGAATCAGGTTAGTTAATTCCGTGCGGAATTACCCTTGGTAATTCCGTGCGGAATTACCCTTGGTAATTCCGTGCGGAATTAGCTCTAAGCCTAATTTCGTTTCTGTTTCTCGTATAACGTGCCTAAAACTCGAACGAATATGAAGTCGACAGACAACTGCACCAACAGACTCCTCCTTGAATGTTGACGGAATCTTCAGTGAGAGTCTTCAACATGATAACTCTTCAATCTTGATCGGTCTCCTTTCTTTATTAGCATGTACCAGGATTTTCCCTTTGGCTCTAACCTCGTCAGACTCCCCCTTTCATCATGCTGGGATCGCTGTCTGGAATTAGCTATCACCTTGAGATTGCATCCTGGCTTTAATTCTGTTCAGCTCATCTCCTGCACAAATTTTCTCACCACCACATAAGTTTTTACTTAAATCAATAAGAAAAACTTACTGGTAGAAATCATTCAATCATAATAGTAACATCAAGTTCAAATTAATGACTTTGATTAACTAATCTAACTTCTTTCTCAAATCAATTTTTTTCAATTCAGCACATACTCCCAACCCTGTTCATCATGTACAACACTTGGAATTTTGAAATCAGCTCTTCAACATCAGTTGTCGAAAATCTTTTTGTATTTTTAAAAAATTTATGCTAAAACACACTAAAATCTTTTTGGATTTATAAAAAAAATGAAATGCAGTAAAGAAATATTTACAAACAATATTTTTGTGAGTTTGTGTAAGAAGATCATATCAGTTTATGTGACCACTCACTAGCACCGTTAAGCTTTAAACATTTTCTGTTCTAAACGATTCACATAGATTGACGATATTGTTGTCCATTTAAACTCAATCTAAAAACTTTCGAAATGATTACCGATACGTTAAGGTATATTAATTTTGCACTAAATTCTTATGGACCCCACGATCTCAGCATATCCCCTCATCATGCAATACACTGACTCAAGTAATGCCTTTAAACTTTTATCAACTGTGATTTGTGCGAAAATAAAGCAGAATGTTTAAACATTAACAATCAGGTCGATACTTCCGTATACGCAGAGAAAGTCCAATGTTTAAACAAAATAAGAAAAATAAAACAAGTTGAAATTGTTTAGGCTTTAACCACCAGGTCGATACTTCTGTATGCGCAGAGGAGGTCCAAAGCTTAAACGAAACACCAAAGAAAATAAAGCAGAACGTTTAGGCAATAACATCCAGGTCGATACTCACGTATACGCAGAGGATGTCCAATGCTTAAACAAAATAAAGAAATCAAACAAGTTTAAATCTTTGCAAAATGAAATGCACACTCACAGCGACTTTTCAGCAAAGTTGTGAAAGTTCACAAACTTAACCAGTTTTATGTCTTTTGACAATCAGTGATTACTGAGTAGGCACACAATCAAGAAGGACAAAACTAAGTACTATGCTTTCAACCATGTTTCCCACTAGAACTAGGCTTTTTCATTTATGCTTGTATCGTTATCGCAAATCTACTAGTCTAGCTGAACCTACCGTCACATCTTTAGTGAGACCGTTTATCACATTTTATCTTTCCATTTCTTTAGCATGTTGTGACAGTCCAACTGATCTACTATCATTTCCTCTTTTTACAACAAAACTCATTTTTACATTTTTTTAATGTTTTTGGAATTTTTAAATTTTCTAATTTTTTTTTAAATTTTTACTCCTCCTAAAATCAAAATATGTCTCAATTTTGATTTTCTGGGAAAATTTGAAAACCAACTGTGTTGGACCGTTATATGACCCTAAAACGTCAGTCAAGGCAGTTCATCTGAGTTTACAGAGGCGGAATCAAAGTAAACTAAGTCATAACAGCTCTAATCCTTTTAATCTTTCTTTTCTGATTGATTTGAGTGCTTGTACAAGGTTTTCTGATACAGATCCGTCAGCACTTCGACACACATATAATGACCTGGTTCCTATCGCTTCAAGGAACTAACCACCTATTTATAGAGCACTTGATTTCGCTTGAGGATGTCTGAAGCGAAATCTCTTGTTCTGATTTCGCTTCAAGCTAACACAAACCCTCTTCAAGCGAAATCTTGTGTTTACAACATAAAAACCCTAACTTAAACCCTAAAATATGATCAATCAAACAATCCTAGACACAAGACTTGATAATGATGTAATCAACAGACATTCAGTGTACCAACAGACTCCCCCTTGGATGTTTATGAAGTCTTTGGCTTCAAGTCTTTGTCTTTCACAATCTTCAAACATTGTAAAAACTCTCATCAATCTTTAACTTCAAACTTTAAACTTTAAACTTCAATCTTCCCTTTGACTTTTGATCCAGACTCCCCCTTTCACAGACTCCCCCTCTCATTATGCTAGAATCTGAGAAATCTGGTTCAAGCTTTGTCAATTAGTCTCCATGGGAATTAATGAAGTCCAATCCTGTTACTCAACCAACAAACATATCCATTCTATCTTTCAATCAATAAAACACAAACTCAATCAGCTTTAATAATCCACTTAAGTATTCAGGTCCAAGTTAATGACCCTGATTACTTAATTAATCTACCAAGTCCAACTTAATGACCTTGGTTGATCTTTTGACGAATCAAACTGATTTTAAAACAACATTTTTCAAACTTTTTCTGAAAATAACAAGTATCAAGTTAATGAACTTGTTTTTGTCATATCAAACAATCCAAACTTCTTCAAAATAAGCTCTCCTCATTCTTCAGCTCAGAATCTCCTGCATCTGCTTCAAACATCTGAGAATCCAACAATCAACTCTCCACTTTGGTTTGTCTAAAATAAAGCAGAAATAAAATCTTTTTGGATTTTATAAAGTGTTCTAAACTAAGAAATGAAATACAGAAAACTTGAATTGCAGAATTTAAACAAAGTAAACTATATACAAACATATTTTTGTGAGCGTGTCAGGGAATCATATCAGCTTTTCAGACAAATCACAAGTATCGTTAAGCTACATTTCATACTCAGATTTAAACAATTTACCTCGATTGTCGATATACTGATCCATCTTAAATTCTCATACAAATTTCAACTTATTCAGGATACGATTTAGATGAATTAAGAACTTAGATCATTCATGTGTCCCACCTCTTGAATATACTCCCGTATCCAGAATCCCAATAATCAGTCTTACAGGTGAGAATACTACAATGATATCTGTATATAATTTAGGTATGCGAGGGCCGAGGGATCTCAGATCGATACTTCCGTATACGCAGAGAGATATCAGCTTCGACTTTTCAGTGTGTCCCCTTTAGAGGATCTTTTTGCTTACAACAGCAGCATATATCAATTTTATTGTTTCAGCATGCTGAGGGTTTAATGCTTTGTTTCAAGCATTTAAGCAAGTATTAGCCAGGGACTAGGTCAGAACCACCGTTCAGCAGAAGTCCCGGAATAATACCCCAGACATCATAGAGTATAAAGACCTAGTATATCAGATTAAGAGACCTTTCAAACAAGATTTCAGGGGTTACCTATATATCCAAGTAATGTTCCCCACGAATTCACAAGTTTGAATTTTAGGTTTATATCCCGAATAAATCTACTAAATGTACGAAAACCTATCGACACATCATCAGTAAGATTGTTTAACTCTTTTATACTATTCAAATCTTTAGCATACTGTAATCGTCTAGCTGATGTACTATCATTTTCCCTATATACACAAGCTCTTTTTCATTTTATCATGTTTTTGTATTTTTTATCATTTTTACTGTTTTTGTATTTTCTGAAAATAAACTATGTACAAACATCTACTCCCCCTAAATACCAAAACAAGTAAAAATTCGACAAACCATTGCAGATTGTTTCTCGTCTTCATCCGCAACAGTACCCTCATCAACGCCAATTATGCCATCCGACACTGACAGAAGCTTCATACCATTCAGTTTTAACAAATATTTAAACCGATTTTTATCAAAAGCTTTGGTATGTAAATCAGCTTTCTGTTCGTCTGTGTGGATTTTCTCAATTCGTATCAACTTTTTCTCAAAGCAATCACGAATAAAGTGATGACGAATTTCTATATGTTTAGTTTTAGCGTAATGTACTGGATTCTTTGTTATATTAATTGCGGCCTCATTATCAACAAAAAGAGGTGTGTTAAGAAACTGCAAACCGTAGTCGCGCATCTGTTGCTGTATCCACAAGATCTGAGAGCAGCAACTGCTAGCAGAAACATACTCCGCTTCACATGTAGATAACGCTACAGACGTTTGTTTCTTACACTGCCAGGTAACCAATCTAGGACCAAAGAACTGGCATCCTGCAGTTGTTGATTTTGAATTGACTTTGCAGCATCCGAAATCCGAATCGGAATACCCTTCGAGCGTAAAATCGCCTTTTCTAGGATACCACAACCCCAATGAAGGAGTTCCTTTCAGGTAGCGCAATATCCTCTTCACAATAATCATGTGTGATGCTCTTGGGTTAGACTGAAATCTTGCTGCGAGGCACGTTGGGTACATAATATCAGGACGTGAAGCAATTAGGTACATTAAAGAACCTATCATGGATCGATAAAAAGTTTCATCAGCCCTGTCTCCGGTGAGATCTGGATGAATCCCATGATTTGTTGCAAGTGGGGTAGCAGCTGGAGTAGAACTTGACATCCCAAATTTCTCTAGAATATCATGAACGTACTTTGACTGATGAATGAAAATTCCCTCAGGAAGTTGTTCAACTTGTAATCCCAGAAAGAACTTCATTTCCCCCATTGATGACATTTTGAATTTCTGCTTCATCACTGATTCAAAATCTTTGCATAGATTTTCATTTGTCGACCCAAAGATTATATCGTCCACATAAATCTGAACTATCAGAAGATGACCATCAACGACTTTAGTGAAGAGAGTGGCATCCACTTTTCCACGTATGAACTGGTTGGCTAGTAGGTGTTGAGACAAAGTCTCGTACCAAGCTCTTGGGGCCTGGTGTAAACCATACAGTAGACTTTGTTTTTGTGGATTGGATCGGTAAAGCCCGGCGGCTGACCGACATAAACCTCCTCTTTAACCTTCCCGTAAAGAAACGCCGATTTAACATCCAACTGATATACTTTGAAATTCTTCCAAGACGCAAATGCAAGAAAAATTCTGATTGCCTCTAGTCGTGCTACAGGAGCATAGACTTCAGTAAAATCAATTCCCTCCTGTTGACTAAATCCCTGAACAACGAGTCGAGCTTTGTTCCTTACGACCACTCCTCTATCGTCCCTCTTACACTTAAACACCCATTTAGTGTTAATTTTCCTATGACCATTCGGCAAATCAACTAACTTCCACACTCCCAATTTCTCGAATTGATTAAGTTCCTCCTGCATAGCATTGACCCAAGAGTCTTCAGTAAGCGCCTCTTTGTAAGTTCTTGGCTCAACCTGCGAGATAAAACAACTTAATGAGAATTCAGTTTGCAAAGGAGCAACTTTTGTATAAAAACAAGTAAGCCCTTTATCAATCTGATTTCGAGTGCGAACTCCAGCTTGTAATTCTCCTATGATCAACTCCTCTGGATGATATGAAAAAGTTCGCGGCATCACTTCACTTTGAACATCTACATTTCCCTCCAGATTAGTAACATTCTGCTCTGCATCTTGTTCACCAACTTGGTTTGTTTGACTTGAAATCTGAATTTGCTCCCCCTCAGAATCTGAATCACCATGATCAAAGACTGGCATGTTTTCAGCTTCTGAATTATCATTCTGAGCCGACTGATTATCCTGAGCAACTTCATTTTGTTGGACATCATCATGTTCACCAGCATTACTTGGACCTGCTTCATCATTATTTGAAGTTTCCCGTGGTCTTCTTGAATACTCAGCTGGGAATCTTAACTGCGACTCATATTCACGCAAAATATCCAACTCATCAAAGAAATCTTCATCATCCTCTGATTCTTCTCTCATGTCAAACGAATCCCAAAGTTTGTCATAATGATAACGCCATGAATCACCAGGATTCTGCGGCGGCATAGTATAACCTTGACATTCAACATTTGCAGCTTCAATAATCCGCTTCTCACTTGGAACGAAGACACGTCGCAATGGATTTGAATAACCAACAAATATACCCTCAATGCACTTCGGACCAAACTTTCCAAAAGGTTCTATAACCGTACAAGGTGACCCGAACGGTTTTAGATACTTCAAATTCGGTTTGCGATTATTGATTAGCTCAAAGCATGTTTTGTTGAACTTCTTGACAGTAAGAACCCTGTTGAGCGTATAGCATGCGGCAGAAACAGCTTCAGCCCAAAAATTAATCGGTATCTTTGAATCTGCGAGCATCGTTCTAGCCGTCTCGATTAGCGTCCGGTTTTTGCGTTCTGCAACTCCATTCTGCTGCGGAGTGTACGGAGCACTAAACTCATGCAAAATACCTCTTTCATCACAAAATTCTTCCATCTTACTGTTCTTAAATTCAGTACCATTATCACTTCGAATTTTCTTGATACGTCTTTGGTACAAATTCTCAATCTTCCTGAACAGCCCCATCAAACTGTCAAATGTTTCATCTTTTGTCTTCAAGAAAGAAACCCACGAAAATCTGGAATAATCATCAGTAACGACCAAACAATAGTAATCTCCTGTAATGCTCTTGACATTCACCGGACCAAATAAATCCATGTGAAGTCTCTCCAGAGGTCTCGAAACTGAATTGACTTGCTTTGTAGGGTGTGACTTTTTCTTCTGCTTGCCTTTGATACAGCTAATGCACTCCCCTTCCAGATGAAAGCCTTTGATATTAACTCCCAATACCAAATCATTGTGCACCAAGTGATTCATTTTTCTAAGATGTATATGCCCCATCTTTCGGTGCCACAATCTGGATTCTTTCTCAGTTGCTCTAGACACAAAACAATGTGCTTGACCAGTAGTTGTAGTTGCTACAGACATGTCTAACACATATAGATCATTCACTCTAGGTGCCCTCATAATAATCCATTCTTCAGGAACAACAAAACCAGGTTTTAGAATCAAACATTCCTTATTAGTGAAATGAGTAGTGTACTGATTGTCACAAATCTGCGAGATACTAAGCAGATTGTTCTCCAGTTCAGTGATGTAGTTAACTCTCTCAAACGTCACAATTCCGTTAGATAACGTTCCTTCACCAACAATTCTACCACCTTCATGACCAGCAAATCCCACATAACCACCATTAATGTTTCTCACATCATACAGCAATGCAGTTTTTCCTGTCATATGTCGAGATGCCCCACTATCCATGATCCATCTTGAAATGGCTCTTGGAAGATCCTGCACAAAACAAACTACGACTTAAACAACTTCAAGAAAGATGCCGATTCATGCTTCGCGAAACAGGAAGCTCCGGCAATTCAAACTGCTTATTCAAACATGGTGTCCACCCAGGCCTCATCAGCCTTAGGTGTAGCCTTGACTCTCGCAATTTGAATTTTGAAATTTTTAGCTTTCAAAAGTGGAAAACTTGCATCATAATCAACCGTAATCGATTCTTCAGCCTTTTTCACTTCAGAAGTTGAAATTTTCATTTCAGTTTTTGGTTTCCAAACTTGTTGAGATAATGCAACCCTCTTGTAAAATTTGTCATTTTTAGTTACCAATTTCTTTACAGGTTCATTTTTCAATTTGATGTTATCATTTGTAACTTTTTGCTTCTCAGCCACTTTCTTCTCAACATACATTGGTGATTTACCTTTCACATCAACTTTCTTTTGTTGAACCTTCACATTTTCAGTCTTAGGCTTCACATTGGTACACATTCGTGCAATGTGACCAACTTGATTACATCTAAAACATGTTCGAGTATCAACAACTCGACTTGTGCCTTCAGACTGATAATGTGAAGCTCTTTTCTCAAAGAACTCTTCATTTGATTTTGAAAAAATTTCATTTTCCTCATCAGAAAGTGAACTTGAACCATTTACAAACACCTTCTTTTCAGCAAACCTTCTGTTTTGAAAATTCTTTTTCTGATAACTCTTACCAGCATGATAACCACCTGACCAATTGTTTCTATTGTTATTATAAAAACGTGGTGGAACAATAGGCTTTTTGTAATAAGATTTATCTTTCTCAAAATTCATTTGCCTTATTGTTTGTTTCAAACTGTTTACCTCTGACAACTCGACTTCAATTAATTTGAAAACATTTGTCAGTTTTTTCATATTAACATTCTCAATGGGAAACTCAGAATCCGAATACAACTTATCAGATCCAGCCATCTTGTACATCACAAGACCCGGTTCATCACTTAAGTTGTTTTTGGACTTTGGTTTCTGAATGTATTTGTCAAAGAAACACCCATCCTCCTCAGAAGTGTCACAATCCGGTTTAAGCACTTTGTCTACCACACTTTTCACCACATCACTTTGGACACTTCCTTCATTGGAAGATGTAAACGTGACATCAATGTTTTCAGGAAGTTTAACTTCACTTTCTTCCTCAATTTCCACCAAACTAGACTGCTTTTTCGTGTAATTGTCTAAAATTGGCGGTGGAACTTTGTGAAAACCTACACCCGTTCCATCAGAAAACACATCCTCTCCATCTTTGTTTTTCCCTATAGGTTTAGGAACAATATGCTGCAAAACAAAGCTTGCCGATTTATAGCTGTTAAGCTTCAACTGGATTCGTTCATTCTCAATTTCAGCTTCTTGAACTTTAAGTTTCAATTTAGCAATTTGATCCAGTTGTTCATTAATCGATTTTTCTTTTACTCCCAAAACAGCTCTTAGATGTTCATTTTCTTTAAATGTTTTGCCATTACGATCATCACTATCTTTAACAATACTTTTCAATTTCTCAAATTTTTCAGAAATTTGACGGTTTTCAAGAATTAACTTTTCATTTTCAGATTTTATTTTCTCACGTTCAGTTTTATCATTTTCAATTTGAACCGTTAATTCTTTAATCCGTTCAGTTGAAGCTCTTACAGTTTTGTCACGATCAAGAATCTGATTTTCAACATTTCTAACCTTTGTTGTCAGATTCTTGATTTTCTCATTGTTAAGATACGTGACGGTGCTACAAAAATTGCATTGTTTGGTGCAATTTTTGCAGTCAGCATTTCCATCAATCTTTTTACCTGACTCAATTGTGTTACCTGACGCATTTGTTGACACACTTTGACTGACCGATCCCTTTGACTCAGTAACAGAATTAGGATCTACCTCAAGTGCTTTTGCAGCTAGTACTTTGTTTTTCTCCCTGTAATCTCCATGAAGCGTTGTGCACGTCGAACTGCACTTGCCATTGCCCAACGAATGTCTATCAGCTCCATTTCTTCAGGGTCTATCTGATCGTAGTCTTCTTTCGTCAGATTTGTATTCCCGATTTTTCCAGCCACCAATCCTTCGTAGGATTCTAAAACAGACGCTAGAAAGACCATTTGTTGCTTGGCCGACTCCGCATCAAAATTCTGTGCGTTCTTCAGATCTATTGCAATATTGCAAGAAAACTTTGCATCAGAATGATTTGCAGAAAATGTAGATCCACTGTGATAACCACTATGGCTTCCACTGCTTTGACCACTTTGACTTTCTTTGCCGGTTGTCGTTACATTTTCAGCAGAAAATGCAGTCTTTGGAGAAGTAACTTTCGGCATCATACTCTTTGGATAGTATAAATCCAGATTCTGCTGATAGGATGAATTATTAATTTTGTACGTCTTCTTCAACTCTAGTTCATGACTCTCTAGTTTTTCAATCAGCAAATCTAATGTCAGCTTTTCTGGTTCTTTGATGGTATTCTTCAGCATCATTGCATAATATCTCCAATCCATCTCATCAGGCAATGAATCGAACAATTTGTCGATAAGATCTTCTTCAGAAATGTCAATCTCATGCCTTACTAATTCCAGCTTTAGATGACCGAACCGTTCTATCATTTTACACACTGACTCGTTCTTTATACAACCAAACAGATCAAATTCTTTTCTAAGAAGTTTCTTTTTGTTTTTCTTAATCTCTTGACTACCGACACACTTCTTTTCCAACTTTGCCCATAAGTCTTTAGAATTTGAGTAATCTATCAGCGAAATGATGTCTTCACGCACTGACTGAAACAATAATGCCACACATTTTTGTTCAGCTACGAATGAATCAATTTCTTCAGCTGATCTTAATCCTTCACCATTCTTCTTTCCTTGAGCATAACCATTCTTCATACTCTTCCAGCAAGGGAAAGCAAATGCCATTAACCAATCTTCGAACTTTGTTGCCCATCTGCTATAATCTTCAATAGCCATCAGCTTAGGAGGTTTGTTAAATGTTCCAAATGCGCTTTCGGACTCCCAAGCTTCCTTCTTTCTTTCTTTCGGTGTATTCTCGTTCTCATTCGTATTGTTGTTGTTTGTAGAAGTATCATCTCCCGAGTTTCCTGCGAATGCGTACATATCGCTAAACGGGTTCAAGAAAATATCATCCATTTTGAACGTACCTGAAAAATCAGTCAAACACTTAGAAAAATTTTTATATTTTGAAAATTTATCAAGTTCAAGCGAAATTCTTGAAGTAATCAGCTTCAAGCGAAATCAGTTAACTAATATTGTTCAAGCGAAATCAGTGAATAAGTGTTTTCAAGCGAAAACAACTATTTCGCTTCAACTGATCAGACTCTCAAGTGAAATCTGATAGACCAGTGTCGCTTCAACTGTTCAAGCGAACCAACTATTTCGCTTCAGGAATTTCAATTTCGCTTCAGGATGTCTTCAAGCGAAAATCACTATTTCGCTTCAGTAAGCCAATTTCGCTTCAGAAAGTCTAGTTTCGCTTCAGAGTTTCAAGCGAAATCAACTATTTATCTATGAACAACTTCAAGCGAAACCCTGTTTTAGGTCATTTTTAATGAGTTTTAATCTGAATTTAAGTCTGAAACTTTGTAGGCTTTGTTAAAACTCAGTTTTACACGTTATATTCAAAAATCAGACCATTTGGACCGTTGAAAATAGTTCAGATCTGAAAAATGTAAAAAGAAATGAGTAGAAAGAAGATAATCCGCTGCTATGGTATGAACTCCTCGTCCTGAGCTCTGATACCACTTGTTGGACCGTTGTATGACCCTAAAACGTCAGTCAAGGCAGTTCATCTGAGTTTATAGAGGCGGAATCAAAGTAAACTAAGTCATAACAGCTCTAATCCTTTTAATCTTTCTTTTCTGATTGATTTGAGTGCTTGTACAAGGTTTTCTAATACAGATCCGTCAGCACTTCGACACACATATAATGACCTGGTTCCTATCGCTTCAAGGAACTAACCACCTATTTATAGAGCACTTGATTTCGCTTGAGGATGTCTGAAGCGAAATCTCTTGTTCTGATTTCGCTTCAAGCTAACACAAACCCTCTTCAAGCGAAATCTTGTGTTTACAACATAAAAACCCTAACTTAAACCCTAAAATATGATCAATCAAACAATCCTAGACACAAGACTTGATAATGATGTAATCAACAGACATTCAGTGTACCAACAAACTGTACAAGGTAACGTGACAACATGATGAGAATTACTTCAATTCTCCATTCACTTGGCTTAAACAATCAGAACTCCCCTGACAACAAAACATTTTCCCATAGTGATTTCAAAACACTTAAGTTTGTTTTAATCAAAATGGTTTTTCCGGAAAATTAGTTTTGTGAGTCATTTCTCCAACATGGGAAACATTCATCACCTTATTTTCTTCAACCACTTGTAGGATTTTACATTTCCGATTTTCTTAACATAAACACATGTAGAAAATCAAGTACAACTTAATGCCCCTGATTTACCACTTGTAAGTTCGAAATATCACTGAAGTGAATTTCTTAAGAAAGATGCCGATTCCTGCTCCACTCTTACCAACCTGGAAGCTCCGGCAAGTCAGGTTTTTCATTTAAAGAGTTTCACCCAAGCCTGACTGTCCTTGGGTGTTTTTGAAATTCCTTTTGACAATGATGGAAATTTTGCATCATTCACTGTCAAACCGGAATTATCACCTTTTACCTCAACCAATGGCTCTTCTGGCTTTGACGAACCAGATTCATTGCCTGAACATGGCTCCTTTGTTTCCGAAGAAACAAATTCATCACCAGAAGTCACTTTCTTTGTTCTGTTAATCTTTTGATTAACCTCTTTTTCTTTCTTTACTCTCTCCTTTGTCCTCAGATTTGTATCTGATGAATTCGTTTTGCTTGATTTGTCATTCTTTGGAGAGCAAGACGATTTATCAGAACTTTTATCTGTTTTATCAGTTGTATCCGAGGACAAAATCCTTTTGAGATACTCTCATGCTTTCTTCCTCTTCTTTCTCAGTCTGTCTTTCTGGCCTTGTGAAAGCTTTACTTTCTTTTCTAGAACTTTCTGTTCTTTGGGCCTTTCTTCGACTTTGACTAGTTTCTTTGCCTTTTTCGGAGATTCAGCCCTCAATCTTTCATTTGATCTCATTGGGCAATCTCTGGTAATGTGACCTTTGATTTGGCATTCAAAGCATCTCCTCATCTCAAACCTCCAACTTTGGCAGTTAACAGCAATGTGTCCTTGAACACCACAAGAGTAACACACTCTGTTATCGTACCATTCACCACTTTCACACCAAACACTCAGATCATAGCATTGTCTGGCTTTGTGGTAATCATCACTCCTCCTGAAAGCTGGATTTGGCTTTGAAGCACTGTGGTCAAACCTGCACCACTTATTACCAACAGTTTTTTAGTTTTGATTTTCCAATTTTTGTGGTTTTTTATCTCGATTGGATGATTGAACTAATGAGCTTTTATTTCCTTTTTGAAGTTTTTTCGACTTTTTATCCTTTTGTTTTTGTTCTACATTCTTCTTTACAGGTTTTTGCGTTGAGCATTCACCTTTCTCAGTAGAATGTAAAACAGTTTCTTGAAACATTTCATTTAATTTCAAAAATATTTTTCTTTTCTCAACTTCATCATCAGTTTTCTCATCACAGTCTTCAATTTTGACTTTGTCAAAATTTGTGACATTGTCACTTATTGGAACTGAATTGATCGGTTTTGGACAGATATAATCTGGTACTAATGAGTTCGCAAAACCTTTCAATTTCTTTTCAAGCTCATCAATTTTGTTTCTTGCCCTCTCAGCTTCTTTTTCAAGCTGAGAGATTTTCTCAAGATGAGACTTGATAACCTTTTCATTTTCAATTTTATTCTTTTTAAGAACAGATTTTTCATTTTCAAAACTTTTTATTTGTTCTTGAAATTTTGATTCATTTTCTTTCAAATTTTTATTTTCAAGTTTTATCCAAAAATCTTCATTTTCTGAAGATTTTATTTTATTTTCAAAATCTTTTTCTTTTTCTTTCAAAATTTTGTTTTCCAATGTCAAACTCTCTACATTCTTCAAGAGTTTAGCATTGTTTGATTCAGATTTTTCACAGTTTAAGCATTTCCCAGGAATCTGTTTATCATCAGATTTCTTTTCATCCTTCAAATTTTTGATCTCTAATGTCAAACTCTCCAAATCCTTCAAGAATTTGATATTGTCAGCTTCAAATTGAACACATTTAGAGCACACAGATTCAGAATTTGAAGATCCAAGCTTTTCTGATTCTTCATTCTTTGAGATTTCCTTTTTCTCTATCTTGTATGTTCCTGCACAAAAAAATTTAACGAAATCAAGAGGATTCGCATTCTCATCAATATAACAACCCCTCTTGTTATCATATGTCAAAACATTTTTTGCGCTAAGACATACATCAATTCTTTTGTTCATTTCATCAATCACATCCAAATTCATTTTATCAAACTTTCCTCTTATTTTATTCATCAATTCTCTCTTTTTCTCATAAGTTTCAAATTCATGAGTTTGAAGTTTGCGGATGAATCCTTGTAGATGTAATTTTGAAAAACTTGAATCCTGTTTTATACTTTTCCGTATATCATCCCATTCAACAGATAATGCATCAGGAAACTTTGCTATCTTTTCAGCGTCGGTCAAATATATCTCATGACCTTTTAAACTCTCAAGTAAAACTGTATATCGGTTTACCAGATCATCCAAGGTTTCATTTTTCAAACACACAAAGTACTTAAACCTTTTCATCCAACCCTCCTTTCTCACATCTCTATAACTATCGTCCAAATACCCTCGATACCAATCGTTACATCTTTCAAAATAATAGTTGTCTTTTTCATCACACATTTTGTTCAAATATCAAACAAGATTCACAATCAGTCACTTTCAAATTGAATTACTTCTATCAAACAATATTCCTTCAAGCGAAATCACTACCAAACGATATTAGGTTCAAACGAAATTACCCTGCACACAACTTTAAACGAAATTAGAAATTTTCAAAAGAAATCAGATAATTCCGTGCGAAATTACTCAGTTTCACACGAGATTAGTTTTGGAACGAAAATACTCAAACGGAATTCCAATTCCGTGCGGAATTAGAATTATTTTCAAGCGGAATTAAGAGTAAATTGTTATTCCGTGCAAAATTAGTGAATAATTTCAAACGAAATTAGATGATGTCATCATTTTTAAACAGAATGTCAAGCGGAATTACAATTTTTTTCAATTTTAGATTGAATTAAGGTCCAATTTTCTCAAGGCTTTGTTAAAACAATGTTTTACACAAAATATGTGAAAATCAGTCCATTTCAACCGTTAAATCTTGATTAATTTGTAAAAGAAGGTGTAGAAATCAGAATTTTCCAGCGAAAATGAGCTAAACAGTAAGAACTCTTCCTCCTGAGCTCTGATACCACATGTAGGATCGTTTTGTGACCCAATGAGTCGATCAGAAGAGTGCTCAGACAGAATCAGAGGCGGAATTCATTGATTTTGTCTTTGTTCAGCTTGTATAATACTAGAATCACTATTAACTGTCTCGTTTATTGATCTGGAAACAATTTACAGCACGTAGACACTTCGACAGCGCTCCGCCGTCGGAAACAACCTTCCTAATCCCTTACGAAATGACTCAGATCTAGCACCTATATATAGACTTCTAATTCCGCTTGAACAGATTCAAGCGGAATTACGTTTCACGCGAAATTACATGTTCAAACGGTATTAAACATTCAAACGGAATCGGGTTAGTTAATTCCGTGCGGAATTACCCTTGGTAATTCCGTGCGGAATTAGCTCTAAGCCTAATTTCGTTTCTGTTTCTCGTATAACGTGCCTAAGACTCGAACGAAGATGAAGTCGACAGACAACTGCACCAACATGATATGTATAAACATTGTAATCGCTCTTAATACTGTAAATTATAACAAAGCGTTGTTTTTAGTAAAAAGAATGATTCACCAGTATTTCCCCGCTGACAAAACCTTTTTCAAACATGTTTCAGGTGATCTGTTGTGATCCAGGAAAAGTGCCGCGAAGCACTGCAAGCTTAAGAAAGTGGCTCAATATAAATAAAGAAACATGTTTTGTAAAATAAAGATTTCCCAGTGAAATCACCTTATTGTAAATTACCGGGGTTTTATCCCGAATTATGAAATAAAATAATCGGGCATTTTCAGTTTAAAAAGATCCTGTTAAAATCTTCCGCTGTCAACTCAATTAATTCAATACCACGGGATTTTCTGTCCCGTGGCTCCTGGACCGGATCAAACCGGGCCGGGGGCCGTGACAGAAAAAGGTGGTATCAGAGCCACTGATTTAAGCCAATTAAGTATTTAAGAAAATACTTAATTTTACTGATTGCCATTCTATGATTATGTGATTTATTATTTGAATATTTGTTTACAGTATGGGTAAGCAAAGACTTTAGGATATCTATCATAAATTAGATACTTTACCGAAAGAAAAAGGAACTTCGTCCTCAAAATGCCCAACAAATACTGAGGAAGGAATATTTGTTCGAAAGGCACAATATGAGGAACCACTTTCTCCTAATAAAAGAAGTTTGATTATTAGGAAAAGTCAGGAGAAAATAAAGAAATCACAACCAAAAGAAATGAGGGTTAATCAGGAAACCTAGGAATTAGGCAGTAACCCACCATGGAAGACAAGTTAGATGAAAAATGGGCAGATCTCTATATGTTAGCCACTGTAGCAGTAAATTCAAATTTTTAAATATCATGACCCAGTTCTAGAACCCATATCACCTATGAGCCAGAAACTTTACCCAGTAAATAAATAAGTTTACAATAAACCCTAGTATGTTTTAATTGTCAGTTGTCCTTTGTACTAATTTAGTCACGCGGTATGCAATAATACTTGAATGTTTATCTGTGAAATTTTGTTATAAAATTTTAACTTAGCATTTTTGTGCATTTTTGCATATATGCTAAACAGCATGAATGAGTTATCTGAAGCCCTTCAGAATCTCAATCTATATCCGGTGAAAGTAGAAGTTTCTAAAGACTTTACTGGTTACATACCCGATGTGGAAGAACCTATGGAATTTTGTGCTCCACCTCCAGAGAAACCAAAGCCTAAGAAAAGGAGAAGATTCGTAGGCTGGAGGCGTGTACGCAGGAGGAAACCAGCAACTAGAAAGGTTCCCAAAATAGAGAATCTCATAGATAAAGGAAAAGGAATTGCTATCGGGGAAGGTTCTAGGCAAGTAGAAATGGGAATTGGAGAAAGTTCTAGGCAAAATGAGGAGTTACCTTTGCAGGAAGAATTAGATCACATACTGGCAAACTGCGATATCATAGGCCTATCAATGAAAATCTCTTCCCTTATCTTGCTGAAAGCCAACTTCCAATAAACTTAAAACCAGCTATCCCAGATCCTCTGATCCACACCCAACCTCTCGGAATGGACGAATGGTGGACCAACGACTGGCAGTTTCAAAACCTCCTAAATAGTCCTTATATTTTTTCCCTCAGTTCGACCCAAAACTTGTACCAAACCCACCAATGAGCAATGAAAACTTAGCTGAACTCCGCCATTTTGGTGAAGAGCTGATAGGTGCAGGGAATAGAATTCGGGAGGTAGGAGAACAGATCTCTTGGAAGTACGAAGAAAGGGAACGTCGCTTCTAAAGTACCCAGGGATAGGATGGTGGTGAAGCTGTGATTGTATAATAATAATAATAATAATAATAATAATAATAATAATAATAATAATAATAATAATAATAATAATAAGTCTGTAAAATAACCTACAAATAAAACTTTGTAAGATAACGTTGTGTAATGATGCATAATATATATATATAATGGAAATCGATAAATTTATAATTTTGGCTATGTGTGTGTTGTGAAATTTGTATGATTGTTTTGTGTATAATTGTTATTTATTCTATACTAATAAATTATATATTAATTATCAGATGGAAAACACTAATAATGAACCAGTTAACGAGATTAACCAATCTGAGCAAAACCAGGAAGATCAATTCATGACTAGGCAAGATATAGAAAATATTGTTGCTCAGGGAATAGCCAATGTTATTCCAGCAATCCTTGCTGCTGCTCAGAAACCTGTTGAACTTCAACAAATTATTCCTAGTAAACGTACTCATGAAGATAATTTCAGTAATAGCGTAAACGGAGGTGGCAATCATACTAACAACGATAATGATCCACGGCAGGCCCCATTCCCTAAGAAAATGAAAGCTGCAATGCCTGGTTGCACTTACAAAGAATTCCTTGTCTGTAAACCTGCTGAATTCGCAGGCAATGAAGGGGCGATTGCGGCACTGCGTTGGTTGGAGAAAACTGAAGTAGTAATTATGATCAGTAAATGTGCTGAGGAAGACAAGGTCATGTATGCGTCAAATCTTTTTAAAGAAGGGGCACTAGAATGGTGGAATACGGTACTTCAAGCCAAAGGAAGAAATACGGCTTATGCCATGAATTGGGAAGAATTTAAGCAACTAATAGAAAGAAAATTTTGTTCCGAGTATGAAAAAGAACAAATGGCAAATAAGTTCCAGAACCATCAGATGATGGGTGTAGATTGTCGAGGGTATACTTCGACATTCTTCGAGTATGCGAGAGTGGTACCAACGCTGGCTTCGCCAGAACCAGTACTTATTTCTTGCTATATTTGCGGGTTGATTGGCGAAATCCGTAATATCGTTAAAGCTGCAAGACCTCGCACTATTGACGATGCGGTAGAATTAGCTAACACCCTAACTGACGAGTTGGTACGCACAAGAGATGAAAACCGGAAGAAGGAATTAGCTCAGAAAATTACCCAAGGATTTCGTGTGGGTAATAATAGCAACTTCAAGAAAAGAGGAACAGGGAAATCCTCAGATCCGCCGTTCTGCAGAAATTGCAGAAAGAAACATTTTGGAAAATGTAATGTAACCTGCAACTTTTGCAAAGTTGTAGGACATCGTGAAGAAGACTGCAGAAAGAAAACAAGGGTCTGCTATAACTGTGGAGAAACAGGACATTTCAAACCAGAATGCCCTAAATTGGTTAAACCAGCAGACAATAAAGCCAAACCAGCCGACGGAGCTACCAAGAAGAATGTTCGAGCATTCCAATTAACTACTCAGGATGCAGAACTCATTCCAGATGTGATAGCCGGTACGTTCCTAGTTCACAACGTTTACGCAAAAGTATTATTTGACCCTGGTGCAAACCAAAGTTTTATAAATACTTCATTCTGCCAAGCTCTTAATTTACCTTTAACCCACCTTAGGCAGATTTTTACAGTCGAAACAGCAGATGGGAATTCTGTTAAAATAGATAAGGTTTTGTGAAAAGGAAAAATAGAACTCCTAGGTCATAAATTTTCTGCAAACCTGTTACCTATGAATTTAGCTGGATTCGATGTTGTGTTAGGAATGAATTGGTTAGTAGCCAACCATGCTTGAATCCTTTGTGATAAGAACTCCATAGAAATTCGGGCACCCACCGAAGAAGTAATCATGATTACAGGAGATAAACCGTAAAAACCCATGAAGTTCATTTCAGTAATGAAAATTGCTAGTTATGAACGAAAGCAAGGAGTAGTGTATATGATTTCAGTAATCATTAACACTAAGGGTAAGGAACTTAAGGACATTCCTATAGTATCAAAATACCCAGATGTATTCCCAGAAGAACTCCCGGGATTGCCACCCGACAGGGAAGTAGAATTTAGGATTCATCTAATTCCTGGTACTACACCAATAGCCAAGGCACCTTATCGGCTAGCACCCACTGAAATGTTAGAGCTGAAAAAGCAGTTAGATGAGTTGCTAAGTAAAGGATTCATACAACCTAGTTCATCCCCGTGGGGAGCACCAGTGTTGTTTTTAAAGAAAAAGGATGGTTCGATGCGGATGTGTATCGATTATAGAGAACTGAATAAGGTTACAATTAAGAATCGATACCCATTACCTAGGATTGATAATCTCTTTGATCAACTTCAAGGAGCTAGATATTTTTCTAAGATCGACTTGCGCTCTGGATATCATCAATTAAAAGTACAAGAAGAAGACATGCCTAAAATTGCTTTCAGAACTAGGTATGGTCATTACGAGTTTACAGTCATGCCATTCGGACTAACGAATGCACCTGCAGCATTTATGGACATGATGAATAGAATCTGTAAACCGTATTTAGATAAATTTGTAATTATCTTTATCGACGATATACTTATTTATTCCAAAAGTCAGGACGAGCATTGTCAGCACCTGCATGCACTCTTAACTTTGTTAAGAAAAGAAAATCTTTATGCCAAATTCTCAAAGTGTGAATTTTGGCTACAGGAAGTGCAATTTTTAGGACATATGGTGAATCACGAAGGCATTCACGTAGACCCCTCCAAAATAGAAGCAATCACCAAATGGAAGGTTCCGCAATCAGCTATGGATATTAGAAGCTTTCCAGGATTAGCAGGATACTATAGGCGCTTTATTAAGGATTTTTCCAAAATAGTTGTACCACTAACTAAGCTAACCTATAAAGTAGTTAAGTTTGAATGGGGACCTAGGCAAGAAAAGGCCTTTATGATTTTAAAGCAAAAGTTAACAAACGCTTCAATTCTAGCCTTACCAGAAGGAACAGAAGATTTTGAAGTTTACTGCGATGCTTCTAAACTAGGATTAGGATGTGTGCTAATGCAATGCAAAAAGGTAATCGCGTATGCCTCAAGGCAATTGAAAAAGCATGAGGAAAACTATACGACTCATGACTTAGAATTAGGAGCCATAATTTTTGCCCTTAAGATTTGGAGACATTATCTGTATGGAAGTAAGTTTACTGTCTATACGGATCACAAAAGCTTAAGGTACATATTTGGGCAAAAAGAATTGAACATGAGGCAAAGGAGATGGATGGAAATCCTAAGTGACTACGACTGTGATATCCAACATCACGAAGGCAAAGCAAACGTAGTTGCCGATGCCTTAAGCCGTAAGTATCATGAGAAACAACGACGAGTTCGTGTTCTTAGATTAAATCTACAGCTAGATTTAATGGAACAATTAAAGAAGGTTCAAGAAACAGCAATCAAGGACGATGCTGAAGGGATGAAAGGACGAATAAAAGAATTAGAGCAAGGAAATGATGGAATTTAGAGATTCCACAAGAAAAGGATTTGGGTACCTAGGCAAGGAGAATTAAGAAATAAGATTTTAGAAGAAGCCCATAAATCTAGGTATACCATGCATCCTGGTAACAATAAAATGTACCAAGACTTAAGAAATAACTTCTAGTGGATAGGAATGAAAAAGGACATAGCTAGATATGTTTCGAAGTGTCTTACTTGTTCACAAGTTAAGGCGAAACACCAGAAACCTTCGGGTCTACTTCAACAATTAGAAATGCCTGTATGGAAATGGGAACTCATAACCATGGACTTTGTTACTAAGTTACCCAAAACCAGAAAAGGTAATGATGCGATTTGGGTAATTGTGGATCGATTAACCAAATCAGCTCATTTTCTACCTATGAAAGAAACCTTTAGCATGGAAAAGTTGGCAAAGTTGTATGTAGACGAAGTGGTATCCTTACATGGAGTTCCACTCTCCATTGTAACGGATAGAGATAGTCATTTCACTTCCCATTTTTGGACAAGTTTCCAGGAAGCAATGGGAACCCGACTAAATTTAAGTACGGCATATCATCCTCAAACAGACGGACAAAGTGAAAGGACGATACAAACCCTAGAAGACATGCTTCGAGCATGTGTAATAGATTTTGGTGGAAACTGGGATGATCACCTACCTTTAATTAAATTCTCCTATAACAATAGTTATCATGCAAGCATTGAAGCTGCCCCATTCGAAGCACTGTATGGACGAAAGTGCAGAACTCCAGTTTGTTGGGCAGAAAGAGGAGAAAGTCAATTATCAGGTCCTAAAATCGTACAAGAGACTACCGACAAGATCACTCAGATCAAGGAACGACTGAAGACTGCTCGAGATCGCCAAAAGAGCTATGCCGACAATCGACGCAAACCACTAGAGTTCCAAATTAGAGACAAGGTACTCTTGAAATTTTCTCCTTGGAAGGGAGTAGTACGATTCGGTAAGAAAGGAAAGTTAAGTCCACGATACGTAGGACCATTTTCAGTGATCCAACGTATAGGACCAGTTGCCTATCGCTTACAACTACCAGAAGAGTAAGCTGGAGTACATGACGTATTTCATGTATCCAATCTCAAGAAATGTTTATCAGGCGAATCCCTGGTAGTACCTCTTCAAGATGTAGAGGTAAATGAAAAGCTAAAATTTGTAGAGAAACCACTACAAATAGAAGACCGAAAGATCAAATTTCCCAAGCACAAGCGATTAGTACTAGTTAAAGTCAAGTGGGATTCGAAACGAGGACCCGAATACACTTGGGAGCTAGAATCGGAAATGAAGCGAAAGTATCCTCATTTATTCCAGTAAATCTCGAGGACGAGATTTAAATAAGGTGGGGAGGATGTAAGGACTCTCAAAATTATCCCAAAAATAACCCGGAAGCGAAAACCCGAACCCCTGAAACACCACTGTGTATGAAAAACAAAGAAATCAGAATTAGTGGGTTTCAGGCGGGCCGCGTAAGGGTTAGCTTAGCCTTACGCGGGCCGCGTCAATATGTGGGTTGACCGGATAAGCGTTCCTGAGCCACGTGGCATACACATGTCGAACCTACTCGTGACCAACCAGGCCTATGCGTAGACTAGGTGGCTATGCGGGCCGCGTAAGGTATGGCCGAAGGTTTACGCGGGCCGCGTGATCCCTAAATTTCACCTATAAATAGATCGAGCTACGAGCAATCCTCTGGTGTCGAAACCATTTCACAAAAACGAAGTTCTACTGCCATAATTCGAAAATTACTTTCAATATAGCAAGGCGCTGCTACGATACCGGGTATTAACTCGATCGCTGCTACGATTTAATGCCCGATCAATTGAAACTATCCGATGAATGTTTAAGTGCTGCTCAAATTGGGTTTATACTTTGTCATTCGTCATGAATTTGATGGATGTTTAAGTATTGCACTTTGTCACTCGTTGTGAAGGTTTTAATCTCGTGAGTTATCGTAAATGCTGTATTAGTTACTAACCTAGTTCGTGTGCATTGTTATTTAAATTAGGTTATCAGGCTAATCAGTAAGCTAAACTCTGCCCGTGTAAATCTGCAATGTGAGTCATTCTCTTTTTACCAAATTGCTTTCAAAATCATGTTTATTTTCAAAGTTATAATTACAGGGATTAAGTCTTAATCTCCAAATTACAGCCGGTATGTGGGGTTTTGTATACAATACTTGATAACCGTCACCATTGGACAACGGGTTAGCCAAGGGGTGATATGACCATAATCACAGACACCATTGGACAACGAGATAGCCAATAGGTGGTCGAGTGATAAATACCGTGGGTGGATGGTTGATATGTATAAACATTGTAATCGCTCTTAATACTGTAAATTATAACAAAGCGTTGTTTTTAGTAAAAAGAATGATTCACCAGTATTTCCCGCTGACAAAACCTTTTTCAAACATGTTTCAGGTGATCTGTTGTGATCCAGGAAAAGTGTCGCGAAGCATTGCAAGCTTAAGAAAGTGGCTCAATATAAATAAAGAAACATGTTTTGTAAAATAAAGATTTCCCAGTGAAATCACCTTATTGTAAATTACCGGGGTTTTATCCCGAATTATGAAATAAAATAATCAGGCATTTTCAGTTTAAAAAGATCCTGTTAAAATCTTCCGCTGTCAACTCAATTAATTCAATACCACGGGATTTTTTGTCCCGCAGCTCCTGGACCGGGTCAAACCGGGTCGGGGGCCGTGACAGTAATCCTGGCAATTCTTCTGGAAATACATCTGGAAACTGAGATACTCCTGGAATATCTTTCAGTTCTTTTCCTTTAGTGTTAGTGATTATAGAAATCATATACATTATAGAACCTTTTCTTATACAACTTGCCGTTTTCATCAAAGAGATGAATTTTGTGGATCTGGATGGTTTATCTCCTTTAATTGTGATCTTTTCACCATTTGGTGAATTGACCTTTGATCACATAAAATATTGGCTTTATTGGCTATTAACCAATCCATTCCTAATACAACATCAAATCCTGCCAGATTCATTGAGTAAAGGTTTGCCATAAAGTTTTGATTTAAAAATTCTATTCTTGCTCCCTGCAAGATTTCAGAAATCTTAATGGTTTCCCCATTTGCGGTCTCTACTAGACATTCTTGAGTGAGTTTAGTTAATGATTGATTTAGAAGTTTGCAAAAAGAAGTATTAATAAAACTTTGGTTCGCACCAGAGTCAAATAATACTTTCGAAAAAACATCATTAACTAAAAACGTACCGGCTATCACATCCGGAATCAACTTGGCTTTATCTGCAGTCAGAACAAATGCTCTAGCATTTTTAGGGTTCTTGTTGTTCGTAGCTGGAGCTAGTTTCGGATAGTTTGGCTTGATGTGGCCTTATTCTCCACAGTTGTAGCATATCTTGTTGTTAAGTTTCTTCCTGCAGTCTTCTTCCTTGTGTCAAGATATTTTGCAGAAATTGCAGTATATGAGCATCTTCGAGAATGCTTCCTTTTGCAATACTTGCAATAAGGTGCAGAGGTAGAACCTACATTTTTCCCACGGTTGGAATTTCCAGAGCGAAATTCTTGGGTAAGCCTTTGAGCTAGGTTCTTCCTTTGATCTTCCTCCCGTGTACGCACTAATTCATCTATCAATGTATTTGCTATTTCTACAGCTTCTTCTATAGTTTGAGGTCTAGCTGCCTTGACTACATGCCTAATTTCCCCGATTAATCCCCAGATGTAACGGGAGATTAATACTGGTTCGGCTGATGCAAGGGTTGGTACTATTCTAGCATATTCAAAGAATAACGTAATATAACCCTTACTATCAACTCCGGTCATCCTAAGGTTCAAGAATTTATTTGCTATCTGTTCTTTTTCATTAGGAGGGCAGAATTTCCTTTCTACCATATTCTTAAATTCTTCCCATTCCATATTGTAAACCCTATCACTTCCTCTAGACTGGAGGATAGTGTTCCACCATTCAAAGACTGAGTTCTTAAACAGATTGGAAGCAAACATTATCTTATCTTCTTCCACAGACTTGCTTATTTTTAAGACTGCCTCAGTCTTTTCTATCCAGCGTAGAGTTGCAATGGGTCCTTCATTGCCCGAGAATTCTATTGGTTTGCAGGACCAGAATTCTTTATAAGAACAACCATAAGGCATGGTTCTTCTTCTTTTGGGAATGGGCGCTTGAAGTATGGGTCCATTGTTTACGTTGTGTTCCGGTTCAGTGGGTCGTTTACTACTATGTTTACTTTTATTATCCGCTTCCCTAACTGTTTGGATAATAAATGGTATTGCATCTATGATTCCTTGTGCCACTATGTGTTGGATGGCACTATTATCCACTTGGTTTCCATTGTTATTGTTGTTTGGATTCTCATTATTCGGGTTATTGTTGTTCTGGTTATTATCATTATGGTTTTCCTGGTTCACTTCGTTATCCATCTGAATTTTAAACATTTACCACGCATTAGTATCACAAGATATTATTTAATACAACAAATCATATAACACGCATGTTGATCAAAAACGTCAATCATTGCGACTTACTCTTTTCTTATATATAATATGCATCTAATACAAACTAGTACTGAAATTAAAAATTACAATACGACTGAATTGAAATTACACTACTAGTAGGCATCCATAGCTATGATTTAATTTTTTTTCAAACATACACGCATATTATATATTATTATATTATTATTATTACCACTTCCACCATCAGCATCACGGATATGGATTCGTCCAGAAATCCATATTGCGCTCGTTGTATTTCCAGACGAGTCGCTCTCCGACCTGCCTCATTCTCTCACTACTTTCTAAAATTTCTTCTCCGGAAGTTCGGAGCTCTTACACATTTTCTGCACTCATTGGGGGTGCAGGTGCTGGGACTGGGTTTGGGTATTGGGGTGCGGGTTCCTGGTACGGGTAAGGATTCTCTAAAATTTCCCTAATGAATACATCGTTATCATAGTAGGGATCTAGAGGGTCCAAACCTGGGTAGGCTGCTAGATTCGGCATGGGTTCATTTTCTGCTATTGGGTATCGTTGCACATAATCCCTATTGTCATCCCACCATGGGTTATAATCTGGGTCTAAGGTATTGGGTGCTGGTACCCTAGGTATCTCCTCCGGGTTGAAATCATGCATTTCGACTTGATTTTCAGGGTTGTTTTCTATTTCCATTGGCTGAGCGGGAAATAGAGGTAATGGTTAGGGTGCTATCAGTTGCTCCAGGTTAGGGTCGGCGGCTGTGGTTGCTAAGATATGGAAATTGGCTAAACCCCTATAAAGCATATCTTGGGCATGGGCATCTGTCTCTCTTTTAGTGGCTGCTAGGGCTCTCTGTTGTTGCAACTTTTTCATTCGTTTCCTACGTTCATGTGCTCCCCTACTGAACCATCCTCTGTTTTTAGGAGGGAATGGCTCTTCAGACTAAGCCTTAAACACGGATATTCCTTCTTCATTATCAGCAGAATACCTTGAAAGGGCAGGCTGTGAAGAGGCGCCTTCGCTTCTAGGCGAACCGGACAATTGACTATACGCGTCGGATAGTCCTTGGTCGCTCATACTGTAAACTAACAAATAGTCAAATAACACACAATAATAAAATACAATTATGCACGTAGTTCCATAATTTATTTTCCTAACATATTAAATAATTTTTGGTGTCAGCAGAACACTTCTGTGGGTGAATCAGTGGCTTGGCTTTGATACCACCTTCTGTCGCAACCCCCGCCCCCTATCTGTCCCGGGAACGGGCGGCCGCGAGATTCGGTGTTGGTGCTATCGGTGTTTATTAATTTGGCAGCGGAAATTACATCAGGACCGTAGTTAGGAAATATTTTATCAGAGTAAAACACCATATTTTATATAAATAAGTAAATTGGGATAAAACCCAAGTTTTCATTACAAACTGATTTATAGGGATAAATCTCATTTTATTGAAATAAAACGCCTTCTTTATTTGGGTAACTTTTATAGCCACTTTTCCAAGCCTTCAGTGCTGTCCAGCTGGCTTCTAGTTGGCTTTCACGTTGTGTTACCTGAAACGCGTTTAAAAACATTTTGTCAGTGGAAAATACTGGTGAGTGAATCACAGTTTAATCAAGAAGAGGTTTATCATTTAAACAGTATTGAGAGCGATTACAATGTTTATATCTTCACATTTACTCATTCAAACTATCAATCCTGACTGGTGGGTCATATTACCCATTGGCTACCTCTTTGTCCAATGGTAACGTGTCTCACATTTTGTATACAAAACCCTAACATACCGGCAGTAATTAAAGACTACAAAGACTCAATCACTGCTTAACCACATTGTAAAACATTTAAGGTTTTGTAAAAATAGTTTACAAAAAGAAGATTACTCACATTGCTGTCTTAGGTTTTCTGTAAAGGGTTTCCTGGTGATTATCTATAATTTACACAAATGCACACGTGTTAGTATAATAACCCTTAATATTTACATTAGTAATACCCTCTCCGAGACGGCATTCCAACGACTACGTCGGTCAGAACCACGACAGCCGTTACGGAACCGTGGATCAATCGGGCAGCGTATCTAATACGTAACCGGGGTTATGATACTTACAACGGAGCAGAACTTCGTTATTTAGGGAGGTATTATACCCGAAAATAGCTTTAATTATGTAGAAAGTTGAGAGAGAAAGAAAATGTGAGCGATCGGAGACTGAAGCCGATGCCCTCAATTTATAGGGCTGAAATTTGACGTGGCCCACGAGGGTTTGTAAACTAGGCAGTAGCCATGCTGTGTTGACACGTAGCCTTAACACGAGTCCGACACGTGGCGGCCTGGGGACTCGCCTCAGATTGAAGCTGTCGCGGCCCGCGTAGGTCGAGGGGGTGGCTTACGCACCCCGCGAAAGACCATTAAAATTCGTTTTTATTTTATTTTAATAAAAATAAAGGTATTCGGGGTCCGTTTTCGTGTATGAGGTGTATTTTAGGATATTTTAGGGTATCTTAAATATTTTTAGGGTGTCGGTTTATTTTAGGGTTGTTATATGTTGTGTGTCGGTTGTGATTTGATATAGGTAACGTATGTAACACCCAAAAGTGCGTTAAGCAAAAAGGGATCGAGTATACTCATAGATCGTGTTTAATGAATAAACACAGTCTTGGATTGAAGGGAGCGCTGGAGTGTTAGCCTGATCAGATAACGACAGTATAAGCGTTAAATCAGTGCGTGAATAGCGTGTTGGTGAGATAAGTGACGAAGGGTGATCAGATCGGATGACCTTCCAGACGGATGGCTTTTCGGTCGGAGGGTTGTCCGTTTGGGATAGATGTGTTTGTGTATGATGTGAACTTTGAAGTTTTCGTGGTAGCATTTTAAAAGATGAGACGTATCTCTACCTATCAGGTTGTCCGGTCGAACGGTCATCCGGACGGATGGTCGTTCGCTCGGATGGCGATCCGTTCAAGTGAGATGTTTCAAGATCCAAGTCCCCTGGTAGGATAGTCATTCGATCGAATGGTCGTCCGATCGGATGACTATTCGTTTGGGACTGATATTCATCAAGGTTTTGCAAAATGTTTAAGTGTTGAAAGAAAATCACAAGTCATCCGTTCGGATTGTCGTTCGATCGGAGAGTGATCCGATCGGTCGGCAATTCGTTCAGTAACCTGTTCGTTGATAATTTGTGAAATCATTTAAGTTTAGAAAGTTTTGTGGTTGAGCCGAGATGGTATGACCACGTGTCAAACAACGGAAACTCCATCAAGTCCAAGTCATCCGATCGGATGGGAATCACCCCGTCCAATAAGTAACGGTTCTTGACGAAACTTCATCTTCAACCCGTTAAGTCGGTCATCTCTTTGATAGTGATCCGTTGTCAGACCGGCACTTCACTAGAGGACGAGTAGAAGGCCTGAACGAGCTTAGATTCTATCAGTTTTTGAGTGAAAAGTTAAAAACATTGAAGAAAAGTGGAAAACAGTTAGAGAATGTTTAGTTTTTAAGAGAAATCAGTGTTTAAACTTTGTAGAAGTCCTTTAGATCTGAGTTATTCTTGGTGGAATGAGGTCACACTTTGGTGTTCATGAGAACCCATGATGACATCATCCTAGAACAGCCCATATGATTTTTGCAAGTATTTTAGGGTTTTGAGGTGAAATATGTGTGATTAACTTGAAGCGATGATCCTTCATGAGAGGCAACATGTGTTCTCCGTACCTTTTCAGGGAGATTTTCAGGCCACTAGGTGGACAGAGGCCATGTGTTCAGACTTTTGGGGAGTTTTTTTATGCAAATCATCTAGTAGAACTCAAATCTAAAAGCTCATTCTTCAACTGGTGGATTTTGTTTATCATGTGCGGCGCCTACAATTGGAATCTTTGTCTAACCTTAGTTGAGGTCTTGGCTTTGGGATTCCTTGTGTTATCATGGGTTTTGCTCTTATAATATTCTTGTTTGGAATCATGACTTACAGGTTTGGTGAGAAAACCCAAGGAAAAAACCCATTTGTGTGAATCGGCCATGCGTTTGTTACAACATATCGGAATTGGTGGAGGTTAAGCCTCATCAAGATTCTAAACAATTCAGGTAAGATGCTTATTAAGGATAATTCTGATTTGGAGATTATCTTGTTTAAGTGAGTTCAAGATAAAGATGAGTTAATTTATTATTAATGTTTGAGAATGTAGATGATGAACTTTGTGATTTGAGAATTGGGGTTTTTTTTTTTTGTGCAGACAATTAGAGAGAGAGAGATAGGTGAAGAGTGATACTATTGTATTATAATCTTGGTTGTATTTTAATCTTATTAAATACTATGAATAATTAATGAAAAAGACTAAACTACCCTTACAAGTATAGACCTAACTGAAAATTTTAACCTAGTTAGTGCTAAAGGACGTAAAGTGTAATGGATTTTCCAAATAAAGGATTGTCAATGTAATTATTGAAGTTAAAGATCATCCATTGTAATCCAATACAAACATAAAGGACGAAAAGTGTAATTTACCCCATTATTTAGTTTAATCTCTTATGGATAATTATTATATAGTTTAATCTCTTCTAATTAATTATAGATAACTTGTCTGCTAAATATAATATCTTATGGATAATTATTATTTATAGATAACCCTCCTATTAAATATATAATTATTATTTAGTTTAATCTTTTCTAATTAATTATATATAACTATCCTACTAAATATTATTTAGTTTAATCTCTTCTACTTAATTCATCATCACCATCATCATACTCAGTATATCCCTCCAATAGCAAAGCTAAGGTAGGGTCTGAGAAGGGTAGATGTAGACAGCCTTACCTCTACCCCGTAGGAATAGAGAGGCTGCTTCCAGTGAGACCCACGGCTCAATTGTAGTTTTGTATCGAGCCTTGGACCTAAGACACATAACACTCAAACAATCGGGATAGAGACTGATTGGTGCATGTACCCCCGTGTCTTTCGGCTATCAACATCACCACATGATCCATGATTAACCATCCGCCGCTTTTAACGTTATTTTCATGAAATTAGTAAAATAAGGTTAAAGTTAGTACCATTTCACTTTTACCCCCCGAGTACCCACACATATATGCATTATATGTGCACACCACAAGCGGGGCAACCTCTTCTACTTAATTATAGATCATTATTATTTAGTTTAAATGTAATGTATACTTCTCATTTATAATATATTTATTTGATTTTGAGTAAAATGCACAGATAGTCCCTGTGCTTTGTTAAAGTAACACCTTTAGTCCCCAACTTTTAAAAATTAGATTCGTGCTCTCTGTGGTTTAACAAGTTGTTACTCGGATAGTCCCTAAAGAGGATAGCCGTTAGTTATCTCGGTTAAATGTGTGTGAAATGACATAATTACCCTTACTAAAAGATTAAACAATTAAAAACATTTTGTTTACATTACACCACTGGATTACCATTGTTGTGAACCACCACCACCTGTCCACAAACATCACACCATGAACCAAAATAAACCTGCAACATTCTCCAAGCAAATTTGCAATCACCAACCTTTCAATATCTTTGTCTTTATCTTCGTAATCATCTCTACCTTTCTCAAGCAAATAACAATCATCTTTTCGTTCTAATTGAATCTCATCACCCAAAAAATCAGATCCAAACCTACTTTTGAACAATCTTTGTCCATCTTTTCAATTCTCTTATCAGATGAAACCCGCAACCAATCTCGTCGACAAAGAACACATCAATGAGAACTCGTCTCTAGTGTATAATTTCGCTTTCCGGTAGTGTAGACGTTGATGCATGGTATTTAGGAGGTTGGGGTTTCAGGTCAGAGGAGTTAGGGGTTAGATTGCATGTGGTGGTTGATGGAATCCTATGGGCGGTGGCGGACGATGGGGGGTTTTTTGGGTTGTCAGATCGGGTGGAGTACATGGTGGATCTGAGGTGAACGACAGAGTTGTGATGATGTAGGTGGTAAACGATTCTGGTGTAAGGATAGTTGTAGGTTGTGAAGGCTGAGATAATTGCAGGTGAATGGAAAAGAAGCGTAGGGTAGGGTGGGGTGTGTATTTTATACTGGTAAAAGGTGGGCCCCACTCATAACTCTTGTAAATTTCAATTTTAAATGTTTTTGTTGGTGCATGCGTCTGTCGACTTCGTCTTGTATCGAGTCTTATTTTAGAAGTGTTAGATCATGGCATGTTGTATGAGAAAATAGGAGGTTTTAATGTTTGTTTATGGTAATTTCGCTTGAAGAGGGATATTCCGCTTGAAAGAGTCTTGTGCAGTCTCAAGCGGAATCACAAGTGTTAATTCCGCTTGAACTGTCTTCGGTCATCTTCAAGCGGAATCTCATCTCCTATATATACCTTTCAAGCGAAATCATTTGTAACAGTTCTTGATTTGGATACCGAAGTGCTGCCGGTTTATCCTGTGATTGTAATCAGTGTTATATCAATCAGAAAGTTGTTTAAAGTGATTTTCAAGCTGTTTTCGAAGTCTATTTCTCTATTTTCGCCTTTGAAATAGATCAAAACTCCTCTGAACGACTCATTTGAGTCACATCTCGATCCTACAAGTGGTATCAGAGCTCGGGAGGAGGAGTTCTGCTGTTATCAGCTTGATTTCATTCCTTATTCTCACATCTAGAGGTGTATAAACCGGTTTTTTTCAATAACCGAAACCGGTTATTAACCGGTCCGGTTTTTTTGGCCCAAAAAAAAAACCGGTTTTTCAATAACCGGTTACGGTTATTAACCGGTTTTAAGAGTGAAAATGTGTAACCGGTCCTAACCGGTTATAACCGGTTGTTTAAAAAACCGGTTTTTAATAAAAAAATAACCGGTTAAAAAAACCGATTAATATAAACCGAAAAAAAAAACCGGTAAAATAACCGGTCTGCAGAAATGTTCACAGAATGCATGTTTGCTGTTTTTCTTTCTGTTTTTTTTGCTGTTTTTCTGTTTTAAGCAGTTTTTGATCTTTTTTTTAACTATAAATGCAGTTTTTTTATATAAAAACTTCACAATAATATATAAAAAGTTAAACATAATAAATATCAAGTCTTGGAACGAACGGTTTTACATAACAATGAAAATACAAACGATACAAGTAACAAACGAAATACATAAACTTAAAATATTAATCCGCAAGAAGGTCCACTAATATATATATATTTTTTTAGTGGAACTACAATATTGAGAAGCCTCGTTTAATCTTCTTCGGCCGAACCCGAACCCGAACTATTGCGTAGGAATTCATCTAATTCGGCTTCTTCGTCGGTCATTGGGGTTGTCAATTCGGCTTCGACCTCGTCCTCGTAAACTTCTTCTTCGTAATCTAATTCTTCCTCGAGTGAACGTTTGTCTTGAACTCTCTCCGCCGCATCCAAGTAATCTTTTAAGCAAATCGACATCTCAACCGCCTTAGGTGTTAGTCGAGTCCTCCTTATCGAAATCACCCTACCACTAATAGAAAAAGCACTTTCCGAAGCTACCGTGGAAGCTTGGACCGTTAGTAAATCTCGGGCCATTGTGGCTAAGATCGGAAATTGATTTTCGTTACTTTTCCACCAAGCCAACAAATCAAAATTTTTAAACTCTTGTGAACTCATCATTTGTAGAAAGTTCGACCCACCATACCGACCGAGTTCACTACTACTAGTGTTACCACGATGCATTTGACTCGACTCATCATACAATTGGTTATAAACATACAAATCGGTATCTTCCATTTGACTTGAACCTTCACCGAAAGCGGCGTTTCTCATTGACGCGTGAATGTGTGACGAGATTGAACCATATTTTGTTACATAAACATCAAACAATTTTGAAAGTTGATCGTTGAAACGAGATTTTGCGACTTCACCAAAGTTTGGTTCTTGAGTGGTGTTTAAATTCAATTGGTGTGCAATTTTTTCAATCAAAGACCCGGGTCCAAAAATATTAAAACAAGGGTTTAGAGCGGCGGCACAAGTGAAAACCGCCGGTAGTTCTTTAAAATATTTTCTTAATTTTTCCTTCATTGTATCCGCCATGTCACAATATGGTCTACCTCTAACCGACAACTCGTTTACTTTCAAACACATTTTAAACAAATTGTGAAGTACCAATGAACTTGTTGGATAATAAACCCCCGATAAAGTCTTTGTTGATGTTTTGAAAACTTGAAGCACTTGTGTAACAGTTTCAATAGCTTCCCAACCCGATGGGTGGTAAGGCGAACACTTTCCACGACTAGCCAAAAGGTTATGAAATTCTTGTAAACTTTCCTTTTGCAAAATAGCTTTTTCAAACATAATGCAAGTCGAGTTCCACCTATGAGCAACGTCCCAATTGGGTCCTAAGCATATTCGACCCGCTTCCTTACAAGTTTTAATATATTTTGAATGTCTTTGCGTGTTACTAAATATACTTCGTAACATTCTTTTGAAAGCTTCTTTTTGTGTTTCAATAACCCTTAAACCGTCTTGAACGGCCAAATTTATGATGTGTGCAACGCATCGGCTATGGAAAAAAGTACCCTCACAAATCGGATTGTATTTTAATTTTAAACGCATTACCGCGCTCGTGTTGTTTGAGGCGTTATCAAAAGATATTGAAAAAACTTTATTTTCCAATTTGTATGTTGTAATACATTTGTCGATTACTTTATATATAGCTTCACCGGTGTGAGGGTAATCGAACAATTTAAACAAAATCGTGCGTTTCATCATTTGCCACGTCGCCGGTTCAATCCAATGGGCGGTGACATAAATATACGAATCGGGTGAACCGTGCGGTGCGGACCAAACGTCGCTAGTCAAGTTAACACCGGTTTCTAATTTTTCAAAATAAGAAATTAATTCTAGTTTAGCTTTTTTCCACAATTTTAAACAATCCCTCCTAAGAGTAGCACGACTTACATGGGTGTATCGTGGTTGGAGAGTTCGTTGAACCATCTTTGTATAGCGTTGGTTGTCGAAGTGGTTGAACGGCAAACTTTCTTGGATTACAAACTTCGCCATTTCATCCCTAACCATATTGAAATTGTAGTTGAAAATATTAGCGCCATCACTTGCCATGGAAGCTTGAGCACCAACGTTTTGTTGTTTCAACGCCTTGCAAAACGGTTTTTCGATGTGTTGCTTCAACGTGGAGTTTGCGGATTCGGAGTAAAAGCCTTGACAATGATGACAACGCGCTTTCTTTCTACCGGTTGCCATCTCGCACAAATCAAAATGTGACCAAATCTCGGGGTTGCGTTTCGTTGGAACAACACGAATCACCGTGTCGGTTGTAGACTCGCCAACATGGACCGAATCATGGGCACTAGAGGTTGCCATTGCGTTTTGAGAGTTATCGAACAAGAATATGCAACTTTTTTAGAGTTTTTGAGAGTTCTCAAGTGTTGTGATTGAACCTAAACACCCACAAACCTTTTTATACTACTTGGAGATGATTTTTAGGCCAAAAAAAAACAAAAAAACGGCTAGGAAAGGTCCCAAACGGTCATATGACCGTTAACATGTGCTGGGCGTTTTTAACCTGTTAAAACCGGTTTTTTTAACCGGTTTTTTATAGACGTTACCGGTTAACCGGTTTTTTTATAGTAATCGATTATTTAACCGGTTTTTTAAAAAACCGGTTTTAAACCCGAACCGGCCAAGAAAATGTACAACCGATTTATAACCGGTCAAACCGGTTGTAACCGAACCGGTTACAAAAAAAACCGGTTTTAAAAAAAACCGATTTCGGTTTTTTTACCGGTTTCGATTGCGTAATCAGTTTTTTTGTACACCTCTACTCACATCTACACCTTCTTTTATCAATTGGACAACTTTTCACGGTTAAAATGGCCTGAATTTTTCACCACATAAGCGAAACAGTGTTTTAACAAATCCTTGAGAAAATCAGCTTAAAATTCGGACTAAATTTGATAAAATTGGACTAAAAACCAGATTCCGCTTGAATGTAACATCAGATTCCGCTTGAAAATTGTGTTCATTTCAAACGAAATAAGAGATTTCGCTTGAAATACAGATTGTTTTCGCTTGAAAAGGTGATTTCGCTTGAAATTCACCTGATTTCGCTTGAAAGTGCAAATCTGATTTCGCTTCAAACGAGTATTCCGCTTGAATTGACATTTTGTTTGAAAATTTTGATTTCGTTTGAAGTGTGTGTGCAGGTTATTTTGCTTGAAGGTGGTATCTTGCTTGAAAGAGATCTCGTTTGAAACCTTATTTCGCTTGAAAGTATCTGTTTTGTGAAAATGTGTTTCCAAATCATGAGTGAAGAATTTTATAACGCGTTTGCAACATCCCCGACTGCTCCTACTACCATTGCTCAAAACATGAATTTAGAAAATGAGACTGGAACTACGCAAAAACCCCCGAAGCTAATGAGCATTGAGGAGTATTACGGATGGAAAGATCGATTTGAAAATTGGGTTCAAGCAAACCATTTGAGATCTTGGGAGTGTATTTTGAAGAAGTATGTTCTACCACGTACAGATTTGCAAGTTATAAAAGAAATCTCGGAATTCAATGATCAAGAACGAGACATGTACAGAGCTGAAAAGATGATGATTAGTCTGCTTCAGCAAGCTATTAAAGAAGATATCTTTATATTGCTTCAACATGACAAAACTTCAAAATCAATTTGGGATGCACTTAAAATTAAATTTGAGGGTAGTGAGAAGATGATAAAAAGTAAAAAGGCGTTGCTTAAGAAAGAATTTGATCTATTCACTAGTTTGCCAGGAGAAGATACAAAGAAACTGATTGAAAGATATTGCCACTTAGTATGTTCTATGTCTTTGTTGAGCATAACTAAAGATCGAGAGGAATGGGTCGACAAACTAGCTGATGCTTTACCTCAGAAAGAATGGGGTACATTTTTTATGATCTTAAAAAACACTGGAGTATATGACAACTTGACAATTTCTCAGTTCATTGAAAAGATTGAAGGTCAAGATCTTGAACAGCAAAAGATTGCGAGGATGAATAATCCGAGTAGTCAACAAGATGTGAAGATGTATTACAAAGGCAGTGTTCAAGAGATTGAAAAGAGTCCTAAAATCCAAACTGCATTTAGTGCTGGAAACTCATCTGAAAATGTTGAACAAAGTCTAAACAGCAGCAGTGGATTCTCTTCATATCCAAGTGTTAATCCGAAGAATTCAACCTCAAGTTTTCATTCTCAAAGTTCAAAAGGTGGAAATGGTTGTGTGATACAGTGCAACATTGCATTGAATCTTCCAGATGGTCAAAGTTTTTCTGAAGAAATTGCAAAAGATCACATGGCATTACTTGCAACTGTGCTACAATCCTATGAAGGTTTAGTTGCAGGGAGGATCAGAAATCCTATGCTGACTAAAGAGGATTACGATCAGATAGACGCTGAAGAGATGGAGCTCATGGACATCAAATGGTGTCTAGCAAGTGTCTTGAGGAGAGCAGAAAAGTTTAAGATGATCACAGGAAGAAATGATTTCTTGGATGCACATGTGTCTACTTTGGGTTTTGATAAATCTAAAGTTACTTGTTTTCGATGCAGGGAGAAAGGTCATTTCAAAAGAGAATGCAAAAATCAGGAAGCGAGTGGAGCAAAGAATCCATTTGGTAAAGATGACTATTATCGGAAAGCCATATATCAACAAGTTGCTCATCAACCATATCAACAAAAAGAAACACAAACTGCTCATGGGAAAATGATTGAAGATGCAAACAAGAAAGCTTATTCTGGCATTATTAATCAAGATGATGAGAAAATGGCTCCAGGTTTCTGTTGGGAAAAATACATTTCTGCTGATAGTAAAGCATGTTTAATAAACCAAGATGATGAAAAGTTACCTGAAGGGTTCAGCTGGGATATGTTTGCAGATGAGCATGGAAATTTTAAAGCATTTATGGTAAAGATTGTTCAAGAACCTGAATTGTTTACTGAATGGATGAAAGCGATTGGTGTTCATGTGAAGAATCAAGAAGAAGAATCTGGTTCATCCGATGAAAGTTCAGAAGAAGCAACTGATGTTGATCAAACATCATCTGATTCTGGTTTTACAGATGAGAGTTCTGAAAAGACACTAATATTTGATCAAACACCATCAGATTCTAGTTCTTCCGATGATAATCCTGAAAAGACAGTCGATTTTGATCAATCACCAACTGATGACAGTGGTGATCATGAGGAAGAAAGACATATTAATGTTGCAAAAGTTCATTTATCTCCCGAAAGTTTTCAATTCTATTTTGCAGATCGCTTGGAAAAGCTAAAGGAGAGAAGAGCAGCAAAAGAAGAAAAGAAAATGAAGAATGAAAGTGATGATCAAAAAGAAAAGACTGTTCAAAATGAAGAAGTTGAAGCTAAGAAGGTGATTGAAACTGAACCAGTAAAAGTCATCGAAGTTGAGAAGATTGTAGAAATCATCAAGCCTTGCTTGAAGTGTTTAGAATCTTGCAAGCAATGTGCAGAAAAGGATGAGAAGTTGATTGAACTCGAAAAGATGAAAGAACAATTATTGTTCAATCTCAATTATGTGAAAGAGTCGTATGATGTGCTAAACAGAACAGTAACTGGTCTTCAAAAGACAAATTCTGAAAGAGAAAATGCATTGACTATGATGAATTCGGTGATGATGACAAAGAAGAAAGCGATAAATCATTATATCGAAGAATGTGCAAAGCTGCAGAGGGAGTTGGAAAATGAAAAGATTGAGAATGAGAGAATCAGACGTTTATTACAGAGTTATTCTAGTTCTGATTATCTTATTGATCGAATTTATCCAACTGTTGCAGGTTTCGAAGTATTTAAAGATGAGAAGACAAAGAAGAAGGATACTGGTAAGAAAAAGAGTGTTAGTTATAACAAGTGTCCGCCTCCAATTTGGGAAGGGTATTCGCCTAGAAAACCGAATGAGGAGCAAGTCGAAAAAGCAGTCAATATAAAGTTGAAGTCTGATATAACCGATGAATTACCAGAAAACATTGACATTGTTTTTACATCGTCTGACACTGATCATGAGTCCGAGTTATTAAAAAAGGTGGTCGATCAGGTGTTGGATACAGATGAGGAGTCGGAGTTAAAGTCTGAGTCAAAGTCCGAGTCTGGGTGTTCTAGTTCGTCCGTCAAAAGTCAGAGATCGTCGGTCAACAGTTCAAAGTCGTCGGTTAAACAGGTTTATAACAAAGAATTCCTGTTATCAAAATCTAATTTAAATGACGAAGCAATCAAAGTGGCATATACATTGATTGATTCAGAAAAATTATATTCTGATGAGGAATTTCCAATAAGAAGTGTTAATTTTGAAAAGATCAAAAAGGTTTTCAAACTTACAGAAATCAATATTTCTGAAATAAAAGATGTAAATCTTACTGAGAAACCTAAAAAATACACTTCAAGAGTTCAACAACGATTAAACAAGAAAAAAAGTTACAGTTCTGGTTCTGTTTTTCAAAAGAAACCTAACCATAACGGTAATTTCAAAAAGAAAGGTTTAGGTTTTATTCCACCTGAAAATTTTAAAAATGAAAAATATGTTCAAGATTTTAAATCAAAAATGACATTTGTTTCAGGAGGAAGTGCTGAGGAAGAACAGAAGAAACCTTTCTGGAGACAATCAAACCAAGAGTTTCTTGCTGAAAAGAAGAGAAAAGGAATTGAAGTTTTTCATAGAAAGGAGACAAGAACCTGTTTTAAATGCTATGAAGCTGGTCACATTGCATGGAATTGTTTGTTGAATACAAAGAAAAAACAGGGAGTTTCTGAAAAATTCAAAGAAAAGGTTGTTGAGAAAAATGAGCCACTAACTGAAAAATTTAAAATTTTTAAAAATTCAACATATGAAGTTGGTGAATGCTCAAAGGCTCATTTTTATCAAAAGGGAGCTAAACATGACAACCAAGTGTGGGTTGTTAAGAAGTTTTATGAGAAACTTGGCGATGAATCTGATTCCACAAAATCAGACGAGCCACAGGTTGAGTTAAAAGGTGAAAACTCAGTGCCTCCTATGGATGATGTTCATTTTCCACCATTGAGGGCTGAGAATTTTAAATCAAAAGTTGGGAAGGTTGAGATCTCAGATCAATTCTATTCTGAGAAGAAAGAATTTGATGTTGAGAAAGCATTTAATGGAAATGTTAAAAAGATTTTCGGGAAAATGGTCGAGGGTAAAGTTAAAGGGGTAAAAGAATTTTATGAAACAAAGAAAGCAACTTTTTATCCAAGTGCAGGTGAGACAGAAACGTCCAAGTTTGGTGAGGCTTGGATGGTAGTCTTTCACAAGTAAAACCCTGACTTGCCGGAGCTCCCAAGTTGGTAATCGTGGAGCATGAATCGGCATCTTTCTTATATTGTTTGTTTGAAAAATTGATATTTAGTCACTAGTATGACTTGCCGGAGCTCCCAGGTTGGTAAGTGTGGAGCAGGAATCGGCATCATTCTTGAAAAGGTTTGGTTGGTAAAGTTGCAGGTGATATTTTTATAATTGTTATATTTTGTTTAACAAGTGGTTTTTGGTTGGTAAGTAAACCTACATGTGGTTGAAGAAGGTTTTCACTGACAAGTGGTAAATCAGGGACATTAAGTTGTACTTGATTTTCTACATATGGTATTTTGAAGAGCAAGATGATGAAACCCTAACCTACAAGTGGTAAAATCAACAAAACTTATTTTTCGGAAAAATCATTTTGGTTAAAACAAACTTAAGTGTTTTGAAATCATAATGAGAAAATAGTTTTGTGTAAGGGGGAGTTCTGATTGTTTATGCCAAGTGGATGGCGATTTGAAGCGATTCGATATCAGTTGTCACTTTTTGTATAGTTTGTTTTCAAATTTCCTGAAATGTGTTTGCATTTTAGGGGGAGTAGAAATTCTCAGAAAATCCAAAAACATTTGAAAATTTGAAAAAGGCAAAAACATGATAAAATTCAAAAATGAGTTTTGGTGTCAAAGAAGAGGAAATGATAGTACATCAGTAGACAGTTACAGTATGCTAAAGAAATGTAATGATTAAATAGCTTTAAACAGTCTCACTGATGATATGCCGATAGGTTTTTACACATTTAATAAGCTTTTTCGGGATATAAACTTAAATTCAAACTTGCTTATTTCGTGGGGAACACTACTTGGATATATAGGTAACCCCTGAAATCTCGTTTGAAAGGTCCCTCTTTCTGAGATACTAGGTCTTTATGCTCAGTGATATCTGGGGTATTATCCCGGGACTTCTGATTTTGCGGAAGCAATGGCCTAGTCCCCGGAGAATACTTTCTGCTTGCTTGAAATATAGCGCCGCCCTCAGCAAAAATGATGAAACAATAAAATTGATAATCATTGCTGTTGTGAAAAAGATCCTCTAAAGGGGACACACCAAAAGTTGAGTCATGATCTCTCTGCTGAACGGGAGTTCTGACCTGAGCTCTCATGGTTCTTCATAATTATAACCCCTTACAGATATCATCTGTGGTATATTCACCTGTAAGACTGAATATTGGGATCTGGATACGGGAGTATATTCAAGAGGTGGGACACATGAATGAGTTTAAGTTCTTAATACATCTAACTCATATCCTGAATCAGTTGAAATTTGTGTGAAAATTTAAGTGGATCAGTATATCGACATTCTAAGTGAATTGTTTAATTCTTAATGTGTAACTAAGCTCAACGGTACTCGTGACTTGTCAAAAACTGATATGATCCTCTTGCACAAACTCACAAAAATATTGTCTGTAAATATTTCTTTACTGTATTTCATTTCATTCAAAAATCCAAAAAGATTTTTAGTGTGTTTCAGCATAAATTTTGAAAAGTTCAAAAAGATTTTTGACAACTGATGTTGGAGAGCTGATTTTCAAAATTCCACGTGCTAAACATGACGACAATTGGTTTGGGAAAGTGTGTTTGAAAGGAACATGATGAACATTTTGTGAGGGGGGAGTCGATGTTTAAATGAGAAAAGTTTAAATGAAGTTGATATTTTTGCAAGTGGTTCATCAGAATCTATAAATGTTAAATCATTTCAAGATTTGCTCTACAATTGGTTATCAGAAAATTTATTGTTGGGTAGAGTTTATGCAGGGTAGAGCCAGGAATCGATTCTGAACCTGTGGAAAGTGTGAACCAGGTTTCGATCTTGGAACTGCTGTTGCTGATGAACTTAAGGAATCAAGAGATCTGATCAAGAGAATTAGAAGATTCAAGAGTCAGACTATGGTTTCAGCACAAGTTGAGGAGGAGCCTGTTAAAGCCCGAAGACTGATAAAGACTGAAGACGTTGAAGACTCGACACTTAAGACTTGTCAACATTCGAGGGGGAGTCTGTTGGTGCATGCGTCTGTCGACTTCGTCTTGTATCGAGTCTTATTTTAGAAGTGTTAGATCAGGGGGTGTTGTATGAGAAAATAGGAGGTTTTAATGTTTGTTTATGGTAATTTTGCTTGAAGAGGGATATTCCGCTTGAAAGAGTCTTGTGCAGTCTCAAGCGGAATCACAAGTGTTAATTCCGCTTGAACTGTCTTCGGTCATCTTCAAGCGGAATCTCATCTCCTATATATACCTTTCAAGCGATATCATTTGTAACAGTTCTTGATTTGGATACCGAAGTGCTGCCGGTTTATCCTGTGATTGTAATCAGTGTTATATCAATCAGAAAGTTGTTTAAAGTGATTTCAAGCTGTTTTCGAAGTCTATTTCTCTGTTTCCGCCTTTGAAATAGATCAAAACTCCTCTGAACGACTCGTTTGGGTCACATCTCGATCCTACGGTTTTGTCTTTTAGATGGGGTAATTATGTCATTTCACACACATTTAACTGAGATAACTAACGGCCATCCACTCTATGGACTATCCGAGTAACAACTTGTTAAATCACAGAGAGCACGAATGTAATTTTTAAAAGTTGGGGACTAAAGGTGTTACTTTGACAAAGCACAGGGACTATCCGTGCATTTTACTCTTTGATTTTCTATATCATATTATCTTCTTTCGATGATGTGATTATCTCAAATAACTTTAAACTTTTACCATAGTATATATATTGCTACACATAAAATCGAAAAACATTTTGGATGACATCAATAACTTAAGACACAATATATAATTATATGTATAATATTCACTTTTTAATAAAAAAATACCAAACAAAATTACAAATATAAAATCATTGATTTTACTAACAATAACAAAGTCTTTATTTTTTTAAAATAATTCAAAATATATATAACTAAAAACATATGACATTATAATAAAGTTAATCGATTTATCATCATACAATCTCCCAACTATTCAATCATATTTTTTTTTCTATCTTATATTAACTAAATAAATAAAAGTTAATATTAATTTTTATCCTTCTTTAAATGTCGAATAAAATACTTCTATTTTTCTAATAAAATATTATCCTTAAATTTAAATTGTTAATTTAAGATATTTTTAAATAACCAAATTATTAATCACCAAAACCAAACTTTGTATTAATATATTATTTATTTTTATTTTCATTATTAAAAAAATTTATTATATCGATTTTATTACATAATTTTTAAACAAATTGTATATAACTTTTAGTATTACTTTATATATAAAATTAGATTTATTACGGGTTTTTAAATATAATTTATATTTTATCACTCAAATGGCTGTTTATTTGCTTCTTGAATAACATGTTTGACCATTGTATCTTCTTTTCAATAATCATCTCCGCAATCACCATATCTATCACGTACCGAGTATATCCATTAGTTTTTTTAAATATAATTTTCTTATTATTTGGTATGTAAAATCATATTTATTCAACCCGTGTAATACATGGGGGTTTTTTAAGTAACTTTTTTTTTATTATTTGGTAAACAATATTAAATTTATTCAACTCGTGTAATACACATGGTTTTAAATATATATTTTTTTATTATTTGGTATATAAAATTTATTCAACCCGTACAATACGTATGGTTCTTATAGATATAACTTTTTATTATTTAATATATAAAATTACATTTATTCAACCTGTGTAATAAATGAGATTTTTAAAGATATGTAGTTTTATTATTTAGTATATAAATTTCATTTATTCAACCCGTGTAACACACGGGGTTATAGCCTAGTTAAGTAATAAAATACACCTGGTATGTAAAATCATATTTATTCAACCTGTGTAATACACGGGGGTTTTTAAAGTAACTTTTTTAATTATTTGGTAAACAATATTAAATTTATTCAACCAGTGTAATACAAATGGTTTTAAAGATATAACTTTTTTATTATTTTGTATATAAAATTACATTTATTCAACCTGTACAATACATATGGTTCTTAAAGATATAACTTTTTATTATTTAATATATAAAATTACATTTATTCAACCCGTGTAATAAATGAGATTTTTAAAGATATATTGTTTTATTATTTAATATATAAAATTCATTTATTCAACTCGTGTAACATACGGGGTTATAGCCTACTTAAATAATAAAATACACTAGGTGTGTTTCTTTCTCATTTTATCCATGTTATTTCCAACCAAAATATCAAGTGTTTTGCAGAAGATAGAATAACTAAATATTAAGTAACTAAGGCTAGAGGGTATGGTGATGGTCCTCCAAGGGAGGATGATCCGCCACGTAGGCGCCACGTCATAGTCCTCCCAAGGATGGTCCATCCCACAAAACTAGAGGGTATGAAGGATGGTCCTAGATGATCTTACCCCACCACTTTTATGTTTTTTATTTTTTTAACCTTCTACTTTTTTTTAACATTTAACAAATAAACTAACCAAATATTTTCATTAATATTAAAAACACATTACATAAACTTAAAAAATAAAAAAGAGTTAATTGTTGTTTTCGTCCCTGTTGTTTGTCAAAAATCACTATTTCAGTCCATTGGTTTAAAAATTGCGATTTCAGTCCCTGTGGTTTCACTTTCGTAACCATTTCAGTCCCTGTGTTTTCACTTTCGTAACAATTTCAATCCATTATTATGTTAAGTACAGGGGCTGAAATGGTTACGAGGTGGACTGAAATGGTTACGAAAGTGAAACCACAGGGACTGAAATCGCAATTTTTAAACTAATGGACTGAAATGGTGATTTTTGACAAACCACAAGGACGAAAACGGTAATTAACTCAATAAAAAAAGATAGACTTAAAAAAAACATAAACTTAATAAAAAAAAAACATAGACTTATATAATTTGATGCTTCAAAATCATACAGCATTAGGGGGGAGGGAGTGGTCACTAGTGATAGATTTCTATCACTCCCAATATCCAATCAAATCATGCTATGTCATCACCCAATATTCTATCACTAGTGATAGAAATGTAGTGGGGATGGTCATCACTAGTGATGGGATTCCAATGTACAAGTATTAATACACAATGTACAAGTCATACCCTATCACTCCTCAAGTTCAACGCGTTATATATATAACGAGTTATTCCTATCACTCGTTATGGAAGTGGAGGCGACGGTGTTAGTGATAGGATAACTCGTTATGGGGAGTCCATAACGGACCACCCCCTCCCCCTTAGTAAGAAAAAACAACTTTAACTTCAAAATCATACAACATTAGTAAGAAAAAAAAAACACTTCAACAAACACATCAGTAATCCCTAAACCCTAAAAACCCTAAAATGTAACCATTTAAAATTCAAAATTACACAACTTACACCCACTCCACACTCCACAGCTACCACACAGCACAAACACTCGCATCATAACAACCTACTTCTTTTTCACAAATCATAAACAACAAACACACACACAGAGTAACACACAGTAGACAAAATCAACAAAACAACAAAAGTAGTATGAAAGCAACAGCACACCTCATCTTCAAGCACAGAAGTCGGAGAATCGGCCAACGGCTCTTCAGTCGCTTCATTTTTCGGCACCATCTCTCACTGGAAACCCTAGAAAACACATAAAAAAGAGAGGATACGTACAGATCAAGACGTTTATGAAGAAAATGATACATTGATAGATGAAATTAGTGGAGATAATAGTGGATTAGTGAGTGGAACTTACTTGATTTGTGCAGGATGAGTGTGGTTCCGGAAGAAATGGAGAGTGGAAATGAGGGTTTGAAGGTAGAAGATGAGTGGAACCCACTTTTGAGGAACGTAGCCAACGTCTTAGGCTAGACGGAGAGGACGGGACGGTGTGGGGGGGATGGTTTTCGTCCGGCGCCGAAGCTCGACGGGAATGGGGACGTTCCCCATACCCTATAGCCTAAGATGTAGAGGTCTGTGAAAGGTATCTTCACATTTGGAATGTCATAACTTTTTTTTTTAAATTTAGATTTACTTAGCTGTCGTATTGTGTCTCATGTCTTTATTTTTATTTTTTCACTTATATATATGTTTCATTGGTTCAATTGTACATGTAAAGTATTACACTATACATAGTATTTTCTCAACTATAGTTAATTGGTTTTATTGATTCAATTTTTGTCTATTCATTTACATTACTTTTATCTGTCTAGAAGTCTCTTTTCAGACCTTTCAAATTGTATGGGACATATTACATTATCAATAGTTTTTATTGGTTTCCTTACTAATTGTGATAAAAGTAATTATTTCGTACAATTCATATTGGTTTATAGCTTTGAATACGAGCATACCTTATATTAATGTTAATGATAGCGAAAGTGAGGAAACTATATTTGGATGGTAGAAAATATAATATTATGCCAACATTAACCCGTCAGAATAATCTATTATCAAATAAAATCAGACACGTTACCTTTGAACAAGAAAATGTCACAACAAATATTAGTAGTGGTACAAAATTTTAAGTTCCTATGACAAATCCTAAAACAAATAACAGATCATATTATTATGAATGGCTATACAAACTTAAAAATTTATTTCGTATTTGGTCTGCATATTACTCTATATTATATATAGTTAGATCATATTATGAACATATTTTTTTTTATTTCACATTATAATTATGATTCACCCTGTGTATTACACGGGGCAATAACCTAGTATCATATATAAAACCGCACAAAAGGCAGGTTTGCCTGACGAGTTACAGGCCTAATAATTAGTGGGCCTTTTTTTAATATGAACGTAACTTTTAGGCTATAGGGTGCTGTCATAACTCTCGTGACTATCATGACTCACTCACCTCTAATACACTATACAAAACTACCACCTTAAGGGTGTGGTCGTGACCCAAACCATCACTTTAAATTAATAAACATGCACATGTTTAAAATATTGGAATAAAAGGAGGCATGTGGTTTAATCCACACGAACCATGGTGGATGCTTGAGGGGGACGGTGTAGCATTTGATTAATGATCCTAGTTAACAATTGATGATCTAACCCATGCCCCACACACCCTTATCCTTATAAAGTTGACCCCATCACAGGCACTAGAATTTTGGTGATGTGTTTCTTGTTTTCTAACCAACCCTGGTTTCCAGATTTTAGAAACCGTAAATTATAATTCTTCTTTAGCAAAGATAGCGTTGAATTTGTTTTGCGTGGGCTGGGCTATGGTTGCCATGTGTTGTAAGTTGTATATTCTATGTATGATTGTTAATATTACACTGTCTTGGTCAAAGATGACGACGCTTTTATGACAATCTTGACACTTTATTGCCTTCGTAGAGATAATTATCAAGGGTGTGAAAGCCCGGCCTCTATTAAGCATAAGCACGAACTTGTCTCGTTTTATTCAAGAGAGAGATAAGTTCAGGTTCGTTCGTTTAATCACTTTGTATGTGTATTCAATAAACTATGTATAATAATTTGGTATATACAGTATATAATAATGAAAGACACATAATACGTGTTTTTTAAAGCTCGGGTATGTACTAGTTTATGAAATGAGCCTCAATAAGTCTGGTCTTGTTTAGGGCTAGCTTTAGAGTTAGTTGTATTCCATCTACCAACCCACCCCCACTCATTTCAAGCATGAAAGAATTTGGGTTCAAGAATTATGTTTTATTTAACCATACAAATCATTATATTTTAGAATGCCATAGGGTTAAATATTAATTTTTTGCTGAAAAGCTTTGCGGGTCGAGTACTTTAGTACTCTAAGCTAGACCCGAAAATTCACTCGAGGAGCATATTTTGATCGAGTCTATTACAAGGAGTTCGAGAGTTGGCTCATCCCATAGTCAAGCACAAAAATTGAAAAGGGAAACAGAACAATGAAGCCACAACCAAATCAAAGATAACAAAGGTATTATATGATACATGCTATAAAAAATAGAATAAAGAACAATCATAGTGTAAATCCAGAAAGATATATAAAAACAAATGCCTGAATATAATTGAAGCTCTTTCTTGTCACCCTTTTGACACTTGTAACAGAATGGCCAAATTCAATCTCTAGACACCACATTCCAAATATATATATATATATATATAGATATAGACAAGAGGTATATGCATATACACATTCTCGGCATCCAAACCATACATTTAAAAAAACCGACAAAACGGGTTTTAGAAATGGTTTTTTAGCCACCAATTACCTTGTTGAGAAGTAGCATGGGTGGTTGATTGGTGGCACCAAAACCAGATCTATCCTCAGCAATTTCTTCCAGACGTCTTCGCGTTTAGATTTGGTTTCTTCCTTTTTAGATTCGTCTTCTTGGAACTTCATCAAGCATTCTTCAAAGAGTTCCAGTTCAGCATCTGAGAAGATTTTCCTTACATTTGAAGTTAAACTTCGGACCGCTTGATTCCAGTGGCTTATTGTGTTTCTTTCCAAAGCAGGGAATATAATTGGCAAGATTACTTTGCAGTTTTGCTTTATTAGGTTTTCGATATGATCATTGTTCCACAGGAAAAATGCTCTTTCAGCCACCTACATATATAGAACAAACAGTGAAGCTTCTTTTCGATTAAGATTTATGTTATCAGTGAAGCTATCGCAGAATCGCAGGGTGGCATTTTTGACCCATTTAACAGGGAAGCTATCGCAGAATTGCAGGGTGGCATTTTTGACCCATTTACTACGTGTGACTTTGGGTTATGTTCCATCTCATATAGGTCAAACATGTAAAATAAAGAAAAATTAGTTTAAAAGGAAACGGATCAAACGTCTCCCAAAAGTGCATGTAACCTTAAATTAAAAAACAACAACAAAATATCGTTGGTTATTTTTTTCAAATTGACATAAATAGAGATGCGGCGCACAAAACATATAGATTTGCAAAGCAGACCTCAGCACAAGTTCAATTAGCCATAACACGAGCCACAAAATGATAAACATTAAACTATCCAAACTAGTTACCTGAAAGTGTGAACTGCTCAAGCAATTCGAAATCTGGCGAAACAAAGGCACCATACATCTTTGAAACTCGGGAGGCTGAGTTGATTCTAGAACTTCCTCAAGCTCACTCAAGAACATAACCTCTTTTGAACTGTTTGTAACCGGCCAATACTTCAATAAACCTCTAATAACAGTGTCCGCAAGTTTACAATCTTTTTCAACAAACTGAGTGATGCAGTAAGATATCTGCTGATGGTACACCGGCATGCATTTAGGCTTGTGAAGTGGTATTAACGCCCTAACAAGAAACAGCTTGTGTTCTTCCTTCAATGGTAAAGCAAAACCGTTGATAATGCTGCCTAAAATTTCTAACAGCTCTGCAATTCCGTTATGCTTTTCGGTTTCGAAAAGGAACCGAAACAAAATATTGTTGATTGCTTTTCTAATAAACGGTCTGTGCACCATAAACTTTCCATACGTACGATGAAGTACGAATTTCAAAAACTCCCGTTCTCTTGGATCTTCAGAGTCAAATAAATCTAACAACCGTATAATAAAACCATGGTCGATATACCTTTTTGCCGCTTTAGCATCTGTTCCTGATGAATGTACGAATCTTAGAAGAAATTCATACACTAATCCTAAATGAGGCCATGCGGGGTCCATGGAGTGCTCTTCTTCTTCACCGTCAAAAGTTTCCAACATTTTGTTATCACGAGGTTGCGGTGTGAGTCTTCTAAATATGTTTGCAGACACCATCTTAACTACTTCTTGCATAACGGTTTCCGAAAATTTACCATTTGCAGAAGGCACATAGTCCACAAGTTCAACCAAAATCTGTCTTTTGACCTCCTTTTCTTTCAAACTCTTTGTCGGGTCAGTGAAGTCACACACAACACAACACATACTCAATTTTCTGATAAACAAGTTTTCTTTTTCGGAATTTGGAACGTCTTTGAGCCTAGGTAAAGCCTCATTTGTAGTGGAACTGGAAACCACCTTATTGCCGTTCACTTTTGTATTTAAGGCATTATCAAGCTTATCGGCGGTCCCAGTATCTGAACCAGGATAATAAATTTGACCATGACCAGATGTAGGATTCGAACTATTTGATCGATTAAGTCCTACATCATCGTTGCCTTGTGAACTTTGACCATGACCAGATGTAGGATTCGAGCTATTACCCTGATTAAGTCCTACAACACCACTGTTGCCTTTTGAACGGGCTGTTGTATTCGAAGAAGAATTACGGTTTCCTCCATCTCGTTTATCTGACTTATGTGTCTTCCGTGACGGTATCCTATTAAGGATCTGTTTGATCATCACTTAAACAAGCAACACCTATGGTACAGCATCAAAGAACAACATGTTCTTCATAACAACATCATCATCCAAAACACCTTAGAGATAAACCCTAGATATAATCTAGCAACCCTTGAAAATAAACTTTTCCTGTGATCAAACAAATTACACAAATCCAGATGTTAGGTGTGCAAATACAGATCCAATAATGCATAAACCCTTAAATTCAAAGCTAAAGCTGCATACAATTTATTCTCAACAAGAAAACAAATATTTTCCTACAATAGTCCACTTATTAATATCAAAATACAACAAGATCTGGTGATGATCTACAACAGGCACATAGCATTATCAATTACTGATCAGAAAGTTAACATGAGCACAGATAAAGTGAACAACAACAACAATTGTCCAGTGCAGTGCAGTAAATGAAGAACAAATGAGGAAGATACTTACGTGAGGTTTGGTGTTGGAAGCAGATGACAGAGAATATCATGACAAAAGAATATATAAAAGTCATAAAGAAGATGAAGAGAAAGTGGAGTGTTTGAGTAAACCCCATTTCCTCATATAATATTATTATTTTATGTCTTGGTTTATACTTCTAATCATTGTTAATTAGCTTAGGGAAAATAATTATCATGAGTTTATTATATATTTAGAATACAATGATGTCATAGTTTTTTTTTAACTTTATATAAATAAATAAATAAATAAATGTAGTGTAGTGATGGTTAATGATTAATTAAGAATTTAAAGGACTTTTGTTGTTGGAGAATCGATTAACCAACGAATCGAATAATGTCAGAAAACTTTAGTAGAGCTGATTTAGATTACAACGGTATTGTAGGTTCTTGTGATCATTCAAGAACAATTTATAACAAGTTTAGTATAAATAGAGGGTTAGGATTATTGTTGGTGTGTTTTTCATTGTTAAATAATAAAAAGAGCCGAACAAGTCGTTCAACTATCGTGTTTGTGTGTTCGTTTAAGGGCCTGATTTCCAACAAAATGAACCATTATAAAGTATGAATCGTTTTAGTAAACCAATGAGATCGGTGGTTGATTGGCAGAGCCGGCCCTGAGCATGGGCCGGGTGGGTGCTAGCTCAGGACCAAAAACATAAAAGGAACCCTAGATTAAAAAAAAAAAAAAAAAAAAAAAACTATATATTTAAACTTTAAACCCAAACTGGGCCAAATTTTAAACAAGTAAACTGGAGTATTGTAAACCCGATATGTTTTAACCTTTGACCCAATCTATTTATACATACCCAAGTCCCAAACTGAACCCAAATAAAGTTTAGACCAAACATTTGGCCCAAAATTTAATCCAACATTCAAACTCAAATAAAATAATCAAATCCCAATCGTTGTTCAATGTGAAAATAACACAGCGAACAACGACGCAATACAAAACACTGTTGCACTGTTGCGAGCGTGACGGACAAATCCAGAATCTGTCTTTTCCGACGCAACAACAGCAACCCAGGCCCCAGTAGCAACAAATCTGAATCCGTGAATCATGTACCTTCATTTCGCCACCACCCACACATATTGTAGAGAGAAGGTAAGAGAGAGTTTGAGAAAGAGAGACCTTGCCCGTGACGGGGCCCACTAATACTTAACTAGTTTATTATCCATATAATTAGATTAAAACAAGTTTTATAATTGTACAATTAATCTAACATGATTTAAATTAAATTTTCTTTTACAATTCTTTTTGTCAGAAAACAATAAACTACATTTTTTTTTTAAATTACCAATTTAAGGAGTTGTTTGGTAAATTCTTAATGATTCCATTAAGAGGCTACTTCTGAATGTTTAGAGGTAGAATGTATTTGGTTCACATAAAAACACTTCCTAAATCCTAATGGTTCATAGAGTCTATTAATAGGTAAGTTTTAGAAACATGCTGATCCATTAAGAGGTTACGAACGACCTCTTAATCGATCAAGCTTTTTAATGGCTTAGCACAAGGTTGCCAAAAAACCCATAAGATAATTGTTATATTAAAGTCTTATAAAAAACTTTTGACATTATTTATTAAATATTTTTACCGTTATTTATTTTTATGGACTTTTGTTTCCATACAATTCGGTTTCGATATTTATCGATGTTTTCACTACCCGTACTGGATCAATACCGTACTGCGGCGTAACTTTGTAACTCACAAGTTGTTGCAGCTTATACAGGATTCCTGCTACATCGCGCGAGGAATTCCATTAGTTTTATATTAAAAAAAACTACACATTATATAAATATATAACTATAAATACTTATAATATAACTATAAATGAATATAAATTAGTTTACAAGATAATTAAGAAATAATAAACCAATCGAACTTGAGTTTTAGAAATAAAATTTGAAATGAGCTAAGCTTAAGCTCAAACTCTCATAAGCTGAACGAGTCGAGCTTGAGTTTGGGCTCAGTTCGATTTGTTTAGACCCCTAACCAAAACCCCAAATCATTTAACCTTGACCTACCACGACCCTTCTCTCTCTCCGAATGCTTCATTGTTCACAGTTCTATTGTCTCTCACTCCAAATTCCATTAACTTGCATTGTCTGTATACTGTTATTCACCGCTAAACAGTGACGGACTCAGGAATTTTTCCATGGGGGTGCGGAATAATTTTAAAAATTTTAGGCCGCCTAGATATATAAATAAGAAATTCGGTTCGGGTCGGGTCATGTAAAACAAAAAAACATCAAACTAAAATTTATATAATCATCAAAAACACGTCAAACGTTGTTACAACCATATTTAAAATGTCGCCTTACGGGTTTTCATTTTTTTAAATCTATCCAAAACATCATCTAGAGTTACTTTCTTAAGCAAGTCCTTCTCTATATAACATATACAACTATGATTTAAATTTTCATCGCCAATCCGATTACACAAGTTGATCTTCACATTCTTCATTGCCGAAAAACATCTTTCAACGGTTGCGGAGTCGCACAAAGCTGGCAGTCGATTGGGTTTTTTTGTAAACTGAACTGATTTTGTTTAATTATGTGACAACTCGTATTTCAGAACCTATCTTTGTGCTAAGAGTAGCGTGTTTGAACACTATGTGATTGTATGAACTTTGATGATTAATTAAATGTTTGATGTTTGATATGTGTTATTGTGTAACGAATGTATGTATGTATGTATGTATGTATATAAACGAGCCCAAACGCACAACACAACATAACCCAATCGCACAAGCCCATTCGGGCTACACTCTTTGTATCCGAACCGTTGGCAGCCCAAAGCTGGGTTCGGCCCACTCCATCAACTCGCACAACACCTAGGGTGTTAGTATAAATCCCACACTTTACCTAATCACACAAAGTTTACAAAACCCTACTCTCTTTCTCTCCTCTTGAAGCCGACGACAAGCATCTCCATCTTTCGAAGCTTTCTTACTTGGATCGATCTTGTCTTTCTCTCAACCGGTTAGTGTTTGTAGTATTGAATGTATGATGTTGTGATCCAGTTATATTACATGATGATTTAGTGATATCTTGTGATTGAGTATGATGAAAATTGTTGAGTTTTAGTTTATGTAAATCGACTCGCATGTATAGCATCTTAGATCAATATGGAGTTGTTAATCATACGATGTTGTTGATAATCTAGAATCGATTGCATGTTAATCGGCTGTTAGACGAGTATAGGTGGATAATGTGTGGATTGTTATGATGATATGCATGATAATAATCTAGAACATGAATCTGTTATTATGATCTAAGGTTATGATTGTTGTTCATGCTTGATACGATTAGGGTTCTCCAAAAATGATAAATAATTGCTTATTTTGATCGAATGATTGTATGATTTGGAAACTGTTATCTTGATTCAATGTAAGATAGGAAACTGTTGATTGATTGTGATACGGATCGGAAGCGTACTCAAATGGCTCAAGAACAATCGATTAATCAAAGACGATAAACGAACCGAAAGGTTCAAAGAACACCGTTCTTTTCTATTAAAATTCAATCAAAAACTAACTAAACAATAACCCTAAACATCCTATTTATAAGATAGGAATCGTAATTCAAAAGGAAACAAAATAAGATAAAATATTAAATTCAAATAAAGAGATAACTAAAGAGATCGGGCCTATCCGCATCATTCTCCCCGTCTTAAAAAAAACTCGTCCTCGAGTTTTGTCTTCAAACCAAAGCCACCGGGGTCGAAGGGAATATCACGTCGTGTCTCCTGAGATAATTCAATTCCTGTAGAAAACGTAGTTGCAACTTTGCTCGTATGAAGCTATCATAACTGATGGGCACCCAAAGTCTATCACACCATTTCTATTAGTTGAAAGCCCATATTTCAAAGTATCCACTATTTTAATTAAATCCACTACACCATGTTTGTTACTTGAAGCTATGTACGCATAATTCAAATCCGCACGATCTTTTTTCATGTTGGGGCCCGCCATATTATTATTATCTTCTTGAATGACCCACATGTTTGGAAAGAACAAACTAGTTTTCCTACTATCACACATATCCACAAGTTTGGAAACTTTACTAATTACCTCTATCTGAATATTTGAATGATTATCACGTTCGTTGTTTAGCGAATAATCTTTTAACTTTGCCATTATTTTCGGCTCAATAGTTGGGAATTCCATAGCCACGAGATTGCCACTTTTAACGACCCCATCACTACCGGTAGCGCCAAAATTAACACCGGTGGCCACCGTAGCACCACCGTTATCAACCTTATTATAATTTAGAAGTTCATCAAAGATACCTATAGACATCTTCGTATGTCCATTCCTTGGCTCCTCTCTACCGTCTCCTTTGTCGCCTTCTTCGTTCAGGGTCTTAGTAACCCATAAATAATCTTCTTGAACTTTGAACTTGATGTAGGATCCCGTAACTTGCGGCAACATGATTGGGACGTCCAAAACAGGCTCATCACCATCAACATTCACCCCAAATCCACCAATAACCACCGCATCTTCACCCAAAGCCACCGTGGCGTCACCGTTTTCTACCGCTGTAACACCAACCTTACGACTTTTGAAACCCGATTCATCTCCCAATAAGCTTCGATATGAATCACAACGATATGAACCACCGGTTGCCCAAGCATACCACACATCATCCTCATATTCATCAAATACGGGAGAAGAATCATAGATAAGGTCAGGATCCTCGTTGCCTCGGGCGGCGAATCTACGGGGATGATAACCATCACATGATTCCCGAAAGTTTTCATGGTCCACAATCTCGTTGCCTCGGGCGGCGAATCTACGAGAATGATCACCATATCCTCGCGGATTAAAAGGAACTCCGTCGTTGCCTCCGGCGGCGAATCTACGAACGAAAGTTTCTTCTTTTCCACGTAGAGCCATTTGAAAACCAAATGCTCTGATACCAAATGATACGGATCGGAAGCGTACTCAAATGGCTCAAGAACAATCGATTAATCAAAGACGATAAACGAACCGAAAGGTTCAAAGAACACCGTTCTTTTCTATTAAAATTCAATCAAAAACTAACTAAACAATAACCCTAAACATCCTATTTATAAGATAGGAATCGTAATTCAAAAGGAAACAAAATAAGATAAAATATTAAATTCAAATAAAGAGATAACTAAAGAGATCGGGCCTATCCGCATCAGATTGTAACTAAACAGCATAAAATTTGGATGATTAAAACTAATCGCACAAGACTCCCTAATCGCACAAGATCAGATCATGCAAGATCTGATCTGATCGCACAAGGCAGTCGCACAAGATAGAGTACAACTAAACAAGGCACACAGTACAACTAGGTTATGCATGATCGCACAAGCTTTGTGGATCACACAAGACAGTGTCGATCGCACAAGTCTTGGGCCTTACACACAGTGTTCGGACTTATCATATTATTGGACCGAAAGGCCCAAAATCCCAGTCGCACAAGTCGTCCGGATCGCACAAGATATCCGGACCGCACAAGATCAACATGTATTATTGTTTGGGCCGGGTTATTTTATTGGGCTTCAATTAAGGAATCGCACAAGACTAATGGCCTAATGAACTTGTGCGAGCCCAATCTTTTGAATCGTACAAGTATGAGTATGTTATGTACTTGACTGTTAATGTGTTGCCATGATCAATACATGTTCGTAACCTGTTAGCTTATGTGTAAACATACGTGCACTTCTTGAACCTAAACCTGACTTGTATGGTAACCATGTTAGGACGTGGTTGACCTCTAGCAGCTCGATTGACCTTTCGTTTATCTGCCGAGCTAACCTAAGGTGAGTTCACACTTTCTACAAAGCATGGGATTCCCAGGGGTTGGGAATGGGTTAAGGAATATGGATTCCTCGTCCTTCTTGGGTAGGACATTACGGGTTCAGGAATATAATTCCTCGTCCTCATGGACAGTTAAATTTCACTAGACCAAAACTCTATCACGAAGTCCCTCCTTTTTATATCGACTTAATCGTCGGGCCAATGGCGAGCGGGTCATTAGTTAGATAGCGCTATTTAGGTCTGACAAGCCTCACACCGTGCCGCAGAGGACGGGCGTGAACTAATGGATCTGGGCACATCAATGATGATAGACATTGACAGTTCAGGGCACATAAACATGACTACAGTCAGCAGTCGATATGGTAACGAGTCTAGTAGTATAAACATGGGGTAGCCCCCATGGCCAGAGAGCCAGATAATTAAACATGGGGTAGCCCCCACGGCTAGATAGCCAGAGTGAACGGGATTAAACAAAACACGTTTTTCAACTATGGGGTAACCCCCACGGCAGGGATGCCAGTTAAAGGAAACTGTTTTTGGAACAACTTAAAACGAACACCCAACTGTGAACTCGCTCAACTTAGTTGTTGACTCGTTACTACATGCTTTGCAGGTCATTAGGTACTTAGCTGGAGCTTGCATGGGGAAGAGTCGTTGTGGGACATGGACAATTGTGTGCCATGTTAAACATTGAAACATTTGAACTTATATTTTGTTTTGGATTTAATCGTTATGCTTCCGCTTGCAACTTAAACTATGTTTTGTTTGGACACCAATTGTATTGGTTGGATTTTTATAATTACTTACATGCTTGTTCAATATGATTGGTGGCTGGATCCTGGTCAGTCACGCCTTCAAGCGGTGATACTCCGCATGTGGATTTTGGGGGTGTGACAAATTAAAGATGCATTTGGGTTGGGCTTGAATTTTATTTACTTATTGGGCTTGATGGAATGAATTCAAGTTTTATTAAAGAGTTAGTCGGCTAATTTGTTTACAAAATTGGGTCGGGTTTCAATCCGTGTTCACAATTTTTTTTATATAAATTCCTAACATTTTTTTTCTAAGGGGTGCGGATGAAAATTTTCAAGGGGTGCGGTCGGGAATTTTCGCGGAAAATACCACTAATTTTTTTTTTCAAGGGGTGCGGCCGCCCACCCACGCCATAGGATAGGTCCGCCCCTGCCGCTAAACCTATTCATATTTAGCAAAATTTTTAAGCAACTTTCACAAATATACAAGCACTTGACTAGTTGTTTAGACAGAGATTATGGTACCACTTATGCCTTTTGTTCATACCAGAGAAGTATTTAATAAGGGACTAAATGATCTTTTCTCAACTTTTTGTGAGGTTATCTTTTTAGCATTTTGTTAATTCAAGGGGTAAAAGCATAACCAATATCATATAATCATCGTTAGGTGGTATTTAACGTATATGGTTTATTTTTATCATCATCAAAATAGACACTTAACTATTATTTTCATACGTGCACCAACTAATCACTCCATGGATTTTAGTCATGAGTCATGTATCAATTAAGATGCCCTTGCTACTTGAGAGGATTGAGATCTATACAGGGAGACATTGGTACTTAATATTTTAAGTAATAGATACAAATATGTATGTGATTTTCACAGTGTTTTAGTTGAATTAGTTTTACATTAAACGACTCTTAAAGGTGGGGAATCGGGGAACAATGTATTTAACATATTAAAATTTCAATTTAAAATGCTAAAAATCATTTTTTTAACTTTTTTTAGAACTTTTACATATAAAGATGTATATAAGCTATACCAATAAAAAATCATTTTGTTAAAAAAATATCTTTTTTCATGTTTTTAATTTCTTTTATTATTTGGTTTTTGAATTTGTTTTACTAAAAAAACTTCTTACATGAATTTATATGAGAAAGCTCTAATTTTTTTTTAAAAGTTGAATATTAATATGTTAAATGCATTATTCCTTAGTTCTTCACTTTTTTTCTGTTCCACACATACTTCTATTTCTTCGGCTAGTACTTTTTCGATGCTCTCACCTGTTAATAAAGAATTGGCTTAGACGACCACCCGTAGTGGTAGAGGATTTAGGCCTTTTTTTGCCCCAAAACGCCCCACCACGCCAAAGTACACGGCTCCTGGGCCGGTTTTCCCTCAAAAAGTTGATTGGGCGTTTCCTTTAAAACGTCAGAGAACTTTTGTTCTGGTCAATAGGAAATTTCTAAGTATTCCATGTAATATTATTTGTTTTATTAAAAAGAGTTAATTATTGTTTTCGTCCATGTGGTTTGTCAAAAATCACTATTTCAGTCTATTAGTTTAAAAATTGCGATTTTAGTCCCTGTGGTTTCACTTTCGTAACCATTTCAATCCATTATTCTGTTAAGTATAGGGACTGAAAAGGTTACGAGGTGGACTGAAATGGTTACGAAAGTGAAACCACAGGGACTGAAATGGTTACGAAAGTGAAACCACAGGGACTGAAATCGCAATTTTTAAACTAATAGACTGAAATAGTTATTTTTGACAAACCACATGGACGAAAACAGTAATTAACTCAAAAAACAATAATAGGGTAATAATTGTTGAGACATTATGGGGCATTATACCACTACATCTCTTTTTAAATTGAATCCTCATAATGCCCCTTCGCTGACTAGAATGTCGTATATCAGATAATGCTCAAAGAAGAGGCTTGAACTTCAAGCCCCACTACGCATGGTCTTAACACACCCGACCTAAAACAAGACTTCCATTTTCCACTATTGTACAAGCATCACATATTAGTTGCGCATGAATAACAATCTCGGATTCTCGTCCACTTCCACCCAATAATCTCTCCGTACTCTTTAAACACACGTATTCAAATTATCAAAATACCTTAACTGTGTTAATATACAAAAATTAAATCAAGGGTTCCGACTATTTAACTAATTATAAATTTTAATTATAGGCGACTCACACATATATATACCCAACTAATGTTCCCTTTTCTTTTCTTATTAGCAAACAAGAAAATAGTGTAACTAATTATCTATTCTTAGGAGCTAAGTAGTTAATGCGGTAAAATATCGGATATCGGTCAAGAACCGATATTTAAGATATCGGTTATCGCGGTGGTATATCGGTAATTTTAATATCATGCTAAATTTATATATATAGCAATTTAACACTAACAATTGTAACAAGTAAGAACTGACTAAGACTTAAAACACTAACATTTAACAGTAACAACTAACAATTAAGACTTAAAACACTAACATCAGCAATAAGAAGAAAAATGAACGGTAGAAATAAGAATAATGGTACTGATATCGAGAAAATCGATGATTTATCGATCAAATATCGGTCCTATATCAGTCAAATATCGGACAATATCACTGATATTATCGGTACCGTTATTCTGACCAATATTTTGTACCGCTATCTCGGCAGGGTACCGATAACCGATTTATCACTGATATATCGGTTGATATGTCGGAATATTAACTACATAGCTCAGGAGATTGTCATTTGTTTTTTAAAGAGAAAAAGACAATGGAATATTATCACAACAACCTATACACACATCATATACATATACGGCCTATACATACAACCTTTACGTACAATTAACCTATACATAATACATATGCCATATAGGGTTAGGATAAAATACAAAATCTCCAAAAAATAAGAAGTCGTAAGAATGGTATCAAACGGATTCCGATTGACCTCATTCAAACGGTATTGGAACCGTCTCATTGAACTCTACGATGTGAGATTTTAGGTTTCTGTTATTAAATGTTTAGCTTGTAAATTTTAAACTTTTTATTTACATCATTGTATCTTTTTATTCATCTTTGTGTTTTTTTATATTTGTGTCATTGTTTCTTTTTTGTGACTTATTGTGTTGTATTTTACAATCTATTGTGTCTTTATACACTTCTTATTTTTAAGTGCTTTGTAGAATAACATATACAAACACATTTGCAAGATAACCTATATCCTTGTGAATTTATCATTAAGGATCCACATAGTTAAACTTTATTTAGTTAAACTATTTTCAATATCATATTGCCACATGGATAACAATTATAATGCCTTTTAATTTGTTTGTCGATCTGAGGACTTTTTCATATAATCCATTTACACATACTATTATTAGTAATACAACTTTTTTTTAATGGTTATAAAAACAAGTACCACGTGCATAGTTACTTTAAGTTAGTATTTTTTTTCGAGAAACATGTTAAAAAACATGGTTTAAATTTAAATTTTGAATCTACTTTTTGTTTAACACTCTTATAATTTTTATTCCAAGACGTTATTACCTTTTTAAATATAACGATTAGTCAATTACCAAACATATTTTTATAACATAGAACATAGAGCAAATTTAAATATATATGATTTCTTATTTTTCATCCAAATGGATTGTTGGATCGTTTGGCGATGAAACTTATTTTATGACGAAGTTCCATGATTGTACTTTATACATGTGACGATATTGATTTTTTTTTAACGGTAAATTTCTTTTATTCCATGACGTTTATGGGACTTGAACCCAAGACCTCCATCTCTCAAGGTGTTTAAAGGCTCTGACGATATAGATTGATTATCAAACTGTCAAAGTTCTCTCACAAACATTAAGGTGGGACCGTATAAAACGTCATTCATTGTTGATATTTCGATTAAGCAATTACCTAGTCAGTACAATAACAATTAACAAACTAAATTAAAGCCTCATTTATCTTTAATTTTGTTTGTTAGTCACTATTATGTTCTCCTGTTTGAAAATTATGATACTTAATAATATTTTTGCATTATAATTAGGGGTGGAGATATAATAGGAAGTTTATTTGGCTAGGAAGGCTAGGAAGTGATCTTGACCATCCATTTACTTAATCAAGGGCTAAGATTAAATCAGGGAAATTGAAAGTAAAAAAAGAGGCGCGTGACTTTTTTCAGGGGCAATCTAGTCAATCCAAGCCAATAGTTTCTCTCTCCTCCAATTCCCCCCCATTTTTTAAACGTTAATAACTCTTTCATACGACATTATTTTTTTATAAAAATTGCACCAAAAAAACGAGCGTTTTTTTATCTTTAAAACGAGTATACTATTGCTATATTTTGAAAAAAAAAATTAAAACCCAGTTGCGTAAAACGCAATAGAAAAAACCCCAGTATCGTAAAACGCAATGAAAAAAAACCCCTAAAAATGACATTTTTCTAAAACGCAATGCACAAAAAACACAAAGAAATGACTTTTTTGTAAAACGCAATGGCCAGAAAACACATAAAAATGTGTTTTACCTAAAACGCAATGCACCAAAAACACAAAAAAATGACTTATTTGTAAAACGCAATGGCCAGAATACACTTAAAATGTCTGTTTTCTAAAACGCAATGGACTGAAAACACATAAAAAAGTGTTTTACCTAAAACGCAATGCACCAAAAACACAAAGAAATGTCTTATATGTAAAACGCAATGGCCAGAAAACACTTAAAAATGACTCATTCTAAAACGCAATGGACTGAAAACACCTAAAAAATGTGTTTTACCTAAAACACAATGACTAAAAACACTTAAAAATGTGTTTTTTTCTAAAACGCAATAGCTGTCTGTCACTGTGAACTGTCTGTCACTATGAACTGTCTTATTTCTAAAACGCAATGGATACATAAAACTGTCTGTCACTGTGAACTGTCTGAATTGTCTACGATTTACTGTATTCGAAATGAGCCAATTTATAGAAAATTAATTTTTCTGATGCGTTTTTAGCTCAACCCTAGCCAGGGGCTCTGCCCCTTGGACCCCGCCAGGGGCTGCCGCCCCTGGGACCCCGCTACCGGGGGCTGCCGCCCCCGGACCCCCGCAAAGATCGTAAAACGCAATGACTAAATAAAAAACCCAGATCATGAAAATGAAATTAAAGAATTTCTTACATGGATCGAAGCCGATTTCTTCATCAATTGACGGAATTTGAATGATAGAAACACTTATCAACGCTCGAATCGAACGAATCGAGTGATTATCTCCAAAATCACCGGAAAAACGATATTTTTTTTACGAAATTAAACTGGGTTTTCTTCAAAAAAAACTGAAGAACACGTTGATCGGGTTCTGAATCATTGATTGGTGATGAAAAGCGCACTATAATGTAGTGATTATTGAGATAGAAAGTGAAGAAATAGTTGAAGATGGTGGGTTTTGAAAATTGTGGGTTTTTGAATTTACTGGGTTTTGAAAAAGGAAGAAGAAGGAGTTGGATTGACTAAAATACCCTTTCTCTTTATTTTAAAATTTGCCACATGTCATAATCCTATGGCTTCCTATCCTTCCTAGCGAAAATTAACTTCCTATTTGATCTTTTCCCTTATAATTAGTTGGCTAGTTTTATCATTAGTCGGTTAGTTTTGTCATGATCCTTTTAGTTGTGATATCTTTATATAAGACCGTGGGGTATGGTGGGACGGGGGTTTGGGGCATGGGTTGATACGTGGACTTCGAGGGGCACCGCTGGTCAGTTGCATGTTGGGTCGGTATGGCGGGGCGGGGCTAGCCCGCGTGGGTTGGTCACGTGTCAATTATTATAAAAAAAATTGAAAAAAAAACCTAAAATTATTATAAAAGTACACAGGCGGTGGGGGGTTTTATAGTAGTTAGGGTATATGTGTGGCTTGGCCAAACGGTTGTTTTTTTAAAATTTAAATCCTACACCTATAGCCTAGCCAACCCAGCCAATGAGAGCCGGTCACGGAAGACCGCTGGGCCCGTCCAACACCCGGGCTGAAACCCCCACCCAAGGGGCCAGGCCGAAACCCAAGCCCACCCGGGGTGGTGACTTGAGCGTTTGTACCCAACCCATGCCCCAACCCCCGCCCCATACCCCATAGTCTAAAGAGACCTGGTTTTTTGGTTGGCTTTCGGTTATTCAATACACACTAAAAATATTATCAATCAATACACTCTTTTACTTATTTTGTATTTGGTTGGTTTTTGGTTATTCAGTACAAACTACAAATGTTATCAGTCAATAAACTTTTTTACTTATTTTATATTTTTCTTCAATGGCATGTCTGGCCCGTTTGTAGGGCAATCCAAATCCGTACTGTAACGCCCCAAAATCCGAATGTTTATATTCGTAAAATGTTCTTATATAATATATCACAAAATAAATAATTAGGCTATTTTACCTAGTTAAAGTTTAGGGTAAAAATTAGTAAAAGAGATAAGTAGTGCCAATTATGTTTTAGAGGCAAACACGAGGGGTTAAAGTGGGATAAATAAAAGTTAAGTTATTAAAAGAAAAAGACCACACACACCCACACATTTTCGTGTGTGTTCTGGATGGATCGAGCAGGGGCTCTCAAGAGCCCCAAAAACCCTAGTTCTTCAAAAGCTTCAAATTGAAGAATGAATCAAGGCCCAAATTCACAACCGAACATGAATTAGTGATCACCTTCACAAGGGGATCGTAAGGTATGTCTTAAATCAAAGATTGGTGATCATGTGTAAAGTGGGTTATGTTCTAATCCGTAAGTTAATGTGAAATTGATCATGTATAAGGGTTAGAATCATCATATAGAACATAGGTTATGTATGGTTTGTGTTAATTTGATGATTTGAGGTGAAACCCACTTGTTTTGGTAAGGATGATGACTTGAATGATCATCCATGTTCAATTCTTATTGATTGTTGATGAATTATGATGGATATGATGAATTCTTGTGAGATGAATTGAAAGAAATGTGGTGGTGATATGTTTGATGTTTATGTGTGAATGATATATGTTGACTAGGAGTAGGATTTGATGAGTTATGTATGAACTTAGAAGATTATGTATGAATTAGTTGTACACTGTGCTTAGGAAGTCGTATGCACGTCAAATGTATGATGAAAGGTATATAGTGTCGTCCGTATAGTCGATTATGACGTTACGAGTATATGATGATAAGTCGATAGTTAAATATGGTTAATAGTTGACTTTTGAAAGTCAACTAAGTATAAGAAACATGATTTGACTCGTTGTCGTAAAGATAGGATTATAGGAAGTCGTATGATACATGTTATAGCAATCCGCGTTAAATGTAATGACATGATGAGTTACATGAGTTTAAACGTATATGGATATGATTATATGAGTTATGTTTGTTAGAAACGACTAATGAAAGTTAAGTGTGAAATATGTGATTGATATGATTGTAACATGTACAAATGAGTATGCTAATAAGAGCGTGATTTCAATGAAATGATAGTATAGGAATCACGTCGAGACGGGCTCAAGCATGAGGTGTTAACGGGTCAAGAAGAGGCAAGGAAACGGATGCGAACATGGACGCATAAGGTAAGTGATTTTCATAATCACTTCTTACTTCGATTAAGTATTATAGTGTTTTAATTAATTAAACATGATGTTTGAGGTCAAATATGTGTTAAAGTCTTTCGTCGTAAATGAAGAGATTAAAGTTGACTAAAATACCCTTGATGGGTATAGTGGGCAAACGATCTTAAAAGTAGTTTAGAAACAAGCTATTCGATTAGTGTAATGTTTTGGTCAAGTATGAAAGAGGGGAGTATGGTTTTGTAAGTCATGGACCCTTTTTACGCGCATTTACCCTTAACGGGTCAAAATAATATTTTGAGCGAAAATGAGGGGAATAAGGTGTAAGGTATCCGGAAATGAGTCTTTTATGATAAATGACCTTGAAATTATTAAGTTTATGTAACACCCGTTAATCTAAATCAAGGTTTAGCGTATAATTAACGAAAACAATCATGTAATTAAGATTACATATCCATCGGAAAAACGGGTTTACTAAAACTTTTACAATTCATAAGTTATTCTAGGTAACATGATCGAAATCGTTGTTTAAATTTTACAACGTGGCAAAGTGCGGAAGCGTGTATCTTTATCGTGTTCGGTTCTTCGCTGAGCTTGATCGTCTTCCGGCATCCTGAAGTACCTACATTTCAATAACATGAAATGCTTTAGTCATACGGGGTTTAAATCATGTCCGAACGATGTCCGGGAAACAATTGATTTTTCAAATGAAAAACAAAATATAATAAAAAAAATCTCCACCGTAAATTACGGTGGGACCGTAATTTACGGTGGCCCCTGGGTTCTTGCTTTTCTACCGTAAAACAGTGGGGCTCCACCGTAAATAATCATCTCCACCGTAAATTACGGTGGGACCGTAATTTACGGTGGGACCGTAATTTACGGTGGCCCCTGGGTTCAACCTTTCCATTTTGCCGTAATTTGACACGAAATCTTTCGTATCTTTCAAACCGCTTATCCGTTTGACCTACCGTTTCTTCCTACATGTTTGTAATTTGATTCTCCATCATATGGAGTTAAAATCCGACATCCGGCTTGATAAAATTCAAGACTTTTAAGTCTTCGGCTTATCGCCCTTTTACCAAATTTTGACCCGTTTATGCATTATATCAAACGAACATATTTGTTTGATTCCTACATCACCTACACTTCTCAAATTGTTATTAACTACCATTTTAGGTTCTAATCACAAGTTTATTTCACAATTTAAACCCGTTTATGCTCGTATGCTTATTTTGACCCGTTAAGGGTATTTAAGCACTTTAAAGCTTGAAATCGCTTTCATTCCTTTCTAGCATCTTATTCCTACATTACTTATCAAGTGATATCCAACTACAACTCTTTGTGTGTTGGATTTCAATGTGTATATCTATATGTTCCGAGTTTTACCCTTCGGATTGTTATTTTACGGTAAGACTCAAATAGAGCTATTTGGCTAACGTATTACATCTATCAACATCTACACTTATTCTAAGCTTTTGTTTAATCATAAGACTCGTTTCCAAACAACCTTTAAGGGTTGTTTGTTCGATTTAGCCTACAAGGGCGTTTTGGTCGATTTTGGTCCTTCTTTTACAATGAAGGATTCTCACCAATTATTCGACCAAGATATCACTTTTAACTACAACATAAATATGCGTACCTGGCTCGGATCAACAAATAGACCCGATTTATACCTCGCTTTTATTATCACACCATCAATGATGACGCAACTATCCGATTTGATAATTAGTCCTGTTAACATAAGACTTGACGGCCACATTAGTCGATATTGTCAAATGGTGTTATCACCACCATTCGACCCGTTTGGACTATTTGCCCAATATTGTCTATTTAAATCAAAAACACCGTTTTTGATTTCCAATTCGTACATCGTCCCATCCCGGGTTTTATAACCATACCCTTTTTCTTTTACACTCTTTTCTTGCAGTTTCAACCCATTTCGGCTTACGCCATGGGTATTGACGCGTGCGAAGTGTCGTATATTTTAGGTGTATATTTTAAGCCCTTTTTAACACTTATTTTAGCCAAGTTTTAAATTTATAAAACACGATATTTCACTAACACTAAACACACATATGGGTAAGTGCACCCATCGTTGAGTGTAGTATAGCGTTGGTAAGATACCGAGGTCGTCCAAGGACACAAGAGCTTTTAATACCGGTTTATCCTCAACGTCTAACCAAAATAAAAGTTTAGAAAAATATTTTAAACTAAGAAAAATAAAAACTAACTAAAATGCTGAAAATAAAAATAAAATAAAAACAGATAGACAAGATGAATCACTTGGTTCCGACTCGTATCTAGTATAACCTTTGATTATTTCCGCACTTTTGCACATAATTAAGAGATTATCTTAGTTATTGTAGTAGGCCCCTCTTTTGAAGGTGACGTTACCCTCACCCCAGTAGTTTGAGTCAGCAGGGATACAATCCTAAAGGGGTGGATTATTGGAAGATAATGAATTAAGTTATTAATGCAGTATTGTGGTAGGCCCCGCTTTTGGCGGTGACGTTACCCTCGACTAAGTAGTCTGAGTCAGCAGGGATACAGTCCTAAATAGCCGGGTTATAGTATTAATAGTAGTTAACTTATGAGGGGATCAAAGAGTTTGGACCCCCGCCATCCAATACCGTGAAGTATTGAAGGAGGTCCTACTAAATTTGACCCAGGTCCATTGCAGGACCTCTAAACGCTGAACAATGGCAAGACCTTTACCAAACCGTTCCCTTAACCCCCTACCAGGTAGCCAACATACCTCCATATAGACCGTGGAGATATGAATGGTGAAAATCCTTTATTTTATATAGACAGTAAAATAATGCCAAAACACCACGGACAAACGATAAGGAAAGATCACCTTCAACATAAGTAACTAGTTATTAAAGTCATTAATACAAAACCAAATAAAAAGTGCAAAAGATTAGAAATAAAAAGTATTATACTAGACACTTTGTCTTCACCAAGTGATGTAAGAGACTTAGGCAAACATGGCCTTGATTGTCAAGAACTCTTACGATCAATCTTGGATCCCGAGACGACTCACACACTCTATGATGGACAATGGATGATGGTGGTGGATGATGGTGTTGTGATGGTGGTGGGTGGTGGATGAAGTGTGAGAGAGGTGGTGTGCCAAGGGATGAGATGAAATGAATCCAAGCACTCCTATTTATAGGCTGAACAGAGAGCTGGACACGGCCCCGTGTCCGCTGGACACAGCCCCGTGCCCGTCTGACACTCTCTCTCCTCATTAATTGTAATTCGCAATTACAATAAATGCGCCTGCTGTACTTTCAACACGCCCCCGTGTCCGCTGAGCACGGCCCGTGGTGGGCAATAGAAGCTTCTATAGGTTTGTCTTTTCTGCTGCTTCTTGGACACGGCCCCGTGCTGGCTGAGCACGGGGCGTGTTCAGCCTTCTGTTTTCTCTATTTTGCTTTGGAAGGTGCCGTTGAGGGTTCGGGCAATCCACTAATGTTCCTTTTCTTGTATTTATGTTGGATTTAGCTGTCTTTTTGCTTCTTTTGCGTTTTTGAGCTCATTTAATCCTGAAAATACAAAAGGAAGACAAAAACACTCTTTTTCCAATATTAGTACTAAAAAAGGGTTAGTTTTATGCCTCATTTGATGTAATTTATATGTTGCATTTTACACACATCAAATACCCCCACACTTGAACTTTTGCTTGTCCTCAAGCAAAACTCTTTAATATTTGGCTTACACTCCCAAATGGAATAGGTAGAAGAGAAGGTTTTGGGCTTGTCATAGAGTGTCGGGATTTCCAAGATCTTTTTGGGGTTTTATTTTTATTTATTTACACTCCTATTCGTAATGATTTATTTAGAACTGTTCATAAAAGAAATTACTTAATTGGGCATAACATATTTTTTTAAAATTCTATTTATATACAAGTTCACATACCTCGCGGGGAAATCACTCACACTCGGCCGAAGGTGTATTTTTAGTGAATCACTCGAGAGCGGCACGGAACTTATTCCTACCATAGGCTTGCCAAGAAATCAATCCTCCTCCTTTTTAACTTTTATACCTTTGTAGATATCAAGAGGACTTTGTGGGTTAAGGGTTGGCTAGGGTTAAAGGTAGGTGGTTGGGTTAGTGGTTAGTAGAAAAAGGGCTAAAAAGCGTAACAAGTGTCGGTTTTCGTATTTTTGCAACTTTTTATTTTTGATGAAGCTTTTATTCAAACAAAGTTATTTTTGATTACTTTGTTTGTTTATTTTCTTTTTGCTTCATTAAATTTTTTTTTTTTTTTTTTTTTTTACGAAGAACCGAACTTGTTACTAAAATAAAGGGTAAAAAAAAATGAAAAAGGTTTTGGTGGGTGAAAGGGTTTTTGTTTTGGGTGATGAAACGAAAAGGTTTAGGCTCAAAGGGGCTAACTAGGGGGATTTTTGGGTAGGTGGTAAAAGAAAAAGAAAAATAATGGTGTAGAAAAAAAATGTTAGTCCTAATGCCTCCATCATTTACTTACTCGGGTTTAAGTTGATAAGGACTGGGAATGTATTGTTATGGCAAGTTCTAGAGTCGTAAGAACCAAGCGGCTATTCACACAAGAAACGAAAAATGAGCATTTAGTCAAATGATATGGAATTGTGTGCTCAATAAAGGCTCAAAACTCACTTTTGTGGGAATGGGTTTTTTATGTGATCAAGTATATATAATCAAATTTTAAATAAGTTTGTCATGCCTTTTCATAATTTTCTTATGTTGGTTCTTTTTATCACTACGCTATCGGTTGTAAATTTGTAAAAATATAACCTTTTTGAGAGCTTGAATTTCCCGAGTTAAACTTAGACAAGTAAAAAAAAAAAATTGAAATTTTTGAAAAAAATTTGGGGTGATTAGCGGTTCCAATAGAGTTTTGTGTAAGGCTTGTATTTAGGACTTGCAAAATTCAAGGTTTTAGCATCCCCCCCACACTTAAATTACACATTGTCCTCAATGTGTCCCAAAAATAAATTTTTAGGTTGATTAGATGTGTAAAATAGTGTTTAAAAAAGCAAAAATTTGTGTTACTGGGCACTGAACACGGCCCCGTGTTATCCGGGCACGGCCCCGTGTTCAAGTGCCAGTAACAAAATTGAAATAAGAGAAACAGAAGTCTGGACACGGGGGCGTGTTGGGTGAACACGGCCCGTGTCCAGTTACCTGTACTGGGCGTTTTCTGCAGGTGGTTCGACACGGGGCCGTGTTGGTTGGGCACGGCCCGTGTTGAACCTTCTGAAAGGGAGAAAATTGTCGGGTTGCCTCGTTCTTGTGCATGGGATCATTTTTCTCGTTCCCCTTTTCATCCTTTACCACAATGAGTGTGTTTTATTCCTGAAAATTAAACTAACTAGAAAACATAAAAACTAATCTAAATTAAACTAAGGATATTCCGTGGAATGCCTCCATGGTGCGCCACGTTTATAAGGGTCCTTGGCTAGACCCAATGCCTGGTCATATGTTACCCAAGTGGGATGTGTTGCATCCCATGTTACACCGTCGGAGAGCGTCATCCAAGCTTGAGTCTATGACCTTCATGTAGTTGACCGGATCTTCTTCCTCTATTCTCTTTCCACATTCAAATTTCACTTCCTCATCCCCAAACTTCAATGTTAGAGTTCCGTCATTCATATCCACCACTGCTTGAGCGGTGGCTAAGAATGGTCTCCCGAGGATGAGGGGGACCTCGGTGTCTTCCTCCATGTCTAGGATAACAAAGTCGGTTGGAAAAACGAATTTGTCGACCTTGACTAGCAAATTTTCGACGACCCCATGTGGGAACTTGACGGACCTGTCGGCGAGTTGTATGCTCATCTTTGTAGGGCTTGTTGCTCCTAGGCCGAGTCGCTTGAACATTGAGGTGGGCATGAGGTTGATGCTAGCCCCAAGATCGGCTAAAGCATTTCGGACGGGGGACTTCCCAATCGAACAAGGGATTGTGAAGCTCCCGGGGTCGATTTTCTTTTGTGGAAGTTTGTTGAGTACTAGAGCTGAGCATTCTTCGCCTAGGTTAACTAATTGCAACGATTCAATTTTCTTTTTGTGAGTGAGGAAATCCCTCATGAATTTTGCATATTTAGGCATTTGGGTTAGGACCTCAATAAAAGGAATATTAACATGCAATTGTTTTAGTAAACTTTCGAACTTTGCGAATTGCTCATCGGTCTTTTGACGATTTAACCTACCGGGGTACGGGATTGGAGGATTCTTGGTGGGCTCTTGATTCGGTGTAGAAGCCTTTTCTGGCGCAGGAGGAGTCACAGGCTGGCCAGAATGACTTCTTCCATTTGGCGGCAATGGAGCATCCTCGGGACCCACGGTTCGATTTCGTAATGTGATGAGATGGACTTGTGCCTTTGGGTTTGGTTCGGTATTACTGGGTAATGCGCCTTGTGGTCTCTCGGAGAAATTTTGAGCTAGTTGATTTAATTGTTTTTCAACGTTTTGAATACTAGCCTGTTGGTTTCTGAAATTCGATTCCATTTGTTGAAATCGATCCGAGTTCTTCTTTTCAGTGTCAGAGATGAGGCGAGATATGGTATCTTCAAGCCTTTCTCTTCCACCTTGTTGTTGAGGAAAATTTTGTGGTTGTTGAAAATTAGTTCGTTGGTTTTGTTGGTTACTACTATTTTCGGGATCTCTCCAACCAAGATTTGGGTGGTTACGCCATCCTTGGTTGTAGGTACCCGTTGGAGGACCCGACGGCCTAGGTCTATTATCCATGTAGTTTACCGTTTCAGTTTGTTCATCTAAATCTTTCATACAACTCCAATTTTCATGTGACCCACCACACCCTTCACAAGCCATAACCGAGGCCGTTTTTGTCATTTCTAGCCTTTTGATTTTTGAAGAGAGGGCCTCGATTTGGGCTTGTAAAGAGGTGCTTTCATCAACCTTATGGGCGCCCGGGGCAACAGATTTATTACCTCGGGGAGTGTGCCAATGAAAATTGGTTTGGGCAATTTCCTCAATTTGGTTATATATTTCATTTGGGCGACGATTACCTAAGAGTCCCCCGGAGCTTGAATCAAGTGTTTGTCTTGTGTGTGGCAACAATCCATTATAGAAAGTGGATACTTGTTGCCATATCGCTAGACCATGGTGAGGACACTTTCTTAGAAGCTCCTTGAACCTTTCCCAAGTTTCATATAAGGATTCCCCATCCTCTTGTGAGTATGTATTAATTTCTGTCATTAATTTAGCCGTTTTAGCAGGAGGGAAATACTTATATAAAAACTTTTGGGCGAGTTCATCCCAGGTGGTTACCGACCCAGCTGGGAGGGTATTAAGCCAAGCCTTAGCTCGGTCTTTTAATGAAAAAGGAAACATTCGAAGGCGGATGGCGTCATTTGATGCTCCATTGATCCGGAAGGTATCACATATTTCTAAGAAGTTAGTAATATGTAGATGGGGAACCTCGTCCGCAAGCCCGTGGAAGGTTGCGGAGTTTTGGAGCATTTGTATCAAATGCGGCCGAAGTTCGAAGTTGTTGGCCTCGACATTCGGGGCATTGATAGCGGCGCCAAGATTGCCTACGGTAGGCCGTAGGTAATCCATGAGGGTACGTTGGTCCGCCATTGGAAGTGGGTCCCCCGAAACTTTCTCTTGATTTTTTAGCTTTTAGCCTTTTTCTGAGAAAGCGCTCGGGTTCTTCTAGGGGTTCTTTTATGTCTCTACTAGAACTGGAGCTCATGCACTACGTAGGAGGTCCAAATGTGGCGCCTGGGTTCCAAATCCTGCAATAAAAACAGAAAAGAACGCTGGTCAGAATGTTCACCACGGCCCCGTGCTCAATGAACACGGCCCGTGTTCAGAGTTGCAGTAATTGATTTCTGGATCCCTGTTACTGGGAGTTGGACACGACCCTGTGTTGCACCGACACGACCCCGTGTTCAGCTCTCTGTAACTCAGAAAACAAAAATTGCCAGTGATGGTTGCTGGGCACGGCCCGTGTCTGACCGGGCACGGCCCGTGCTGAGCGCTGCAGAACTGAAAAACTAAGAAAATCCTAAAAAAAATAAAAAAGAAAAATAAAAGATGATTAGGCCGTTGATTCCTAACTTTCTTAAAATCCTTGTGTCCCCGGCAGCGGCGCCAAAAACTTGATGCGTGCGAAGTGTCGTATATTTTAGGTGTATATTTTAAGCCCTTTTTAACACTTATTTTAGCCAAATTTTAAATTTATAAAACACGATATTTCACTAACACTAAACACACATATGGGCAAGTGCACCCATCGTTGAGTGTAGTATAGCGTTGGTAAGATACCGAGGTCGTCCAAGGACACAAGAGCTTTTAATACCGGTTTATCCTCAACGTCTAACCAAAATAAAAGTTTAGAAAAATGTTTTAAACTAAGAAAAATAAAAACTAACTAAAATGCTGAAAATAAAAATAAAATAAAAACAGATAGACAAGATGAATCACTTGGTTCCGACTCGTATCTAGTATAACCTTTGATTATTTCCGCACTTTTGCACATAATTAAGAGATTATCTTAGTTATTGTAGTAGGCCCCTCTTTTGAAGGTGACGTTACCCTCACCCCAGTAGTTTGAGTCAGCAGGGATACAATCCTAAAGGGGTGGATTATTGGAAGATAATGAATTAAGTTATTAATGCAGTATTGTGGTAGGCCCCGCTTTTGGCGGTGACGTTACCCTCGACTAAGTAGTCTGAGTCAGCAGGGATACAGTCCTAAATAGCCGGGTTATAGTATTAATAGTAGTTAACTTATGAGGGGATCAAAGAGTTTGGACCCCCGCCATCCAATACCGTGAAGTATTGAAGGAGGTCCTACTAAATTTGACCCAGGTCCATTGCAGGACCTCTAAACGCTGAACAATGGCAAGACCTTTACCAAACCGTTCCCTTAACCCCCTACCAGGTAGCCAACATACCTCCATATAGACCGTGGAGATATGAATGGTGAAAATCCTTTATTTTATATAGACAGTAAAATAATGCCAAGACACCACGGACAAACGATAAGGAAAGATCACCTTCAACATAAGTAACTAGTTATTAAAGTCATTAATACAAAACCAAATAAAAAGTGCAAAAGATTAGAAATAAAAAGTATTATACTAGACACTTTGTCTTCACCAAGTGATGTAAGAGACTTAGGCAAACATGGCCTTGATTGTCAAGAACTCTTACGATCAATCTTGGATCCCGAGACGACTCACACACTCTATGATGGACAATGGATGATGGTGGTGGATGATGGTGTTGTGATGGTGGTGGGTGGTGGATGAAGTGTGAGAGAGGTGGTGTGCCAAGGGATGAGATGAAATGAATCCAAGCACTCCTATTTATAGGCTGAACAGAGAGCTGGACACGGCCCCGTGCCCGTCTGACACTCTCTCTCCTCATTAATTGTAATTCGCAATTACAATAAATGCGTCTGCTGTACTTTCAACACGCCCCCGTGTCCGCTGAGCACGGCCCGTGGTGGGCAATAGAAGCTTCTATAGGTTTGTCTTTTCTGCTGCTTCTTGGGCACGGCCCCGTGCTGGCTGAGCACGGGGCGTGTTCAGCCTTCTGTTTTCTCTATTTTGCTTTGGAAGGTGCCGTTGAGGGTTCGGGCAATCCACTAATGTTCCTTTTCTTGTATTTATGTTGGATTTAGCTGTCTTTTTGCTTCTTTTGCGTTTTTGAGCTCATTTAATCCTGAAAATACAAAAGGAAGACAAAAACACTCTTTTTCCAATATTAGTACTAAAAAAGGGTTAGTTTTATGCCTCATTTGATGTAATTTATATGTTGCATTTTACACACATCAGGTATCCTTTTAACCATGATTTACATAAGTCAACACTTGACAATTTTTCCAAATTTCCAATTTTATTGTTTTCACGTTCACAAGTATCGAAATAACAAGCATTCTACATAAGTGTGTAAATTACACTTACCTTGCATCCGGGCTACGCTTTTTCTTCAATGCTTGACTCGTTTGACCCGCTTTCACTCCAAGCTTCACCTAGCTTGTTTAAGCGCCAACTATTGTTCATCATTTACAAGGTGGTTAGATTAGTCATTAACAATCACGACTATACCACTTTACTTATTTTCTTAGCCGAAACCACTTATTCGACTTCATCACTAGTTAGTTTGACTTTCTAAAGTCAACTACATTTAATCATATAATATGCACAATTAAGGCAAAACAACATTATGATTAGAACCCGTTTTATCCCATATCTCATGTAATTAGTCAAGCTTGTCAATTACGCGTTTCACTTGAATTTCAACACTTTACTTCTCATTTAGGCATTTTAACAAACACCTAATGGGCATCATTCTACACTTTTGCTAACTAGTCCGTAATTAGTCATTTTTAGCAAGATTAACATCAAATTTCAACCCTCAATATCTAGTGTTCATGAACTACATCAAGAACTTATATCATAACAATCAATATTCATCAAATTAACATTCCAATCCGAGTGTTCATCATAACATACAAGAACCCATTTAGCACATAATAGGGTAATTATCAAATCCCTAGTTTTGACAACAATTCATCAAATTTTCTACTAGGGTTTGTTTCTAAACCAAGATATAATCATAATAACACTCATAGAATCAATATTCATTCCAGAATTTCGATTATGATTATTCATCATAATCTCAAAGTATCACTAAATCATGATTTTTAACATACCTTGTAATCCCCATGACTAGGTGATCACGAATCTGTGTTCATGCAATGATTTGGCTCTTGATTTGGGCTTCAATTTGAGAGATTCTTGAGGGATTAGGGTTTTGAACAAGAGAGCCCTTCTTGTCTCTGGTTGAAGTCGCAGACACACACACACGTATGTGTGTGTGTTTTGTTTATTAATTTGTTTAATTGAAACTTTAATTCAATTGTCCATGTCTAGTCCCTTCACTTTACACAAGTTATTTAAAGGGGTATCTTAACCACATTAGTTCTATTTTGTCAAGACATTAACTAACTAGGTTAATACTCCTAGTTACTTGGTGGGTCCCGGGAGTTATAATCCGTTTTATTTTAAGTCCCATTAACTCGGGCTCTTATAAAACTCGATTCCTTAAAACGTTGCTTTGCTTGTATTTAATATTAGGATTTCTTATTTAATTCCAAATATTTACCGGGTTATTTTTATTACTAACGGTACTTTACCCGTCTTTTAGTATTAACGGAGTTTGATTACCAAATCCGTTTTCGGGGTGTTACAGTTTATATGAAGTTAAGGTCAAACAAACAAGTTATGTTGAAAAATGCATGAACGGGTCATGATACGGTAAAAGGGTAACGAGTCGAAGGCTTAACAGTCATAAATTTCGGTAGACCAAATATTGGATTTTTACTCCATGTGATGGAGAATTAAATTACGATCACGTAGGAAAAAGAATCGGGTAAAACGGACCAAAAACGAGAGAGTTATGCTCGTTTCCGTAAAGTCGAGTGGTGCTGGGAATACGCAGCAAACAGCTGCAACTTTTCTGGAAAAACAGGGGGGTCGCGTCACGCGACGGGCCGTCGGGCGATGCGACGGGTGCAATGTTTGGCGAAATTGTTTTTTTTGTCCTATTTGGTATCGGGAACTCGTTTAAAGGCGTTTTAAGCTACGCACGCCTAATTTAACTTACGTTTATATGATCTTAAGGGTATGCACGTATGTGGATAGGTACGTATGTATGTTTATAAGGATGTGATCAAGTATGTGGATATATGAGGGTATGTATGAGAGTAGACATGTATGAGTTTGGTATATTGCATGCATGGATGTATGTATGTATATATGTGTAATGTCATGAACGTACGTAGTGATATAGGTATGTGTATATGTAGATAAGTATAGAATGATGGAGATGTATTGATATGTAGGTATGCATGTAGGTTGGCACTTATGTGGGTACGTAAGTCTTTCAGTATGATTAAGTTTTTACGTTGTGATTCGTGTACCTGGAGTTTTAGTTGTAATGCAGGTACTCTATCGAAGACTCACCAGAGGTGAGGTACAAAGAGGGAACGTTTAATGTAAAGGAATAACGGAATGGAAATAATCCAAGGCTAAGTATCATTTATATTGATAACATATTAATGTTTTGTATGTATTTGGTGAGTGCAGGTTATTCGAGCCAGATTAGTATATTGAAGAGAGGCGATGAAGGATCGAGTCACAACATAGACTGTACGGGAGTGTTTGAGTACGTAATTGAGTGAAACTAAGTTATGTTTTCTTATTGTAAATAAGTTCAATAAATGTATTTATTGTAAAAGAGTTAACTTTAAAAATGAATTTAAGTACGTCAAGATGTTTATAACGAAAGAAATTTTATGGTACGAATTTCCGCTGCGACTTTTGTCAAATACGAATTAGGGTCTTACACGTACCTTTTTTTAAGACAACTATGTTTAACCATTATCCATTAAAGTGTTTCTGTAGCGCATATCTCCCAAATTCAATGGGCTTCCGCTCAAAGGCTCTTATCATCGACACTCCATCCTTTTAGGCATAGTGGTTTGGTCTTGTTCATTTACAACTTACAAGATCCCTCTCGACAACCCGCTATATCAGGTTGTCTAGATAATGAGTCCCTTGTGCTCGTGAAGAGTCTTGACAGCAAATAATTAAGTTACTCATGTATACTTCAGCTATTGATTCTTAATGTTTTGTTGTTTCATGAAAAAAAAGCTTATAATGTTATGGTAAAAAGAAAAAGAAAAAAAGATGGCCAAACGTATATTACTAGAGCTAAACCAGAGAGGGAATTTTGCTAGAATACATGTTACTTAATATGTTTGATATTTTGTAGCTACAAGGAGAAATGGTACTAAAATTATGAAATTACATGAGAAACACGTGTAAGAAAAATTAAAAAGAAAATAAAAACTCTAGAATTTTATATTAGCATAATGTCTAGAGCTTCAATGTCACATTTATTGTTCTCACACGTTCAGCGACATAAATTACGCCTAACTAGTGTAACGTGTAAACTTATACATACATTATACCAAAACAGAACCGTTCATAATATATAAGGCCGGAGGGTATGGAGGCGCCACCAGGGCCACCTCATCCCCTATAGCGCCTCGAGGCGCCATCGTCCCACACCCACAAAATTAACTCGGGGATATATTGATGAGGCTCCATCATGTTAACGAGCTTCAATCGCGAAGAACGAGGAGGGATTAGTTAAAGGAGGGGCGCTATAGTGTGAAGGGGCTTTATCCTACACCCTGCAACTTAAGAGGAGGGGTCTTAAAGCCCTTGTGTGACGTGGCGTTGATAAAGCCCCTCCCACACCCTCCAGCCTAAATAATGTAACATGTGTGAAGTAATCCATATGTTATTTTTTTTTAATGACAAATTTGAATCACTGACGGACCACTGGAATATTATCGTGCCACCAGCGGGCGGAACCACCCGATCATATCCATCTCCACTAGGCATAATGTCTTATACACCAATTCTGAAGGAAACCCAATAAATATGGGAAAACCTCCCTTGTGAAAATCGAACCCAAAACCTATTGGTCACAAAGTCTTATTCCACCGCTAAGATACCATTAGGCTTTAAATCCATATGTTATTAAACTATCTTTTCTCTAGGTTTTGGGATGAGTCACTTTTGTACTTTAAAGGTTGTTAGTTGTTGGGATATATGTGCACAAAACAGAAGAGCATATTCTCTTGTTATATTTGTAAGGCTACACGGAATATATAGCTTACCCCTCCATCTCAGTTCTTCCCTTCCCTACAATTTCATGCACGCCATTGCTTATCCGTGATTGCAATATGATAAATAAAGGGGTCTTTTATTTCCACATCCCCTATAATCTTATTTTCACATCCCTATATCTATACGGGCCGTATAGAATGTTTATGCACAGAATTTTATGCGGTAGAATATTTTTTTTTGTTTTTATATGTATACGGGACGTATAGTTATAAACTGGCCGTATACATATTTGCATAATTTTGTTTCGAAGGTTTGCCAAGGGTTTTTAGTTTTGGAATATGTATACGGGCCGTATAATGTTATACGGCCCGTATAGCTCGTATAGAAAAGTTAACTTTTTTGTTGCAATCAGGAAACCGTTTAATAAATTTTTGTATTTAAAATAGTGTTGTATATATCGGATTATGTTACGAGTTTGTAGTTAAACGTATTTATTATGTTTAATAAGTTTCCTCTTTGTAAAACGATAAATATGTATAGAAAAGTTAATTTTTTGTTGCAATCGGGAAACCGTTTAATAAGTTTTATAAATTTTAAAATAGTATTGTATATATCGGATTATGTTACGAGTTTGTAGTTAAACGTATTTATTATGTTTAATAAGTTTTCTCTTTGTAAAACGATAAATATGTATAGAAAAGTTAATTTTTGTTGCAATCGGGAAACCATTTAATAAGTTTTATAAATTTTAAAATAGTATTGTATATATCGGATTATGTTACGAGTTTCTAGTTAAACGTATTTATAATGTTTAGTAAGTTTCCACTATGTAAAACGATAAATATGTGATATGATTATGATAAACTATGACAACAATTATTAAACAAACAACATAACATCTAAACAAAAGATTAATATTTATAATGTTTTACATCTAAAAAAAAGATAAACTTTTACAAAGTTTCAAACGTAAAATAACAAAAAAATAATAATACAATAAGCAGCTACGGCGGTGGTGGTGGTGGTGGTGGTGGTGCAGCGCCAGCTCGTGGAGGTAGGGGCGCGGCAGAATGCATAGCCACAATCGCCTCGACCATCCACTGTACATCCTCTCTCACTGCAGCTAAGTCCCCTCTGACTGCAGCTAAATCCCCTCTGACTGCAGCTACAGCCGACTCGACCTGAACGAGTCTCTCCTCCACCCCCGGTGGAGGCATCACACGCTGTCTCACGCTGCGTCGAACGTACGGGCGATCACCCCGTAACTCCTCCTCAACTACCTGTGATCGATCGGCAGTATGAGCGACCCCCTCTCCGTCGCCTCCCTTTCCCACGCCCTCGCCCTCGTCTCCCTCTCCCTCGTCTCCCTCCTCATCACCACCCTCTCCACGGGGTCCCTCACCCACACCATAAGCCCAAACCAGCTGCCCTCCCTCGACCTCGCGAGCCAAACCCATCGATAGGGCTGTGTCCCTCCCAACCCTGTCAAGCTGGCGTGTCTGCGTCATATCACTTGCCACCTGCGGGGACAGGAGGCGCAAGTAACCCTTCGCCAGACGGGTGACGAAGGCCCCACAGCTGATGTGGGAAGAGGTTCGCTTAAAAGTGTACTCGGCGAGATATGCGGCCAACTTGTACGCCAAGTTGGCCCTCTCGCCGGTAAGTAAGTCGTGCAAGAAGAATAGGTCACTTTGGGTGACCCATTCCCTGCTATCATGACGACCGGCGATCGTCACGGCGATACACCGATGTAGGTATCGGTGTAACGGGTCGTAAAGATCAGTCGCCCGTGCCTTCGGGGATCGCTGATTCGGTTTCGCGAACTCCCCGAACCCAATACTCCTCCAATACGGCCACAACACGTCAGTGGACGTGCTGACTGGCGCATCAAAAAATGCGCGTGACCTTGAGTCATCCTGTGAGTACAGACCCAAGGCAACATCGAACTGAGGAAGTGTCATCCTCTGAGTGTTGCCGCAAATAGTAAAAGTTACGGCGTCTGTCGTAAAAAAATGCTGAAAACCCCCTCCCCGGGTGTCCGTAAATGTAAAGGTAGATAAAAACTCTAAAGTAATCTCCCTGTGGGCCCGCTCTGCGGCGGCATCAAATAAGCGGTCCCACGGGGAGTTAGCTGGCATGAGCTCCCGGACCCGACCGATCGCTCCAATATCTGTCAAAAACTGAAAATCTATGGTCCGAGGCGCATCCAGCACCATCTCCCGTAATTTGCCCAAAACCCTATAAGCAACCGTACCTCGGGGGATATCTCTAACAAACTGCCCCGTCTCAGTAAAATCGGGCACAACCTCCTCCTCCTGTCCACGTCCACGTCCACGTCCCCGTCCGCGTCCACGGTCCCGACCCTGACCTCGACTTCTACGGGCCGCACCAGCTGCTGATGACTCAGCCATATCGACTGTAACAAATAACAATTACAACTTAGCAATCACTATACGATTATCGTTAACGTATTATACGAATACTGTTCTTGTATACGAACGTACTGTACATATGATATACGCTCGTACAATGTTTGAAGATTCAACAAGGATACGACCGTATACATTATATACGAGCGTATAATGTTTGAATATTCAAACGTTATACGACCGTTTATAAATATACGAGCGTATAATGTTTGAATATTCAAACATTATACGAGCGTATATAATGTATACGATCGTATAACCTTTGATTATTCAGGTGTATACGGTCGTATAAATTTTATACGATCGTATATTTTTTGAATATTCAAACATTATACGATCGTATACAATTTATACGACCGTATACACATAATAATCATTTACAATTTCCTGTTTCAATTTTTTTTTTCAAATTGAATTATACAACCGTAATCGTTACGCCTATCTACGCTTTACTATACAAGACCATAATCTAACATGTTACGTAATTTAAAAGTTCACTATACGAAAACGTACCGTATAGGAAGAACGAGAAGAAAACGCCAAAAACGCCGAAGAACGCTGTCCAAGAACGATCCGAGAGAATTTTTGGTGGAATGTTGAAGCCGTATGGTGGAAATGAGGTGGATTTAATACGGCCCGTATCAACCATGTGAGAATAAGATGATACCATGTGAATTTAATAGGACCCTAAATAAAAGGGTGTTTTTGGTGGGGCCCTTGAACATGGCAATTTGACAACGGGTTCTTTTAAAAAAATGTTTTAAAATACACGACATATTCTCTTGTTATGTCTGTAACGCTACACGGCATATATCGTTTACCCCTCCATCTGAGTGAATAAATTTTAACCATTTATTTATATCATTAAATTGTAAAATACACTAGTTTATTTTTGTCATCAAATCCTGACCATTGATTTACACTTATGTATACATTTGTGTATTGATAGTCAAGGGCTACGCTTAGTTCACTAGTGTTCACAATCAAGGGGGTTGTTCACTAATGAACTTAACCCTATACACACACACATACTAACTAAGGAGCTGTTTGTTTAGCTCTTAATGAGACTCTTAATGGTTCAGACCTCTTACTGGTTCTCAGACATCTTACTAGTTCAACACTTACCCATTCAGAAGTTGTCAAATAGCCCCTTACTCAATCATATATTTTTACACACAACATACCACTCTCACTACCTAAATTTTATACAAATATCATCTCTCACAACCCACTACCATCATGTTTCCATTCAACATAGATCTATATGTGTTTGATCCGAACCACCCACATTACATAAACACTCAAGACAACCTATGGACTGTCAACACCAATAACGGCCAAGGTAAACACCAACCACTACCGACCAAAAACTCACCACGACGGGACATGCAATCCCTACAAAGTCGACAAACACCCCCATCCATTCAAATGCCTAGTTATTTCATGTATCCCCTATTTGTCTAATACGTGTCTCAACCTTTGTCTCATATCAACTATTATTTATTGTATAATTGCCGGGTTGATGTATTTATAGGAATTTATTGTATAACTGCCGGGTTGATGTATTTATAGGAATATAGAGAAAAGAATTCAAAGGGGCTTAACAAAAACTACATCATGTCGTATACGTAATGTCACTTATCAAAAATAAACATGATGAAAGTGAGATGTTGGGACCAAATAAGTGCAAATAGAACTATTTTGGACCAAAAAAGCATTTTTGAAACCTCTGGTCTGCATTCGTAATTTCCCTTTAAACACGTGTATTGAATTATTATTTATTATTATTATTAAATTAAATTTTGCATGTTAGACGCTTTCGCAGTTGATTTAGTCACTGCTTATTACACTCCTATGTATTTTGTCTTTTTTTTATATATACTATTCTACCATCTATATCTTTAGCAATATGTTAAATACATTTATTAAAAATATTTACTAGCATCTACAATTTATATGATAATTACAGCAGTTTAAATAAATTTACAAATCTAGATGATAATACATCAATCTAAATAAATTAAGATGATAACTTATCATCATCTTAAAATTTAAAAAGGTAAAGTAATAATAATATAATTATTACGAAGTTATCGCAATTGTATCCTAATTTACCGATTCAATGCACATAATATGATCCTACAAGTCAACTCAAATCGAAATCACACCATTCCATTCCTCCCTCACACCATCTCTGTGAAATCTAATCTCAACGGCTTAACTGTTGCCACCCTCCACTTTAATTGTTTATAAATACCACATACTCCTCCCTATTTTCTCCTCAAACACTCTTTCCATTCTTCACCACTCCATCCCACCCTCACTATTTCCTGTAGCCATTATGGGAACCCAAGCTCAACCTGATCAATATTTCGTCGACAACAACACTAATGGCGACAAGGTTCGGTTCTTTATTATCTTAATGTGTGTTTTATGTTTTCTGTTTTTATCCGTTGTGTGATGGTATTGAATTTACGTTTATTTTGATTGGTCAATTGATCCGTGTGGGGTGGGGTTGGGTCCATTGGCAGCAGTGGCGGACTCAGGAATCGGGTTCCTATGTACAGGTTTTCACTAAAAAAATCTATACAGTCTGTATAGGTTATCACTAAAAATTTCAAATCGAGTGGGTTCCTAGGAACCCGATAAATAAAGTTAGATCCGCCTCTGATTGGGGTCATTGGAGTTAAGGGTGGGATGTTAGGGGTTTGAACCTCGGCGGCAACATTTACTTACAAAATATATTGATGCTTGTGATTTAGAAAACGTAATTAGTTATAATCGGTTATGATTAACTGATAGCCATTGCACGAGATCTGTATTTGTTGTTTGATTTTTATGATTTAAATTTGTACGTCTGTTCATGAAGCCATCAGTTCAGTTATCAGATCCGAATCTTCTCCAAAAGTCTAGGAGGCTTGTGACTTATTATTTTTTCTGTTATTTTTATTATTATTTTATAGAGGGGGTAAAGTGAGCGTAATCTGTAAGTTTGTGTACCAAAATGGCACAGACTTAATCGGCATGGGTTTATAAGAAGACATATTTCTATTTCGGGTAATATTGATTGAATACACAATTAATATTGTTTTGTTAAATCAGGAAAAATAATAATTTTGTTTGTTTTTCTTTCTAAATTAGATATATAATATTAAATGTGAAGCTCTTAGTATACTGTTTATTTTTTATTTTTATTTAAGAAAAAAATATACTGTTTATTTTGATTTTTGGGTTGAGAATGAAACCAAACTTATTTAGTATTTGACGTGATGGTTGATGAAGCGAAGGGGATAAAATAATTATGTTAAATAAATGAAAAATATTTTTATAGGCGTAACCACACATATTGAATCTATTAGTATTTATAACCCATTAAAGAATTCAATTCTTCATGCTAATCTTTTAAGGCTCAATAAACAGCAGTATTTATAAGATTCTTAAAACGCTTCCTAGGTTAAATTTTGCTTTTCGCATCATCATCATCATCATCATACTCAGTATATCCCACCAATAGCAAAGCTAAGGTAGGGTCTGAGGAGGGTGAGATGTAGACAGCCTTACCTCTACCCCGTAGGAATAGAGAGGCTGCTTCCAATGAGACCCCCGGCTCGATTGTGGTTTTGCATCAAGCCTTGGACATAAGGCACATAACACTCAGCAATTGAGACAAACGCCGATTAGTGCATGCACCCCCTTGTCTTTTGGCTATCAACGCCACCACATGATAACACTCAGCAATTGATACAAACGCCGATTAGTGCATGCACCCACTAACATGCTTTTCGCATGTTAGTACAAATTTATTAAAATACCTTCATGATCAAAGAATAAAAACTCGTGACTTTTTGGTTATTCCTAAAAAGTTTTTTATGATTGGTTATTATTATTTTAAAATTTATTGTGAGTTAATGTTATTATATTATTTTAAGTTTTAAATAAAGTCGGTCTACGCCTCCAATTTGAAATTCAAATATTTACCATGCATTTTTTATATAACCTTTAATTCCTTTCAATGACACTTAGAAACCCTACTAATACTTGCTTGTTCGATGGGAATCGAACACAAACTCGAAATTGATGGGCAAGCCCATGAAATATTCGAGACGGGTATTCGGGTATGGAATATGTAACAATTCATTTACAGTGGCGGATGTAGCTTATACCAGGGGGCAACGCCCGCTACGGCTTGGCGCGGAAAAATTTGGAAAAATTAGTGTAAATTTCGGAAAAATTTGACGTTTTTTCGATTTCGTTACGGCTTATTTATAAAACGTTACGGCTACGATCCGTTTCTAGATCCGCCACTGCATTTATCATAGTCTAGTAATAGTTTATTTTAGCAGTTTCATATCGTGAAAAGTAAACTTTTCTTTTAAAACATGCATTAATTATATCATTTATTAATTTTTGTTATGTGAGGCATTATTATCTTTTGGAATTTATATTATCATGAATTTTAAATATTTTAGATATTTCAAACCATTGACCGGATAATGATATGTTTGTAGTTTATCATATATTAATTCGTTGCAGTTGTTATAAACATAAAGTTATATAAAAAATAAAATGTTAACAAACTAACAGGTTTACCTGATACCTGACTGGTAATTACCCCCGACATCTACCCGTCGAGTATTGGGCACACGTTCAGTATAGGAGTGCGATTGTGACAGGAATTACCAAACCATACCATTTGACATCCCTGCATTTAGCTTGTTTTTATCATGTACTTGTGTTAATGGATTTTCATGCATATAAACAGGTTGACACCAGAACTGAAAGAGAGAAACAAATAGATGAATGGCTTCCCATCACTTCCTCAAGGAATGCAAAATGGTGGTACTCTGCATTCCACAACGTTACCGCCATGGTTGGAGCCGGAGTTCTTGGTCTCCCTTATGCTCTAGCCCATCTTGGATGGTAAGTTGTTCTCCCTTTAATTAATCCCCTTTGGAAACTAAGCCAGATGTATGAACCATTTGAAATTCTTGAATTGTAGGGGCCCTGGATTAACGGTACTATTCGGATCCTGGATTGTAACCGTATACACATTATGGCAAATGGTTGAGATGCATGAAACCATTCCCGGAAAACGCTTTGACAGATACCATGAGCTAGGCCAGCATGCTTTTGGGAAAAAACTTGGTCTGTTTATAATAGTTCCACAGCAGCTGATTGTTGAAGTTGGTTGCGACATCGTGTATATGGTCACTGGTGGTCAATCCCTCAAGAAGGTTCATGAATTGCTTTGTGATGACTGCACCAGCCTTCGGCTCACTTACTGGATCATGATCTTCGCTTCTGTCCACTTTTTACTTTCTCATTGCCCCAACTTCAATTCCATCACCATTATCTCTTTGGCTGCAGCAGTTATGTCCATCAGGTACTTTACACAGTTACACGCGTGCACGCAATATATAATAGTAGTCGCTATTTATACGTTGTATAGTGCATATAAAAACTAGACAAAAACACAAACTAATATACCTTTTATAAGTAATTAAATGGGTTGGTACCGAGTTCATCCCTATGTTACAAAAAATGTGCAAATTGACACAAGTTGTACGTTGCAGTTACTCTACAATCGCATGGGTGGCTTCAGTGGACAGGGGTGTGCAACCAGGCATCGATTACAGCATAGGATACAAAGAAACTACCCAAGCGGGGACAGTATTAAGCTTCTTTAATGGACTGGGTGCAATGGCTTTTGCGTACGCGGGTCACAATGTAGTGTTGGAAATTCAAGCCACCATTCCTTCAACGCCAGAAAAGCCTTCAAAGGGACCCATGTGGAAAGGAGTGGTTGTTGCCTACATAGTGGTGGCCATATGCTACTTCCCTGTTGCCATTTCTGGGTATTGGGCATATGGAAACCGCGTCTCGGATAATGTCTTGATCTCTTTAGAGAAGCCCGTGTGGCTCATTGCAGCGGCAAATGTGTTTGTGGTGATTCATGTTATCGGAAGCTATCAGGTTAAGATTTTATATCTCCGCTACATTAAAACAAGTATCTTTTTACAGTACAAATCAGACGACTTTCACTAACTCATAATATTTTGGATTCACCATTTTTTATATTTTTTACCACATTACCAATCATTTTTTGATTGTTTTTTAATCTGAATTTGCATCTATTTGTTTTCCAGGTTTATGCAATGCCAGTATTTGATATGATAGAAACCCTGCTGGTCAAGAAAATGAACTTCAAACCGACTTTTATGCTTCGCTTCATCACTAGGAACCTATATGTTGGTAAGTGAAAATTTATTTTAATGATTCTTTCATCATTTTAACTTGTATTTTACTAAACTACTGCTCTGGTTGCAGCATTTACAATGATGTTTGGCATTTGTGTCCCATTTTTTGGTGGACTTCTAGGATTCTTCGGAGGATTCGCCTTCGCCCCAACAACATATTTCGTAAGCAACATTTTATTTAGATATTAAAAAAATATACAACTTTTACAATCAAGTAGTTACTTTTTTTTTTTTGACGAAAGTGTTTAAGGTCAATCTGACCCGACCCATGTTGATGTGTTACTCACTTACACGCTTCTAACTTCGATCTTTATGATGCAGATACCTTGCGTCTGTTGGCTTATAATCCATAAACCAAAGGTTGGGAGCTTATCCTGGATTATTAATTGGGTATGTAACCATATCATCACCAAACACATTATACGATTTAATGTTTGATAATTGTGTTCACTGACACTAGTTTTGTGTTTACAGATATGCATTATATTGGGAGTTTGTTTGATGGTGGTGTCGCCTATAGGGGGATTAAGGCAGATCATTCTTGATGCCAAACATTATAAATCTTTTAGTTAAGTTTGAGATCTTAGTAGATCACACAGGCTGAGGTTTCGTACCAGTTTTAAAAAAGTCGAAGTAGCCTGTGGTGATATGATCTCTTTAATTATTTTAAGGCGTTACGACGTTTAGATTAGAAATTATGGGATTTCAAAGCGTTTCCTTTTGTTACGATGTTTAGATTAGAATTTATGGGATTTCAAAGCGTTTCCTTTTGTTCATTTTTACTTCCAAAGTGAGGTTATTTGTGTGCATTTTGGGTTTAATGTTAGATATATCGTGTTCGTTTCTACAAATTCGTAAGATTGAGTTGGTTGGCAAATCCTACATCACTGCTCCAAAGTAGAGATGTTGGGTCATTCCACATAAGGATTGTCCGGCCGGCTTCATATGCCATCAACGTGTTTTGTGTGCACTGATGATTCTTCTTCTGTATGGTTTTGTTTCGCTACGTCAATCATCTTCATAACTTGAAGAAATCATCATTGTTAAGTTCATTGATATCAGCCATCTAAAGCATAAAATTAATAATGTTATTCAGAAGATAAACTTCAAAATCTGTACTTAATTTATGTTTCCCTTTCTCAGACATCACCAAATTAGTATCTTCATGAACATTAAGTTAAAATCTTTGCTCAAAATGATAGATTGGTTAAAGAGAATATATGTCATGACATGAACATCAATACCGGGTGGGTTATTAGCAAATGTAAGCCAACAAGGAAGTCGAGTGGGCTTTCATATATGCCTAAATCAAGTATTGTTCCTAAATAAATACATGTGATTCTTTCTTGATTACATCATAGTTAATTAGTAATTGAGAATACTGAATTCAATAATATTAACTGGTTTATTGATCATCCAACCATGCTTATGATGTAAGATCAACTTCTTCTACAAAGTTTCCTTAATTGATTCTATGCATTCAGACTTGCAGTAAGTTTTTTTTGTACATGTAACATGTTTTCTCTGCAAATGGCAGATTTGTTAAGGGATGATGCAAAGCTCAGATTGATCCAATTCTTCCTGGGAGTTTCCATAATCATAATAAGTATGGGTTTAACTAGATAAACAAAACGAACAGTATGGATTAACTAGTTGCAACTCTTCTTTTTCCAAAATTATCTCATGTCTGAGCCCATGAATATTTTTGGTTGTTTCCTGTTTGAAATATGTGTATCGCTAGCATCTAATACATGTATATTATATTATATTATATATAATATAATATAATAAACTAGGTTATAACCCCGTGTATTACACGGGATGAATAAATAAATTTTATATACTAAATAATAAAACAATATATCTTTCAAACCTCATTTAATCCACGGGTTGAATAAATATAATTTTATATATTAAAGAGAAAAATGCCCGGATAGTCCCTGTGGTTTCGCCTTTTTTCACCTATAGTCCCTAACTTTCTAAAACTACTTGAATAGTCCCCAAGTTTTCGACTTTTGTTCTCGGATAGTCCCTGGCGCGGATGGAGGTTAGTTTTCTCAGTTAAGTGGGTGTTGAAATGACCAAAATGCCCTTTCCTTAAAAGGCCAAACCATAGGGACTATCCGGGCATCTTCTCTTTATAAAACCCATCCACCCTTCATCTTCAACATTAAGAAACCCTAATACCCACACCCTGCTTCTCTTTAAATCCATTACCACTAATCGGACATCTGATCAGATTCTAGGTCGTCGTTGAGATCATTTGAAAATTGTCACAGATCAACGCAGTGGGGATGCTGAATCTTTACAAATATGAAAATCATTACACATCAATGACGATGGGGATGCTGAATCGGACCATTTTGAACATGGGGAGGCCGGTGGCGCTACTTTGAACATGGCAGTGATGGTGGTTCTTTGATAACTTGATAATGATGGGGATAAGGATTCTGTAAAACGATGGGGGTGTAGTGTGAACTAACAGGTGAGTTGTAGGAGAAACTGAAAGGTGATAGTGGATGGTGGTCGCCGGCCGGCAAGACACCCCAAACTCCTCCCCTCGTCGACAAAACGGACCACCACCGTCCGGTGGTGGTGAGCGATGGCTGTGGAACCAGAGAGACAGAGAGGAAGAGAGAGAGAGAGACAGAGGAGAGGGAGAGAGATGGCGGAGGTTGGTGAGTGGCGGCGGGTCGCGGCGGTGGTGACGTCGATGGCGGATGAAGAAAATTGCGACCCCCCCCTCGCTGCGGCGCCGCTGGAAGTGGTGGCGGCAGAAATCGGAAGCTCCGGCAGTGGTGATCGGGTAAATCTTCAACAACATCCTCTGTTTCTAATTTCTTTTCTTTCGGATCACATCTTTACGACAGTGGTGATCGAGTCCTTTGTTTTGATCAGTTGTTGTTGCAGGTTGTTTGAGATAAGTGAAAAAAGAATTGTTTCAAATCAAATTTTGGTCTGTTTCGCTGTACCGTGTGTGCACTTCGGACATTTATCATTGAATTCGAACTGATTTCACAAACACAATCGGACCAAGAACTGAGTACTTTGTTTGAAACATATTACTGATAGAAATCGATGTGTGTGGCTGGGTTGAATTGATAGTTGCAGCTGGTTATAATGAAAGGAAATACGATTTTTATGATAGTTGTAGTGTGGTAAAAAAAATATAATAGAAGCCAGATAAGGTTTCTTGGAAGCCGGAGGCACTGGATGACCGGCAACCGGCGATGGTGGAGGGTGGAGGAGGGTGATGGTGGGTGGAGGTTGAAGATGAAGTGTGGTGGTGGGGTTTTATAAATAAAAATGAAAAAGGTGCCCGGATAGTCCCTATGGTTTGTCCTTTTAAGGAAAGGGTATTTTTGTCATTTCACATCATTTTAACACAGAAAAGCAACTGAAGTTAGACCCAGGGACTATCCGAGAACAAAAGTCGAAAACTTGGGGACTATTCAAGTAGTTTTAGAAAGTTAGGGACTATAGGTGAAAAAAGGCGAAACCACAGGGACTATCCGGGCATTTTTCTCTATATTAAACAATAAAAAGTTATATCTATAAGAACCAGATTGTACGGGTTGAATAAATGTAGTTTTATATACCAAATAAAAAAGTTATATATTTAAAACCACGTGTATTACACGGGTTGAATAAATGTAATATTGTTTACCAAATAATAAAAAAAATTACATCTTTATAAATATGCGAATTACACGGTGTGAATAAGTGTAATTTTCTGTACTAAATAACAAAAAAATATATATATCCTTAAAAAACCTCGTGTATTGTACGAATTAAATAAATCTAATTTTATATATCAAATAATAAAAAATTATATCTTAAAAAACCTCATGTATTACATGGGTCGAGTAAATGTAACTTTGTATAGTGAAAATAAAAATATTTAATATATTAATACAAAGTTTGCTTTTCGTGATAAAATAGATTATTCTGTTGTTGCAAAATTTGTTAACGAAGTCTCAATAAATTTAACCCTTTATTTAAAACTCCGTAAATGTATAAATGATAAATAATATTAGTTATTTTTATTTTAAGTTTCATAAAATCTATTTGATACCAAACTAAACAAAACGTTCAAATATAATTAATTCAAATAAATAATATTATAAATGAGAAGGAGATTAAACTAAATAATAATTATCCATATGATATTAAACTAATAATATTTAGTAGAAGGGTTATCTATAATATAAGATATTAAACTAAATAATATTAAACTAAAATAATAATTATCTATAAGAGATGGTCTAATATGATGACAAGTGTCCTAAAAGTGGTTTCTTTTATTATATAGTATAGATTTAATTTAATTTAATAACATACTTGGCAAGTTACATCAAAACAGAATGTAGACGGGCAACAAGTTGCGCTGCCACCCCTTTCTGAATTGCAAACACTAATCTACCAAAGACAAAACTCTGCCCCCCTGAGGGCTAAGGCTGAACAATTGCTATGGATGACCCGTTGGACACAAGTTATTGTAACGCCCTAACACGTTTTAACCAAATTTATCGCAGCGGAAATTACATATTTAAAATTTCTTTTATTAATTTCATTCATTCACATTAAATACTTTAATCCCTTCTATAATTTAAGTAAAACCTGACATAGTTGTGTCATATTGCGTAACAAGTTGCCATATCATCTTATCAAACTAATTTCCCACTTGTAATCCATTCAAAACACATTCCTTACACAAATCTATTATCTAATACATCATCATCACATTCTACATACATTTATTTATTATTAGCATACAATCTCACCTATCATTTTCTCCTAAGCATTTCATCAAACACTTGGTGTGCGTATCCTTAACAAAGCATAAGGTACAAGTGTTTTATTCATATTTTCCCTAGTAGCCTTCACAACTCTTTTTATCAATCAAAATCACATCATAAAATCATCCTATAACATGGTAATTCATCAATTATCTTTATACTCAAACTTTCATCTATCACAACTACTCAATTTATAGAATTGCAAGATCACCACATCACTAGGTTAAATGGGTTTTACTTCAAACTTTCAATATAAACGAATTGAGGCATAGAACATCTTCTAAATGATAATTCTAAAGTATATACAAGCTTAATTTCATACTAATTCACATATTGATCAAAACCCATAATCACTAAATAGCATCAATTCACAAAATCTGACTTACCCTATGTAGGAAACTCTTAGATAGTTGAGAATTCGCTCACATGCATTCGAATTAGGGCCAGAAACTCATTCAATTGCTTGTGATTTGAGGAGCTAGGGCAAGAAGAAGGGTTTTTCCCCTTCCTGGTCATTCCCCTGCGTCGCCCCCACACTCCACCCATATAAAATCCTTTAATTTCTTATTTATTTGCTAATTTTACACATTCAGTCCCTTGGGATTAATCATGTTATAATTCTAGTACAATTTTACTAGCATTCTAAACTTCCTTGTTTATTATAACCTAATAAATTTTATTTAAAACCTTTAAACATTCAAATAGTCTAATATTAGATTTTGGGGTGTTACAATTATGGTGATGATGTAACTTGTAAAATAATTATGTCATAGACACAAGTTATGTCTTATGTGTTTTTTGGGAAAACACGATTTCTGCTCACCCCTAACGAGAAGCGGAAGCATGTAATCCCTAATTTCCAATTAACCAATTGACTCCCCATTGTGAATTAACACCCATTGATGAAGCTTTGACTACTACATACGAATTATTATCACTAGCGGCTAGATTAACAAATAAGAAGGCTCTGCAGGTTTTATACACATACTTACTTACGTTTTTATTTTAGTTTGGGGAAATGGACTGTATCACCCTCAACTATGAAAAATTGGCCAATATCACGCTCAACTTTCAAGTTGGCTCCCACCACTCTCTACTCGACAACTTGGTGTCACTGTGACCCCTTCGTTAAAAAAACACTAACTGAGTTAGTTTTTTAAGCATATGTGGCATGCAGATGATGACTTGGAAGCATACGTGGACAGAGCCTCAATAAATACCCCCTTTCACTCTCTAATCAGTTGCATTTCATCAAAACCCAGTTCACCAGTTCACTGCGATGTTGGCGATCAAACCCTAGTTCCTTGATCATCGACGATTGCAGGCAAAATTCAGACTCCCAAGAGGTAAGGTTTATGTTAGGGTTGATTGCATTGTGATTTTACACACTGATTTAACTTATGGAGCGTATAGATGTTATGCTTTGGTACGGTGGTTGTCTTGATTTCTCTTTTGATCAACCTCAGTATATTGATGGTAATTCTAAGTTAATCAAAATGGATTTTGACCATATCGCATACTTTGAGTTAGTTGATTATGCACTGGAAACCAACGAGTATGAAAGTAGGGATTTTTATATGTATGGGATGGATGTGGATAATGGTGATTTTAAACTGTTTCGTGATGATAAAGATGTGTTGGAACTTGCAATGAAGGATAAAAATTGGAGTGAACCGTTCATTGAAGTCTTTGTTCAACATAGCCCAATTATGTCTGAACATAAGACCCACTACTGTTCCCAACCCAGTAAACCACAAGCCCAGTCCAGTTGCCAGTCCAGTACCCAGCCCATTAAACCTAAGTCTAGTTCCCAGCCCATTAAACGACAAGCCCAACCCAAAAAACTAGTACCCAAGCCCAGAAAAAAAGTAGTACACGTGAAAGTGGGTAGGGCATCTGGTAAAAGTTTTACAACTCCTGAAGTCCCTAGATCTGGAAGTACATCAGGTGTAGAACCAAGTGTTAAACAGGTTGTGGAAGAACCAGTACACGAGGCTTCATGGGCATTTGATATAGATAAGGAAACAAATCTTAAAAAGGTTGTGAAAGAACCAATAAAAGAGGTTGTACAGGAAGAAGTCTTTGTTCAAGATAGTGATAAAGAAGTTGATTTAGAACAAGACAGTGAAGACAGTGATTACAATGAAGAGTCCAGTTGTGATGATGATGAGGATTGTTATTCTGATGAGGATGAGGTTTTGGAAGAATTCGTTGGCTTAGATTCAGACAGAGAAGATTTTGAATGGAAACAGTCACAAGATGCAATTAAACAAGCTACCAAGGATGAAGAAGCAGCCACAAAGAAGATACTTGAAGAGTGTATCAAACATAATGAAAAAGAAGGTAATTTGCATGAATCTAATGATACAAGTTGTGCACATGTAGAGGGATACAGTAGTTATGAAGAATCAGATGGTGATATTGCCACACCAGGTGATAGTGAAGAAGATGATGTTCGAGGTAAAAAGTTTAGGGAAACTGCTCCTAGTGTAAGTGCACAAACTAACTGGAAAAAGTTTGTTTGGAAAGTTGGGACAAGGTTTGCTTCAAGGGATTCCTTTAAGGAGGCAGTTAGAAGATATGCCGTGTCTAATGGCATGAATCTTTTCATAGCAAAGAGTGATAGCAAACAAGAAGGTCGTGTAGTAGTCAAGTGTGTAGCAGGGTGTCCTTTCTATCTATTTTGTTCAATGCACACAGGGAAAGAGTGTTACATGATTAAAAGTGTGAAAAACCATCACACTTGCCAAAGAAACATGATAAAGAACAAGCAACTAACTACTAAGTTTATAGGTGATGAGTTCCTACCTTTATTTAAGGCCAAACCACACTGGTCTGCTAAGGAAATCATAACTGCTTTCAGACAAAAGTACAAGGTGATTATAAGTAAGTGGTTGGCTTATAAGGCTAAGAAAAGTGCACATAAGAAGTTTCATGGATCAGTGAGAGATCATTACAGTAAGATTGGTTCATATCTTAATGCATTAAGGAAAGCAAATCCATCATCAACTTTCAAGTTGGAAACTGCTCCACCAGGTTTCATTAATCTAGATCCAGAGGCCACATGTGAAGCATTCTTCAGACTGTTTGTATGTTTTGATGGTCTTAAAAAAGGGTTTCTAGCTGGATGCAGGAAGGTGTTGTGCTTAGATGGGTGTCTCTAGGTGGTTCTGCTCCAAAGAGACAGAAGAAGTCAACTAAAAAGGCAACACAACAGTCCACTCAAGAGGCAGCCCAGCAGTCCATTCAAGAGGCAACTCAGAAATCTACTCAAAAGGGAACCAACAAGTTAAGTCAAAAGGGAAAGAGAAAGACCAATCAAGGCTGAAGTTATATGTGATCTTTTGTGTTTGTGGCACTGTTATGTCTGACTTATTTAAGTAGGCAATGTTATGTATGACTCTAATATTTTGTCCAAAAACACCTTCTAGTAATGTGGGACCAGTTAAGTAGTCAATGTATGACTTTTCAGTGTTGTTTGACTTTTTCTGTGTTGTTTGACTTCTGTGTTGTTTGACTTTTGTTGTTGATTGAGTCACACATTGGTGTACATATTCCATTATGGTCATTGTGTACACTTTAATAGGTTGACTCAAACATTGATGACCATGCTTTCTGTTTGGTATGTTTTGGTCAGTCTGCAGTTTGGTTTAGTGATTCTGCAGTTTGGTTTGGTGATTCTGCTGTTTGGTTTGGTGATTCTGTTGTTTGGTTTAGTGATTCTGCACTTTGGCCAATTTTGATTCAACTTACAATTTGACAGCAGTTTGGTTTAGTGATTCTGCACTTTGGTCTGCTGTTTCTGCAAGTGCAGTTGCACTTTGGTTCAAAATTTGGCCAATTCTGCACCTAGTTACAGTTTGACTGCAAATTGGTCAAACTTTGGCCAATTTTGCACCTAGTTATGCAGTTTGAGTCACTTGCAAGTGCAGTTGCACTTTGGTTCATATTTTGGCCAATTATGCACCTAGTTACAGTTTGATTGTAGTTTGGTCAAACTTTGGCCAATTTTGCACCTAGTTATGCAGTTTGAGTCACTTGCAAGTGCAGTTGCACTTTGGTTCATATTTTGGCCAATTATGCACCTAGTTACAGTTTGACTGTACTTTGGTCAAACTTTGGCCAATCCTGCACCTACTTACAGTTTGACTACAAATTGGTCAAACTTTGGCCACTTTTGCTTTACACAGTTTGTCAATTTTGGTTCAAACATTGGCCATTTTGGCTTCATATGCAGTTTGAGTCACTTGCAAGTATGGTCAACATGTACATTAATTTAGATGTCCAATTGAGTCAAAGTAACAAAACACTTCATTTCATAACAAGTGGGCACAAATGGTTACAAACACTAAATACCACAACAGTTCATTATCAATAAATACTAATTCCACAAATACAACAATATGGCAATTGCAATTACAAAGGTTAGCACATATGGTTTCTTCGACTTCGTCTTTGTGTCAAATCTCATTGCTTTAAAGTTCTTGTTCTCTTCTATTAATAACATATTGTGTAATTCAAGGTTCTTTATCTTAAGGTCTTTGAACGTTCAACGAACATCTTATCAACATCTTATTTCCAGAGGAAGAATTTGCAATCCCCTCTCTACAAAACACAACAACTATAAGGAAATTGCAATGGAATATCTACATAACACCAAATTGATATGCAAATTCAACTTACAGGCCAGTGAGAATAGCCGTAAAATTCTTCACCATGTCTTTCACTTTTAAGACCAGCTACTCGAAGAACAGCAACAATGTCGTGATGACAGTACACATTTCCATCCAAATCGACCTTGAAAACTTTAGGTTTTCGAATTAGACCAGAGGTAGAAGACGACGACATGTTGACTGAACGTTTCAATGGGCAATTAGGGCAAGAACGGCTATGGGGAGGAGGTATTAGGGCAAGAACGGCGACGATCTTCGTCTGCAATTGATCTTCGTCTGCAATTGATGGGGGGAAGATGAGTTTGTTTGGGAATTAGGGTTAAATTGATGTTAAACAGATGATATATCAAGTTTCTGTCCACGTATGCTTCCAAGTCATCATATAAATGCCACATAGGCTTAAAAAAACTAACTCAGTTAGTGTTTTTTTTAACGAAGGGGTGACAGTGACACCAAGTTGTCGAGTAGAGGGTGGTGGGAGCCAACTTAAAAGTTGAGCGTGATATTGGCCAATTTTGCATAGTTGAGGGTGATACAGTCCATTTCCCCTTTTAGTTTTAAACATGAGTAATTATCCATGATTTTTTAAGAAATTTCTATAATTAGGTTATATATGTTTAAATTAGCTCAATTAAGTTCAATCAACTTAGGGTGGTTTTGCCTATGGCATTATAGCATAGTGGTATTTTAGGGGTTTGATAAGGCTTAGGATCATTAGCTTTTGGGTTTGATTTCCATAATGTATAGTGGAGTTTTTTTTTTTTGGAAGGCTTTTTTTTTTTTTTTTTTTTTTTTTTTTTTTTTTTTTTTTTTTTGGAGTTGTAAGTGTTAAAAAAATTATTTATTTTGACCGTTCTTTTTGGGCCTTTGGCATATTGGATCCAATTTTAACATGTCTGCTTTTGGCCCATCGACATGTCCTGTTTGTTCACTCTTCTTTTTCTCATCTAAAAACTCTCCCGCCACCCCCTTTCTTCTTAACCTTACCAGGACGGAAAGAAACAGAATTAGGCGCCAAATTCAACCGCGTAAAAAGATTCAAATCTTCTGCTTTAAGTCTTTTCTAACGCACTCCAGTAGTTAATTCTCACAAGTGGTTGTGGTATGCTGTTTTCTCTCTCTATTTAGGGTTCGCGCTCTCTCATATTTTGATTTCACTCAATTCAGGTAATTGGATTCATTAACTTGTTTTTTCTTACTTACTGTTGAATCATATGAGACATGTCTTTGATTTTCAGTTCCTATTTCGCTTTTGATCAGTTTGTTTTTGTTCGTTAATTTTGGATCTGTGAGTATTCCCTTTGATTCGATGCGTAATAATAAGTTTGTCATCCAATTGGTGCATCTCACAGCACCGGAAACCGTCCCCTTTTCTTTGATCTTGTCGTTCAAACACGGTGTTTTGTGTCATTTGGTAGAACGAATAACACCCACCAGGTGTTTGACAAAATGTCACAAAGAAAGTTAGGTATCTTTTACATGTTAGGGTTAGAAAATAAGATGCAACTACAGATCTTATTTAGTCAGTTAACCGTTAGTAAATTTTGCTTGAACTTAAGCATTGAATGAGGGAAAGTCATTTATACTGGATGTTGTGCACTGTTTATGGCTGCTTTGTGTTTGTTTAACAAGTGTAACTTAGAAAAGTTTTCATTTATCTGAAGATGAAATGTTTTTATATAAATTCAGTTGTGGGGTTTGGAGAACATGCATGCTTGCCATTTCACTCTATCTAAGCTTTTGTAAGTTGATATTTCTTTTAGTTTATAGTTTATGCATCATATTGGTCAACAATACATTTTAGCTGAACTGAGGGATCATATTACTCTTTAATCAACTTTGATTTTCCAACTTGTTCATACCATTATCATTCAACTTTTTGTGTGAATGACCTACGAAATTAAACCACACAGTGAAACTTTTGTCTTGCACCTGTTTGAAGTTTGCTGGGTAGATGAGAGTTTTTTGCACCTACTTGAGAACTGTTTGAGTTTTCACTTCATTTTAATCACAAAAATTTTATGTTTTTCAAAAGTAAATCGTTTTAATAACTGTCGCAGCTTTTGCTAAACAAAAACTTTATATGCAGAAATTTTGGAGCTTTAGCTGCACAAAGGTCATCAAATCTCCGGTTTTCATACAAGTGTGCTTCCAGAAGAGTTCACATGGAAAACAGTCACCACAGCGATGCAAGAGGTGCTCTTATCGTTCTAGAAGGTTTGGATCGAAGTGGGAAGACCTCACAGTCCGGTAGGCTTGTCTCATACTTAAATGGTCTTGGGCATCCAGTAGAATCATGGAGGTTTCCAGATAGAGATACTGCTGTCGGGAAAATGATTTCAGCGTATCTTTCCAATGAATCTCAGCTGGATGATCACACAATTCATCTTCTTTTTAGTGCAAATCGTTGGGAGAAAAGGTTAGTTAGGCCTTTTTCTTCATCTAATTGCATTATACCGCAAAACTGAATTTATTCCTTGAAACTGTTATAATCAGTTTTTTTTTTTTGGTTCAGATCATTGATGGAGGCTAAGCTAAAAAGTGGTACTTCTTTGATTGTTGATCGATATTCTTATTCAGGGGTTGCCTTTTCATCTGCCAAAGGTTTAGATATTGAATGGTGTAAGGTAAGAATCATGCGTTAATCCAGTTAGATTTTTTTAATTGTTGGTGATATTTGAAAAACATGATTATTGTTGTGCAGGCTCCAGAGGTGGGACTGCTGGCACCTGATTTGGTGGTGTACCTTGACATACCTCCAGAAGTAATTATCCCTTGTTTTGTAATCATACTTTTTAATCGTATCTTTCTGTTCTTTATCTTATAATTTTCTCGATTGATGAATTTTGTAGAAAGCTGCTGAAAGAGGTGGTTATGGAGGTGAGAGATATGAGAAGCTGGAGTTTCAGAAGAACGTTGCTCAGTATTATAAGAAGCTTAGTGATGCATCATGGAAGGTGATAACTAATAAATTTGTTTTAAAGCCATTCGTCTTGCCACAACTTATGGGGTGTTTGGCATTGTGTTTGAAAATCATGTTTTTGAGGCACAAAATCAGTATCTCATAATCTGATACTGCTTATTCTAAATTATATTCATTTTCCAAAGGCAATGTCAAACACTTCCTTAGTAATTGAATTTGGGGTTCTCAAACCATTTCTGACACGTGTCTGATGCATATGTTGGTATAACTAAACCGTCTATTGATTTGTGATCTCGTAACAGATAATAGATGCATGCCGACCTATGGAAGATGTTGAAAAACAGTTGAAAGAGATCGTGTTGGATTGTGTGAAGTCTTGCCAAAATGGTAAATCGGTTTCTCAGCTTTGGTTGTCTTAATTTTAGATGCTGTTGAGGGAAATATCAAAGTGGAATTTGGAGATGGTTTGAATAATTATGTCATTACAACTTTTACAAGCTACTTGGTTTGAGTTGTGTTTGTGTATTGGCGTGTTTAGTAGCGAACCATGCGAATCTCATAATCATTTATACGCAGTGCTGACTAAATATATTGGAGAGAGAGAGAGAGAGTGAATTATGTGGTTACATACTTATATTATGTATGATGTTTAAAGCCGCAGGCATGTGTGTACGTGGTTCTTTACTTGATATTGGCTCTAGTGTTGTTGGCCATCTATCTTGGTATATTTTTCTGTTGAATGCTTTTAAAGCCGATGATCTATGCCAAGTATCTTTTTTACTTAATATAGTTTTACAAGCTGATCATTTATTCATCTTGGTAGATGTATTTTGTTTTCTTGTATATATAGTTTTGATGATAAAAGATAGAGTAAAATGCAATTTGTGTCCATGTGCTTTAGGGGTGTATTCAACTCGAGTCCCTAAAATGAAATTTTCGTCTCTTGAGTCCCTGTTGTTTGAAAAGCGTCATGCTTTGAGTCCTTGAGGCTTGGTTCTGTTAAGTGGGTAACATGATATACTGTAGCAAGGACAAAACATTCATTTTCCCAATAAAAAACACCGAGTCCTTAAGGTTTGGTTTTCCCTACACTATGAGTTCCACGTTCTATATTTGCAAACAGTAACAAATGATCAATTTAATCCAACATCTATAATCACGTACCATTTGCAGGCAATAACAAATGCTCAATGTACCTAACCTTGTATCTAAAATCACATATCAGAGACGCAACAAATAGTTAAATCACATAGTAGATACTCAATGTATGCCTATATCTAAAATCACGTACCAGATACACAACAAATAGCTAAATCACGTAGCAAATACTCAATGTATGCCTGTATCTAAAATCACGTATCAAGTACACAACAAATAGCTAAATCACATTGCAGATGCTCAATGTATGCCTATATCTAGAATCACGTATCAGATACACAACAAATAGCTAAATCACGTAGCAGATACTCAATGTATGCCTAAATCTAGAATCACGTATCAAATACACAACAAATAGCTAAACCATGTAGTAGATACTCAATGTATGCTTAAATCTAGAATGACATTTCATATACACACTTGGTTTTAAAAAGCGCACCTGAGGCGCAGCTTCTGGGCTTTTTCGCTCAGTGCCTTATGTAATTACAAGAAGCGCCCAAAAGGCGCATATTTTAGGGTTTTTTGGGGGCTTTTTGGTCTGAGGCGTGCACCTCATGTATGTGAGGTGTTTTATTACAGAAAAATGATGTACTTTGGGTTTTTTGACTTGTACATGCAAGTAAATTGATATAAAAGCCTTATTTAGAGCTATATTTTGGTTAAAAGAAGCTAAAAACCTATGGGATATATAAAAAAATTATATAAACACCTTGGGCCTTGGCTACGAAAAAGCCCACCGTTTTCGTGCTTTGTGCTTCATGCCTCAATTTTAGACCTCGTCGCTTTTGTGCGCCTACGCTTTGTAAAACAAAGTATACACGACAAATAGCTAAACCTAGAGTCAATTACAGTCAATCTTTTTAACACATGGTGTCATTCTTCTTTGTTTCGAAGTTTGCAAGGTTACCGTTGTGTTGCTTGTACATATGAATAAAAAAATTGTAGTTAAATTCATTATTACAAAATTCGAACATAGAAACTACGTAATGTACTTACCTTCGTCTTTTCTCTTCTTTGAAGGCTCCATTTCAGATTAATACATGATCATACGCTCACGATACTTGATTTATGCTTTGATACTTAGTTCATACATAATTATATGTTCTTTATACAAGTTATACCATAAAACATCAAACCTATCAAACTTTAGGGGCTAATGTGTAATAAAATGAAAGTGGTAACCAGATTAAGGCTTGGTGCTACACCAAGCCTAAGCCCTTTAGCCTTGATGGGGAACCAAGCCCCCCCCCCCCCCCCCATCCGTAGAAAGTTGTTTCCCTTGTGCGGGTTGGCCAATTCTATCACCTCCAAACTCACCCAATCACCTTTAAACTCCATTAAAACTCTAAACCTAACTAATCACTATATATACAACCTTTCTAACACTCTTTTTCACTTTCCAAACTCATCTAAACACTCAAATCACTCTCATAATCTCTGGAATTGCAAGGACAAGCCAGAAAACCTTCAAGTGAAAAAGTGAGACTAAACTCACGTTCTTCATCTCCTCTTCCAATACAAAGCTTGGAACACCTCTAGGAGTGTTTCCACAAGATTACCATGGTAATCTAAGGTGGAACATCACCATTTTAAGGTCCAAACTTTCTGTTTTGGAAGATTATGCTTTAAACTTTATTAAACTCATACTTTCTTACATAAATCTTGTACCTACCTTGCCTCTAATCAAGTCCATGGTTATAATGCTTGTGTATGGTTGATTCTTATAAGTTTAGAGGTGCAAACACTCTCTAAAATTTCTGTTTTGTTAGGGTTTAAGACAACCCACAAGTGTTTAGGTCACATAAGTCTACCATAGTTCATATGGCAAGACTTATGTTTGATAAAAGTGTGAACTTTGGATGCTTTGGCTATCCTAACTTGTTCCACACCTCACTTGATGATTTATTTGATTAACTCAAGTAGCTTTCTAGTTTCAAAGTAACATAACCCCGTCTAGCCTCCAACACTTAGTTAACTCTTTCCATGTTGTAAGGGGCGAAGTATAGAAGGGGCGGGAGGGGGCACCCGACCCCCCGAACTTTTTCGCTCAGTAGTGTTATATATCTAGTTTTCGTATAGAAATTTTTGGGTATATACGTTTTCGACCCCCCGGTTCTATAGAAAGTTTTGGGTATATACGTTTTCAACCCCCCATCATTCGGGTCAAGCTTCGCCACTGCATGTTGTGGTGGTTCACCCGGGTTAAGACTTACTTGGCTACTTGATAATCTATTAGTTAGTATTTATTTTGTATCATTCATGACCCTCCGAATTATTCTTGTGATGATTTGTGTAGTGGTGAATCATACAATAAGGTTAAACCTCCATGCTTGACTTACATGATAATCTATGAAACTCATGATGGACTTAGCTTAGGATTAATATTATAACTATTTAAATAAATAAATAAATAAATATATATATATATATATAGGGGACCGCTAAAATGAGAACCACCTCCAGTTGTAAGAACTGTGAGAACTACACCGTACGGGGCGAGGTGGACCAAATTTTTTTTTCATAAACGTAGATGCATGTATTATAAACACATTTGTAAAAAAAATTCAAAAAAAAAATGTCGGGTGTGTAGTTTTGAGCACCCAAAGTTTGCGTTTACGGGACTCGTACCCGTAAACACAAACTTGTGGTGTTCAAAACTACACACGCGACATTTTTTTTTTGAATTTTATTTTACAAATGTGTTTATAATACAAGCATCTACGTTTATGAAAAAAAAATTTGGTCCAACTCGCCCCGGATCAAAAAGTTCTCACAGTTCTTACAACTGAAGGTGGTTCTCATTTTAGCGGTCCCTATATATATATATATATATAGGAGAAGGATCCATTAGGAACCACTCTTTATTGCGAGAACCGCGAGAACCAATGTGAACACAACCAAAAATACCTAAAATAACTAAAAAAAACACAGAAAAATGTTTTTTTCAATATTTTTTATAAAAAAATCGCTGGATTTCGTTACAAAAAAAAATTTCTAAAATTTTTTTCTGCTACCAAAAGTAGCGATTTTAATGTAAAATATTAAAAAAAAATTGTGTTTTTTTTTTTATTTTTTTAGATTTTTTTAAGGTTTTTGGGGGGTTTAGTTTTTAGCATTTTAGCATTTTAGCTTGGGTGGGGGGAGGGGGGAGGTTTAAGTTTTTTTTTTGTTTGGGGGGGGGGGGGTTAGGTTTTTTTAGTTTTTTTAAGGTATTTTTGGTTGTGTTCACATTGGTTCTCGCGGTTCTCGCAATAAAGATGGTTCTCGCATGAACCTTACCCTATATATATATAGGGGGAGGTTCATTTGAGAAGAAAATTAAACTGAGAAGAAAAAGAACAAAGGGTATAATTGTAAAATATTAAATAGTTTTCCTCTCATCTCATTTATTATTATTTTTGACTAATTAATTAGTCATAAAGAGTATCATCCTCCACCCTAAAATTTTTGCCTAGACACATCAAAATTTATCCTACACGTTTTTGAAATTTATCCTACACATACTGAAATTTATCCTACACAACTCGTAATTCATTCTACACACCTCATAATTTATCTTACACTTTAAATTAATTTTTTTCTTCTTTGAAAATATATATATATATATATATATATATATTTTTGAGTAAACTGCCATTTTGGTCCTTGTGGTTTGGCCAGTTTTGCCACTTTAGTCCAAATCTCAAACTTATTACATCCAGGGCCCTGTGGTTTGCATTTTGTTGCCATTTTGATCCAAAATCCAAATTTGGCCAGATTCCCCACTAATAACCCTGCTATTTTGTCTTTACCCTCAGGGGCATTTTAGGGATTTTAAATTTATTATAACCATTAATATATATATACACACACATACAGAGACTGCTCTCTCCATCTTCAGCATTATCATCAGTCTTCCATCTTCATCACCATCACCATCATCTGATCTTCATCATCTATTAACACCGTCTCCACCCCAACAACCGCCGCCACCGTCGCCGCCAACACCACCGTCAATCTGCGCTCTCTCTTTCTCTCTCTCTCTCTCTCAATCTCACCACCGCCGCTTCCTCCCCCCCGAAATCAATCTAGAAACACCAAAAGAAACAAACCCATCAAAGAGAGAGAGAGAGAGCTGTGTTGTTTTACCGGCGCTGATGGTGGTTGTGGTGTTTTACCGGCGGTCTCCTGGTTTTCAGAGAGAGAGAGAGCTGTGTTGTTTTAGAGAGAGAGAGAGAGAGAGAAAGGGGGTGTGGTTTTCACCGGTGTCCGATCTCTCTGTGAGAAACTGTAGTCCTGCCATTGTTGATGATTGATTTCAACTGTGTCTAAAACCCTAGGTCGTTTTACTACTGTATAGCGGAGGTGGTTGGGGCGGCAGAGAGGGAGGGAGAGATAGGGGTGTTAGAGAGAGAGAGAGAAGACAGAGAGACAGGGGTGGGGATGGTGGTGGTGCGGTGGGGATGGTAAGATTTTGGGGAACTTAAGGGGATTAGGGGTTAGGGCTTTTTTCCAGTGGTGGTGGTTGAGGTTGGGTAGTAGCAGCGGTGGTCGGTGGTGCTTGTGGCGGTGGTGAATTTGGAGAAGGAGATGCCTTTTCTTGAAGATGATGTTCTTGATGATGAAGTTTGATGGTTGTTGTCTGTATTTTGAAGATGATGTTCTTGATTTGTTGTTGAAGATGATGTTCTTGATTTGTTGTTGAAGATGATGTTCTTGATGATGAACTTTGATTTGTTGTTGTCTGTGTTTTGAAGATGATGTTCTTGATGATGAAGTCGATTAACAGTGTTTGGGATTTATAATCTGGGTTTGAAGATAAAGAGGTGGTGTTTGGGATTTATAATCAGAGTTTAGGGGGTGTTTGGGATTTATAATCAGTTTAGGGGGTGTTTGGATTAATAATCATTTACAATAAAACCAAAATGACAAAAATACCCCTGGAGATAAGGACAAAACAGGGGGGTTGAAATTGGGAATTCTAGTCAAATTTCACGTTTGGACCAAAATGGCAACAAAATGCAAACCACAGGGCCCTGGATGTAATAAGTTTGAGATTTGGACTAAAGTGGCAAAACTGGCCAAACCACAGGGACCAAAATGGCAGTTTACTCTTTTTTTTTTTAAATAAGTTACAAATTTAATTTAGTTAGCTATTAAAAAGGAAGACTAAGAATTAATGATCTATCTAGTTTTACCAATATACCCTTACACCCATATTAAATACAAAAATTAAATGAAGTAAAATGAAGCATTATTATTGGTTGAAGTTTGTTCTTTTTTATTCTTACAAAAAATTTCTTTTCATTTGAACCCTCCACTATATATATAAATATGAACATGGCTGAATTTATGATGATAATCGGGTTATGGTTATTTGGTGTAAACTTAGGGTACTTTATCTACGAATCTAAGTCTCTCGTTATTGATTCTAATGGGCAAACTAGGACGCATGAAATCACATACAACTTAGTGTTAAAAACGAGTATTTAGACTAGATAATACTTTTATGATATATACTTTTTGTACTTTAAATTGCAATCCGAATCTTCCGTTTAATTCCGTTACTCACGCACCTTCGTTTACCCCATGTAGGGTGACCTCGGTGTTCCATCCTCTAACTCTCAAACTCTTCACGAGATTCCAAAGGAAAGCTTTGCAAAACCATGAGTACACTCGAACACCCTTTTTATGTTTTACACTTTTTAGGTGCAATATGTTTGACCTGTTAAATTCACAATCACACTTATACTTTATTCAAATGCACAAACAATCCAACACATGCATACATACATTATACTTGATTCATTATTCTGGATTTATTCTTTTTTGTGATAAATTGTCATTAACTTCGTACGAGCCTACCCTTAACATGTATAGCGCTATAGGAGTAACGCACCGCCCGTATTCTTGAGGTCATGTTAAGTCTTTAAACTTTTGCGGTAATCTTTGGGTTGACTTGAATAATCACATGCCGATTTATACATTAATCTAGATAACTAAGTTGCCATGTGGATTTGTTTAAATCTTTTATACTTATGTTATATTAAACTTGTGTACTCGCCAATACTTTTGTGTTGAACTATACTTTTAAACATGTTGCAGATTGATAATGATGATCTTGATAAAATCTAGTAGGGACGACTTTAGAAACACATATTGAAATACTAGATTTTGTTATCTTATTATTGTTAAACATTGTTGTACTGTTATTTCTTTTGATGTACTTGACAATTATTATCGATGAATGAAATTGGTTTTGAATTAAATATTGTCATAATAGCGTTATGATGCAATGAGCAATCTCATTCGTCTCACTCCGATGTTTCCGCCATCGGTTGGGGTGTGACTAGGGGTGCAAACGAGCCGAGCCCGAGCTTGACCAAGCTCGAGCTCGAGCTTGATTCGAGCTTTGTTTTCAAAGCCCGAGTTCGGCTCGTTTGTATTTCCTCAAGCTCGAGCTCGAGCTCGGCTCGGGCTCGGCTCGTTTATTATCTATTAATTAGTGTATTAAATAAAAATAATATAAATAATAGACTTTTTAGGCTCGCGAGCTCGATAAGTGAAGCTCGGGCTCGAGCTCGTTTACTAAATAAGCTTATTTTTAGGTTCGAGGTCGGCTTGTAAACGAATTCAAATAAGCTCGGCTCGACTCGGCTAGTTTACACTAAGGCTCGATAAGGCTCGACGAGCCTAACGAGCTTCACATGTGAGGCTCGAGCTCGGGCTCGATAAACAAACGAGCTTTGTTTTGAGGCTCAAGCTCGGCTCGGGCTCGATAAGGCTCGGCTCATTTCGAGCTTTTTCTCGAGCCGATCTCTAGTAGCTCACGAGCCGCTCGGCTCGTTTGCACCCCTAGGTGTGACACTTTTATATTTCTGTTTTCTTTGTTAATAAATTATGCAAAAGTTAGTAAGAAATGTACTTGGACTGAGTAAATTTTAACATATGAACAAGTATACCTGATCCCGATGGGTGTAATACATGGTTTTATGGTTAGGTATGTTGTTTCAACTTCCAAACGCCTCACGTTGCCATCTCATTTATGATAAATAAGTGATGAGAATGAAAGTGATAATAAACGAGAAGGAAAGATAGACAAATTTCAATGAAGAAATAAGAGTACGCAAGTGTTGTTTGAACATGTATTTCTTTTTGTTTATTCGTATACATCAGGATTTAGATGTAAATGTCACACCCCAACCGATGGCCGAAACATCGGGGTATGGCACTGAGCGAAACAGATTGTCCAGAAGTTTCCATAACAATTATCATTACCAATCAATTTAAAATAACATGTCCCATACCATGCCTCAAAAGGTAAACAAATTATTACAGACAAAATCTAGGCAAACAGTTCTATTCCGACAACTCAGATTTAAACGAAGCAATTGTTTATCTGCTTCTAGAGACCCTTGATTCAATTACTACAGACAACTATTTGTTGGACTCTAGAGCTTTATTCTAGCTTCGATTTCCTACCAGATGTGCATCCTAAGCACCTGTCACATACGTTAAAATAAAGTCAATACATATAATGTAAAGGTGAGCATACAAGTTTGATAATAGCATATAGAGTTCGAATTCGTTTACGCATAACCAGCACGTACACATAGAGAAATGAAGCACGTTAGTTATCGACATAGATCCATCGATACCAATGACTGCGGATTGACTGCCCGAGGCAGTTCGCAATACATGATTACCACCGTAATCCTTGCAAGTAATTGTCCTTAACAACCCCTGCGAACAGGTGCTGAGTCCAAACTATAGTACTATCATTGCTAAGGCAGGTAGACAACATTCCATGTGTAAACATAACAAACAAGCATTCATAAGCCACGTATAACATGCATTAACGGTTAGCTTTCAAATAGTATTGAGTAGTGTGTTTGAGGTGATTTGAATAGTTGTAACGTATGTAACACCCAAAAGTACATAAAGCAAAAAGGGATCGAGTATACTCACAGCGGTTGATGGATTGAAGGGAACGCTTAGCGAGTAAGGTTAGCCTGAATGGTATTGATAGTATAACGATAAGTGACTCGTAAAACGATATAAAGTGTGGATGGGTCGGATAGCAGTTCGGTCGGATGGTAATCCGATCAGACGGCTTGTTTGTGCGGATGACAATCCGTTCGGATGGTCATCCGGTCGGACGGTAGTCCAGTCGGATGACTATTCGAGTGGATTGTTTCTTCCTATGAGAAGAATGTGTTTGTGTATGATGGCTTGTCTTTTGAAGTTTTCGTTGTAGAATTTTGAAAACATTGAAGTATCTCTATCCTTCAAGTCGGTCGATCGGACGGCCAATTGTGCGGATGACAATCCGTTCGGATGATCATCCAGTCGGATGGTAGTCCGGTCGGACGACGACTCTAGTGATGAGGTTACTTAGTGGGAACAAATTCACAGCAAAAGAGTCACTCGGTCGGATGTCCATACGACCGGGTGGAAACCCTGTTAATGAACATGTTGAAAATTGTTTAATTCTTTAAAGTCCTAGTATCTCATGATCCGAAGAGTAATCCGGTCGGATGGTAGTCCGATCGGATGGCAATTCGTTCAATACTCAAACTTTAGATGGAGTTGATTAAGTGTGGGACCCAAGGTGTGATCCGTTCGGACAGCAAGCCGTTCGGGTAGCCTATCCGCTCGGACAGCATTCTGTCCCGATTGTTCCGTTCGTCTTATACTTGGTTGTTTTTTATTTGTTTGTCGTTTTATCGAGACGTTTTGACAACGTGTTAACCAACAGAACCCCATCTTGACCCAAGTGACCTGTTCGACCAGGAATCACCCTAGTTCGGCCAGTTAACCGGTTCAAGGCGGTTGTTCTTGTTTAACCCGAAATCGGTGGTCTCGTAAGTAGGATCCGGATCTTGAACTAGCTCAACACTAAGAATGAGTAGGAAGCTAGAACAAAGTCCGATTCTATCGGTTTTGAGTGCTTTGAGTGTAAAAGAATGAGAAGACTTGTGATTATTTCTTTCAACTCTTTTATCCTTTTGAAAATGTTCGGATCTACGTGAAATCGTTGTGAAATCGTGTGGAAATCGATTAGATCTGAGTTATTCTTGGTGGATTGAGGTCAAAGCATGAAGTTCTTCAAGAACACATGATGATGTCATCCTAGAACACCTCAAATCTAGTGATTTCATGGTTAAAAGTTAAGATTTAAAAGATAGAAAGGTGTAGGAGTGCGTGTAGAACAAGAAAGTACAAGATTTAGGACGAGATCTTACCTGGATTGAGAGAAATCAAAGAAAAGGCGAGGAGAGCGTGTTGTTCGGACAGAGGTTTCCAAAAGTAGAAAGAATGAAAGTGACATGGGTATTTATAGGATTACAAAAGGGGAAAGCGTGGGTCGGTCGGATGGGGTCCCGCCCGAATGACTATCCGGTCGGATGTCATCTCGGTCGGATGGCATCTTGACACTACGTCCAAGTGGCATCCCGGTCGGATGGCTATCCGGCCGGATGGCACTTGATTCGTGTGTTCGACGCGACGAATTTTACTGATTCGGTTTCGATTGCGATTGCGCTTCGCTCGAAATAGAGTTTCCTATTCAAATTACTTTTAATCCCAACTACTATCATAGTTCGATTTCGATTGAGTTCGATTGCGTTTCGAGTTTGATTGCGATTCGATTGATTTCCACACATAACATAAATGAACATGCACAAGTAACATATAAGGCACACACACACGTATAACAATAACTAAAATGCGTTGTTCGGGTTGCGATTCGATGTCGATTCGATTAGCATAGTTTGATTATCGTTTAGCTAGCTTTATCGCATTGTTACTTCCTATAGTTCACAGTCGTAAGTCGAATAGTTTGCGAGTAACATACGTCGATTATTGTATTTATTGACACTTACTCCACATAATACAACTAAAATAAACATTCAAAAGAAATTTACTACAAGTCAAGTTGCGCGAAATCGGTCGTTGACTTTGACCTTGACTTTGACTTTGACTTCTCGGAAACACGGGGTGTTACAGCCTCCCCTTGTTTAGGGAATTTCGTCCCGAAATTAGGCTGAAAGTTGTATAACACCGTGAATCACTTTTCTCTCTCTAGACTTTCTCTTTAAATAACTGCGGGTACTTCGCCTTCATGTCGCTTTCGAGTTCCCAAGTGAACTTTGCGCCTCGTTTGCCTTCCCATCGGACTTTCACAATAGGAATGCGCGAGCGTCTGAGCTGCTTGGTTTGGCGGTCCATGATTTCAACAGACTTTTCCACGAAGTGTAATGTTTCGTTTACTTGAAGGTCATCGAGATGTACAATTAGATCATGCTCAGCCAGACACTTTCGGAGGTTCGAAACGTGGAAAGTCGGGTGGACGTTACTAAGTTCCTCCGGTAGCTCGAGTCTGTAGGCGACTTTTCTGATTCTTTCCAGAATCTTAAAAGGTCCAACATATCGAGGCGCGAGCTTTCCTCTCTTGCCCAATCGGACCACACCCTTCCAAGGTGATACCTTTAGGAGTATGTAGTCACCAACGTCAAATTCAAGGGGCTTGCGTCGTCTGTCGGCATAACTTTTCTGTTGATTCCGAGCTTTCGTTAGATTGTCTCGAATTTGGAAAATTTTGTCTGTCGCTTCTTGCAGTAGCTCGGGACCGGTTAATTGCGAATGACAGATCTCGTGCCACACAATAGGCGATCGACGTCTTCTTCCGTATAAAGCCTCGAATGGTGCCATTTGGATGCTTGCATGATAACTGTTATTATACGAGAATTAGACTAACGACAGGTATTTATCCCAATTACCACCGAAGTCTATGACACACGAATGGAGCATGTCTTCAAGAGTACGAATCGTTCTTTCAGTCTGACCGTCGGTTTGAGGGTGGAAAGCGGTACTTAGATTAAGCGATGTACCGAGTGCCATTCGAAATGTTTCCCACAGTCGCGAGGTAAACCGAGCATCACGATCAGAGATGATGTCGTGAGGCGACCCATGATTACAAATGATCTCGTCGGTGTAGATTCGGGCTAATCGCTCTACCTTGTAGTCTTCCCGTATTGGCAAAAAGTGAGCAGACTTGGTCAAACGGTCAACCACAACCCAGATGCTGTCGTGACCTGATGACGTGTGCGGTAGCTTTGTTATGAAGTCCATTGCTATACTCTCCCACTTCCACATAGGGATCGGTGGTTGTTCGAGTAAGCCAGAGGGTCTTTGATGTTCGGCCTTGACTCTTGCACAGGTTAGGCATTTTCCAACATAGAGAGCAATATCCCTTTTCATGCCCGGCCACCAGCACTTATAGCGAAGATCCTGGTACATTTTGTCGGCACTGGGATGAATAGATGCTTGGATTTGTGGGCTCCGTCCATCAAAATTTTTCGCAAATTTGGTCCGTTTGGGAATCTAAATTCGGTCCAGAAAGTGGAATATCCCATTTGATTTACTCACAAGCTGGGCTCCATTGTGGTAGATTCTCTCCTTCTTCAAGGTGCGTTCATTAAAGCACACATGTTGGGCTTCGCGGATAAGGGTTTCGAGGTCGGGCTTGAACATTACGAGTGCTAAGCAGATAGTTGCGTCTGCTGAGTGCGTCGGCAACAACATTGGCTTTGCCTGGGTGATAACGAATCTCACAGTCGTAATCGTTGAGAAGTTCTACCCATCGGCGTTGACGCATATTAAGTTCCTTCTGATTAAAGATATGTTGTAGGCTCCTGTGATCAGTGAAGATCGTACACTTGGTACCATACAGGTAGTGTCGCCAAATCTTTAATGCAAAAACAACCGCGCCTAGCTCGAGGTCATGGGTTGTATAGTTCTTCTCGTGGATTTTGAGATGACGAGATGCGTAAGCTATAACCTTGTCCCTCTGCATAAGGACACAACCGAGACCAAGGTTGGAAGCGTCACAGTAGACAATGAAATCGTCGTTTCCGTCGGGCAATGTGAGAACAGGAGCATTGCAAAGCTTGTGCTTGAGGGTTTGAAAGGCGGACTCTTGTTCAGTTCCCCAAACAAAAGGCTTGTTCTTATGCGTGAGAGCGGTAAGCGGCATAGCGATATTTGAGAATCCTTCGATAAATCGTCGGTAATAGCCCGCTAGTCCGAGAAAAGAACGGACTTCAGACGGGTTCTTAGGTGTAATCCAACTCTTAACAGCTTCAATCTTCGCAGGATCGACGTGAATACCTTGATTATTTACGATGTGACCCAGAAACTGAACTTCCTCCAACCAGAATTCACACTTGGAGAACTTGGCATAGAGTTGGTTCCCCTGGAGTAGCTCGAGAACCAAACGTAGATATTGCGCGTGTTCGGCTTTCGACTTGGAATAGATCAAGGCATCGTCGATGAATACGATGACGAAACGGTCAAGATATGGTTTACACACGCGATTCATCAGATCCATGAAAACCGCGGGTGCGTTGGTTAAACCAAAGGGCATAACTATGAATTCGTAGTGGCCGTATCGAGTGCGAAATGCGGTTTTGGGTATATCCTCCTCCTGAATGCGTAGTTGGTGATAGCCTGAGCGTAGATCGATCTTCGAGAAGCACGTAGCACCTTGTAGCTGATCAAAAAAATCGTTGATGCGGGGTAGGGGATAGCGGTTCTTGATAGTTAACTTATTCAGTTCCCGATAGTCGATACACATCCTGAACGACCCATCCTTCTTTTTGACGAAAAGGACTGGCGCGCCCCAAGGAGAGGTGCTCGGGCGAATGAAGCCTTTCTCAAGTAATTTCTAGAGTTGGTTTGAGAGTTCGCGCATTTCGGATTGCGCGAGTCGGTAGGGAGCTTTGGCAATAGGGTTGGCTCCAGGAATGAGGTTGATACGAAAGTCGATATCACGACTTGGTGGTAGCCAAGAAAGCTCTGTATTCCTTGCGGAGATACTTGCTAGCTTGGACACATGACATGAGCTTGAGACCTTTCGAAGCGGTTTCACCGTAAACACACAATAAATCACCATTCGCGAGCGAGAATCGAACCATCTTGTCGAAGCACACAACTTCAGCATGGTTTTCGCGAAGAAAGTCCATGCCTACTATGACATCAAAACTTCTGAGTTGCATCGGAATAAGGTCGATTGGGAAAATGTGATTGTTGAGCTCAAGAGTACAATCACGAAGAGCAGAATTAACGACAACAGTTCTTCCGGTAGCGACTTCAACATCGAACGTCGAGGAGAGTCGGGAGCTGTCACGGCCCCTGACCCGGTTTGACCCGTTTCAAGAGCCGCGGGACAGAAATACTGCGGTATTAATTTAATTGAGTTTAACAGCGGAAACAGGATCGCTTAAAGCTAAAATTTTTCCCCGATTATTTATTTCACAATTCGGGATAAAACCCCGATAATTTACAATATTATATTTTTACTATAAAAGTGTGATATTACAAAATCATTTATTTATTTTATATTGAGCCACTATCTTAAGCTTGAAATGCTCCCCAGCACTTTTCCTGAATTACAACAGATCACCTGAAACATGTTTGAAAAAGGTTTTGTCAGTGGGAAATACTGAGTGAATCATTCTATTTATTAAAATGACTCATTTGTTATAATTTACAGTATTAAGAGCAATTACAATGTTTCTGATATCAATCCAACTACCCACGGTACTTGCCATACCCGAATGGCATGACTGTAAACTCGTAATGACCATACCTAGTTCTGAAAGCAGTCTTAGGTATGTCTTCTTCTTGTACCTTCAATTGATGATATCCAGAGCGTAAATCTATCTTAGAAAAATATCTAGCCCCCTGAAGTTGATCAAAAAGATCATCAATCCTAGGTAATGGATATCGATTCTTAATTGTAACCTTATTCAATTCCCTATAATCGATACACATTCTCATTGAACCATCCTTTTTCTTCACAAACAACACTGGCGCTCCCCAAGGGGATGAGCTAGGTTGTATGAATCCTTTACTTAGTAATTCATCTAATTGCTTTTTCAATTCTAACATTTCTGTGGGTGCTAACCGATAAGGTGCCTTGGCTATCGGTGTAGTTCCTGGAATTAAATGAATCCTAAATTCTACTTCCCTATCTGGAGGTAATCCTGGTAAATCTTCTGGAAATATATCAGAGTATTCCGATACTACTGGTATTTCCTTTAGATCTTTTCCCTTAGTGCTAATGATTACTGAAATCATATACACTATTCCTTGTTTTCGTTCATAATTAGCAACTTTCATTACTGATATGAATTTCATGGGTTTCCGGGGTTTATCTCCTGTAATCCTAATCACTTCTCCGGTAGGTGATTGAATTTCTATGGAATTCTGATCACAAAGGATTCTAGCATGGTTGGCTACTAACCAATCCATTCCTAATACAACATCAAATTCAGCTAAATTCATCGGCAATAGTCTTGCAGAGAATTTATGTCCTAAAAGTTCTATGTTTCCTTCTTGCAAAACTTTATCTATTCTAACTGAATTTCCGTCTGCGGTTTCAACGGTAAAAATCTGCCTAATATTGGTTAAAGGTAAACTAAGAGCTTGACAGAATGAAGTATTTATAAAACTTTGGTTTGCACCAGAGTCAAATAATACTTTTGCATATACGTTGTGAACTAAGAACGTACCCGCTATCACATCTGGAATAAGTTCGGCTTCTTGAGTGGTCAGCTGAAATGCCCTGGCATTCTTCTTAGTAGTTCCTTCTGTCGCCTTAGGTTTGTTATCTACTGGTTTGACCAATTTAGGACATTCTGTTTTATAATGCCCTGCTTCACCACAATTAAAACAGATTACTGTTTTCTTTTTGCAGTTCTCTTCACGATGTCCTACAGCTTTACAAAAATTGCAAGTAATATCGCATCTTCCATAATGCTTCTTTTTGCATTTCCTGCAAAATGACGGACCTGGAGATTGCCCTGTCCCTTTTCTCTTGAAGCTGTTATTATTACCCACACGAAATCCTTGGGTAATTTTCTGAGCTAGTGCCTTTTTCCTATCTTCGTCTCTTGTGCGCACCAATTCATCGGTCAGAGTGTTGGCTAATTCTACCGCATCGTCAATAGTGCGAGGTCTCGCAGCTTTAACAATATTGCGGATTTCGCTAATTAGCCCCCAAATATAGCGAGAAATAAGTACCGGTTCTGGCGAAGCCAATGTTGGTACTACTCTTGCATATTCGAAGAATGTCGAGGTATAACCACGACAATCAACACTCATCATCCGATGATTTAGAAACTTATTCGCCATCTGTTCCTTCTCATACTCAGGACAGAATTTTCTTTCCACCAAACCCTTAAATTCTTCCCAAGTCATAGCATAAGCTATTGCTCTTCCTTTTTATTGTAACACAGTATTCCACCACTCGAGTGCTCCTTCTTTGAACAGATTGGATGAATACATGACCTGATCATCTTTACCACATTTACTTATTGCAATGACTGCTTCGGTTTTCTCTAACCAACGCAGTGATGCAGTTGCTCCTTCATTGCCTGCAAATTCAGTGGGTTTACAAGCAAGGAATTCTTTGAAAGTGCAACCAGGCGTTGCAGTTTTCATTTTCTTGGGTAATGGAGCTTGATGTGGTTCCTTATTATGATTATCATGCTTATTGCCTCCATTTACACTATTACTGAAATTATCTTCAGTAATCTGTTTACTAGGAACAATTTGTTGCGGTTCAATCGGATTCTTTATAGCAGCAACGAATGCTGGAATAGCATTGGCTATCCCTTGAGCAACAATGTTTTCGATATCTTGCCGAGTCATATATTGATCTCTTGAATGTTGTTCAGAATGATTAACTTCATTAATAGGTTCATTATCACTGTTTGCCATCTGATAATGTATATATATAAATTTTATTAGTAACTGATAAATAATAATTATATACAAACAATCAGAAAATTGTATAATACAGATATAGTCAAAACAATCGATCTTTCGATTTCATTTATATATCTATCATAACATGCATCATTACTCACAGATATCATACAGAGTTTTATTGATTATTTACAGACTAACTTTATTAGTACTATTATACAACTACCATTTTATCATTGTTCTAACTTTCGTTACTTGCTGTTAAAAACGCATTTCCCTTTCGTCGTACTTCCAAGCAATCTGTCCACCTATCTCCCTCATTCTATTCCCCATATCAAACAATTCTTCGCCAAAGTGGCGAAGTTCAGCCATGTTTTCATTGCTCATGGGTGGATTAGGTAATGGTTCTGGATCGAATTGTGGAAGAAAAGAGTATGGATCGTTGACAATATTTTGAAATTGCCAATCGTTCGTCCACCATTCATCCATTCCTATGGGTTGGGAGTGAACTATTGGATCTGGAATTGCTGGTTCCCAATTCATAGGGAGTTGGTTTTCAATAGGATAGGTAAAAAGATTTGTCTGGACAGGCTGAATCGTCTCACAGTTTTCCAACAGAAAATCTATCTCATCTTGAAAAGTTCTTTCCTGGTTTGGATTGGAACTCTCCCCGATTTCTCTCTGAGCTGGTATAGATCCTTGCCCAACTTCCATTACTACTTCTTTAGTAATTTCCTCCATCTGTATTTCTATTTCCTTATCCTTCTTTTTGTCTCCAGTTTCCATTTCTTGTGGTTTATAACTCTCTTCAGTTATAACTTCTTTTCCCTTTTTCAAAGGATTATTTATTTTGGGCAGTTTCTTAGCTGGCTTCTTCTTACGGATTTTCCTCCATCCTACATAAGTTCTTTTCTTCTGTTTTGGCTTGCTCAGGGGTGGAACCTTGAATTCTACTGGTTGTTCAACATCGGGATAGTAGCTAGTATATTCTTTGGAAGCTTCGACAGTTACGGGATAAAGATTAAGATTCTGAAAATCTTCGGATATTTCACTCATGCTGATGTAGCATATATGCAAAATGCATAAAATACTAAGTTAAAATTTACAAATAAACTTTGTAATTTATTCCACACAGTGTACTAGTTGTTTTACCAAGATAACTGACAACCACACTTAGGTTTCTAAATTTTATTTATCACAAAAGTTTCTAATTTGTGAGAATAGGGTGCTAATCTTTAAAGATTTATATTTTCTGCTACTGTGGCTAGCATATATAAATTTGCCCATTTCTCATCTAGTTTATCTTCCCAAGGTGATTTATCAATTAATTCTTGAGTTTCCCGTTTAATCCTCTTTTCTCGGATTTTCTCTTTACTTTTCTTAATAATCATTTCCCTCCTTTGAGGAGAAAGTGATTCCTCGTATTGTGCCTTTCGCACGAATATTCCTTCTTTAGGAATTTCAGTCTGATTCGAGGATTTGGTTCGGGATGAACTTCCTTTTTCATTAGATGATTTCTCTAATTTAAGATAAATGCTTGATAGTTTTTTTTTCTTACCCATACTGTAATTAACAAATAATCAAATAATCAGTTAATAATACAAATAATCACATAATAGTAATCAGGAAAAATTAAGTATTTCTAAATACTTAATCAGCTTAACCCAGTGGCTGTAATCAGGAAAAATTGAGTATTTCTAAATACTTAATCAGCTTAACCCAGTGGCTCTGATACCACCTTTTTCTGTCACGGCCCCTGACCCGGTTTGACCCGTTTCAAGAGCCGCGGGACAGAAATACTGCGGTATTAATTTAATTGAGTTTAACAGCGGAAACAGGATCGCTTAAAGCTAAAATTTTTCCCCGATTATTTATTTCACAATTCGGGATAAAACCCCGATAATTTACAATATTATATTTTTACTATAAAAGTGTGATATTACAAAATCATTTATTTATTTTATATTGAGCCACTATCTTAAGCTTGAAATGCTCCCCAGCACTTTTCCTGAATTACAACAGATCACCTGAAACATGTTTGAAAAAGGTTTTGTCAGTGGGAAATACTGAGTGAATCATTCTATTTATTAAAATGACTCATTTGTTATAATTTACAGTATTAAGAGCAATTACAATGTTTCTGATATCAATCCAACTACCCACGGTACTTGCCACCCGACCCATTGGCCCATTCGTCCAATGGTGTCTGTGACTATGGTCATATCCCCCATTGGCTGCCCCAATGGTGACGATTATCAAGTAATGTATACAGAACCCCATATACCGGCTGTAACTTGGTGATTACAAAGACTTAATCCCCGTAATTATAACTTTGAAATAAAACACTTTTGTAAATAGATTTGATAAAAAGAGAGAATGACTCACTTTGCTGATTTAATATGATCAGAGTCTAATCTATGATTAAGCCTTGTTAACCTAATATAAATAACAATGCACACAAAACTGGGTTAGTAATCAATCCAGCAATTACGATAATTTACGAGATCAAATTCTCACAATGAATGTCAAAATGCAATACTTTGTCCATCGAATTAACGATGATCCGTTGAATTAACAACGAATGACAAGGTATAATACTTTACCCATCGAATTAACGATGATCCGTTGAATTAACAACGAACGATAAAGTATAATACTTTATCTATCGAATTAACGACAATCCGTCAAATTAATGACGAACGATAAAGTATAACCCTAATGTGGGCGGGATTTAAACATGCATTGGATATCTTGATCGTCGGATAAATGAATCGTAGCAGCGATTGTGCTAATACCCTGTTTTGTAGCAGAATTTCGATACCCGGGGTGTAATTTCGGAATAACAGTTCGTAACACAGTGTATTTGTGAGAATTATTTCGACGTAATATGTTCAGAAATCGAGTGCCACAGCCTGCTATTTATAGGTAAAATTTTGCTAGCTTACGGACCGTAAGCTTGTCAATGTTGCGGTCCGTATGACTGCTTACGGACCGTAAGGTTGAGACTGTTGCGGTCCGTATGGAATCAAGATAGGCTATAGGGTAGCCACGACTGAAACTAGCTTAGCTGAGTTGACATACTCGAATTTCAGTTACTTGACAACGATTTAAGTGGATAATCGTCCACTAGGGTTTATCCCCCCTTGAGTTTTAGGGGCCCTAATCCTGATTCTGAAAATTATGAAAATTTTAGGGTTTGTTCAGAATCACTCGGGTGTCTCAATTAGGGTTTCCTTTTTGACTAATTAATATATTAAATAGTACTTTTGATGAGAGTTGTTACATTCTACCCACCTTAAGAAAAATCTCGTCCTCGAGATTTACTGGAATAAGTGTGGATACTTTTTCTTCATTTCTGATTCCAGTTCCCAAGTGTATTCAGCTCCTCTCTTTGAATCCCACTTGACTTTGACTAAAACTAGTCGTTTGTGTTTGAGAAACTTGATCTTTCGATCCTCAATTTGAAGAGGTTTCTCAACAAATTTCAACTTTTCGTTTACCTCTATATCTCGAAGAGGTACTACCAGAGATTCATCTGATAAGCATTTCTTGAGATTGGATACATGAAATACATTATGTACTCCAGATAATTCTTCTGGTAATTGTAAACGATAAGCTACTGGTCCTATACGTTGGATCACTGAAAATGGTCCTACGTACCTGGGACTTAGCTTTCCTTTCTTTCCAAATCTGACTACTCCTTTCCAAGGAGAAACTTTCAACAGTACTCTGTCTCCAACTTGGAATTCTAACGGCTTGCTTCTATTGTCTGCATAACTCTTCTGACGATCTCGAGCCGTCTTCAGTCTTTCCTTGATTTGAGTAATCTTATCAGTTGTTTCTTGCACTATTTCAGGTCCTGATAATTGACTTTCTCCTATTTCTGCCCAGCAAACTGGGGTTCTGCACTTTCTTCCATACAGTGCCTCGAATGGAGCAGTTTCAATGCTTGAATGATAACTATTGTTATAGGAGAATTCAATTAATGGTAAGTGATCATCCCAACTTCCACCAAAGTCTATTACACATGCTCGGAGCATGTCTTCTAGAGTTTGGATTGTCCTTTCACTTTGTCCATCTGTTTGGGGATGATATGCAGTGCTCAGGTTTAGTCGAGTTCCCATAGCTTGCTGGAAACTTTTCCAGAAATGGGAAGTAAAACGACTATCTCTATCCGAAACAATGGAGAGTGGAACTCCATGTAATGATACAACTTCATCTACATACAATTTAGCCAGTCTTTCCATGCTAAAGGTTTCTTTCATAGGTAGAAAGTGAGCTGATTTGGTTAATCGATCCACAATTACCCAAATCGCATCATTACCTTTTCTGGTTTTGGGTAACTTAGTAACAAAATCCATTGTTATAAGTTCCCATTTCCATACTGGCATCTCTAACTGTTGTAGTAATCCTGAAGGTTTCTGATGTTCTGCCTTAACTTGTGAACAAGTAAGACATTTAGAAACATAGCTGGCTATGTCCTTTTTCATTCCTATCCACCAGAAGTTCTTCCTTAAATCTTGGTACATCTTATTGTTTCCTGGATGCATAGTGTACCTAGATTTATGAGCTTCTTCTAAAATCTTAGGTCTTAAGTCTCCCTGCTTAGGTACCCAAATTCTACTTTTGTGGAATCTCCAAATTCCATCTGCTCCTTGCTCTAATTCCTTGATTCGTCCTTTCATCCCTTCAGCATCATCCTTGATTGCTGTAGTTTGAACATTCTTCAATTGTTCCATTAAATCTATTTGTAGATTTAATCTGAGAGCACGAACCCTTCGTTGTTCCTCATAATACTTACGACTTAAGGCATCTGCAACTACATTCGCCTTTCCTTCGTGATACTGAATATCACAGTCGTAATCACTTAGGATTTCCATCCATCTCCTTTGCCTCATGTTTAACTCTTTTTGCCCAAAGATATATTTTAAACTCTTATGATCTGTATAGATAGTAAACTTACTTCCGTACAGATAATGTCTCCAAATCTTAAGGGCAAAAATTACGGCTCCTAATTCTAAATCATGAGTCGTATAATTCTCTTCGTGCTTTTTCAACTGCCTTGATGCGTACGCAATTACCTTCTTGCGTTGCATAAGCACACATCCATATCCTAATTTTGAAGCATCACAATATACTTCAAAATCTTCAGTTCCTTCTGGTAAGGCTAAAATTGGTGCATGGGTTAGTTTCTGTTTCAAAATCCTAAAAGCTTCTTCCTGTTTAGGTCCCCATTCAAACTTAGTGGCTTTACAGGTTAACTTAGTTAACGGCTATCTTGGAAAAATCCTTAATAAACCGTCTATAATACCCAGCTAAACCTATAAAACTTCTTATTTCCATTGCTGTTTGTGGAACCTTCCATTTGGTAATTGCCTCTATCTTAGCAGGATCTACATGAATACCTTCATGATTCACCATGTGTCCTAAAAATTGTACTTCCTTTAGCCAAAATTCACACTTCGAGAATTTGGCGTACAACTTTTCTTTTCTTAACAAAGTTAAGAGTGCATGAAGATGTTCACAATGCTCTGTTTGACTTTTGGAATAAATAAGTATATCGTCTATGAAAACAATTACAAATTTATCCAAATACGGTTTACAGATCCTATTCATCATGTCCATGAATGCTGCAGGTGCATTCGTTAACCCGAATGGCATGACTGTAAACTCGTAATGACCATACCTAGTTCTGAAAGCAGTCTTAGGTATGTCTTCTTCTTGTACCTTCAATTGATGATATCCAGAGCGTAAATCTATCTTAGAAAAATATCTAGCCCCCTGAAGTTGATCAAAAAGATCATCAATCCTAGGTAATGGATATCGATTCTTAATTGTAACCTTATTCAATTCCCTATAATCGATACACATTCTCATTGAACCATCCTTTTTCTTCACAAACAACACTGGCGCTCCCCAAGGGGATGAGCTAGGTTGTATGAATCCTTTACTTAGTAATTCATCTAATTGCTTTTTCAATTCTAACATTTCTGTGGGTGCTAACCGATAAGGTGCCTTGGCTATCGGTGTAGTTCCTGGAATTAAATGAATCCTAAATTCTACTTCCCTATCTGGAGGTAATCCTGGTAAATCTTCTGGAAATATATCAGAGTATTCCGATACTACTGGTATTTCCTTTAGATCTTTTCCCTTAGTGCTAATGATTACTGAAATCATATACACTATTCCTTGTTTTCGTTCATAATTAGCAACTTTCATTACTGATATGAATTTCATGGGTTTCCGGGGTTTATCTCCTGTAATCCTAATCACTTCTCCGGTAGGTGATTGAATTTCTATGGAATTCTGATCACAAAGGATTCTAGCATGGTTGGCTACTAACCAATCCATTCCTAATACAACATCAAATTCAGCTAAATTCATCGGCAATAGTCTTGCAGAGAATTTATGTCCTAAAAGTTCTATGTTTCCTTCTTGCAAAACTTTATCTATTCTAACTGAATTTCCGTCTGCGGTTTCAACGGTAAAAATCTGCCTAATATTGGTTAAAGGTAAACTAAGAGCTTGACAGAATGAAGTATTTATAAAACTTTGGTTTGCACCAGAGTCAAATAATACTTTTGCATATACGTTGTGAACTAAGAACGTACCCGCTATCACATCTGGAATAAGTTCGGCTTCTTGAGTGGTCAGCTGAAATGCCCTGGCATTCTTCTTAGTAGTTCCTTCTGTCGCCTTAGGTTTGTTATCTACTGGTTTGACCAATTTAGGACATTCTGTTTTATAATGCCCTGCTTCACCACAATTAAAACAGATTACTGTTTTCTTTTTGCAGTTCTCTTCACGATGTCCTACAGCTTTACAAAAATTGCAAGTAATATCGCATCTTCCATAATGCTTCTTTTTGCATTTCCTGCAAAATGACGGACCTGGAGATTGCCCTGTCCCTTTTCTCTTGAAGCTGTTATTATTACCCACACGAAATCCTTGGGTAATTTTCTGAGCTAGTGCCTTTTTCCTATCTTCGTCTCTTGTGCGCACCAATTCATCGGTCAGAGTGTTGGCTAATTCTACCGCATCGTCAATAGTGCGAGGTCTCGCAGCTTTAACAATATTGCGGATTTCGCTAATTAGCCCCCAAATATAGCGAGAAATAAGTACCGGTTCTGGCGAAGCCAATGTTGGTACTACTCTTGCATATTCGAAGAATGTCGAGGTATAACCACGACAATCAACACTCATCATCCGATGATTTAGAAACTTATTCGCCATCTGTTCCTTCTCATACTCAGGACAGAATTTTCTTTCCACCAAACCCTTAAATTCTTCCCAAGTCATAGCATAAGCTATTGCTCTTCCTTTTTATTGTAACACAGTATTCCACCACTCGAGTGCTCCTTCTTTGAACAGATTGGATGAATACATGACCTGATCATCTTTACCACATTTACTTATTGCAATGACTGCTTCGGTTTTCTCTAACCAACGCAGTGATGCAGTTGCTCCTTCATTGCCTGCAAATTCAGTGGGTTTACAAGCAAGGAATTCTTTGAAAGTGCAACCAGGCGTTGCAGTTTTCATTTTCTTGGGTAATGGAGCTTGATGTGGTTCCTTATTATGATTATCATGCTTATTGCCTCCATTTACACTATTACTGAAATTATCTTCAGTAATCTGTTTACTAGGAACAATTTGTTGCGGTTCAATCGGATTCTTTATAGCAGCAACGAATGCTGGAATAGCATTGGCTATCCCTTGAGCAACAATGTTTTCGATATCTTGCCGAGTCATATATTGATCTCTTGAATGTTGTTCAGAATGATTAACTTCATTAATAGGTTCATTATCACTGTTTGCCATCTGATAATGTATATATATAAATTTTATTAGTAACTGATAAATAATAATTATATACAAACAATCAGAAAATTGTATAATACAGATATAGTCAAAACAATCGATCTTTCGATTTCATTTATATATCTATCATAACATGCATCATTACTCACAGATATCATACAGAGTTTTATTGATTATTTACAGACTAACTTTATTAGTACTATTATACAACTACCATTTTATCATTGTTCTAACTTTCGTTACTTGCTGTTAAAAACGCATTTCCCTTTCGTCGTACTTCCAAGCAATCTGTCCACCTATCTCCCTCATTCTATTCCCCATATCAAACAATTCTTCGCCAAAGTGGCGAAGTTCAGCCATGTTTTCATTGCTCATGGGTGGATTAGGTAATGGTTCTGGATCGAATTGTGGAAGAAAAGAGTATGGATCGTTGACAATATTTTGAAATTGCCAATCGTTCGTCCACCATTCATCCATTCCTATGGGTTGGGAGTGAACTATTGGATCTGGAATTGCTGGTTCCCAATTCATAGGGAGTTGGTTTTCAATAGGATAGGTAAAAAGATTTGTCTGGACAGGCTGAATCGTCTCACAGTTTTCCAACAGAAAATCTATCTCATCTTGAAAAGTTCTTTCCTGGTTTGGATTGGAACTCTCCCCGATTTCTCTCTGAGCTGGTATAGATCCTTGCCCAACTTCCATTACTACTTCTTTAGTAATTTCCTCCATCTGTATTTCTATTTCCTTATCCTTCTTTTTGTCTCCAGTTTCCATTTCTTGTGGTTTATAACTCTCTTCAGTTATAACTTCTTTTCCCTTTTTCAAAGGATTATTTATTTTGGGCAGTTTCTTAGCTGGCTTCTTCTTACGGATTTTCCTCCATCCTACATAAGTTCTTTTCTTCTGTTTTGGCTTGCTCAGGGGTGGAACCTTGAATTCTACTGGTTGTTCAACATCGGGATAGTAGCTAGTATATTCTTTGGAAGCTTCGACAGTTACGGGATAAAGATTAAGATTCTGAAAATCTTCGGATATTTCACTCATGCTGATGTAGCATATATGCAAAATGCATAAAATACTAAGTTAAAATTTACAAATAAACTTTGTAATTTATTCCACACAGTGTACTAGTTGTTTTACCAAGATAACTGACAACCACACTTAGGTTTCTAAATTTTATTTATCACAAAAGTTTCTAATTTGTGAGAATAGGGTGCTAATCTTTAAAGATTTATATTTTCTGCTACTGTGGCTAGCATATATAAATTTGCCCATTTCTCATCTAGTTTATCTTCCCAAGGTGATTTATCAATTAATTCTTGAGTTTCCCGTTTAATCCTCTTTTCTCGGATTTTCTCTTTACTTTTCTTAATAATCATTTCCCTCCTTTGAGGAGAAAGTGATTCCTCGTATTGTGCCTTTCGCACGAATATTCCTTCTTTAGGAATTTCAGTCTGATTCGAGGATTTGGTTCGGGATGAACTTCCTTTTTCATTAGATGATTTCTCTAATTTAAGATAAATGCTTGACAGTTTTTTTTTCTTACCCATACTGTAATTAACAAATAATCAAATAATCAGTTAATAATACAAATAATCACATAATAGTAATCAGGAAAAATTAAGTATTTCTAAATACTTAATCAGCTTAACCCAGTGGCTGTAATCAGGAAAAATTGAGTATTTCTAAATACTTAATCAGCTTAACCCAGTGGCTCTGATACCACCTTTTTCTGTCACGGCCCCTGACCCGGTTTGACCCGTTTCAAGAGCCGCGGGACAGAAATACTGCGGTATTAATTTAATTGAGTTTAACAGCGGAAACAGGATCGCTTAAAGCTAAAATTTTTCCCCGATTATTTATTTCACAATTCGGGATAAAACCCCGATAATTTACAATATTATATTTTTACTATAAAAGTGTGATATTACAAAATCATTTATTTATTTTATATTGAGCCACTATCTTAAGCTTGAAATGCTCCCCAGCACTTTTCCTGAATTACAACAGATCACCTGAAACATGTTTAAAAAAGGTTTTGTCAGTGGGAAATACTGAGTGAATCATTCTATTTATTAAAATGACTCATTTGTTATAATTTACAGTATTAAGAGCAATTACAATGTTTCTGATATCAATCCAACTACCCACGGTACTTGCCACCCGACCCATTGGCCCATTCGTCCAATGGTGTCTGTGACTATGGTCATATCCCCCATTGGCTGCCCCAATGGTGACGATTATCAAGTAATGTATACAGAACCCCATATACCGGCTGTAACTTGGTGATTACAAAGACTTAATCCCCGTAATTATAACTTTGAAATAAAACACTTTTGTAAATAGATTTGATAAAAAGAGAGAATGACTCACTTTGCTGATTTAATATGATCAGAGTCTAATCTATGATTAAGCCTTGTTAACCTAATATAAATAACAATGCACACAAAACTGGGTTAGTAATCAATCCAGCAATTACGATAATTTACGAGATCAAATTCTCACAATGAATGTCAAAATGCAATACTTTGTCCATCGAATTAACGATGATCCGTTGAATTAACAACGAATGACAAGGTATAATACTTTACCCATCGAATTAACGATGATCCGTTGAATTAACAACGAACGATAAAGTATAATACTTTATCTATCGAATTAACGACAATCCGTCAAATTAATGACGAACGATAAAGTATAACCCTAATGTGGGCGGGATTTAAACATGCATTGGATATCTTGATCGTCGGATAAATGAATCGTAGCAGCGATTGTGCTAATACCCTGTTTTGTAGCAGAATTTCGATACCCGGGGTGTAATTTCGGAATAACAGTTCGTAACACAGTGTATTTGTGAGAATTATTTCGACGTAATATGTTCAGATATCGAGTGCCACAGCCTGCTATTTATAGGTAAAATTTTGCTAGCTTACGGACCGTAAGCTTGTCAATGTTGCGGTCCGTATGACTGCTTACGGACCGTAAGGTTGAGACTGTTGCGGTCCGTATGGAATCAAGATAGGCTATAGGGTAGCCACGACTGAAACTAGCTTAGCTGAGTTGACATACTCGAATTTCAGTTACTTGACAACGATTTAAGTGGATAATCGTCCACTAGGGTTTATCCCCCCTTGAGTTTTAGGGGCCCTAATCCTGATTCTGAAAATTATGAAAATTTTAGGGTTTGTTCAGAATCACTCGGGTGTCTCAATTAGGGTTTCCTTTTTGACTAATTAATATATTAAATAGTACTTTTGATGAGAGTTGTTACATTCTACCCACCTTAAGAAAAATCTCGTCCTCGAGATTTACTGGAATAAGTGTGGATACTTTTTCTTCATTTCTGATTCCAGTTCCCAAGTGTATTCAGCTCCTCTCTTTGAATCCCACTTGACTTTGACTAAAACTAGTCGTTTGTGTTTGAGAAACTTGATCTTTCGATCCTCAATTTGAAGAGGTTTCTCAACAAATTTCAACTTTTCGTTTACCTCTATATCTCGAAGAGGTACTACCAGAGATTCATCTGATAAGCATTTCTTGAGATTGGATACATGAAATACATTATGTACTCCAGATAATTCTTCTGGTAATTGTAAACGATAAGCTACTGGTCCTATACGTTGGATCACTGAAAATGGTCCTACGTACCTGGGACTTAGCTTTCCTTTCTTTCCAAATCTGACTACTCCTTTCCAAGGAGAAACTTTCAACAGTACTCTGTCTCCAACTTGGAATTCTAACGGCTTGCTTCTATTGTCTGCATAACTCTTCTGACGATCTCGAGCCGTCTTCAGTCTTTCCTTGATTTGAGTAATCTTATCAGTTGTTTCTTGCACTATTTCAGGTCCTGATAATTGACTTTCTCCTATTTCTGCCCAGCAAACTGGGGTTCTGCACTTTCTTCCATACAGTGCCTCGAATGGAGCAGTTTCAATGCTTGAATGATAACTATTGTTATAGGAGAATTCAATTAATGGTAAGTGATCATCCCAACTTCCACCAAAGTCTATTACACATGCTCGGAGCATGTCTTCTAGAGTTTGGATTGTCCTTTCACTTTGTCCATCTGTTTGGGGATGATATGCAGTGCTCAGGTTTAGTCGAGTTCCCATAGCTTGCTGGAAACTTTTCCAGAAATGGGAAGTAAAACGACTATCTCTATCCGAAACAATGGAGAGTGGAACTCCATGTAATGATACAACTTCATCTACATACAATTTAGCCAGTCTTTCCATGCTAAAGGTTTCTTTCATAGGTAGAAAGTGAGCTGATTTGGTTAATCGATCCACAATTACCCAAATCGCATCATTACCTTTTCTGGTTTTGGGTAACTTAGTAACAAAATCCATTGTTATAAGTTCCCATTTCCATACTGGCATCTCTAACTGTTGTAGTAATCCTGAAGGTTTCTAATGTTCTGCCTTAACTTGTGAACAAGTAAGACATTTAGAAACATAGCTGGCTATGTCCTTTTTCATTCCTATCCACCAGAAGTTCTTCCTTAAATCTTGGTACATCTTATTGTTTCCTGGATGCATAGTGTACCTAGATTTATGAGCTTCTTCTAAAATCTTAGGTCTTAAGTCTCCCTGCTTAGGTACCCAAATTCTACTTTTGTGGAATCTCCAAATTCCATCTGCTCCTTGCTCTAATTCCTTGATTCGTCCTTTCATCCCTTCAGCATCATCCTTGATTGCTGTAGTTTGAACATTCTTCAATTGTTCCATTAAATCTATTTGTAGATTTAATCTGAGAGCACGAACCCTTCGTTGTTCCTCATAATACTTACGACTTAAGGCATCTGCAACTACATTCGCCTTTCCTTCGTGATACTGAATATCACAGTCGTAATCACTTAGGATTTCCATCCATCTCCTTTGCCTCATGTTTAACTCTTTTTGCCCAAAGATATATTTTAAACTCTTATGATCTGTATAGATAGTAAACTTACTTCCGTACAGATAATGTCTCCAAATCTTAAGGGCAAAAATTACGGCTCCTAATTCTAAATCATGAGTCGTATAATTCTCTTCGTGCTTTTTCAACTGCCTTGATGCGTACGCAATTACCTTCTTGCGTTGCATAAGCACACATCCATATCCTAATTTTGAAGCATCACAATATACTTCAAAATCTTCAGTTCCTTCTGGTAAGGCTAAAATTGGTGCATGGGTTAGTTTCTGTTTCAAAATCCTAAAAGCTTCTTCCTGTTTAGGTCCCCATTCAAACTTAGTGGCTTTACAGGTTAACTTAGTTAACGGCTATCTTGGAAAAATCCTTAATAAACCGTCTATAATACCCAGCTAAACCTATAAAACTTCTTATTTCCATTGCTGTTTGTGGAACCTTCCATTTGGTAATTGCCTCTATCTTAGCAGGATCTACATGAATACCTTCATGATTCACCATGTGTCCTAAAAATTGTACTTCCTTTAGCCAAAATTCACACTTCGAGAATTTGGCGTACAACTTTTCTTTTCTTAACAAAGTTAAGAGTGCATGAAGATGTTCACAATGCTCTGTTTGACTTTTGGAATAAATAAGTATATCGTCTATGAAAACAATTACAAATTTATCCAAATACGGTTTACAGATCCTATTCATCATGTCCATGAATGCTGCAGGTGCATTCGTTAACCCGAATGGCATGACTGTAAACTCGTAATGACCATACCTAGTTCTGAAAGCAGTCTTAGGTATGTCTTCTTCTTGTACCTTCAATTGATGATATCCAGAGCGTAAATCTATCTTAGAAAAATATCTAGCCCCCTGAAGTTGATCAAAAAGATCATCAATCCTAGGTAATGGATATCGATTCTTAATTGTAACCTTATTCAATTCCCTATAATCGATACACATTCTCATTGAACCATCCTTTTTCTTCACAAACAACACTGGCGCTCCCCAAGGGGATGAGCTAGGTTGTATGAATCCTTTACTTAGTAATTCATCTAATTGCTTTTTCAATTCTAACATTTCTGTGGGTGCTAACCGATAAGGTGCCTTGGCTATCGGTGTAGTTCCTGGAATTAAATGAATCCTAAATTCTACTTCCCTATCTGGAGGTAATCCTGGTAAATCTTCTGGAAATATATCAGAGTATTCCGATACTACTGGTATTTCCTTTAGATCTTTTCCCTTAGTGCTAATGATTACTGAAATCATATACACTATTCCTTGTTTTCGTTCATAATTAGCAACTTTCATTACTGATATGAATTTCATGGGTTTCCGGGGTTTATCTCCTGTAATCCTAATCACTTCTCCGGTAGGTGATTGAATTTCTATGGAATTCTGATCACAAAGGATTCTAGCATGGTTGGCTGGTACAGCTTGAATTGGTGCGGCAGTGATCGTACAGTTCTTGTTGCTGGAGCTGTTCTTTCTCTTGTTCTTCCTTTTGTTGCTCGATGAGGTGGTGGTTTCAGCAGTTGGTGCGGCGGTGGTAGCTTGATGCAGGTGCTTTGAAGTTTTATCCCAGACACTGGCCTTGACCCGCTTGTCGTTGATTTCAGCAGCTAGTAGATAAGTCTCTTTGATCGTCTTAGTCTTAGCCGCTTGCACGAAATCGACAACACAGTCAGGCAGGGCTCGGATATACTGTCACACCCTGGCTTTTGCGGAAGCGTGGGTTTATTTGGTGTGACTTCTTAATACCATAGCAACAATCACAACAATGCTATATGATAAAAATACGAGATGTTCATCCATTAATAAAAGTGAGAAAATACCTCCATAACATTGTTTAGAAACATCGACATTTGAAATAAGTTACAAACCATAAATTATTTAAAACATGTTCATAAGGCACACAAAAGACTTTAGATAAGACGAGGTTTAGAGACATGTAACCCATCCAGGAATAGGTTACACCTCTCAAACTCACAACTCTGGATGACATCTATTATCCAACGCAGCTAGACACATGCATACCCTGCCAGATCCTGCTAGTTCCCTGAAATACATGTAGTTTGAAAAATCAACAAAAAGTTGAGCGAGTTCATGTGTAAGTCTGTGTGTATAAGCCTTTAAAATATGTCTTGTGTGTATAAATGTCCCTGGTATGTAGCAATTAAGGAAAAAGAGATCACCAATGGGTTGCAAAGCCGTTAGTATGCGTGAAATGGTGCAGGAAGACTCAAACCTAGCATATTTGTACCGGGCTTCCGGCTGGAAGAAATAGTCACCTCTATGGGCTGCCCCGGCCTCATGGGTGTGGGCTTGCTACACCCAAATAGATCTATCACTCATGTCCCTAGGTCCTACGACGAGGATTAATGGCCTTAAGTGTTGTGCCCACCTTTCACATGATCTAAGCGTCTAAAACCCTCCTTAAGCTAACCATACCATGTATAAAAGCGTCTGTAAGTGTCTGTAATAATTGTAACATGTATTCCACCCCCGAGGTATAAAACTAAAAACAGTTAAGAGAAAAGGGGGACATGAACTCACCTTGATTACAAGTAAGTCCAAACAAGTATGCAAATGTGAGAGTTCTTGGAAATAAGATTCCACGTCACTCTAATTGATTGAACATGCAACAATATGGGATATGTATCAACAATAATGTTTAATTGGATAATTGGAAATCCTAAATCTATAGGATTCGGTAGTGTTTTGTTAAATGGTAATTATGTGGTTTGGATAAAAATTATATAGTTATATAATTTAATTACATTAAATTAAACTATATTTATAAGTATAAATACTGATTTATTTATATAAATATCAAATTTATATAAAATATGAGTAACAATATTATTTTTGTAGAGATCAGTATTTAAAATAATAAATCTGAAAATTTCAGTATTTATTTCTTAAAAATTGATTTATTATTAATTATTTAATAATAAACTATTTTAATATTGTAAAAATTAGTTTTATAAATAAATTTACTAACTTCATATTTTTAATAAAAGTAACAGTGTCTGATAATGTTATAAAAATTATTGGAATGTTAAAAATATTAAAAATAAAACGTTTTAAAAAAAATGCAGACCCCTGGGTTCGAACCCGGGTCTGTATTGTAACCAAACAGAGTCTTAACCACTGGGCTAAGTTTCTGTTTGTGTTTGGTTTAGGACTGCTAAACTTATAACCAAAAAGGTACTGGTCATCTTCTCCAATTGGAGTCAAACAGAAAGTCAACTCTTTCAATTCTACGGGAAAACTGTGTTATATCAAGATTAACTCTAGGGAATCATTGCATAAGTGTAAGCAAACTAATTGGACGGATAAAAACTAACCGGTATTGAAAGGATGATCGGATTGAAAAATTCCGGCGAAAAAGTGAGTATTTCGGCGAGTTGCAGGTTTTAATCCGACGATTTCGGGTGTTTAAGTGTTTGTAAATGGTGTGGAATGTTGCTAGGAATGTAGGGAACTTAAATACACAAAGTTTGGATCTCAGATTCGACACAAATTAGTGGATTAGATCTACTTTTTATTTTTATAAAAATTCTTTTTCTTTTGAGTGTTTTGACACCAAAATGTGTCGTTTGAATGATTGGAACGAGTTGGGATGGGTTGGGGATTATGTGGGTAAGCTTTACAGGTCAAAAGAATGAATGAAAATCGGTTTTGGTGAGATTTCGGTCGAAATCTGCGACCTGCGTAGCTGTGTATGTAATTCAGCTCGAAATTAAAGTTAACATAAATATAATATGATCTTATATATTTCACATGTGATTGATAGACCAGCTGGTTGTTGCGTGTTGCTGTGTTTGTGGAGGTCGCGAGTTCGAGTCCCGTTCCGGCCGTTTCTTTGGGTTTAAAACCCTTTTTAATTTTCTGAATTAAAATTAATTATAATAAAATTCTAATTAGTATATAAAAGAAATTAAAATCTATATCTATCAGTTCCTGTACAGGAGGATAAACTGGTTAAGACACTTCGGTTATAACGTAGAGGTCGCGGGTTCGAATCTAACAAGGGCCGGTTCTCACCCAGGAGACCCCCTTTTAACCGGATTTTTGGATATTTACACTTTGGCCCCTCAAGTTTCATTTTGTACAAAAATAGTCCCTGAACTTTCGAAAAGTTACAATAACAGGCCCTATACTTTCATCAGAAGTACATAATTGGTCCCTAAAGTTTTGAGAATTGACATAAATGGTCCCTGTAATAGCCAGTTAGTTAAACTGACTCGGTTAAGTTTTAAAGAAGAATCCTTTACATAAAAGTTACCAGGTTAGGATATTCAGTTGAAATGAGTTTCTAAAAATCAGTTTTATTCCCTAGAGTTTAAGTTTCAGAAAATGACCAAATGAACCTTGGACTTTTATTTCAAAACTATATATTTATTTCTTTATAAAATAAGTTCCCAAAAATTACAAAAAGAACCCTAAACTTGTAGTTTGAAATAATTGCACTTTAACCCTTGTATTTATATAGTTTCAGAAATGATAATTTAGTCCCTAAACTTTGTACTTTCAAATAATGACGGTTTTAGTCCTCGAAATTAAAAATTAATAACTTCAAGCAAGTTTCAAAGAATGTCAAATAGGTCCCTCAACCTATTGTTTGTCTATGTGTTGGCATTGTCAGCATGTTTCTGAGTTATCCGTTCACTGTGCTAACTGTGTTTTGTGCATCAAGTTCATCACTAAAGTTTGTGTGTAATAAATGGAGTGACAGTATGAATGTGATGCATATGTATGTATGATGCAGAACTCATAAAGCAGTTTAATTCGTCAGTTGTAATTCTAGCACAGTCATTAAGCACAAAGTTAATATTAATTAATTGTACGGATACCTATAATTGTGAGCGTTGTCACATATACTTCTTGATTGCCATGTCTGAAGTCTTGACCTGATCGGGACAAATGATGCTGAGCTGTTTGAAGCGAGCAGTGAGCGCAACATTTTCACCATCCTTTTGCTGTATGTGCCAAAATTCATCCTCTAGCTTCTGACGTTCATGAGGAGGACATAATTCTTTCTGCATGACTTCCTTGAGCTCGTCCCACGACAGACCGTAGGCTGCATCGTTCCCTCGCTTGTTCCTCTCGGCCGTCCACCAGTCTAGAGCACGGGACTGGAAGACGCCGGTAGCGTTCAGAGTACGAAGGTCGTCAGGGCAACCGCTTTGTCGTAGAGTGACCTCAATGGAGTCAAACCATTGGAACAACGCTGTGGGGCCTCCCTCGCCAATGAATTCTTTTGGCCCACAAGACTTGAATTGCTTGAAATTGAAGGGAGCTTTGGTGGTAGCTTTAGGAGCTTTGGTCCTCGATTCCTCAGACGATTTGCTGACATTCTCGTAAACATCACTCACGACCTTTGCTACTTGTTTAGCGATGATAGCAGCAAGGGTTCTGTCTCTCTTTTCTTGACAAGAAAGTGAGGGATGACGGGATCCAGATGACATTGTCTGCAACAGATATCGTCACAGGACTCAACACATTGTATTCGAATCTCACCTCACGCGTCTACTACTTACTAAAGCTCAGGAACACGCATAATCATGTAAACACACAAACACCTAACTACGTAGAACACAGAATCACATAAACACATAAGCACATAATCCACAGAACATGTAAGCATGAAATCACTAGATGCAGTCAGAATACATAAACCTATCATTCACAGTTCGCGATCGTCCGAATATAGCGTTCGCGTTTAATATATCGAGTCGTGTAGTACGAGGTCATCCATAGTTTAGCGACTAGTTAGCGTATTGAGATAGAAATGCAGTGCGAGCCGTGTGTGCCGATCGAAGCGTAAGTATAAATCGAATAATTCTTCCAAGATTTAACACATGAACAGGTAAACACACATAACATCGACGAATTATCAGAGCCAGCAGTTGCGGGCTCAGAATCGAAACACATAAATATCGAGTAATAAATTGTCTGCGGCTAGTAGACTTCGACTATCCAAAGTGGTTCGACTATTCACAAGGATTCGTGGTGCACATTTGACCTTCAGGACTATGCTCTTGCCTCGGTTCTTGGGCGTTTGGCACACATCCCGTTAGTCATATTGTGACTTCAGGTCGTTGGAGTCCGTCGAGACTTTGGTGGGAGATTTTGTAAAATGGGCGGAACAAGTCATCAAGGTTAGGGTTTCACCCTTGGCTTAACAACTTCGTTCCTGTTTTTGATAAAATTGAGGAGATTATTCATCAAAATATGGATTTCACTCCTGATTTGGCATAATTCTCCTCGTTTGTAGATAAAAATGCGGGTTTATCAAGCAACTTTTGTCGAGAGTTTGCGGTTTTCACACCTAATCTCGACTTTATCGCCTATTCGTGATTGAAAATTCGAGTGCAGTGATAGTGTAGCGAGTGCGAGAATAGCGAGCTCATATACAATCCCTAACGGATAGCACAAGTCGGTCTGTTGGTTCCTAACTATAGACTAGGTTTCTAAGACATCGACCCGGACTAGGTCGTGCCTTGCCTAATTCCCTATAGTTATGGCTCTGATACCAATCTGTCACACCCCAACCGATGGCGAAAACATCGGGGTATGGCACTGAGCGAAACAGATTGTCCAGAAGTTTCCATAACAATTATCATTACCAATCAATTTAAAATAACATGTCCCATACTGAAGGGGTAAGGTCCCAAAAACCTCATAATAAGTGCTTGGAACCATACCACAACCTCATCTTTAAGCTCTCTTTTTACCTTGCGCGGCCGCGCACTGGTCTTACAAAAGTAAGGCTTAAGAAACACTCAACAGTCAACAGTCAACACTCGGGCGCCCAAAGGGAAATCATAAATCCTCGCGCCTTCTTCCATAAACAAAGGATGGAAATCCTAAAATAAACACTTCCGCTTAATATCCAGACTTGGATATTATTTATTCAGCTGACTCCATACGATAAGGAGTCACACCAGATTACAACAGTAATCTTCTAGAAAGACCCAATCGTGCTCCACTAAACGGTTACAACCGTCTGGACACGTGTCAGCACCTTAGGCATCCCTGAAATCACGATGGTAGCATGTAATTGGAAAGAAACCTCCACTTGATCACTTTCCACGTGGCGAATCCCCAGCCATAGATCTAAACCACGATCCGTGTGCACTCATGACGGATCAAGAAACTTAACGGAAGGAAATGTAACCGCTTACGGGGTTAGCATCTTCCGTCAACATTTCATTAACGGGTTTTCCCGCCCAAAGACTCCCGGCTATAAATATGAGATCAATTCAGGTATAAAATCCAAGTTACACACACTTCTTCAATACTTCTTCTTCTTCATAAACACATACTTATTCTCACGCCGGAGTCGGGTCAAGGAGAGAACCCCTTTCTCCCCTTGACGAGGCTAACGGTGCATTCTTTTACAGAGTTTATCGGAGAAGAAGAGCTGTCTCGTCAGATCGAACGAGAGAAAACTCACCTTTTATGCGGATTCAAACCCCCTAAATAATTCGATTCCGGTCAATTATCTAGTGTTTCTTCATTGGCGCCCACCGATTCCTCTGTTTTTTTAGTTTTGTCTCGTTTCGATTTAGTTTCCTCATTCTCTGTTTTCACATGGCAGAGAATTCATCATCTCACCCATCAGGTCCTCGATCTGAGTTCGAGGGTTCTGCAACCCAAAATACCCAGATCGACGGAATCATGGGAACAAACGAAAGCAGCAGTCATTCAGATGGAAAGAATTCATCAGATCAACTCATAGAGAGATCCCCAGAGTACTGGTGTAACAGATGCCAGATTGCTTTAAACACAATTTTCACATAAATTGACAAGATCTGAGTTCCCAAACATCAGATCTGGTGGAGAAATTGACACTGTAGTATTGGACCCACCAACACCCTGTCAGGGGGACATCCAATCTAACAGTTATGTTGAGATACGTCAACAATCCAGAGATATCAGCCATCAGAAAGCTAAACCAAAACACATAAACATGGTACAAGGAGGCCCTTCACGAAGGCCAAACAAATGATGTCATGATCAGCATTGGAGGGAACAACAAGTTGTGTTTCCTGTGGTTCCTGGAGGCCCTCAGGAAGAGCGACCAGTAATTATTACTGGCATCTTCGGCCATTATCGAACGAACTATATGTTTATAGATCCAGGAAGCTCGATGGATATCATATACGAGCAGTGCTTCAAACAGCTCGATCCAGAAGACAAAGCACGCCTAGAGCCGGTCGATTTTCCTCTCACCGGATTTTGTAATGAAGCTGTATTCCCGTTAGGGAAAATAGCATTCCCTGTGACTCTATCTGATGCCGAGCATTCGCGTACAGTCACAGTAAATTTCATGGTTATGGCAGCAACATCACGTCATGATGTATTGCTCGGGAGAAGATCACAGAGAGAATTCAGCATGATCACCTCTATTCCACATGCTACATGTGGATTTCCAACAGAAACGGGAGTGGCAATTCTATACTCAAGTAAAGAGGTCATGTACGTGGACGATGAACCACCAGACAAAGTGGCCAAACCCTCAACAGCAAATGAGCTGGAAAAATGGGTTCTAAACAATGAGTATCCAGAATAGACCATCCTGCTGGGACATGCCATTTCCCCAGCAACTCGGATACAATTAAAAGCATTGCTGACTGACAACAAAGACATATTCGCCTGGTGCCCAGCAGACATGACTGGGGTCCCGCGCGATATAGCACAACATTGTCTGAACATCAAACCCACAGCAGAGCCTGTTGCGCTGGGAAGGCGCAGCTTCAGCGAAGAAAAAGCAAAGGCCATGGATGAACAAGTGACAGAGTTACTTAATGCCGGAATCTTGCGCGAGGTTCAATACCATACATGGGTCGCCAACCCAGTAATGGTCCAGAAACACAGTGGCGGATGGAGAATGTGCGTCGACTTCAAAGACCTGAATAAAGCGTGCCCAAAAGATTGCTACGCGCTTCCTGAGATAGACAAAAAAGTCGACTCTCTGGCATCATTCAGATGGAAGTGCTTTCTTGACTGTTACAAAGGTTATCATCAGGTCCAGATGAAAGAAGAAGACGAGGACAAGACTGCATTCCGCACAGATAAGGGCATCTTCTATTACACCAAAATGCCCTTCGGCTTGCGCAATGCAGGCGCAACTTACCAGCGCCTAATGGACACGGTCTTCAGAGGAGACATAGGCAAAACAGTCGAGGTATACATGGATGACCTCGTCATCATGAGCCATGAGGAAGAAACAATGCTCGCAAATATCCAGCGCACGTTCAATTCTTTGCGTAGCGTAAACTTAAAGCTCAACCCAACAAAGTGTTCTTTCGGAATGGAAGAAGGGAAGTTTTTGGGTTTCATAGTCATAAGAGACGGTTTTAAAGTAAACCCGAAGAAAGTGCAGGCAATCCAGTTAATGCCATCACCCGCAACAGTAAAAGAAATGTAAAGGCTCGCCGGATGTCTAGCAGCCTTAAACAGATTTTTAGAAAATCACGCGGCAAAGTCATACCCATTCATCAGCACGCTGCGAAACTGCGCCAAGAAAACCCACTTCCAGTGGACACCCGAAGCGGAAACAGCCTTCAAGCAAATGAAGGAATGTTTGATTCAGTTACCAACGCTGACAGCGCCACGAGAAAAGGAACCACTGATCCTATATTTATCTGCTGCAGAAGTAGCAGTAGGCGCGGTCTTAATGGTGGAGCGCGAAAACATTCAGACCCCAATATACTATATAAGCAAGATGCTCACTGGTCCAGAGACGCGCTACTCAATGATAGAAAAACTGGTCCTAGCACTAGTGCATGCATCAAGGCGTTTACGTCGGTATTTCTCTGGTCATGTCATCACAGTTCTCATTAATTACCACTTAGGTCAAATCTTATCCAAACCCGATGTCGCGGGAAGATTGGACAAGTGGGCTATTGAGCTAGGAGGATACAACATCCTATACAAGCCGCGACCAGCGATCAAGGGGCAAGTCCTAGCAGACTTTGCCACAGAGGTTCCCATCGATAAAATCCAAGAATGCGAGGCAATCCAGAACCCTGTCCCTGTTTTCGACGATAGGGTCTGGACTTTGCACACAGACGGAGCTTCCAATGACGACGGAGCCGGCGCAGGTCTCCGATTGGTCAGCCCAGAGGATCATGAGCTTACATACGCCATACGCCTGGATTTCCGAAGCACGAATAATGAAGCTGAGTATGAAGCATTCTTAGCAGGTCTCCGCTTAGCGCTTAAAATGGGGGCAAGAAACCTTGAAGCTAACGTCGATTCAAAGCTGGTGGCCGAGCAAGTTAATGGGCACTATGATGCAAAGGGAGAAGCTATGGCGTTATACCTTGAACAAGCGCGGATGCTAATCAGCCAATTCCAGACGTTCAAAGCTAACCATATAAACAGAAGCGAAAACAAGCACGCAGATGCCCTAAGCAAATTGGCCGTTACCAGCTTCAAACACTTAGCAAAATAAGTGCGTATCGAGGTATTGTCTAACCCTTCGGTTCATCTCAAACAAGTAAACGTTATAGAAGTCGGAAATCCATCCTGGATGTCTCCGATCATCTTATACCTACAACACGGAAAGCTCCCGGAAGGAAAGGCAGAAGCTCGAAAAATCCAACACAAGGCAATAAACTATGAAATGGCGGATGGCGTCCTATACCGGAAGTCATTTATGGGACCATTACTGCGCTGTGTTGACAAAACAGATGCACAATACCTGGTCAGAGAAATCCACGAGGGTTTATGCGGAATACACGCAGGACCACGCATGGTCGTGGCAAAAATAATGAACGCGGGATACTACTGGCCGGGAATGCATGTGGATGCAGTAGAATTATTACGGAGATGCGCAGCCTGTCAACACCATGCGCCAAAAACACTCCGACCAAAGAACCCGCTCGTACCGGTCACTTCCGCCTGGCCCTTTCAGCAATGGGGCATCGATCTTGTTGGTCCATTCCCTGACGCGCCAGGCGCAGTAAAATTCATCATTGTAGCAGTCGACTATTTCACAAAATGGGTCGAAGCCAAGGCACTAGTCTCAACAACAGCAATGGTAATTCGCAAATTTATATGGGAACATATTATTTGCAGATTCGGATTACCATTGCGCATCATCTCCGACAATGGCACTAACTTCGCCTCAGATGATCTTCAAAAATGGTTCAAAGAAATGAAGATCGAGCACAACTTTTCCTCCGTAGCACATCCACAAGCGAACGGCCAGGTAGAGAGTGTAAACAAACAGATCGTCGATGGCATAAAAGCGCAACTCAGGACAGCGCGCAGAGGATGGGTCGATGAACTCCCCAGCATCTTATGGGCACACCGCACCATGCCAAAAACCAGCACCGGAGAAACACCATTCAGCCTGGTTTATGGATCAGAAGCGGTAATACCAGCAGAAATCGGTCTTCCATCACCACGCATGCTAGTTATGGAAAGACAAAACAACGAGCAGGAGCGAAGACTGGATTTAGACCTTCTCGAAGAAAGGCGCGAGAATGCCGCCATCACAGAGGCATGGTACAAATCCAAACTCGAGAAATACTACAACGCACGCGTCCGCGTATGCACATTTACTCCTGGTGACTTTGTCTTGCGCGACAATGAGGCTTCCAACGCGGAAAAACTAGGCAAATTAGCACCAAAATGGGAAGGACCATACATCATCAATGAGGTCTTAGGCAAAGGGGCATACACCCTAAAAAGACTTGATGGGACACTAGTTCCCCGCACCTGGAACGCGCAGCAGCTGCGCAGGTGTTACATATAAGTCAAACCAGTCCACAAAAATAAAAGCATACAGGCAATGTATTTCTTTATTATCCTTTGTATTACGAGCCTTGCACTCCTATCAATACAAACATCATCTTTACTCATGTTACTGTTTATTACAATTTGCATATAATTCTTTTGGTTTACGCGAAAACGATGTGGTAGACATTGTACACCTCATGAACAGTCTAAACAGGGCAATCTAACACGCCTTTCAGACAAACATTCACACATGAGCACAATACCATTTCTCATTCGCTCTACCTACTAAAAACAATTAAACATATGCAACATATTGTAATTGATGCGTGTGAAGTGTTATATATATTAGGTGTATATTTTAAGCCCCTTTAACACTTATTTTTAGCCAAGTTTTAAATTTATAAAACACGATATTTTACTAACACTAAACACACATATGGGCAAGTGCACCCATCGTGAGCGTAGTATAGTGTTGGTAAGATACCGAGGTCGTCCAAGGACACAAGAGCTTTTAGTACCGGTTTATCCTCAACGTCTAATCAAAATAAAAAGTTTAGAAAAATGTTTTAAACTAAGAAAAATAAAAACTAACTAAAATGCTGAAAATAAAAATAAAAAGAAAACAGATAGACAAGATGAATCACTTGGTTCCGACTCGTATCTAGTGTAACCTTTGATTATTTCCGCACTTTTGCACATATTTAAGAGATTATCTTAGTTATTGTAGTAGGCCCCTCTTTTGAAGGTGACGTTACCCTCACCCCAGTAGTTTGAGTCAGCAAGGATACAATCCTAAAAGGGTGGATTATTGGAAGATAATTAATTAAGTTATTAATGCAATATTATGGTAGGCCCCTCTTTTGGAGGTGACGTTACCCTCGACTAAGTAGTCTGAGTAAGCAGGGATACAGTCCTAAATAGCCGGGTTATAGTATTAATAGTAGTTAACTTATGAGGGGATCAAAGAGTTTGGACCCCCGCCATCCAATACCGTTAAGTATTGAAGGAGGTCCTACTAAATTTGACCCAGGTCCATTGCAGGACCTCTAAACGCTGAACAATGGCAAGACCTTTACCAAACCGTTCCCTTAACCCCCGACCAGGTAGCCAACATACCTCCATATAGACCGTGGAGATATGAATGGTGAAAATCTTTTATTTTATATAGACAGTAAAATAATGCCAAGACACCACGGACAAACGATAAGGAAAGATCACCTTCAACATAAGCAACTAGTTATTAAAGTCATTAATACAAAACCAAATAAAAAGTGCAAAAGATTAGAAATAAAAAGTATTACACTAGACACTTTGTCTTCACCAAGTGATGTAAGAGACTTAGGCAAACATGGCCTTGATTGTCAAGAACTCTTACGATCAATCTTGGATCCCGAGACGACTCACACACTCTACGATGGACAATGGATGATGGTGGTGGATGATGGTGTTATGGTGGTGGTGGGTGGTGGGTAAAGTGTGAGAGAGGTGGTGTGCCAAGGGATGGTTTGAGCTTGAGCCAAGCACTTCTATTTATAGGCTGAACAGAAGCTCGGGCACGGCCCCGTGTCCAGTGGGCACGGCCCCGTGTCCACATCTTCTCTTTCTTCATTTAATGCAGCTTTGTCTTATTAGTTGACCACGCCCCCGTGTCCGCTGAGCACGACCCCGTGTGCAGAAGAATCTTTGTACTATGAAGATTTGCCTGGATTGTGCGAATCTTATAGTTGACCACGGCCCCGTGTCCGCTGAACACGGCCCCGTGGTGGGCAATAGAAGCTTCTACCACTTTGTCTTTTCTGCTGTCACTTGGGCACGCCCCCGTGCTGGCTGAGCACGGGGCGTGTTCAGGCTTCTGATCTCTTGTTTTGCGTGGGAAGATGCTGTCGTGGGGTCGGGCATGTCATGTCTTGTCCCTTTTCTTGTATGTATGTTAGATTTTGATGTCTTTTTGCTTCTTTTGTTAATTTGAGCTCATTTAATCCTGAAAATACAAAAGGAAGACAAAAGCACACTTTTTCCAACATTAGTACTAAAAAAGGGTTAGTTTTATGCCTCATTTGATGAAATTTATATGTTACATTTTGAACACATCAGTAATTTAAACACAAACTTGCATGCACAACAGTGCATCAAAAATATACATATCATCAAAAAGCAGTATAAACAACCATTCACAACAATCACGACAGTGATCTTCAAAAAGTTTTCGGTAGGAAGACCAACATAAACATCAAAAAAAGGGGAATACGCAGTTTCCCAAACCTAACCTACTCAACGGCAGGGTCTTCACCAGCAACCGGCACCTGATCAAACCGGCGGTCCTTCCGACGTTGATACACCAACTGGCTTCCTCCTTTCCGAATCATCGGAAAACGGGCCATCAAATCATCAGCAGATAGTACAACGACACCATCATCAACGTCATCCTTTCGCTGAGAAGTTTCACAGTCAGAACCAGCAACCACCGGAGAAATAGGGTCGAACGAATCTCTTGCTCCGATAGTCACTAAGGGCGGTGAACTAGAGAGAAGCACGAGGCCTTCAGCAGCCTCATAAACTCTGAACATATCCAACAGACGACGAGTATAGTAGGAACGCTTCATCTTCTTTTCAAATCAAACAAGAAGCTCAAAGAACCCATCAAATGTATATATAAGCAAGTCAACTCCGGACAGACATGATAACCTGTCAGATGTCTTTTCCAAACGGCGCTACAGGAACAACAATCATATCCTCATAAATGAGGCCTGACAAGCGCCATTACGTATACCAAGGTAAGAGAGAAAAATATCACAAATACCAATTTTTTATTACAAACTGACGTCACTACAAGTCAGGTCATGATTACAAAAGGGTAAAAAGTCACACTTCCCCTAAAAAAGTTTTAAGCAAAACTCAATCTTCTCATAGAAGACTCTCTGTTTTTCGCGCCAAAAGCATTTCCCTCTTATAAGTCCAGTGCTCCACTTATTTGCATAAGTGCAACACTAGACTGGGGGGACTTGAAGGGGTAAGGTCCCAAAAACCTCATAATAAGTGCTTGGAACCATACCACAACCTCATCTTTAAGCTCTCCATACGATAAAAAGAAAGGCTTAAGAAACAGTCAACACTCGCGCGCCCAAAGGGAAATCATAAATCCTCGCGCTTTCTTCCATAAACAAAGGATGGAAATCCTAAAATAAACACTTCCGCTTAATATCCAGACTTGGATATTATTTATTCAGCTGACTCCATACGATAAGGAGGCACACCAGATTACAGCAGTAATCTTCTAGAAAGACCCAATCGTGCTCCACTAAACGGTTACAACTGTCTGGACACGTGTCAGCACCTTAGGCATCCCTGAAATCACGATGGTAGCATGTAATTGGAAAGAAACCTCCACTTGATCACTTTCCACATGGCGAATCCCCAGCCATAGATCGAAACCACGATCCGTGTGCACTCACGACGGATCAAGAAACTTAACGGAAGGAAATGTAACCGCTTACGGGGTTAGCATCTTCCGTCAACATTTCATTAATGGGTTTTCCCGCCCAAAGACTCCCGGCTATAAATATGAGATCAATTCAGGTATAAAATCCAAGTTACACACACTTCTTTAATACTTCTTCTTCTTCATAAACACATACTTATTATCACGCCGGAGTCGGGTCAAGGAGAGAACCCATTTCTCCCCTTGACGAGGCTAACGGTGCTTTGTTTTGCAGAGTTTATCGGAGAAGAAGAGCCGTCCCGTCAGATCGAACGAGAGAAAACTCACCTTTTATGCGGATTCAAACCCCCTAGATAATTCGATCCAAGTCAATTATCTAGTGTTTCTTCACATACCATGCCTCAAAAGGTAAACAAATTATTACAGACAAAATCTAGGCAAACAATTCTATTTCGACAACTCATATTTAAATGGAGCAATTGTTTATCTGCTTCTAGAGACCCTTGATTCAATTACTACAGACAACTATTTGTTGGACTCTAGAGCTTTATTCTAGCTTCGATTTCCTACCAGATGTGCATCCTAAGCACCTGTCACATACGTTAAAATAAAGTCAATACATATAATGTAAAGGTGAGCATACAAGTTTGATAATAGCATATAGAGTTCGAATTCGTTTACGCATAACCAGCACGTACACATAGAGAAATGAAGCACGTTAGTTATCGACATAGATCCATCGATACCAATGACTGCGGGTTGACTGCCCGAGGCAGTTCGCAATACATGATTACCACCGTAATCCATGCAAGTAATTGTCCTTAACAACCCCTGCAAACAGGTGCTGAGTCCAAACTATAGTACTATCGTTGCTAAGGCAGGTAGACAACATTCGATGTGTAAACATAACAAACAAGCATTCATAAGCCACGTATAACATGCATTAACGGTTAGCGTTCAAATAGTATTGAGTAGTGTGTTTGAGGTGATTTGAATAGTTGTAACGTATGTAACACCCAAAAGTGCATAAAGCAAAAAGGGATCGAGTATACTCACAGCGGTTGATGGATTGAAGGGAGCGCTTAGCGAGTAAGGTTAGCCTGAATGGTATTGATAGTATAACGATAAGTGACTCGTAAAACGATATAAAGTGTGGATGGGTCGGATAGCAGTTCGGTCGGATGGTAATCCGATCGGACGGCTTGTTTGTGCGGATGACAATCCATTCGGATGGTCATCCGATCGGACGGTAGTCCAGTCGGATGACTATTCAAGTGGATTGTTTCTTCCTATGAGAAGAATGTGTTTGTGTATGATGGCTTGTCTTTTGAAGTTTTCGTTGTAGCATTTTGAAAACATTGAAGTATCTCTATCCTTCAAGTCGGTCGATCGGACGGCCAATTGTGCGGATGACAATCCGTTCGGATGATCATCCGGTCGGACGGTAGTCCGGTCGGACGGCGACTCTAGTGATGAGGTTACTTAGTAGGAACAAATTCACAGCAGAAGAGTCACTCGGTCGGATATCCATACGACCGGGTGGCAACCCTGTTAATGAACATGTTGGAAATTGTTTAAGTCTTTAAAGTCCTAGTATCTCATGATCCAAAGAGTAATCCGGTCGGATGGTAGTCCGATCGGATGGCAATTCGTTCAATACTCAAACTTTAGATGGAGTTGATTAAGTGTGGGACCCAAGGTGTGATCCGTTCGGACAGCAATCCGTTCGGGTAGCCTATCCGCTCGGACAGCAGTCCAGTCGGGCAGCATTCTGTCCCGATTGTTCCATTCGTCTTACACTTGGTTGTTTTTTATTTGTTTGTCGTTTTATCGAGACGTTTTGACAACGTGTTAACCAACAGAACCCCATCTTGACCCAAGTGACCTGTTCAACCAGGAATCACCCTAGTTCGGCCAGTTAACTGGTTCAAGGCAGTTGTTCTTGTTTAACCCGAAATCGGTGGTCTCGTAAGTAGGATCCGGATCTTGAACTAGCTCAACACTAAGAATGAGTAGGAAGCTAGAACAAAGTCCGATTCTATCGGTTTTGAGTGCTTTGAGTGTAAAAGAATGAGAAGACTTATGATTATTTCTTTCAACTCTTTTATCCTTTTGAAAATGTTCGGATCTACGTGAAATCGTTGTGAAATAGTGTGGAAATCGATTAGATCTGAGTTGTTCTTGGTGGATTGAGGTCAAAGCATGAAGTTCTTCAAGAACACATGATGATGTCATCCTAGAACACCTCAAATCTAGTGATTTCACGGTTAAAAGTTAAGATTTAAAAGTTAGAAAGGTGTAGGAGTGCGTGTAGAACAAGAAAGTACAAGATTTAGGACGAGATCTTACCTTGATTGAGAGAAATCAAAGAAAAGGCGAGGAGAGCGTGTTGTTCGGACAGAGGTTTCCAAAAGTAGAAAGAATGAAAGTGACATGGGTATTTATAGGATTACAAAAGGGGAAAGTATGGGTCGGTCGGATGGCATCCCGCCCGAATGACTATCCGGTCGGATGTCATCTCGGTCGGATGGCATCTTGACACTACGTCCAAGTGGCATCCCGGTCGGATGGCTATCCGGCCGGATGGCACTTGATTCGTGTGTTCGACGTGATGACTTTTGCTGATTCGGTTTCGATTGCGATTGCGCTTTGCTCGAAATAGAGTTTCCTATTCAAATTACTTTTAATCCCAACTACTATCATAGTTCGATTTCTATTGAGTTCGATTGCGTTTCGAGTTTGATTGTGATTCGATTGATTTCCACACATAACATAAATGAACATGCATAAGTAACACATAAGGCACACACACACACATATAACAACAACTAAAATGCGTTGTTCGGGTTGCGATTCGATGTCGATTCGATTAGCATTGTTTGATTATCGTTTAGCTAGCTTTATGGCATTGTTACTTCCTATAGTTCACAGTCGTAAGTCGAATAGTTTGCGAGTAACATACGTCGATTATTGTATTTATTGACACTTACTCCACATAATACAACTAAAATAAACATTCAAAAGAAATCTACTACAAGTCAAGTTGCACGAAATCGGTCGTTGACTTTGACCTTAACTTTGACTTCTCGGAAACACGGGGTGTTACAGTAAATTTGAGGGTACTACTCGTAATCTTCTTTTTCTTCTTTCTTACAATGAGAATCTGTTATTGGAAAATTCATGGACTGTGTCTATATCATTTAACCAATGAGGTTAATAAATTGCAAATTATGTGAGACATATGACCTTCAAGTTATGGTTACAAAGTCACAGACAGGCTCCTACAAATAAATTTCGGGACGAAATTTCCTAAAGTAGGGGAGACTGTGACAATTGTGCCTCCGTGACCATCAAACAAATACCAAATCAATGAGATACTGTGTTTCATACTTGGGATTGTAAAAAAATATGTGTATCGTTTGCACATATCATTCTTGTTCGATTTCGGGCTTTAAATCGCTTTCTGGAAGGTTATACACGATCTGATGCGTAAATATAACCAGTTTAATGCAACAAACACTCTGGAATAGTGAAATGGGCTTAACATAGCTTAAATATCCTTTACATAACTTAGAAATAAGTTTTGGATGGTTTGGTATGCCGAAATCAAGTTAATTCGCTTACAGGGACTAAATTTGACAAACTGCGAAAGTATGCCAATTTGAACTGTAACAGATATTCCGGAACATGACCATAAGTTAAACATACCCTAAATAACCTTTACATAGCTTATAAATAGGCTTTGAGGGGTTCGGTGTGCTAAAATAAACTTTTGGGTTATTCAGGGACTAAAAGCGTCAAAAAGTGCTTAAGTTTGCATTTTCGCGCATAACTTACGTTCTGAATACATCCGGACATCCAAAAATTTATGTAAGCACTAAAATATTGTATTGTAGTGTTTGGCATAAGAAAAATCCATTCGTCACGCAATTTGGATCGTTTTTCCCGCTTATGCGCATTCCGTCGTAATTAAGCGAACATCGCGATCGTACGACCAAACGAACCAACATCCGGCATATTTTTGAGCATTTTTCATGTCCACAATGTTTAGGAATCATTTTAGGGCCTTAACGTTGGCTAAACGGGCCTTAAACGTGTCAGAAATGGCTTTAATGCATAACAGGGACCAAAACTGACATTTTTGAAAGTTGTCTGCTGATCAGAAGGACCAGGCGGCCCGCATAAGCTCTTGGTGCCTCCTTACGCGGCCCGTGTCAGCTTCCCAGATCAGTAAAACATGTTTTAACAGCTATTTACAGCTGTTAACCACTCAAAACTCACCCACACTTGTCATTACAATTTGGGTACCAAGGTGTTGCAACAAATGTAGGGATGAGATTGAAGCACGTTATTCGATAAACGATCTTAACGGTTCCAACATTCCTATAAATACCCAACCCTTTCAACCCCAAAAACCCACACCTTTGAAATCTGAATTTGCTCTCTAAGTTGTTGTGTTTAACACTCCATACCTGAGAGTATTCGGATTCAAAACTTCCGTTCTTGGACCCTTTGTAAGTGTTCCTTCGTTCTTTTTATTCTTTTAGCGTTAAAGTCAAACTTTGTTTGACTTTCTGCATTAACCAGTTTATGGTTAATGCGAAGTTCGTTTGAACTTCATAACGTGAGCGTAATCACGATGGTTATAGTCCCTAGTGACTATACCTACTGATTACCACGTTATCTAGGCTCAGTGACGAGTCGTAGTTTCGGCCAAAATGCATATTCTTGCGTATTTTGTAACCAAACTACTCTTAGGTGTCAAAACCGTTTGTTTTGATACCAAACCTGTTTTCTAAACTTAGTTAAGCATGTTTTAACATGCTTAGCTCGTCACTTTTAGTTAGTGCTTATATAGGGTCGTAAAGGTAAGCGATCTAAACAATCGCTTATACTTTCGAACCCGACCCGTTTGGTCGATCATTAGGATCCGACCAAACACATTAGGTGACCATAGTATATAGGGAATATCCTTCCGAGGTTATACCTTATGGTCACGACGTTTAGTTAGTTGTATGATAGGTGGTTTATATGCCTTAGGTAAATTACCAAAATACCCATTTGACGCCAAAATTCATTTTAAACACATGTAACATAACTTTTGACATCTAAACTGATTTGGCAACAATATTAGACATGTTAAGGCATATTCTACTTGTCATAGGACTAGTTAGGCGGTCCGAACGCGTTTCACGTGAACGACGCGTTAAAGTAGCATAAGCTACCTAAATGGGTCGTAATGGGTCGAAAGCACTTAGGTTAGGTTTCATTTTAGTATGTAGGCTTTGTTAAACCATATTACACGAGTCTCCATACTCGTTTGGTTTACGAACCCTCATTCTATCCAATCCTCCGATTTAGGTCCGTTTATTAATGTAGATACCTATATTAGGTGCCGTTTGATATTCGTGATCTTCTAGCTTTGCTTGGTGGATATCTAAAGTCTATTGAGCAATCTCAAGTGAGTACATAGACCCCTCTTTTACTGTTTTCAAACTGTTTTGGGGTGAAACACATGTGCCTACTTGTTACTTTCATGCTTTCCATGTTTTCACATCATATACTTGCTATGTTCATTAGTACATTTATAGTACATGATTTACATTACATTTCATACTATGTATATCCATTGTGTGCATACTTAGTACATTGTTTTACATTACATTTCATGCTATGTATGTCCATTGTGTGCATACTTAGTACATTGTTTTACATTACATTTCATGCTATGTATGTCCATTGTGTGGATACTTAGTACATTGTTTTACATTACAATTTGTTGCATATGCTCATCCAGCATATGAACACATTATATTACATTATGTGAACCATTTGTATCTATTGAACCATGTGAACCATTTGACAATAGACATTTGACTATACCTAAACATTTCTACAATTGTTAAACATTACATCTTGATGGTTTGGTTTGAGTAAGTGATTTAAGTAACGAGGCGTGTGTAATATGATACAAGCATGGTGGATACGCCGCTGGTACTTCCTATATATAAGTGTTTGTATGGTATTACATATCGTAGCGTTATTTGAATCATTTCAATTTGAGACATATAACATTTTATACAAATAACATACTTTTCACAAGACATTGTTTTACAAACAACTTATCTTATACAAACTCATTTTACTTGGTCATTCATTTAACCATACATTATTCTCTTATTTATATATATCATCTGGTCTTATTGCTTTTCAAATGATTTACAAAAACAAATCGATTTACAAGGTCCATGGTTAAATTTTATTAAACATTTTCTTAAACTTAAGTCATGAATCTTATTTTCACAAAACGTATGTATCTCACAGGCATTTTTATGCTGACGTGCCTATTTTCACATGTGTTTTCAGGAATTGATGCATAGGATTGATCAAGATACACCTAGGCAGACTTGTGCCTTAGTGACTTAAAACAAAGCAAGAACTAGTTAATTTGTGTTATGTACTCTTTGTTTCTTGTTTAAAACGATGTAAACTCTCTTGTTTGATTTATAAAACGAAACTTTAATTGCCATGGATTTGAAACAATTAATTCTGTTACAACACTCCCCGACATTTCCGCCACGTTTCGTTGTCTCACGTGGTTGGGGTGTGACAGAAAAGTTGGTATCAGAGCCAATGGTTATAGGGAATTAGGTTATTAGTAATGCTTTGACCTAGACTATAACCTTTTTAGGACCCCAACGCAAGTTATCTTGTGTTTAGATCTTAAAACATGCACGTCACCTATCCTTAGGTGATAACCACGACGAGAACATCAATTCCGAATCCGCTTTGAAAATTAATCATCTGTTTTTGGATGATTGATTACTAGGTTTTGAACCCTCTATTGTAAGGTTTTGAACCCCTTCGAGTTTTCAAAATCTCGTCAAAGTTTTGGGTCCTAAATAGTGTGAACACGTGCAAACTGGAAGAGTGAATGCCTGTACCTTGAGTTTTCTGTCTAAGGCTAGAGTGTTCGTACAAATCCACATAATCGGACCAGTCACTCTTACCTGGGAACTCTTGGGGTGAGTGTCCACTTATAGGCGAGCATGTCTTCGCGATACATTATAAGGATCTATTTGCTTTGATTCAGCCTTTGTGTGTCGTTTGTTTGCTTCGTGGTTCAAACAAATGACCATCACCCATGATTTTGGTCGGTAATTGTAACAACCTATTCTTACCCAATGCCATTTCATTTGTTTTCTCTCTTGTTTCCCCTTTTAGAATGCCTCCACGACGCGAAAATCAGGTATCTATTGAAGAGCTGGCAGCTGTCATTACACAGCAAATGTCTGCTGTAATCCCGAACATCGTTGCTCAATGTAACCAAGCTCTCAACAACAATAATGCCCCCTGCAACTTCAAGACGTTCAACTCGGCTAAGCCATCAAAGTTTTCTGGGTCTCAAGGAGCGATTGCACTTCTGCAATGGTTCGAGAGTTTAGAGAGCACCTTCAGAAATGTTCAATGTCCAAACGAGCGAAAGGTAGATTTCGCATCTAGTGTCTTTGAGAAACGTGCTTTGACGTGGTGGAATGGTGTGATGAGAGATAGGGGTGCCAATGTGGCACTGGCCCAAACGTGGGAAGAGCTTCGAGCTCTGATGATGAAGGAATTATGCCCTCGTCACGAGATCAGGGCCTTAGAAAGGGAATTCGACGATCTTAAGCAAGACAGCGGTGAACATCGAGCATACACTGATCGATATGAGGAGCTGAGCCTGTTGTGTCCTACCATGGTTATGCCTTTGGATAAGGCGATCAAAAAAATACATTGATGGTCTCCCTGACTCAGTTCAGGACATTGTTACTGGTAGTAACCCCACTACGGTTAGGCAGGCCATTGAGCTATCTGCTACCTTGACTGAATCTCAAATCAGGAAAGGTAAACTTTTCCGAAAAGATGATAAGAAACCAATCGAGGAATCAAAGACCATGGATGAACAGACTGGATCCCCTAAGAGGTCAAAGAAGCGAAAGGTTTCTCAGAACTTCGTCGTGGTCGCTCACAATGGTCAAGCCGTCCCCAACCAACCAGCTCAACCCCCTGCTAGGAAGCCATACAATGGAACTTCACCCTTGTGCAACCAATGTAACCTTCATCATCATGCTAGTGTGAAGTGCCGCGAATGCCAAATTTGTGGACTTAAAGGTCATACAGCAAAAGTTTGTCGAGCAGCAGTTGCACCAAATCAAGCTGACAACAATCCTGCTCAAGCTCGCTTTCCACCAGGTTCTTGCTACAATTGTGGCGAGATGGGTCATTTCCGAAGAAATTGCCCAAAGCTTGCTAATGCAAATCCAGCACAGGGATGAGCATCTGACCGACTAGAAGACAACACCCTTTAGAAATAATCACGTCTTATGTATTATTTTCTTTTGTTGTCAAGGTCCATGAAACAGTTGTTATCATTGTTTATAAATAAATCTTTTATTTACATTGCAATGTATTTATGTGGTTATATGTATAAACAACATATCCCCTACAATACCGACAATCAAGGAATCGTATTCCTTGAAAAGCAAACTACCCCCCAATTTTTTTTCCATTTTATGATATCTTGCGTTTCCATGAAATTCCTAAGTACCCGTTTCTTCTAAGGAAAAACGAAGTACAAGGCGCAAGTTACAACAATGGACGAATACCCAAAGTACCACTATAAATCCTTAATAGGGTACCTAAGGGTATTTCCGTAAATCCTAAAATTGTTGTGTTCCTTAAATTCGAATATTACGTTTCTTTGAAAACAAAATCGAAATTTTGGGAGATCATCCTATCTTTTCAGATAGATCCTAGAGGACATTGAAGCCCATCTACTGGTTTCCTAGTGTACCTTGAATATCCATATTTCAATCGATAACAAGTTAATAACAAATTAACAACCAAGTTAAACAACTATGTGATTATGTGCTTATGTGTTTCCTTTTATGTTTTTGTGTAATCCAAGTTTTGTTATCCAAATCCTCGTAGAATCTTCCATATCTTCGTATAAGGGATTCATAGTAGGATATCCAAAGGTACTATATTAAATCCTCAATGAGCTTTTACGTAATAGTAAAGACCCTTGGATTATATTGTACTATTCCATAATTAGACCCCTTGAGTGGTCTAGTTAAAAAGATTGATCCAAAAATCTGGTTAGGAATATCATGTGATGAAATAGCTGAAAAGACTCCTTGGTGGTCTAATTAAAAAAGATCATTTGTCGATCTAATTAAAAGGACCCTATGATAGTCTAGTCACACTCATCACAGGTTTAATTTTTCTTCCCCTTCACATTACAAAACAAATTGTGCGGACTGTGCAAGGAATTGCGTAATTATGGATGCATACATAATTATGGAATTTAGTGCACAGAAACCACAGCAAGTTTGGTCGTGTGTCTAGAGTTGACTCAGTGCATTTTCGTTTCTGAAGAAATTGTGGAAAATGACTCATTCCGTTCATTTTCGTTTCTGAAGAATACCCATTAAGGAAAATGACTCATTCCGTGCATTTTCATTTCTAAGGAAATTGTGAAAAATGACTCATTCCGTGCATTTTCGTTTCTGAAGAAATTGTGGAAAATGACTCATTCCATTCATTTTCTTTTCTGAAGAAATTGTGGAAAATGACTCATTCCGTGAATTTTCATTTCTAAGGAAATTGTGAAAAATGACCCATTCCGTGCATTTTCGTTTCTGAAGAAATTGTGGAAAATGACTCATTCCGTTCATTTTCATTTCTGAAGAAATTGTGGAAAATGAATTATTCCATTCATTTTCGTTTCTGAAGAATACCTATTAAGGAAAATGACTCATTCCGTGCATTTTCGTTTCTGAAAGATACCCAGTAAGGAAAAAAGACTCATTCCATGCATTTTTTCGTTTCTGAAAAATTACCCATCGAAGGGAAATGAATATCCTTGATTTTTCCTTCATTTCCATTTCTGAAAAATGTCCGTTAAAGAGGAATATCCGGATTATGCCTTATCCTTGATGGTTATTTAACACAAAGTCACAGACAGGCTCCTACAAATAAATTTAGGGACGAAATTTCCTAAAGTAGGGGAGACTGTGACAATTGTGCCTCTGTGACCATCAAACAAATACCAAATCAATGAGATATTGTGTTTCATACTTGGGATTGTAAAAAAAATATGTGTATCGTTTGCACATATCATTCTTGTTCGATTTCGGGCTTTAAATCGCTTTCTGGAAGGTTATACACGATCGGATGCGTAAATATAACCAGTTTAATGCAACAAACACTCCGAAATAGTGAAATAGGCTTAACATACCTTAAATATCCTTTACATAACTTAGAAATAAGTTTTAGATGGTTTGGTATGCCGAAATCAAGTTAATTCGCTTACAGGGACTAAATTTAACAAACTGCGAAAGTATGCCAATTTGAACTGTAACAGACATTCCGGAACATGACCATAAGTTAAAGATACCCTAAATATCCTTTACATAGCTTAGAAATAGGCTTTGAGGGGTTCGGTGTGCTAAAATAAACTTTTGGGTCATTCAGGGACTAAAAGCGTCAAAAAGTGCATAAGTTTGCATTTTCGCGCGTAACTTACGTTCTGAATACATACGGACATCCAAAAATTTATGTAAGCACTAAAATATTTTATTTTAGTGTTTGGCATAAGAAAAATCCATTCGTCACGCAATTTGGATCGTTTTTCGCGCTTATGCGTATTCCGTCGTAATTAAGCGAACATCGCGATCGTATGACCAAACGAACCAACATCCGGCATATTTTTGAGCATGTTTCGTGTCCACAATGTTTAGGCATCATTTTAGGGCCTTAACGTTGGCTTAACGGGCCTTAAACGTGTCAGAAATGGCTTTAATGCATAACAGGGACCAAAACTGACATTTTTGAAAGTTGTCTGCTGATCAGAAGGACCAGGCGGCCCGCGTAAGCTCTTGGTGCCTCCTTACGCGGCCCGTGTCAGCTTCCCAGATCCGTAAAACATGTTTTAACAGCTGTTTACAGCTGTTAACCACCCAAAACTCACCCACACTTGTCATTACCTGATCATGGGGGGCCAATTTGGGTACCAAGGTGTTGCAACAAATGTAGGGATGAGATTGAAGCATGTTATTCGATAAACGATCTTAACGGTTCCAACATTCCTATAAATACCCAACCCTTTCAAGCCCAAAAACCCACACCTTTGAAATCTGAATTTGCTCTCTAAGTTGTTGTGTTTAACACTCCATACCTGAGAGTATTCGGATTCAAAACTTCCGTTCTTGGACCCTTTGTAAGTGTTCCTTCGTTCTTTTTATTCTTTTAGCGTTAAAGTCAAACTTTGTTTGACTTTCTGCATTAACCAGTTTATGGTCAATGCGAAGTTCGTTTGAACTTCATAACGTGAGCGTAATCACGATGGTTATAGTCCCTAGTGACTATACCTACTGATTACCACGTTATCTAGGCTCAGTGACGAGTCGTAGTTTCGGCCAAAATGCGTATTCTTGCGTATTTTGTAACCAAACTACTCTTAGGTGTCAAAACCGTTTGTTTTGATACCAAACCTGTTTTCTAAACTTAGTTAAGCATGTTTTAACATGCTTAGCTCGTCACTTTTAGTTAGTGCTTATATAGGGTCGTAAAGGTAAGCGATCTAAACAATCGCTTATACTTTCGAACCCGACCCGTTTGGTCGATCATTAGGATCCGACCAAACACATTAGGTGACCATAGTATATAGGAAATAACCTTCCGAGGTTATACCTTATGGTCACGACGTTTAGTTAGTTGTATGATAGGTAGTTTATATGCCTTAGGTAAATTACCAAAATACCCCTTTGACGCCAAAATTCATTTTAAACATATGTAACATAACTTTTGACATCTAAACTGATTTGGCAACAATATTAGACATGTTAAGGCATATTATACTTGTCATAGGACTAGTTAGGCGGTCCGAACGCGTTTCACGTGAACGACGCGTTAAAGTAGCATAAGCTACCTAAAAGGGTCGTAATGGGTCGTAAGCACTTAGGTTAGGTTTCATTTTAGTATGTAGGCTTTGTTAAACCATATTACACGAGTCTCCATACTCGTTTGGTTTACGAACCCTCATTCTATCCAATCCTCCGATTTAGGTCCGTTTATTAATGTAGATACCTATATTAGGTGCCGTTTGATATTCGTGATCTTCTAGCTTTGCTTGGTGGATATCTAAAGTCTATTGAGCAATCTCAAGTGAGTACATAGACCCCTCTTTTACCGTTTTCAAACTGTTTTGGGGTGAAACACATGTGCCTACTTGTTACTTTCATGCTTTCCATGTTTTCACATCATATACTTGCTATGTTCATTAGTACATTTATAGTACATGATTTACATTACATTTCATACTATGTATGTCCATTGTGTGCATACTTAGTACATTGTTTTACATTACATTTCATGCTATGTATGTCCATTGTGTGCATACTTAGTACATTGTTTTACATTACATTTCATGCTATGTATGTCCATTGTGTGCATACTTAGTACATTGTTTTACATTACAATTTGTTGCATATGCTCATCCAGCATATGAACACATTATATTACATTATGTGAACCATTTGTATCTATTGAACCATGTGAACCATTTGACAATAGACATTTGACTATACCTAAACATTTCTACAATTGTTAAACATTACATCTTGATGGTTTGGTTTGAGTAAGTGATTTAAGTAACGAGGCGTGTGTAATATGATACAAGCATGGTGGATACGCCACTGGTACTTCCTATATATAAGTGTTTGTATGGTATTACATATCGTAGCGTTATTTGAATCATTTCAATTTGAGACATATAACATTTTATACAAATAACATACTTTTCACAAGACATTGTTTTACAAACAACTTATCTTATACAAACTCATTTTACTTGGTTATTCATTTAACCATACATTATTCTCTTATTTATACATATCATCTGGTCTTATTGCTTTTCAAATGATTTACAAAAACAAATCGATTTACAAGGTCCATGGCTAAATTTTATTAAACATTTTCTTAAACTTAAGTCATGAATCTTATTTTCACAAAACCTATGTATCTCACAGGCATTTTTATGCTGACGTGCCTATTTTCACATGTGTTTTCAGGAATTGATGCATAGGATTGATCAAGATACACCTAGGCAGACTTGTGCCTTAGTGACTTAAAACAAAGCAAGAACTAGTTAATTTGTGTTATGTACTCTTTGTTTCTTGTTTAAAACGATGTAAACTCTCTTGTTTGATTTATAAAACGAAACTTTAATTGCCATGGATTTGAAACAATTAATTCTGTTACAACACTCCCCGACGTTTCCGCCACGTTTCGTTGTCTCACGTGGTTGGGGTGTGACATTTGCAATCTCCAACGACTATATTCCTTCTTCTAAGGGCCACATTCGTATGAATCCGATCTAAACAACTCCTCCACATAAAAATGTTACACTTAGCCGGCAACCACTTACACCATCGAACCGACTTATAAACCTCTTCAAGATTGCAATTGCTGATCCACACTTTAGTATCCTGCACCGAAAGTTGTTGCAGCTCAATCTTGTTCCAAATCCACACGTCTTTTTGCGGGTTAAGGATAGTTTCAGCCACCATCCGAAAACAGTTAACCAATTCAGCCGTTTCCTGCACAGTGGCCGGATATTTCTTCCAATCCCAAGACATAACACCCGCAAAACCATTTTGTCCAAGTCTATCCGCAACCGTGCACCACTTATTCTTTTTGAGACGAAACAAATCTGGAAACAAACTCTTTAAAGGGAGCCGATTTATCCATGGGTCTATCCAAAATTTAATAGTCAAGCCGTTTCCCACCTTTCCTTGAATTAAGCTACTAAAATTCGATCCATATATTAAAAGCCGAGACCCACTACTCACAATCTTAGACCAAACACCTGTCACGTTCATGTTGCACGGAACCGATTGCCAACGACGTTAGAACCATGAACGTCATCAATAACTTTCCTCCACATAGCATCGCCTTCCATTCTATATCTCCATATCCATTTGAGTAAAAGTGCATTGTTATTAACATCCAGTTTAGTCAACCCAAGACCGCCATTTTTTTCCGATCGAGTAACAATATCCCAACCGACCCAATGGGCTTTATTTACTTCCTAGTTTCCCCCCCCCCCCATAAAAACTTCTTAATCATTACCTCAAGTTTATTTATTACCGCAACTGGGGCTTTAAATAACGAAAAGTAATATGTCGGGAGACTCTCCAAGACGGATTTGATCAAGACAACCCTTCCACCAATAGAAAGAACCCTAGATTTCCACTTCGAAAGCCTTTTCTTGAACACTTGCACTACCGGGTCCCAATTATTTATTCTACTCATATTAGCGCCAACTTAAATCCCAAGATACTTAAAAGGTAAAACTCCCGGACAACAACCCAACTCTTCGGCCTTCACTCTAACCTCTTCCACATTCTTCCCAACACCAAATAAAGTCGACTTGGTGATGTTAATTTTTAATCCCGAACACAAGTAAAAAATACGCAAGACTCTTTTAAGAGTCTTGAAATTGAAGTCCGACCACTCACCCATAATCATGGCATCGTCCGCATACAACAAATGAGATATACAAGGGCCGTTATTAGAAAGCTTAACACCCTTAAAAACCCCATAATCACACGCCTTTTTAACAAGACCTGACAGAGCTTCCATAGCAATAATAAACAAAAAAGGGGAAATAGGATCTCCTTGGCGCACACCTTTTCCGCAAGAGAATTCAAAAGTGGGGGAGCCATTAACGAGAATAGAAGACCTAGCCGAAGACAACACCCCATGGATCCACGTACACCAAGCCTCGGGGAACCTCATTTGCCGCATAACCATAAACAAAAAGCCCCAATTAACATTGTCATAAGCTTTTTCGAAATCAATTTTGAACATAAAAAACTCTTTACCACTTCGTCTAGCCCACGCCAACACCTCACTAGTAATTAATGGCCCATCAAGAATATATCTCCCCGCAATAAACGCCGATTGTGTTTCATTAATCAATGAACCCATGACCTTCTTTAATCTATTAGCTAGAACTTTGGATATAACTTTACTAACTATCCCAATCAAGTTAATAGGCCGATATTCCCCAACTTCACTGGGTCACTCACTTTAGGAATCAACGTTATAAAAGACGACCCAACTCCACGACTTATCCGCCCATTATCAAAAAGATATTGAAAAATACTATTAAATCTTGTGAAAAAGAAGACCAAAATTTTTTGACAAACCGAAAATTGAAGCCGTCTGGGCCTGGTGCTTTATCACTCCCACAACTAAACACTGCGTCTTTAATCTCCATATCAGAAAATGGCACCACCAACTCGTTAGCTTCAACCGAATTCAACTATTTCAACACGTAGCATTCCAGAACCGGCCGATCAACCATATCCTCCCTAAACTTGTTGCGGAAAAAACAAAGAATCTCTCTCTTAATAATACTCGACTTTGTCTCCCAAATCCCATTAATCATGAGGCCGGGAATTGCATTAATCGCCTTCCTACTATTAACTGAACCGTGAAAGAAGGATGTATTTTCATCTCCCTCCTTCGCCCACTTGACTCGAGACTTTTGTTTCAAATCTTTGGTTTTAAAAGACTCAATTTCCTTCAAACTATTTGTACCCTCCTCAAATATCCAAAGCTCTTCCACTGTCAATTCTCTACTCTCCAAAATGACCTCTAACTCATTAATCTCTTTTTTCAAACAAGTCTCCTCATCCTCTTCTTTAAACTTGACATCTTTTATCCACCTTTGAAGTCCGATTCTTATATTTTTTAGTTTAGCCATAAAAATCTCGTCAGGTTTACCCTCCATCTCTTCGACCATCAACAGAGCCCTTGAAACCACCTCGTCAATACCTTCACTATGAAGCCATGAGTTGAAAAAACGGAACGGTTTCGCACCAAAGTTTCGAGACACTAACGTTAGGATTAGCGGACAATGATCCGATTTTTCCCGAGGTAACGCCTGATACTCCGCGTTGGGCCAATCATTAAAAAAATTCGACGACACAAAGATACGATCGATACGACTTAACTTGTCACCCGCACAAAAAGTGAACTTACGGCCTCTCAAGCTATATTAACATAAACCAAGCTCTTCAATAAGATCATTGAATTCTGCCGATGCCACCGCATTGAACTTCGAATTCCTTCGCTCATCTCGGTATCGCACACAATTGAAATCACCACCCATAATCCAATAATTATCATGCATCTCAACCACATTCTTTAAGTCGTTCCAAACCATTCTTTTATCGATCAACTTGTGAGGCACATACACATTAACAAATGTAGCTCCCTTACCACTATCCTTTAGAACACCAGAAACCGCTAGAAAATTTGCATATTTGACCACCACCGAGTTCACTAACATCTTCGGATCCCAAAAAGAAATTAAACCCCCTGAACGACCTGATGAAGCCACCCATTCGAACTGGAAATCGGTATTCCCCCAGAATCTACCAATATCTACACCATCAATGGACGTAAATTGAGTTTCCTGTAACATAACAAACCCCACTTCATTAGCTCCTCGAAGATTCCTAACCCCAAGTACTTTTACCCTCGGACCCCATCCCACGAATATTCAACGACAGTACATTCATTGACACACCGATTGAGAACCTTCTTCCCTTACCATCTTAGTCACTGACTCTTCGAATTGATTAATGTTAGAGGCGCCTAGCATTTTACCCAACTGAATTGTTTCATTAACTTCCTTCGCTTGACAATCACTAACAACCTGGGAATCTGCCTCGATACCATCAATTACCTTGTACCCACTAGTATCATCCATATGTTGAGCAACCTTGTTTAAGTCTGGAGTTTGGAAACTCTCTCGGGCCGATTCAGGTTCGACAACAATATTTGCAGGAATTGGGCTCCTATTATCATCAAAAATAAATCGGTCCACGTCAAAAATGTCATCACCCTCTCTGGGCCTCTTCTTGGGCCTTTCCTGATCCAATGGAGACAAAGAATTATTCTTCCTGGATTTTTTTCGGTACCCCTTCCCTCTTTTTTTTCAAATTAACCCTATCATTACCCCCTTCCATTAAATGATTAGAAAAAGTTTCCTGAATAGTAGGTGCATTGCCATTTTTACTGATTTTAGGAATGGAAGGCTGAACATTCTCCACCAAATTAGCACCTTACAAAAAATTCAAATCTTCATCATCCCCGTTGACGCCAGAGCTGACATCATCCGAGGCCAAATTGACTTCATCATTGCCGGCTTCGTCCACATGAACTTCTTATTCCACTTCGACCAAACAGTCGGGTATCCAATCACCCGATTCTTCTTCAATCAAAACCGAGAAAACCTCCGACTTCCAGTTTAGATTAATACATTGATGAATCCTATGTACCGACTTACAAAGAACCCCAATCAGCACATAGGAGATGTCATCATCATCTTCTGAAACATCCGGAGACTGGACCACGACACCGAATTTAGATCCGATTTCATTAATCACCTGATCAACAGCTAGGCACAACGGTACCCCGTATACTTTGATCCATGCAATACGTTCGAACTCCAAAATCTGTCCATCCCATGCATCTAACGTCTGAAAAGTCGTATCCAACACTTGTTTTTTTCTCAAAAAACCACATCTTATCTTCAACAGTCTCGAAAACAAGAACAACATAAAAGCCACCCAAATACTTAATGCTAACCTTAATGTTGATAGACCGAGATAACCATATCCTCAACTTTTTCAAAGAAGTAAGATCTTTAACCCTTCCAACCAACCCTAGTCCATTCCAAGTTGACCGAGTGTTAACATCAGACGCCACCGTAATCTCCATCGTCCCATGCCCAGGATCTTTATCTAAGAGAATGTCCCTGAAAGACCTATGTGTAATCACACTCGGCCCTGACTTGTCGGCGACTACCTCGGAATCTTTGTCCACAATACCAATCTTCTCTGCCGCCTGTTCTTGCACCGGTTGCCAAACCTTATTCTCCTTCTTATGAACCTTGGCACCATCCACAAACCTGGCTAGCACAATGTAAAGTTTGTTGCTACCAATCCATACATCTTTTAGATCGTTCTCAAGCCCCACCGGATCCCTCACGTTACGAAACGAAACAAAACCAAACCGCTTCCCGAGTTTATCATACTTCCTCGCAATATACGTTCCATGGATCTCCCCGAAACCCTTCAAAACCTGAACCAAATATGCCGAGGAGCATCTCTCCGGAAGATTTGAAACGAAAACCTTCGTGATCTTTACGTTGGAAACTGATTCTCCGTGTTGTTTGGATCTTCTGCCGTTCTTGATTGGAATATCGTACCATGTGTCAACCCTAAACCGATCCCTACCCGTCATCATCTTTGAATAACCTAACCGATCCCTACCCGTCATCATCTCTTGTGCAGAAATTGTATACAATCTTAAGAGGCAAAGTCGGTGGATTTTCCACCGGCTTTGCCTTCCGGCCCCTATACTTTAATGATATTGTAATTTTAGCCCTTTAATTTTAGTACCTTTAAAGTTTCATAAAATAATAAATTTAGTCCCTAAACCTTTTACTTTGCATTTCCAAAACCACAACCTCATCTTTCAAACTTTGCTAGCACCAACCCTCTACTTTGGTTTGCACCAACCCTCTACTGTGGTTTTCCACCATCACCCCCTTAGCTCTTACATAGTTACGCCACCAACCCTCTTCTTTTATATTTCCACCAAACACCCCCTCATCTTTTACACATCTTCGCCACCACCCCTATACTTTTACACTGTCTTTTTTAGACTTTGTTTTTTTACCCCTTGCACTATTACTCCATTTTTACACCCGCCCAACTTTAAAAAAAATGCAATTGTAACCTCTAGACTGGAACTACTACTTTTCCAAATGCCAATGCATTGTGTTTTACGAAATATGTTAGGCATTGTGTTTTACACTTTGTGTCTACCTTTGTGTTTTACATTTTTTTGTAATTGTCTTTTACGCACTGCGTTTTACGAATCATGTTTTATCTTACTATATGTTTTCACCCGTCGCGCGCCGCCGCAACGCGCGGCGGGCAAAATACTAGTTCTATCTTAAATCTAAAAGTCGGTGGATTTTTCATTGGCACCCCCACCTACTTTACAACATGACAATTTTACTCCTTGCACTACTTCATATTACAAGTTACTTTGGTTTGGTTGCCCCTTCCATTTTGTGAATTATCACTTTTAGCCCTTGCTCATCTTTGTTACCCCTTCCATTTTGGTATATGGCATTTTTAGCCCCTACTCTATTTTACATGTTTTACAAACTAACTTCTCCAGTTTTTAATGTTTCAACTTTACCCATGTATCAAATATAATATATGTTATAAGTTTTTTACATATTATTTTCTTCAATAATTTTCGTTCACTAATTTTTCATTGACCTCCTTGAGTTTCTAAAGTTTCGAGTTTACCCATTTCGCTTCTTTACTTTAAAAACTAACTTTTTACGTGTGTATATTTATATACGTTTCGGTATAAATTCGAGTTGGTTTATGTTTAGACGTAATTTCTTTTGGAAATGAGCCAGCTCAAACATAATAAGATTTTGTGCTTATTTTATGTACATTTCCAGTTGTTCTACATTTTAACATAAATTTCGTACTAAACCGAGCGTGGTTAGATATAATACTGTCACAACCCCCGATCCCTAATCCCCGGGAACGGGCGGACGTGATCTCAGAGTTTGGTGGTATCAGTTTTAATTAGTCTCGCAGCGGAATTTACATCAGGACCGTAGTTAGGAAATATTTTATCAGAGTAAACCACCATATTTTATAAATACAAATACATGGGAAAAAACCCAAGTTTGCAGTACACATATTTTCATAGGAATAAATCCTATTTTATTTAATAAAAACATCTATTTTATTTTAGGTAACTTTATTGCCACTTTTCCAAGCCTTCAGTGCTCTCCAGCTGGCTTTTATTGGCTTCATACTAAGTTACCTGAAACACGTGTTTAAAACATTTTATCAGCAGGAAATACTGGTGAGTGAATCCCAGTTTAATCAAGTTTAAATAAAAAGTCACAGTGAACAGCATTGAGAGCGATCACATTGTTTATGTCTACACAATTACTCCAATTGGTACTATCAATCCTGACTTGTGGGTCATATTACCCATTGGCTAACTCATTGTCCAATGGTAACGTATTGTCATCCCGACTTACTACTCGCAAGTAGTACAAAATTTTGTATACAAAACCCCAACATACCGGCAGTAATTGAATAACTACAAAGACTCAATCACTGCTAAATTTCATAGTAAAACATTTAAGGTTTGGTAAAACATTACCAAAAAGTTTAGAAAAAAGAGGATAAACTCATATTGCTATGTTAGACTTCGCGTAAGGGTTTCCTGGATATAATCTATAATTTATACAAATGTACATTGGTTAGTATCATAACCCTTTGAAAATATAAATGATACCCTCCCCGAGACGGTATTCCAATAACTACGTCGGGCAGAACCACGACAGTTATTACGGAACCCTAAATCAATCGGGCAACGTATCTATTACGAAACTGGGGTTATAATACTTACAATGGAGCAGAACCTCGCTAATTAGGGGTATAATACCCGACTATAATGCCTCTAATTTAGAAAGTGAGATTGAGAATGAAATTGTGAGCGAACTGAAATGATATCCGATGCCATCCTTATATAGGTGCTGAAACTGGTTCCCACGCGGCCCGCGTAAAGAACAGGCAAGGCTTACGCGGCCCGCGTCAATGCTGGGTCAACGCGTAGCTTTGCTGAGTCATTGAGTAGGCTTGACGGGTGTTGGGACACGTGGCGGCACCGGGCTGCGCCACAATTCAGGGCACTCGCGGCCCGCGTCAACTTAATATATGGTTTACGCGGCCCGCCTTGACTTAAGAAATCAAAGGAGTCTGGTTCTAGCTTTCATACGGCCCGCGTAAGGGTTTGGGGTGGGCTCACGCGGCCCGCCTCAGCCCTAGATGTAAACTTTTATATTTTATTTAAATACTATATTGTATCACGGGCTCGGTTTTTACATACAGGGTGTATTTAGAAAGTGTAGGGTGTCAAGGGTGTTTTAGGAGGGTGGTTATATTTTGGGTATTACTCCTGGGTTATTTGATAAAATATATATAGTGCACTCACATTAAGTATAGTGACCCAATTTTACTTTATCCCTACGTCATGAGACAGAACCCCAACGAATTTAGGCAGAGCCTTGACATACGTTACGGGGCCCTACGTCACTTGGACAGGGTATCGGTGATTAGGGTTACAACACTTAAAACGAGGCAGGGCTTTGTAGGATTTAGGGGTGAATAACTTTGGAAAATGGGGGCAATTAGTAGAGAGGGAATCGAAAGAAATGAATTTTGGCATTTGAATTGTGAACTGCTAATTCATATATATAGTGTATGTTAAGATTAGAGTGCCTTCCAAGCAAGGCCACGTACATCACCTCATTAATGACAATTGTTCATGTTTATCTTACACGTACATACATGACTTTTCAAATTTCAAATAGGAATTGTTTTCATGTACACATATTGTCTAAATTTTCAATATGTTAGTTTAATTTTTATTATTATTATTATTAAAATAAATTTCTTTCACATGCATATAATCGTGCATTATGTTTTTGACTTTCAAACATTTTGATTTTTATAATAAACTATTTTATTAATTATATTATTATAATCAATTTTAGCTGCTTTACTTTATTGGCGCGTATAATATGACGTTTTATAAAATAGTGAATACATTTTTAGAACAAAATAATCTTATCTATATTTTGAACCAAGTTTCATTAAAAACAGAGTAGGTTCAAATATAATGTATTTTTATAAATTAGTTATTAAATGGTTCCTACGCTTGTCCAAAATATCTCATATTTCCATTGGTCAACTTACCCATGATGCATTCTTTTAATAACATAAGTTTTTATATATTTTATAAAAATTTTAGGATTGTTACATTGTAAAATCAATACCCTCATAATATTTCCGACTCCCTATTATACTATAAAATGTCTCCATATGTCTTTAATTACACCCCGTATGTGAAAACCGAGCCCAAATTATGTTATAGTTTATAAAAATAAAATAAAAATCTGAATTTAGAGCTGAGGCGGGCCGCGTAGGATCCCACCTCAAGCTCACGCGGGCCGCGAGAGACCTGTACACGCGATTGCACCAGAGGCCGACACGTGTCGACATCGTGGCGGACCTACTCAACTACTCAGCTAAGCTAGTCCGTTGACCAGCTTTGACGCGGGCCGCGTAAGCCCTGCTTGTCTTTCACGCGGGCCGCGACAGAACCTAATTACACAACTATAAATAGCATGCATCAGATTTCAGTTTCCGTCGCTCACGTTCTTTTCTCAATCTCGAATTCTGAATAGTTGAAGTAATATTTTGGGTATTATACCCCTAATTAGCGAGGTTCTGCTCCATTGTAAGTATTATAACCCCGGTTTCAAAATAGTTACGCTGCCCGATTGATTTAGGGTTCCGTAACAACTGTCGTGGTTCTGCCCGACGTAGTTGTTGGAATGCCGTCTCGGGGAGGGTATTATTAATAATTTCAAAGGGTTATGATACTAATCAATGTACATTTGTATAAATTATAGATTATAGCCAGGAAACCCTTACGAAAAGCCTAAGACAGCAATGTGAGTTTATCCTCTTTTTGCTAAACTTTTTGGTAATGTTTTACCAAACCTTAAATGTTTTACTATGAAATTTAGCAGTGATTGAGTCTTTGTAGTTCTTCAATTACTGCCGGTATGTTGGGGTTTTGTATACAAAATTTTGTACTACTTGCGAGTAGTAAGTCGGGATGACAATACGTTACCATTGGACAATGAGTTAGCCAATGGGTAATATGACCCACAAGTCAGGATTGATAGTACCAATTGGAGTAATTGTATAGATATAAACAATGTGATCGCTCTCAATACTGTTCACTGTGACTTTAAACTTGATTAAACTGGGATTCACTCACCAGTATTTCCCGCTGACAAATATTTTTAAAACATGTTTCAGGTAACCCAATGTGAAAGCAAATTAGTAAAAAGCCAGCTGGAGAGCACTGAAGGCTTGGGAAAATTGTGGCTATAAAAGTTACCTAATAAACGATGTTTTAAATTCAATAAAATAGGGTTTGTCCCTATAATGTATTGTAATAAGAAACTTGGGTTTTGCCCATGTTATTATTAATATAAAAGAAGGTGGTTTTACTCTGATAAACATTTCCTAACTACGGTCCTGATGTAAATTCCGCTGCGAGACTAAATAAAACCTGATACCACCAAACTCTGTGATCACGTCCGCCCGTTCCCGGGGATCAGGGATCGGGGGTTGTGACAGAAGGTGGTATCAGAGCCTAGCCACTGGTCTGAGCCAAAGAAGTGTTCTGCTGACACTTAAATTTTGAATTAATGTTAGGAAATAAAATAAGGAAATATATGCATAACTGTAATTATGAGTTATGTGTTATTTGACTATTTGTTAGTTTTCAGTATGAGTGATCAAGGGCCATCAGACGTGAATCGTCAGTTAGCTGATTCACCTAGGAGTGAAGGTACATCATCACAGCCTGCCCTCTCGGGGTATGTTGCTGATCAGGAAGACGGGATATTTGCTTTTAGAGCTCAATCTGAAGAACCATTTCCTACTAAGAAACGAGGATGGTTCAGTAAAGATTCTTTTGCTCGTAGGAAAAGAATGAGGAAATTGCAACAGCAAAGGGCTTTAGCAGCTATTAAGAGAGAGACAGATGCCCAAACTCAAGAAATACTTAATAGAAGCCTAGCTAATTTCCATATCTTAGCTACGACTGCTGCTGACCCAGGTCTGGAACAATTAGTAGCCCCACAACCACAAAACCCAGAACAGCCCATGGAAATAGAAAATCAGGAAAACCAAGAAGAGATGTACAACTTTAACCCAGAAGAAATTCCTAGAGTGCCTGCACCAAACCCCATAGACCCGAATTATGACCCCTGGTGGGACGACAATAGAGATTTTGTGCAACGTTACCCTATCCAGGATTATCCACCCATACAGAACATAGAAGCTTACCCAGGTATGGACCCTTTAGATCCCTATTATCAAAATGACTATATTAGGGAAATATTAGAGGATCCTTACCAATTTCAGGAAATGTCACCCCCATATCAGGAACCCGTACCCCAGATTCCGAACCCAGTCCGAGAACCTGCACCCCCAATGAGTGCAGAAAACGTGCAAGAACTTAGGACTTTCGGGGAGGAAATCTTAGAAAGTAGTGAGAGGATGCGCCAGGTGGGAGAGCGTCTCGTATGGAAATACGATGAGCGCAATATGGATTTCTGGATAAATCCATATCCATGAATGTTAGAATGGAGGAAGCAGTAGTAATAATAATATAATAAAATAAAATAAGATATGTGTGTACGGATGCATATTACTATTTTATTTCTGTTGGTATTGTAATTTCATTTCTGTACTAGTGTGTATTAGACGCATAAGTATATGAAAAGAGTAAAAGTAGCAATGATCTACGCTTTTGGCAGAACTGCGTGTCATGTGATTAATTATATTACAATATTATTTGTGAGATTAATATTGGATAAATGTTTAAAATTCAGATGGCCGATGAAGGAATTCAAGAAAATCTGAATAACGATAACCAGAGTAACATTAACGTGGTTGATGATAATCTGAATAATGGGAACCCGAACAACAATGACAATGGGAACCAGATGGATAATAGTGCTATCCAACACATTGTAGCCCAAGGAATAATAGATGCAATGCCATTTATACTTCAAACTGTTAAGGATGCGGATAATAAAAGTAGGCATAGCAGTAAACGACCACTTGAACCAGAAAACAGTGTGAACAATGGACCTGTACTTCAAATGCCTATTCCTAAAAGAAGAAGAACCGTGCCTAACGGTTGTTCTTATAAAGAATTCTGGTCTTGTAAACCAATGGAATTCTCGGGCAACGAAGGGGCCATTGCAACCTTACGCTGGATAGAAAAGACTGAGACAGTCTTAAGGATAAGTAAGTGTGCTGAAGAAGATAAGATATTGTTTGCTTCTAATATGTTTAAGAATGCAGCATTAGAATGGTGGAACACTATCCTCCAGACAAGAGGAAGTGATCAAACCTATAATATGGAATGGGAAGAATTTAAAAACAAGGTAGAAAGGAAATTCTGCCCACCCAATGAAAAAGAACAGATAGCAAACAAATTCCTAAACCTTAGGATGACTGGTGTAGATAGCAAAGGGTATACAAAGCTATTTTTCGAATATGCTAGGATAGTGCCAACTCTTGCTTCACCAGAACCAGTGTTAATCTCCCGTTATATTTGGGGATTAATTGGGGAGATAAGACATGTAGTCAAGGCAGCTAGACCACAAACCATAGAAGAAGCTGTAGAATTAGCCAATACCTTGACTGATGAATTAGTCCGTACTAGAGAAGAAGACCAGAGAAGGAACCTAACCCAAAGGCTTACTCAAGAATTCCGTTCTGGAAATTTCAATCGTAGGAATATGGGTTCTACTTCTGCAACATACTGCAGAAATTGCAAGAAAAAGCATTCGGGAAAATGCTCCATTCTCTGCAATCATTGTAAGATGCCAGGACACAAGGAAGAAAATTGCAGGAAGAAAACCAGTAATGGATTATGCTACAACTGTGGAGAAAAAGGTCATATCAGGCCAAATTGTCCAAAATTAGCTCCAGCCACAGATAACAAGAATACTAGAAATGCTAGAGCATTTGTTCTGACTACAGAAGAAGCCAAGATGATCCCAGATGTTATAGCTGGTACGTTTTTAGTTAATGATGTTTTTGCTAAAGTATTATTTGACTCTGGTGCAAACCAAAGTTTTATTAATACATCGTTTTGCAAATTTTTAAATCAGTCATTAACTAAACTACCACTAGAATGCATAGTAGAGACAGCTAATGGAGAAACTATTAGAATTTCTGAAATATTGCAGGAAGCAAGCATAGAAATTTTAAATCAGAAATTTAGTGCAAATCTTTATCCCATGAATCTGGTAGGATTTGATGTTGTTCTAGGAATGGATTGGTTAATAGCCAATAAAGCTAGTATTCTATGTGATCAAAAGTTAATCCAAGTAAAATCACCAAAAGGTAAAACGATCACAATTAAAGGAGATAAGCCCTTTAGATCTACTAAATTCATTTCTGCAATGAAAACTGCAAGTTGTATGAGAAAAGGTTCTATAGTGTATTTGATTTCTATAATCACTAACACTAAAGGGAAAGAACTAAAAGATATTCCAGTAGTATCTCAGTTTTCAGATGTCTTTCCAGAAGAATTACCAGGACTACCTCCAGATAAAGAAGTTGAATTCAGAATTCACTTATTACCAGGAACATCACCAATTGCCAAAGCACCTTACCGTTTGGCACCTGCAGAAATGCAAGAATTGAAGAAACAACTAGACGAATTGTTAGAAAAAGGATTTATACAGCCAAGTTCATCACCATGGGGAGCGCCGATATTGTTTGTTAAAAAGAAGGACGGATCAATGCGTATGTGCATTGATTACCGTGAATTAAACAAGGTCACGATTAAGAATCGGTACCCATTACCGAGAATCGATGATTTGTTTGATCAATTGCAAGGAGCTCGATTTTTCTCTAAGATCGATTTAAGGTCAGGATATCATCAATTAAAGGTACAGGAAGAGGACATTCCTAAAACCGCATTTAGAACAAGGTATGGCCATTATGAATTTACTGTCATGCCATTTGGTTTAACCAATGCCCCAGCTGCATTTATGGACATGATGAACCGAATATGTAAGCCATATTTGGATAAATTCATAATTGTATTTATAGATGATATTCTAATTTATTCTAAGAATAAATAAGATCATGCAAAACATTTGCACATACTTTTAAGTTTGTTAAGAAAAGAAAAGCTTTATGCTAAGTTTTCTAAGTGTGAGTTTTGGTTAGAACAAGTACAATTCCTTGGACACTTAGTTAATCATGAAGGAATTCATGTAGACCCAACCAAAATCGAGGCAATTACGAAATGGAAAACCCCTGAATCACCAACTGAGGTTAGAAGTTTCTTAGGATTGGCCGGTTATTATAGAAGATTTATTAAAGATTTTTCTAGAATAGCCATTCCCTTAACTAAGTTAACTTGTAAATCTGTTAAGTTTGAATGGGGAGTAAAACAAGAAGAAGCCTTTAGAATTCTTAAGCAAAGATTAACCCATACACCAATATTAGCATTACCAGAAGGAACTGAAGACTTTGTAGTCTATTGTGATGCTTCTAAATTAGGTTATGGATCTGTATTGATGCAACGCCAAAAGGTTATAGCATATGCATCTAGACAACTTAAGAATCATGAAGAGAATTATTCAACCCATGATTTAGAATTAGGAGCTATAATTTTTGCTCTTAAGATTTGGAGACATTACCTTTATGGTAGTAAGTTTATCATATTCACTGATCATAAAAGTTTAAGGTATGTTTTCGGACAGAAAGAGTTAAATATGAGACAAAGACGCTGGATGGAATTTCTTAGTGATTATGACTGTGATATCCAGTATCATGAAGGAAAAGCAAATGTAGTGGCAGATGCTTTAAGCCGCAAGTATCATGAAAAGCCAAAAAGGGTACGTTCTCTTAAATTAAATCTACAAATAGATTTAAATGATCAGATAAGAGAAGCACAAGAATCAGTAATCAAGGATGATTCTGAAAAATTAAAAGGTATGTTAAAAGAATTAAAACAAGGAATAGATGGGATATGGAGATTCCATGAAAAGAGAATATGGATACCTAAATTAGGAAATCTACGTAATTGTATATTAGAAGAAGCCCATAAATCTAAGTATACAATGCATCCAGGAAGTGATAAAATGTACCAGGATTTAAGGAAAAATTTCTGGTGGATAGGAATGAAAAAGGACATAGCAACCTATGTTTCTAAATGTTTAACTTGTTCACAAGTTAAAGCTGAACATCAGAAACCCTCAGGTTTGTTACAGCAATTAGAAATGCCAGTTTGGAAATGAGAATTAATAACAATGGATTTTGTTACTAAATTACCCAAAACTAGGAAAGGAAATAATACAATCTGGGTGATTGTAGATAGACTAACTAAGTCAGCTCATTTTCTACCAATGAAAGAAACAATTAGCATGGAACAATTAGCTAGATTGTATGTAAATGAAATTGTTTCTTTACATGGCATTCCTTTATCAATTGTTTCTGATAGAGATAGTAGATTTACCTCTCGTTTTTGGTCAAGTTTCCAAAAGGCAATGGGAACCAAGTTAAAGCTAAGTACGGCTTATCATCCACAAACAGATGGACAAAGTGAAAGAACAATCCAGACAATGGAAGATATGCTTAGAGCTTGTGTAATTGATTTTGGAGGTAATTGGGATGAACACTTACCTTTAATAGAATTTTCTTATAATAATAGTTATCACACAAGTATCAATGCTGCACCATTTGAAGCACTTTATGGAAGAAAGTGTCGAACCCCAGTCTGTTGGGCAGAAATTGGGGAACAACAATTATCTGGACCTGAGATAGTGCAAGAAACAACTGACAAAATTATTCAAGTCAAGGAACGACTGAAAGCTGCACGTGATCGACAAAAGAGTTATGCTGATAACCGATGCAAGCCGTTAGAATTTCAAGTAGGAGATAAAGTGTTATTAAAAGTCTCTCCTTGGAAAGGAGTGGTAAGATTCATCAAACGAGGGAAGTTAAGTCCCAGGTATGTTGGACCTTTTAAGATTATTAGAAGAATAGGACCTGTAGCCTATCAGCTACAATTGCCAGAGGAAATGGCAGGAATACATGATGTGTTTCATGTATCTAATCTTAAAAAGTGTTTAGCTGATGAATCACTGATAGTGCCTCTTAAGGACATAAAGGTAAATGAACAACTCAAGTTTGTAGAAAGACCTCTACAAATTGAAGATAGGAAAGTCAAGAATCTCAAGCACAAAAGACTAGTTCTAGTCAAAGTGAAGTGGGATTCCAAAAGAGGACCTGAATACACTTGGGAGCTCGAGTCAGAAATGAAAAAGAAATATCCGCACTTATTTCAGTAGATCTCGAGGACGAGCTCTAAACAAGGTGGGGAGAATGTAACAACCCTCGGTAAAATCAATACCCTCATAATATTTCCGACTCCCTAATATACTATAAAATGTCTCCATATGTCTTTAATTACACCCCGTATGTGAAAACCGAGCCCAAATTATGTTATAGTTTATAAAAATAAAATAAAAATCTGAATTTAGAGCTGAGGCGGGCCGCGTAGGATCCCACCTCAAGCTCACGCGGGCCGCGAGAGACCTGTACACGCGATTGCACCAGAGGCCGACACGTGTCGACATCGTGGCGGACCTACTCAACGACTCAGCTAAGCTAGTCCGTTGACCAGCTTTGACGCGGGCCGCGTAAGCCCTGCTTGTCTTTCACGCGGGCCGCGACAGAACCTAATTACACAACTATAAATAGCATGCATCAGATTTCAGTTTCCGTCGCTCACGTTCTTTTCTCAATCTCGAATTCTGAATAGTTGAAGTAATATTTTGGGTATTATACCCCTAATTAGCGAGGTTCTGCTCCATTGTAAGTATTATAACCCCGGTTTCAAAATAGTTACGCTGCCCGATTGATTTAGGGTTCCGTAACAACTGTCGTGGTTCTGCCCGACGTAGTTGTTGGAATGCCGTCTCGGGGAGGGTATTATTAATAATTTCAAAGGGTTATGGTACTAATCAATGTACATTTGTATAAATTATAGATTATAGCCAGGAAACCCTTACGAAAAGCCTAAGACAGCAATGTGAGTTTATCCTCTTTTTGCTAAACTTTTTGGTAATGTTTTACCAAACCTTAAATGTTTTACTATGAAATTTAGCAGTGATTGAGTCTTTGTAGTTCTTCAATTACTGCCGGTATGTTGGGGTTTTGTATACAAAATTTTGTACTACTTGCGAGTAGTAAGTCGGGATGACAATACGTTACCATTGGACAATGAGTTAGCCAATGGGTAATATGACCCACAAGTCAGGATTGATAGTACCAATTGGAGTAATTGTATAGATATAAACAATGTGATCGCTCTCAATACTGTTCACTGTGACTTTAAACTTGATTAAACTGGGATTCACTCACCAGTATTTCCCGCTGACAAATATTTTTAAAACATGTTTCAGGTAACCCAATGTGAAAGCAAATTAGTAAAAAGCCAGCTGGAGAGCACTGAAGGCTTGGGAAAATTGTGGCTATAAAAGTTACCTAATAAACGATGTTTTAAATTCAATAAAATAGGGTTTGTCCCTATAATGTATTGTAATAAGAAACTTGGGTTTTGCCCATGTTATTATTAATATAAAAGAAGGTGGTTTTACTCTGATAAACATTTCCTAACTACGGTCCTGATGTAAATTCCGCTGCGAGACTAAATAAAACCTGATACCACCAAACTCTGTGATTTTCATTCGATGGTATAAATTCGAGTTACTCTACGTTTCAACCCCTATTAACGCAAGACGGGTAAAATTACAGTTATATTATTATTATTATTATTATTATTATTATTATTATTATATCTTAACTAAAAATCATAGTCGTTGATTTTGCACCTCCTGACTTTGATCCTTTCACTTTGCAAAACACTCACAGTTACCCCTGGATGAGAGTGTTTTCTTTTTTCCCTTTTGTGGTTTTTATTTCTTTATAGCCATAACAACCCCTTTTGATTACACATGTTAGTTATTTCTCTATACATCCTTTATATTTTTTGGTACATTACGTTATAATTGTATGATATAAATTCGATTTACTTCACGTTATGATTTAACTGCAATGAGTATACAGGTCACATTGAGTTGAACCGAGTACGTGCAGTTTCATACGGTTAACACATAACAAAACACTTGGACTTATCCATTCAATGTATGCAACAGATCCGCGAGGTATCGCTTGCGGGTCATACTACTAGTTGAACTTAAATTTCCTGGTTAGCAACACAACTTTTACCATCCAGACAAATTCTCACACGTAAATAAGTGTTGAGTGAATTGACTGAATTCACATCCAGCAACTACGAGTTTTAAGTATCCGAAAAGGTTAAAATCCCAGGTTAGCAATTCTCACATATTAATAATTTAAAGATAGCTAAACCGTAGTTTTAATAATTCATCAATATAACACAACATTTTCTTTAAGTAACTTTTAATTAATGTGTGGACAACCCCCCCCCCCCCCCTCCCCCACCCCACCCCCACAAATAAACAAGCCATTTTTCTTTTTATGTACAAAGAATCAAGTAACATAACCTATAAATGGGGAATATTGCGGTCATGGGAGGCTTTGATGGTGTGCAGGGAGGACCTCTGCATAAGGCCCGCGATTTCGAGGGGCATGCGATTTAAAAAAAAAAATTCCGATACATATATGTTATTTTTTTAAATAGTAAACACATACCACTTCCAATATAGGTCTATTTACAAATCATTTTTTATGGTTTAGAATTTAGCCCACTTGGAATTAGGTTTATTGAACCCAATACTAATTTGATTATTTTTTAAATAATAACAAAACATAATGGAAAGACACATTTTTTCAAGCTCGAACATGGCATGTGAATTCTCAGAGACGCCTCTGATTACGGTACATCTTATCGTTGAGGTGTATCACGTATTTACGTAGGGACCAATGGTTCCAAGAGGCGACGTTTGTTTTTGGTAATTCATGGTACCAAATGTAATAGGAGTGGCGCCCCTCAGAAGTGAAGGATTCTCATTTGCTCATCAAAGGAGTCCACATAAATTTTTGCATATTTCTCGTGTCCGTTACCACACTCATGGAGGTGCCTTGGCGCTCACGACGTGGTGTTTAGCGACTCTTACACCGATGTGGTTGTTGGCAATGACACTAACTACATATAGTCTGACAAACGTGTAAAATAAAAGTAGCTCTCTATGAATTATATTGTAAGTATAATTTACATCTATATCTATATTCTATCTGGATTATATAAGACCACACGGAGTGGGCGTGGTTTGGAGGCGTGGAAGCCTCTCCACACCGGCCTATCAGTGGCGTGGAGGTTTGGGCGTTGGATTCTTCACCGGCGTGTTGAAGAAGACGGTGGTGAGGTGGGTTGTTTTGATTTGGTAGTGGGTTTTTTTATTTGATTTTCTTTTCTTAATATAAAATAAATATAAAAAATGTATATCACGTGTCACATCACGCTACCCTTTCACGTCTCATCTTACCCCGCCCTTTTTGGCACCACGGCACTTTCCTGACAAGTGCTAACATCATTGTCACATGGCGCTTCACGCCCCCCTTTTCAAACTCTCCCACTCCTTATAATCTAACAAATAAAACCTTTAGGTAGGGGTGTGCAATAACCGAACCGTTAACCGAAACCGAACCGAAAACCGGCAAAACCGAACCGAAATTAACCGAAACCGAATTAACCGAAAGTTGGTTAACGGATAATTTTTTTTACCATCGGTTAACCGAAATTAACCGAACCGAACCGAATCATTTATTTTTTATATATTTCTAGCTTTTATTCCTCTATTTCATGTAATAATACATCTATTTCATTTATTTATGCCTTCATTTCATTTATTTATAACTCCATTTTATGTATTTAATAATCTATTCATGCATTTATACCTCCATTTCATTTATTTATACATCCGTTTGATGTATTTATACCTCTATTACATGTATTTCTAAGCAAAAAAAAATTAGCCCTTGTTTGAATTGGTTATTAACCGAAAATTAACCGAACCGAAAACCGACAAATTAACCAAATTAAACGAACCGATTAACCGATGACTTCGGTTATGGTCACGGATAATGGTAATAACCGAACCGAAACAAACCGTATACACCCCTACCTTTAGGAATACATGTGAATTTTTGATGCCTCCTTAATCTTATTTTCTTGTTTCTCTCCCTGTTAAATGATAATATTCATAATTCTTTCCCTTGTCTTTCCTTTTAAATAATATATTAAATCATAATTTTACCGTTTCTCCCTTTTTATTTAATATTTCTTATACTCAATCATTTCCTTTATTTTTTCCACTTATTAATATTGTATAATATAATATTCTATTGATTCAATTCCATATAATACACAGGTTAACCTGGCTAGTAATTAAAATAATTTAAAAGAATAAAAATAAACATAAGTAGAAACCTCATCAATAGTTTTACAACCCATGTTTACGTGACCTTATTAATTAATACATATGTTGACACATCACCTAAACTATTACCAAGATTCATTGGACTGGTAGGCCATGGTTGGATTTTGTAAATCTAATCTCCATTATTGTGATATCAGTCATCTTAGGATGTGGGTATGGGGCTTGAGTTGGGGCATGGGTTGGAGGAAAACGTCCAAGCCACCACCCCGGGTGGGCTTGGGTTGGGGCGTGGCCCTTGGGGCTTGGGTTTGAAGCCGGGCGTGGGGCGGGCTAGCCATCCGATGTGGCGGCCTCCTATTCGGTTTGTTGGCCATGTCATCGCGGGTGTTTCATTTTTAAATTCTAACCGTTTGGCCAAGCCAAGCGGTCACCCCAACCCCCCAACAATCAACATCCCCTATAAATGTAACCCCAACACCACCGGCTACCCAATCCCTAACCATCGCTGTCCACCGCTACCCCAACCATAACCCACTTGATCTCACGAACCCGCTACCCCAACCCGAAGAAGATGGCCTCTTGGACCCACGAAGAAAAGTTAGCTCTCGTCACAAGCGTCGTTGACGCAATGAAGGGGCGACAACCCGGTCAAACACACTATTGGCCGGAAGCCTTTGCAAGCTACCGACATAACGTCGGACACGACCAGCACAACTTAAACGCGTGCCAACATAAATGGCGCGAGCTACGGCCGAAGCTTGATCGTTTCAAGGCCTACTACGAAGCCGTCCCGAGCGGTGAGTTAAGCCACGAGGACCGGGTGGCGGTGGCGAACATTGAGTTTCGGGGCAAGGAGCGAAGGCCGTTCGACAACCTCGCGCTTTTTGAAATTTACCTAACGCTCTAGTTTTTTTTTTTTTTTTTTTTGTAATCTTTTTTAGTTTTTTTTTTTTTTTTTGTAATTTTTAGGAATTATGTAATTTTTAAGAATTTAATAAAATTTTAGGTTTTTTTTAAGTTGTGTGTATTTTTTTAATTTTTTGTATTTTTTTTTTTGTTAATAAACTGCCAAGTCACGCCCCAACCCAAGCCCCGTCATACCCCACGGACACGTCACTCGCCGGTGGGGGGGGCTCGAACTCCACGTGTCAACTCATGCCCCCAACCCAAGCCCTACCATACCCCACGGTCTTGGACGATTTCAAAAAAACCAGATATTGTTACAAATAATTTAAGAGTTTAAAATAAAAAATATATAGATAATTTAAAATTAAAGATGAAAATACTTTTATCTTTTTTGTCCAATTATCTTTTTGTCCGAATATTTATTTTGATAAAAAAATTAAAGCCAAATTTTGGAAGGAAGCAAAAAAGTTTGACATCCGGTCTGCCTTCCTATACAGCCGGTTTAAATGAAAACGATTCAAATAGGCATAACCTGATCGACTATGTGTCGAGTTCCCGACACATCCGATTGAGTTTTGAAAACATTGATTAGTTACGAAACAAGATTTGGTAACCTCAATCACTTTGATCTTATCGTATCATGGTTATGGATAGTGCTTTTTGTTTTAAAATTCATTGGTTCAAAATGCGTCAACATTAATCAACATCAAAATCTTTATCAGTCAATAGTGTAAAAGTTAAAAAAAAAACTAATTCAAGTTTAAAAAAAAAAAAAAAAAACTAATTCTTTTAATAGACTTAGCTGATTTCCAACGGATCTTCAAGAGCTTAATTAGAAACCGAAAATCATGGTTTTCTAGGGGTCGACCTTTACCGATGGGTTATCATATCAATCAACCCTCCTTTCATCGAAGATCATCGGTAAAAATTCTATATATAGTTTAGTATTAGTAATTCATATCATGGAATCGTCGAACTTAGAAGCATCATGCATTATGCCAAATCTTGCATCCACTGCTCTAATTACATAAAAGTAGAAAACCATACAACACATTAAAACAGAAGGTGGACGGGCAACAAGGTCATCATTTTAATTAAGTAACCAATGCATCTTGGCTTTTATAAATATACGAAACCTCAACTTTTGAGATCACAAACATTATACAGTTGTAGCTTATCCAAGCAGCCATTGTTAATGTTACAGATTTCAATAGCTAATAATAACACTCAACGGTTCAATTATTATCATATATGCAGATACAGAGAAAAATATCGAATACGAAACAAATCATCTTTTGTGTAAAAGATGATAATGCAGATATTCAACATTCTCTCATGTCATATGAACCTATGGTCTATACTTGATTATTATTATAATATATAAATGTATAATGTAAAGTTTTTAATTACCTGTTTAGCAAACTTGATTCAACGGCCCCAAGCTCAAAGCAAATTCAACATCAAGCAACCATGCAAACCCACCGGAATCCATCTTACACACATCACAAGGCACCATCATCCACCTCTTCTTCTCACACAATCTATACTCAATCCTCACTCTGCATGAAAAAGCTGGCAGATATTTCACCACCGTTGACTTTTCAACTTTCACCACCAGCCACACAACAACCACCTCACTCGCCGTCACTCCACCATCACCATCCAGATCTAGCATCCTCCGGTACGCCGGATTCACCCACACCACCTCATCGTAACCGTTCGATACAAAACCTGGACAGCTGTCAAGTTCTAGATTCTTCCATATCTCGTTATCCGTGTGTGCTAACATCCTCCGATCCTCACACGTGCCGATAACCGACTCCACCGTGATCCACGACTCCACTACCTTCCGCCGTTGCTCCGGCGTAGCCAGATCTACTCCATGCAGATCTGGTGAAAACTTCTTCACTGGTTCAAAATTAAATAAATTATTATTATTATTATTCACGCTACTTTTGTTTCCAGATAGATCGAAACTGATCCAGTTCGACGGTTTCTGTAACGGTTTCTGAAACGGATCTGCAACAACGAACTCGTTATTTCTACAATTCTCTATCATCGCAACGGTTCCGTTCAAATCGAACAAAATTTTGTTCAAATCACACTCACTGGCTTTATTAATCTTCTTCTTCACTCTTACGTACTTCCGCTTCACTCTCTTCCTCTTGAGATTACTCGCCGGTAACATGTAACCGGAGCTTTCAACCGTCGCCGGTCTCGGAGCGATCGGACGGAATCTCAACATGATCTGATCGATAACCGTATTATTGTTACCGTTACTGTTGCCGGTAGCGACGCATGTGTAGTCAACTCGCCGGTTTGCACCGTGCATACCTGACTCCGAGCCTGACCGGTTCATCCAGATTCTCTGTGTTTGTAAAATAAACCGGGAATATGACCGGGCGGAGTGCACTCATGATGGAAAGAATAAGATGAAAATCGGTCGCCGGTAAATGGAGGTACACGTGTCTAGGGCTAGAAATTGCGTACGGAGCTTGTGATTGGTGGTTGGAGATTTTTGGTGGGGGCCACTGGGAAGTGGCGTGATTGGTTGGCGTGTGGTGGAGTGACACGTACGGAATTACTTTCCCATAATAAAAGGACACGTATGTGGTTATTCTGGAGAAAGTGGGTAAGTGTTTATTCGTCCGATATGAGACGCGTGTCCCCTGTCACCTATTTCAAATCATTTTATATGCCCCACGCGCGCGTGGGTACGTTCCTGTCTTGGTATTTAAATTAGAGAGGTAATTTCTTTGCCGTTTACCCGTTTGGGTCGGGGGTTTTATTGCTTGTTTGGCCTTTTGTCCGTTTGGATCGGAGGTTTGTTTTAATGAAGTTTAATTTAAAAAAAAATTAAATTAGAGAAAATTACATGACATGCTTTTTAGAGAGCAATTTTACATACATATTAAAAGCTAAGTATTTCTTCACGGCTAACGAATAAAGTCTAGCTGGTAATTTAATTGCAAAAGGCGAGTGTATACTTCTGTGATAGCGGATAGTGCTAGATAGCGCAAGCCGACCATCCCAGGTTCTGAGAAAAAATCCGGTTAGAATTGGTTTCTAACTTGAGAATCGTGGTATTCAGTCCAAATCTTCAGTTACGCTCCAATGTCAGTTGAACTACAACTAATTAGCATATTAAAACAAGTATTAGTTTAAAAAGGGTTATGTTCACATTTGTGCTATTTAATTCGATACACAAGCTCAATTTACAATCTTTTACTGCATGTTACTATTTTCTTAAAGTATTAGTAAAAGTATAAAATTATCTTTATGATTTAGCTTTAGTTTTGTTAAACCATATGCTTTATAAATTTGTAAAGTATTTGTTTGTGTATTTTTTTTAGTTGGGTTATACATACATATATGTATATGTTTCATGAGCATCAATCACTACTAGTATATCTATCTATATTCACCTAAAAATAACTTTGATGTTGATACATAATATATTGATTACTTAAGTTTATAATACATAAGTATTATATCCGGTATATTAAGTTATGTGGTGTGGTCTCACGTTCCCAGACACCTAAGCACTTTAACGCTTTTGGGGCGCTAAGGGCACCTCTATATATAAGTGACTTAGTGGGCATGAAAGATGACGGCGGAGATGAAAACCAATTAAAACCATTCTTTTGAAAGGGCATCATTTTATCCATGTGGTTTAATGACTGGATCAACGTAAAACACGTCACTTAAAGTTTTGTTGTCTGAGTGCTTAGACCACAGGGTGTGGGGATCGCCCCCCCCCCCCCCCCCCCCGTCTCCGGCTCCTCCCCCTCGTCCCACACCGCCCCCTCCTCCTCGTTACATCCCCGGCGTCGCATGGAAGACGGCAGCGACACTGCCTCTCTCTCTCTCTCCTTCAATTATATATTGATTTTTTTTTATTAAAGTGGGTAGTCCTCCACACCCTTGGGTAGTCCCCAAGGGGATGGTCCTCCTCCCGTGATTATGTGTCGCCTACGTGGCGGGTGTTCTCCAAAGAGACTAACCAAACCACACCTAATGGCCTAAGGTTTGAAAATCTAACATTATGCAACCCCCCTCCTAACCACTGCCACCAGCCACCACTATCATCACCAGGTTGACTTTTCAAAAATTATGTTTCCGAGAGTTATGGCCTTTCTTTTCTTTTATGCCACTTCTATTGCATTCCGGATACACACATGCTTCTTCTTCCTAACCAAACAAATACAAACTTGAAACTTGGAACCTAAAATTCTATCACCGCACTTCTTTTAGCTTTCTTATCAGCCGCTACATCAAACCATAACTACAAAAATTTTCAAATGCCGGCCACTCCAAAAATTCACCGATCAAACGTTTTCAGCTACGGAAAACTGCTTAAAACCTTATTTGTTATACTTACATGATTTTAGAAAAATGGTTAAAAAGTTACCTAAATGGAAAAAAAGTTGACCTATATAAGGTCCATGAGTTTAACAATTTATGAAAAACTTAACAGAAAAATATTTAAACCATTAAAACATAGTTAACAGCTTAACATTTCATAATTTATCTTAATATTTCAATGGTCGAATCAATCTCTTTCAAAAAAAAAGTTAATATAATATTTTAATGTTCGATTCTATCTCTTCTAAGTTCTAACGTGTTAATATGATTGGTTATTGAATACACTACATATATTCCTATTATCAGTATTAATAATGTATAGCAATATATTCATTTATGAAAAATCGTTAATCATTGAAGTGCCGGACCTATAGTACAAGTAACTTAGACGTCAGGTTAGAGCTTAAAAAATTATGGCCTCCACTTAAAAGAAAATTAGTATGCTAACTATAAAAATAGTGCAAACTTATTTTGTTTGATTCCTTATACAAACAAACCACTTTGTGTTATAGTTGTATTAGATTTTTGTTTGGTTTCAAACACGGATAAGAAAGTATCATTTATAATAATCAAAAAAAGGAAAAAGGGTCCCAAAATTTCGTTTCGTCTTGGGCCTAAAAAAAAATTGGAACGGCCCTGAATCATGGTCTCTTTTTATAAATTTAAATCAGTATTTACATATTGTCGGATATTTGATGAAAATTGTTTTTTATTCATAATGTAAGCAAATGAGTTTTTCCTAATTTTAGACAAAAATACATATATCTAACTGAGGTTAATATGTGTATCCCGTTGTTGTTATTGTTGTTGCCTTTTCCCGCATTGTTGTTGTTGTTCAGCTGCGGACAATACCTTTTAATGTGCCCCTCGGCACCACATTGATAGCATCCCTTGTTGTTGCTGCGGTTGACGTTGAGGCTGCTGGTTTTGCTGTTGCTGAGTTTGTTTGGCTGGATAAGGACTTCTGCAATCTTTAGCTGTATGACCCAACTTCCAGCACCGTTGACAGCGGTTTGGGTCGCAATGCCCAGGATGGTGTCGATTGCATTTGTCACATCTAGGATGGTTTACCTGATAAACACCTCGGTTTTGATTATTCGATGTCTGCTGGTTTGGAGTACGGTTGTTGTCGAATTTTCTTTGTTATTGAGGTGGTTGTGTAAAATGATGAGTAACGGTATTATTAGGAATCAAAACAAGAGTATTAATCTTGTGGGTCAATTGCTTGCTGGCCTATCTTAAAATGATGAGTAATGGTATTATTAGGAATCAATATATGTCCCTTTGTTATCTACTATGTTAGTGCAGCTCTATCACAACTTAACGAGAAGCTTAAGTTGATTTGAACACTTAAGATCGAAGTGTAGCCTTGGGTCACATTGCAAAACGTTGATTTTTAAGTCTGGAAATCTGGAATTTTCAGAAATAGTTGTCAGTGACTATTGTCACACCCCAACCGATGGCGGAATCATCGGGGCGCGACACTAGGCGAATCAGATTGCTCAAGAGAATCCATAACAGCTAAATTGCGACAGTATTTAATGCGTTCATTATCCCATACTAGTAAACAAATACAATCACATAAGCTGTCACGAATTTCATGTTCTCTCAAACAATACAAATCCGACAACCTAGATTTTAGGTGTGTTTCTAGACTTCCTAGCTTGATTTGATGTAGACTGAGACTAGACCTGCAACATACGTTAAAATAATGTCAATACAAAAGTATTGGCGAGCATACAAGTTTGATATGTAATAGTGTAATAGCTAAAAGCTGCGAATTTCCACATACATAAACGTAATACACGACATATATACTCACAAAAATGATACTACCAGCTAAGTCCTCGAGCTTCGATTGCGATTGCAAAACTAGACCCCGTTGGGCGCAATAGTACTATACTAGTCATGGTGGGACGTCGCGAGTATAAGTCCTAGCACATATGTAACTAGCATCACGTATAACTATGCACATTGGTCATTGGAGAAGGGTGAAGGTAAGGATAATCAAAGCCATATTTGGTATGTCTGAAGGGGTTCAGAGGTATATTTTGGCCCTTGGGGTTCCAAGGGCCAACGATTGTGAAAGAACTCAGAACAGTAATAAGAAGATTGGAGAGAAAATTTCAGGTAGATGATGATGATATTGACGATACTCCTCTACTAACAGTTAGCAGTTGGGTGGTGCATGAAGAAGCAGGAGCGGTTGAAGTGACTTATAAACACGGGGTGAAATATTCATTGCCGATGGAGGAAATGTTGAAGACAGAGAGGCTACATCTGCTTAAACAACTCTGTGATTTAGCACCTTCGAACGGTGCAAGATCCATGGTTGCAATGATATTCAAGTATAGGCTGCGGCAAAGAAGAGACGAAATGATGGCGTTATACGCCAATCTAAAACTTGATGATGATGAATCTGAAGAAAGTGAGGAACAAAGTGATGGGTACAACTCTGATGTAATCCCATCCACAGAAGACTATTAGTTTATTTTAATTTCGTATTATTGTAATCTTATAAAATATTAATCAATGGTAATAAATTATTAACAAACGCCACGAACGCCAAAAAAGTGACCTGGGAAACGCTATAACGCCAAAAAAAAAAAATAACTATGTGACACAAAAAGAATTAATTCAACGAGACATGTCCAAAAACAGTAAAACGCCAAGTAATTAATAAATCTAGTTAACGCCAAAATTATCTTAGATGCCAAAAATGAAGCAGCATGTGACGCACAAACTCGGGAAAAAAAGAATATTGAAAAGACAAAAAAACCCCTCAGACCCTGATTACATCCGAGCCACGTGTTCCATCAGGATGCGTTCTCACCGTTCTCACACTTTAGTGCGTTTTCTCCTGATCTCGTACCTATATATATAATAGGCATAAAATTAATAGTATTACACTATTTAAACAAATGTAATAGAAAAAAAATCATAATATCTTTTGAAAATATATGTAATAAGGGTAGGAGTTGGCTACAAAGCCAACTTTTCCCAGAAAGTGTAGGAAGTCATGTCCTTGTGACATGTGGCAACTAGTTAATTTAATCAAAAGGGCATTATGGTAATTGATTAAATAGTTATTTATGAGAGAGATAATTATGGATAATTAATTGAGATTTTTATGGAAACCCTTATTTCTTAAATTCACGATTGATTCAGTTACGTATACCACATTAATAGCATTTTCCATCTCACATTCATATCATCCTTCATCCGAAGTCTAAAACTTAAAACACACTAATTGTTTCTTGACGCTGTGTTTTACCAGTTTCTGAGTTCTTCACATCATGTTATACTAGTTTTCACAATAAAACATAGTATCCTTCATGGCACATTCATCTCATCCTTCATCTGAAGTTCAAAACATGAAACACATTAATTATTTCTTGACGTTGTGTTTTATCAGTTTATTGTTTCTTCACATTGTGTTATTTCTTGACGTTGTGTTTTATCAGTTTATTGTTTCTTCACATTGTGTTATATCAGTTTTCGCAATTAAACACACTCCTTAAACATAAACGCACTAGTGCCTGAAAAACACAATATAAAACACACCAAACATTTATAACACGTTTCTGGTTCTCTTTACCCGTCATATTGTGTTTTATCAGTTTATGGTTTCTTCACATTGTGTTATATTTACATCCATGATTTTAGGAGATTTTGGTTGTTTTTTAGTATAGAAGGTGATAAGTGAGAGAGAGAAGCTTGCGAGATTGAAGGAGTGGTTTATGGAATGACGGTTACTTGCCTTTTTAAAAACACGACAAATGACTTTTTTGTCCTTCATCAATCAAATTATTCCTTATTTAAAATACAAATATTACTGAAATGCCATCAAGATGATCTCAACCACTAAAAACACTCATCCAATGGTCCAAATCACTTCCTACACTTTGTAGGAAAAACACACTTTGTAGAGGAACCTTACCCTATGTAATAATATCAATGATAAATAATACTTCTAAATATATCAGTATTTGTATCAAACTAAAACAACTTAAAGATATTTAATTGGATCATCCGTCTATTTTATGAAATAGTTTAATCATTTAAACTAAAGACTGGCCCAGCCCAGTCTACAATCAACAAAATGCAGCCAGTCTGTTTTATTAAATTAGGTTTTCTATCAAAAAAGGGCAGCTGATACCAGTCCACCACGTCGCTGGTGTCGACCATGATCTAGAATGTAAATCAGGTTCTCCTCTCCCCTTCAAGAATGTCACACCCCCAAAATCCACACGCGGAGTATCACCGCTTGGAGGCGTGACTTACCAGGATCAAGCCACCAATCATATTGAACATAACAAGTAATAAGTAAAATTCAACCACACAATATGAAAGATGTCTCAAATAAAAAACGTAGTTAAGTGTTTAGCGGAAGCATAATTGTAAAACCCAATGTAAGTATTAAGTACGAAATAAAGTAATGTTTTTAGCATGGCACACACTGCCATGTCCCACAACGACCGCGCCTCCCTGTGCAAGTTCCATGAGTACCTAACGACCTGCAAGGCATGTAACAACGAGTCAACAACAAAGTTGAGCGAGTTCACAGTTGGTTGTTTAGTTATAGCATTTGTTTCGTAAATCATATGTTCGTTTTGTAAACCATGTATCGTATTAATTCGTATCGCGGTCTCCCATACATGTTTGCGAAGATTAGTGGGGGCTTCCCATGTGTATCGTATTAATCCGTATCGCAGTTCCCCGAACATGTTTGCGATGAATAGTGGGGGCTTCCCATGTGTATCGTATTAATCCGTATCGCGGTTCCCCGAACATGTTTGCGATGAATAGTGGGGGCTTCCCATGTTGTATGTTACTAGACTAGTCGTGTATGTACGTGCCCTTCTTGATCCAAGGACCGTAGCGAGTATGAGTGTACGTAGATTTTACGTACGTGCCCTTCAATCCGAGGACAGTAGTAAGTATGAGTGTACGTATGTTTTACGTACGTGCCCTTCCCAACCTGAGGACAGTGAAAAGTAGTTTAATGGTAATGATAGTACGAGTAGTTATTCAATCTCATTCCCAACCCACCGGGAATCCCATGCCTTAGGAGTGTGAACTCACCTGAGATTGCTCGGTATGATTAGTTACTCGTTTACAGTCGGTCAACCAAATCCTAATATGGTTATCGATAATGGTCAGTTTCGTAGCACATAGATCTCATACTTGTTGCACATATTACACTAGTGATGTACCAAGAATACACATAGCACCTACTCAAAACAATTAATTATGTACATAACAGTTTGTTACCATCACATAGTACGCACAAACAACGCATAGCATCTCATAAGATACTACATACAGTCTAACCATGCAAGTTCATATTCACTTCATGTTCCAACTAGCAGCTTAACAGTGCACAGCCCAAACCAATTTAAGGCCCAAGGTGATTTGTGCGACTGAGCCTCTAATGTGTGACCGTATATCAACATGGAGTTCACATAATACACAAATAACATTCATATTTACATAAGTGTGCGGTATAGTATACTCCATTCTATAACCTGGCCCAAACATACCGTGTGCGGCCCAACATGATTGGCCCAGTTGTGGAGTGTGTCCAAAGATTGGACTGTGCGATTGGTATTAGTTGTTTGGTTTCAAAATTTTCCTTTTATTGTCTTGTGTGACAACATATGACAAATTTTGTGAGTGGCCCCCACCCCAAATAATTCACTGTGCAAGCCCCCTAGGTATAATGCGACAATTTCAATTCCATATCTCTCACATAATACAAATCAGGAGGTGCTAGGTGGGTGGTACCTTATGCATACACATTTGTGCATTCCTTAACCATCCAATCATCAGACTTTTCAATTGGCACACACACACATTTTAGGATTCAACAGATAAGACAAATCATTCCTAACCATTCCCAAAAACCGAGACCTTCATTTATGAATTCCTACCATATATGTCTGAATATAATCGGGCTCTCCTATTGACACAATATTATCATCCTTAACTACTTATCTACATTCATCATCATCATATGAAACAACTAATCAGAGCATATTATGATCATCCTTTAAAACATGAATCGGTATTCTTCATGGCTCACACAATCATTCGATTCAAATATTAAGTAACAAGTAGAAAAAAACACCATCAAATAAAAACATCATCATGAATCATTACTTCGTACGGATCCGTGGTCTATACTAATCGGTGTCAGAATTACGATAATTATTATGTTGTTAATCACATAGAGTTCATCATAACATCCAGATTAACGTAACAGTTTATGTTTATCGAACCCAAGTTATCGAACGTATCTATTCCTCCCAGTTCTATTATTACGTACAGAATGTATATTAATTTAAACAAATCAACAACAATAAAGATCCTGCACTAAACCAAGAAGATCATACTTACCACAAGATGTACAGAGATGACGGTGCTTAATTCGAAGACGAAAGAAGGATCTTCGGAGAAGAATCTGTTGCCGACAAGGAGAGCTTCGAAGGGGAGGTGTTTAGGGTTTGAAGAGTTTGCGTATGCCAAATAATGGAATCGGTATACATGGGTGTATGTATGCAATTTAATGCAAGTGACTTGGGCTCAGTTGGGTTCGTTCGGTTTGGGCCTGAACCAACCGAGGAGTGTGTGACCACCAAAAGAGGTGTACGACCTCGGGTCCTAATGTGTGACAGATTGTTTGATAACTCATATAGTTTATATAATATGCTTTCCATTTATACTTTATATAATATGCTCTCCATCACCAAATTATAACCCATCACATATAACAAATTATCCTTGATAAATTTAACGAAATAATAAATTATCCTTAACAAGTCCAACGAAAATAAACAGAAAGTGATCTTGAAAGTACGGGTTGTCACATCATCCCCGAGTTGAAAGAAATTTCGTCCCGAAATTTAGCACGTAGTCACTGAGGAAGCTAGTTGTGTTGTGTGTTTTCCTGGGGTATCACAAAGAAGTTGCTAAACAAGGTTCCTCTCAATCTATAATGTTCCATTTCAGGTTGTTTTTTTTTAGGGTGGATTGTTGCGTACGCGCCTAGCTCTAGGCGAGCGCCTGAGCGCGTTTTTTGAAAAAAAAGATGTAGATCTGCACCTAGCCCTCCACCAGGCGCTTTAGGTGTGCCTCGCTGCGCCTGAGCGCCTAGCTCGCTTTTGACAGCCTAGATGGGAACTACTCAATTATGGGAAAATACAAATCATTACATATTTCTCTTGTACATATATATGTTGGTGAGCATGAATGTATCATCATTTTTATTATGTGACAGTTTAAAAGTTTAAAGAAGACTTGGTGGGGATAAAACACAGATGAGAATTAGTGTCCTTGGTTTCAAACTTTGTCGTTTATATAAGAACATTATACCTGTTGAATGGCCTATGTGTTAGTTGCCCCTAGATATTATATATGTTCGTTCAGATAAATTATAATTTATAGTACAACTTTTGAGTTAAAGATGGTTTGATTCCCACATAATAGTATAATAATACAATGTTAAAAGAATTTTTGTTTTGCATGACTATTATTTCCCGAAAGCTAAATATACTTTGGAGAGCAAATTAACGAGTTCGTGATTATGTTAAATTTATTGTTTTTTAAACACAATCACACGATTATGTTAGAACTTTTTTCTAACGACACGACTTAACAGTAGATTGCTTGCGTTTTCTTCACCTTTAATATTCGACATATTATTTCAAAAATCTTTTTAAATTCCCAACTACTTTAAATATGAAAGAAAAAACTATATATAATGTGACATTAAATTACTTTTAATATTTTCACGGGTGTTACCCCTCTTCTTCAACATGAGACCAACTTGTTTTGCCCTTACCCTTCACCACCCCTTCCCTTTTGTGAAGTGGAAGGCAAAGGGGCCAAGATCTACGTGGCGGGGCTTTGCACTCATACCCCCATGTAGTTTTAATGGCACCGTTGAAAATATGTAACGCCATTGTTAGTAGTTCAACTGTAACATCCCGAAAATACAAAACTTTATATTAGAATTATAAAGTGTATAATAAACAAGAAAAAGCTAACTAGGATAAATAACCCAGTTAGTTAGGAGTCTTGTAGTAATACATGAAGGGGTTAAAAAGCCAAGAATATAAACTAAATAAGAGTGGAGGGGCCTAGGTTGTAAAAATTGAAACTTGTATTACCAATATTTGATAAAAACAAAACCAAACACCCCATCAGAGGGGGTCTGGTCGATCAAGAGCAGGAGAGGGCGACACCCTCATCCTCAAAACCCTAAATCTACTAAACTCTCAAATTGAAGGCTCAATCCAAGTTGAAATCGAAATCTGAACATAGAATCGTGATCACCTCGACAAGAGGATCATAAGGTATGTTGAATTAGGGTATTTCGATTCAACCCAAGTTCTTGCATGTGATTGAAATCGAATGTTGAGCTTAATTATGTGTTGTAAATATGAAATTGATAGTGATATAAGGTTTAGGGGCAAACCCCAGATGATTTCTTGTCAAATCCTTGCATGATGGTTGTATGGATCAAAATCATCATAATGGATGATTAATATGTTAGTAGAACTTGATAAACACTAGGATTAAAACTCTTGTTCTAGTGTAAACTGAAATTTATGGGATAATCTTTAAAATTATTGATGTTAAAATATGTGTATATTGTCTAATTGAAGTTAATTAGGGTGATAAACTCAAGTCATGAACTTGGTTTAGATCATGTAGAAATCTGACCCGCTAGGTGTTCGATAAAACGCCTAAATGAAGGTTAAAATGTTAAAGTTGGGCAAACGCAGATTTGAATATGTTAAGAAATAATGCGTTAAAGCTTATGAAAGAGTCCTAAATTTATTATGAATTGAACTCTTTAGGCAAGGAATCCGGAACGTCAAGCGGACACGCCGGAGGAGATACACGCGGAAAAGGTGTGCTTTAAAGGTGCGTGACTTTAGTCTCGTTACATTATGTAAAAATGTTTGGTTTTAGTGTATAAATGATGTCGTAGTGTAATGGATGTGTTTGATGTGTCGTTAAAGTGGCGAAGTTCACTAGACCATCAAACGGGTCAAAATAAAGATTTGGAATTGGGTTTGGCTTGTCAATAAAGTGATGGTCTTCACTAGATAGCCAAACGGGTCGAAATGATGCTTGTAAAGGAATCACGTGTGTAGAGACTTGAAAGTTTCATATCTCGCTAGGTGATGGATTGTACCACACCAATAAATTGATTATGTTAATTTAAGTCTACGAACCCGTGATATCGGGTCAAACCCTAGAGGTAAATAAAATGTGTCGTTTGAAACGGAATGTTGAATTCCGAGGAAACGAGCTTTTAGTCCCAAGGGAACACAAAGTCATGAATAGCGCAAACACACCAAGATGTACAAGCCCGGGAACTTGGGTAATGGCATCTAAAAGGTCTTAGAATAAGAAACTAGAAATATACACTTATAGTTGGAATGGGTCGAATAAATAATAGTAAAGAAACTTTTAGCCGTATGATCGGTGAATCAATTGTTGGTATGATAATCAAATGAATATGTCCGTAATGAATTTACAGACATACAGGAAAGAAATAGTCTAAAACGGTATGCGGTTTTGGGCACGATCAACAAAATAGTCAAATGGCAAAATCACAGAGTCCACCGTAAATTACGGTCTCCACCGTAATTTACGGTGGAAAACAAAAATGTTACGGTGGTAAACCCCTGTGTTACGGCAGACTAGAGACATTCAGGGACCGTAAGTTACGGTGGAACCCAGAAAACTTGTATTTTATTTGTCACTTTTCGATGTCGGAATTCGTTTATATGTATCGTATTAATGTCAAAACTAATGTTTTTAGTGTTTGACCCTAGGTATGGATGAGGTCCTCCCGGATGGTGATCAAGTACATTGTCAAGAACCGAACACGCATTTTGAAGCTTCCGCACCAAACTTAACTTTGTCTAGATTTTAATCGTGTTGTAAATGGTTTGTTAACCGTGTTTTGAATCCTTTAAACTAGTTGTTAGTTGACTAGCAAGGGTTAACTTAAAACTTGTTATGTACTATTTTGGATTTGTTTTGGGTACTATCACAAATATGTATGGTTTTTGAACACGAAAAGTTTTTGTAAACTCTGATTAGTATGAAATTAATATAATTATTAATTAAATTCCGTCCAAATATTAAGGGTGTTACAAGTTGGTAATCAGAGCTTAAGGTTGTCAACAAAGTGTTCGGTTCAAGCTTGATCAAGCATCCGGTAAGAATTAATTGTTCTATGTAGAGTTACTAAGTATAAAAAGGGAATGATGAATAGATATGCATGGGAAGAGCGTGCTAATACACTCAAACCCGGAAAGTGCATTAAATAAGAGCGGTAAAAACAAGTTACGAACTTGAATAAACCGAAGTAAATAAATCATATGCTATAGATGAAATGTTTAACGCTCGATGTAAACATTTCAGTTAAAGATGACGGATGAAGGAAATGATAATGCGGTGCCAAGAGTCACAGAGCAAACGAGAGAAGTGATTGCTGAAGAGGTAGGGAAGGCAATCGAAAACAGTTTGTCGGGTTTTATTGATAAAATCCAAAACACGGTATTATCGGTGGTGGAAGAAAGAATCAAGAAATTGGAAGATGGTACCAATTTAGCAAAGGAAAAGTTGGGAGGACGAAAGTCTTGTTCATATAAAGAGTTCATGGCGTGCAAACCGCCAATTTACAATGGGGAGGTTGACCCGATAATATGCCAGCGGTGGCTAAGCGATATGGATGGAGTATTCGAAAGGACTCATTGTGATCCAGACGACTACGTAGCCTATGGCACGGGCCAGTTAAGGGGTCAAGCGAAAGACTGGTGGGATAACAAGAAGAAAGAAATTGGAAGCGAAGCGGCTAAAGCTATGACATGGGACGAGTTTAAGACGTCGTTTCTTAAACATCACAGTCCCAATGCAGTCATTAACAAGATCAAGGAAGAATTTATGCAACTTCGACACAAGGGTGAATCTATTGATAAAATCACGGGAATGTTCATGGATAAGATGAAGTTTTGTGATGAATTGATAACGAATGAGGAGCAGAAAATATATTATTATTATAATATGTTGAGCGCAGAGTATAGGGAGTTTATGACTCCTTCAAAGTATGAGACTCTCAACGAGATTATAAACGTTGCTCGGGAACGGGAGATAGAGTTGAAGAAACAGATTGAAAGAGGTGAAAGAAGGGCGCAGATAGTCAATCCAATCCCAACGAAAAAGGCGCACACAACAGAATCCTCAAAGAAACAAGAAGGGAAAAAGCGGGTTATCAAACTGCAAGATATGCGGGAAGGGGCACAAAGGTGAGTGCCGGTTCAAGGACAAACCGTGTCCTATATGTGGGAAAACGGGGCACACGGCTGCATTGTGCCCGGGGAAGGTGTCGGTGTGTTACAAATACTACCAACCAGGTCACAAGAAATCTGAGTGCCCGGAGTTGATCGGAAAGAAAGATGACAAGAATACACACACTGAGACACCAAGAGCAAAGGCAAGATCTTTTCGGTTAACAGCAGTGGAGGCAAAAACAGAGCCCGATGTGGTCTCAGGTATATTTGCCATAAATTCAATTCCTGCACATGTGTTATTTGATACGGGTGCGAATAAATCCTTTGTTTCACATGGATTTATTCGACATCCTTCTTTTGTACTAACAAAATTGCCTATGCCATTAGAAGTAGAAATAGGTGATAACAAAAGTTTCCTTGTGTGTGATGTATGTCGAGATTGTAAGATAAACATTGACGATGAAGAATATTCAATAGACTTGATTCCTATGTCGATGGGGGAATTCCAAGTAGTAGTCGGGATGGATTGGCTATCCCGATACCATGCGAGAGTCGTATGTTTCCGTAAGGAGATAAAACTAACATCTCCAAGTGGAAAATCTGTTACCATATACGGCGAAAAGAGGGGTAATCCCGTTATGTGTTCAATGCTAAAAGCTCGCAAGCTCATGAGGCACGGTTGTAGGGCATTCATGATATACGCGAACGAATCAGACAAGAGATCACTGGAGATTGAAGATGTACCGGTGGTACGCGAATATGCCGCCGTATTTCTGGAGGACCTACCGGGAATACCGCCAGAACGGGAGGTAGAGTTCGGGATCGAATTGGTTCCGGGCGCGAAACCTGTGGCCAAGGCGCCGTATCGACTCGCGCCATCAGAATTACAAGAATTGATGTCGCAAATTCAATATATGTTAGACAAAGGGTTTATCCGGCCTAGTGTGTCTCCGTGGGGCGCACCGGTGCTATTTGTGAAAAAGAAGGATGGGAGCATGCGCATGTGTATCGATTACAGGGAGTTAAATAAACTCACGGTGAAGAATCGATACCCACTCCCAAGAATCGACGATTTATTTGATCAATTGCAAGGCGCAAGTTGGTTCTCCAAGATCGACCTTAGATCGGGATACCATCAGTTGAAAGTCAAGGAGGAAGATATACCGAAGACGGCTTTCCATACACGGTATGGACATTACGAGTTCCTTGTGATGTCCTTTGGGTTAACTAATGCACCCGCGGCTTTCATGGACCTCATGAACCGGGTCTATAAACCTATGCTAGATAAGTCGGTAATAGTGTTCATTGATGACATCTTGATATACTCGAGGAATGAAGCGGAACATACAAATCATTTGCGTGAAGTATTAGAGACGCTCAGAAAAGAGAAATTGTACGCAAAGTTCTCGAAATGTGCTTTCTGGTTGCGAGAAGTACAATTTCTCGGGCACATCATTAGTGCAAACGGGGTGTTAGTAGACCCGTCAAAGATAGAAGCCGTGGCGAGATGGGATCCACCGAAGAATCCTTCGGAGATCAGAAGCTTTTTGGGGCTTGCGGGTTATTATCGAAGATTCATACAGGATTTCTCCAAAATTACTATGCCATTAACCAAATTAACCCGTAAGGACGAAAAGTTTAACTGGGGTAATGATCAAGAAAGGGCGTTCCAAACGCTTAAGGAAAAACTGACCCATGCACCGGTATTGTCATTACCGGATGGAACAGACGACATGGTAGTTTACTCAGATGCATCACATTCGGGGCTTGGCTGCGTTTTGATGCAACGGGGTAAGGTTATAGCCTATGCCTCGAGGCAGCTAAAGACTCATGAGAAGAGATATCCTACCCATGACCTCGAGTTGGCGGCGGTGGTGTTCGCCTTGAAAATATGGAGGCATTATTTGTATGGGGTGAAATGCACTATCTTTACCGACCATAAAAGTTTGAAGTATTTCTTCGATCAGAAGGAATTAAATATGAGGCAGAGGCGGTGGTTAGAAACCGTCAAAGACTTTGATTGTGAAATACATTACCACCCCGGGAAGGCTAATGTAGTGGCAGACGCGTTGAGCCGAAAGACAGATTATACGCCTATTCGAGTACGATCGATGCAACTAATTGTGACATCGGGTTTGCTTGAGCAAATCCGGAAATCTCAAATTGAAGCAATAAAGGAAGAAAATGTAAAAAGGGAAAGAATAGTTGGGCAGTTAAAAGACCTGGCGGATAATAACCAAGGATTGAAAACTCGATTTGGGAGAATTTGGGTTCCAAACTCATGTGGGGCCAAGGCACTTCTACTTGACGAGACTCATAAATCTCGTTATTCGATACATCCGGGGGCGACCAAGATGTATAACGATTTAAAACAAAATTATTGGTGGCCAGGAATGAAAAGAGACATCGTGAAATATGTGGAGAAGTGTTTGACCTGCTTGCAAGTCAAAGCGGAGCATCAAAAGCCATATGGTAAGTTGCAACCATTGGACATCCCAGTTTGGAAATGGGAACAAATCACCATGGATTTGTCGACCAAATTACCCAAAACCAACCGCGGGTTTGATGCTATATGGGTAGTCGTGGATAGATTGACGAAAAGTGCTCACTTCATTCCGATTCGTGAGACTTATACATCTGAGAAGATGTCGGAGGTGTACACCAATGAAATCATAGCACGTCATGGGGTACCGATATCCATTGTGTCAGACAGAGATACTAGGTTTACTTCGAATTTTTGGCGCGACTTCCAAGAACAAATGGGGACTAAACTGTTCATTAGCACCGCTTACCATCCACCAACGGATGGGCAGAGTGAAAGAACAATACAAACGTTGGAGGATATGCTGCGGGCTTGCATTATTGACTTCGGGGGTAGTTGGGATGTCTATCTACCCTTGGTCGAATTTTCATATAACAATAGCTATCAATCGAGCATTAAAATGGCCCCATATGAGATGTTATATGGTAGAAAGTGTCGAACCCCGGTATGTTGGGGAGAAGTGGGTCCACGAAGACTAGCACCTACTGATATAATCCGAACTACGAATGAGAAGATGGACATGGTCCAAACTCACCTAAAAGCGGCTCAGGATCGACAAAAGTCATACGCGGATAAACGAAAGAGGGCGATTGAATTTCAAGTGGGTGATAAAGTAATGCTGAAAGTATCGCCGTGGAAAGGAATAATACAGTTCAGAAAAAGAGGGAAGTTGAGCCCAAGATTTATTGGGCCATTTAGAATCACCGAACGGGTTGGCAAAGTAGCATATCGTCTCGAATTACCCGAGGAGTTGAGTGGGATTCATAGCACATTCCACGTGTCACATCTCCGAAAATGTCTAGCAGACGAAACCGCTCGTATTCGCTATGATGATATCGAGGTGGATAACAGCCTCAACTATGCAGTAAAGCCAATTGCGATATTAGATCATAAAGAGAAGAGTTTGAGGAACAAAGTAATTAACCAAGTAAAGGTTAAATGGGAACACAGGAAGGGTGCGGATACCACATGGGAGTCCGAAGAAGAGATGCAACGGCTCTACCCTAAATTATTTGGTACGTATTACGGTTTCGGGGACGAAACCCTTTTTAAGGGGGGTGGACTTGTAACATCCCGAAAATACAAAACTTTATATTAGAATTATAAAGTGTATAATAAACAAGAAAAAGCTAACTAGAATAAATAACCCAGTTAGTTAGGAGTCTTGTAGTAATACATGAAGGGGTTAAAAAGCCAAGAATATAAACTAAATAAGAGTGGAGGGGCCTAGGTTGTAAAAATTGAAACTTGTATTACCAATATTTGATAAAAACAAAACCAAACACCCCATCAGAGGGGGTCTGGTCGATCAAGAGCAGGAGAGGGCGACACCCTCATCCTCAAAACCCTAAATCTACTAAACTCTCAAATTGAAGGCTCAATCCAAGTTGAAATCGAAATCTGAACATAGAATCGTGATCACCTCGACAAGAGGATCATAAGGTATGTTGAATTAGGGTATTTCGATTCAACCCAAGTTCTTGCATGTGATTGAAATCGAGTGTTGAGCTTAATTATGTGTTGTAAATATGAAATTGATAGTGATATAAGGTTTAGGGGCAAACCCTAGATGATTTCTTGTCAAATCCTTGCATGATGGTTGTATGGATCAAAATCATCATAATGGGTGATTAATATGTTAGTAGAACTTGATAAACACTAGGATTAAAACTCTTGTTCTAGTGTAAACTGAAATTTATGGGATAATCTTTAAAATTATTGATGTTAAAATATGTGTATATTGTCTAATTGAAGTTAATTAGGGTGATAAACTCAAGTCATGAACTTGGTTTAGATCATGTAGAAATCTGACCCGCTAGGTGTTCGATAAAACGCCTAAATGAAGGTTAAAATGTTAAAGTTGGGCAAACGCAGATTTGAATATGTTAAGAAATAATGCGTTAAAGCTTATGGAAGAGTCCTAAATTTATTATGAATTGAACTCTTTAGGCAAGGAATCCGGAACGTCAAGCGGACACGCCGGAGGAGATACACGCGGAAAAGGTGTGCTTTAAAGGTGCGTGACTTTAATCTCGTTACATTATGTAAAAATGTTTGGTTTTAGTGTATAAATGATGTCGTAGTGTAATGGATGTGTTTGATGTGTCGTTAAAGTGGTGAAGTTCACTAGACCATCAAACGGGTCAAAATAAAGATTTGGAATTGGGTTTGGCTTGTCAATAAAGTGATGGTCTTCACTAGATAGCCAAACGGGTCGAAATGATGCTTGTAAAGGAATCACGTGTGTAGAGACTTGAAAGTTTCATATCTCGCTAGGTGATGGATTGTACCACACCAATAAATTGATTATGTTAATTTAAGTCTACGAACCCGTGATATCGGGTCAAACCCTAGAGGTAAATAAAATGTGTCGTTTGAAACGGAATGTTGAATTCCGAGGAAACGAGCTTTTAGTCCCAAGGGAACACAAAGTCATGAATAGCGCAAACACACCAAGATGTACAAGCCCGGGAACTTGGGTAATGGCATCTAAAAGGTCTTAGAATAAGAAACTGGAAATATACACTTATAGTTGGAATGGGTCGAATAAATAATAGTAAAGAAACTTTTAGCCGTATGATCGGTGAATCAATTGTTGGTATGATAATCAAATGAATATGTCCGTAATGAATTTACAGACATACAGGAAAGAAATAGTCTAAAACGGTATGCGGTTTTGGGCACGATCAACAAAATAGTCAAATGGCAAAATCACAGAGTCCACCGTAAATTACGGTCTCCACCGTAATTTACGGTGGAAAACAAAAATGTTACGGTGGTAAACCCCTGTGTTATGGCAGACTAGAGACATTCAGGGTCTACCGTAACTTACGGTAGACACCGTAAGTTACGGTGGAACCCAGAAAACTTGTATTTTATTTGTCACTTTTCGATGTCGGAATGCGTTTATATGTATCGTATTAATGTCAAAACTAATGTTTTTAGTGTTTGACCCTAGGTATGGATGAGGTCCTCCCGAATGGTGATCAAGTACATTGTCAAGAACCGAACACGCATTTTGAAGCTTCCGCACCAAACTTAACTTTGTCTAGATTTTAATCGTGTTGTAAATGGTTTGTTAACCGTGTTTTGAATCCTTTAAACTAGTTGTTAGTTGACTAGCAAGGGTTAACTTAAAACTTGTTATGTACTATTTTGGATTTGTTTTGGGTACTATCACAAATATGTATGGTTTTTGAACACGAAAAGTTTTTGTAAACTCTGATTAGTATGAAATTAATATAATTATTAATTAAATTCCGTCCAAATATTAAGGGTGTTACATCAACGTCAACTACATTCAATGTAGTGAGGAAGATTATCCACACTACCGTTGTGTGGTGTCATTGTGAATGTCTTAGCGGATGATACAAGAGATGTGGAACTGGGAATTGAGAATCAAGAGGTTTGTGAATGGTACCAAGAATCCACGACTTTCCTGGATTGTTATAAAAGTGTGGATTCAGAAAGCTAAAGTTTAAATTTGTGGAATATAACCGTTGGAGATTTGATGCCACAAATACCCTCCAAACGCCATGCCCCAATGTTCGGTGACACTGCATTGGCTCAAAGATACACCAAAAACGCTCGTTGGGGGGGCTAACGGGTGAACTAGTTAAAAGTAAGCAGATCTCAAACAACCCATTTGATTACTAGTCTTGTAATATGACGTATAGATATAAAATAAATAAAGTCACGTAAGAGAAAGCATACAATGCAATATAATCCCCTTATTATTTGCTTCAAAATTCCAAAATGGAAAACCAGTGACGTAGGAACCAAAAACAGCACACGCACCAATTTTAGTACAAAGAATTCATATCAAATTCTTCTACAGAAACAATTATTTTTCAATTTCAAATTTGTTTCTCGAAGAAACAGAGGCGCCTCTAGTTGACCACATCAAGAACAAGCTTACGTGACTTCAAAACAGACCATCTCAAACGCCTGTAGTAAGCAGCTTGAAGCAAGGCCAGTGACAGTACAAATATCCATTTGAATCCCATCTGCATCCCCAATATCAAATAATTACAAGCAGCATTTTCAATTTAACTTGTTTAAAAAAAACGGGTCAATTCAAGTTGTACTTAACCTATGAACTCATAAACCATCCATGTGTTTTGGTGTAAATTACGCATGTTTAGTGGTGGTAAATGCATTGATAATCAACGTGACCTTTTAGAAAATAGATGAAACAAGTGTTTGTGGGTTAACCCAACATGGCCCGTCCCATTTTGACTTGTTACCCATTTCCGGTTCTTAAGACTAAAAGTGGATAGGTTTCGAAGAAATTATACCAGTTTCCTTTCTTCCATTTCTGGTTCTGCAGCCCAACTCAAAAATGAGACGACATCCTTTCCCATCTACAAAAATACAAAAAAGAAAGAAATTCGAGTATAAGAACTAAAAAAAATAGGATTAATTTCATATATACCCTTACAAATTTGAAAATTTTCATATACACCCAACCAAAACTAAAAATACCATATGTGCCTTTACAAAATAATTAAAATATCAAATATACCCAATTTATTAAAAACAATCTAATAAATTATCATTTTACCCTTATTTTTTAACTTCAAGTTTTCACAGATGCTCATCTTTTAACTTCATATTTTTATATAACACATTTTAAGCTTAAATTTATTTTACCCATTTATATTTATATATTTTTCCCATAAACAATAGTATTCTTCATATATAATATTTAAGCTAAATAAATTGAGGCGAGTTAACGTACAATACGGCTTAACGTACATCACGTACGACAGATAATTACGCACGTTCATTTGAAAATCACGCACGTTATAAACTAAAACCCAAATCACGCATGTTGGAAAACATTAATCACGCATGATGACAACATTAATCACGCACGTTATACATGTAATCACGCACGTTGTCGTACGTGATGTACGTTAAGCCGTATTGTATTTTACACTTTTCCATAAATTAAGCTAGAAATGAGTAAATATAATATTTGAAGTTAAAGGTCATATACGAGATTTCAAAGTTTTAGAAGCATTAGAGTAAAATTGACATTTGTTAAATTGTTTTTAATGAATTGGGTATATATGATATTTCAACTACTTTATAAGGGTATATATATGATACTTATAATTTTGCAAGGGTATATATGATATTTTGCAAGTTTGTAGGGGTATATATGAAATTGCCCCAAAAAAATAAAAGCAGCCCGTTAACCCGTTACCAACCTGGGCCTCGGTTGCTGGAGTACCGTCTTCGTATTCAACAGCACCATCATTAAGCATTTTGGGCATTGCTATAGCTCCCCCAGGAAAGTATGGATTATAGTGCAGGCCTTCCCTAATCTGTAATAAATTCATTGATTGATTCAATATTCATCATCTATTGTTATATAACATATGTTTGCAAAATCTAATAAAGGTTGCAAAACATTACTATGATGCTATCTAAAGACAAATGATATAAAAACAGAGGATTATTATTCAACCCACTTGGAAGAAATACAACTTGATTAAATACACCATTTCGATTCGCAAACTTATGTTTAAACAACTTAAAGATGCATATTCTATATTAAATTAAATTGATTTATTTGCAAGGTAAAAGCAGCATAACATGTAATAAGGAAGTTGCAAATAAACTTTAAACTTGCTACTCAACGAGAATCTCTTGGCGTGAAAATGGAATGAGTTTTTTTATTGAACATAAAATTTACAAAGTATCACAATTTTGTTGATGTTAGCTTAGTAAACATAAATCTTCTAAAAGTTTCAAAACTATACATAGATTTTTTTTTTTTTTTTTTTGAAAAATAAATAGAAACAATTCAACAAAAAACAGTGTAGAAGTAAATTACTAAATCTATATGTTGTATATGTATATAGTATATACAACATACAATATATACACATATAGAGATTTAGTATACACAATATAGGTAGAGGATCCTGTACATTAATCCAGAAGTGTGAGAAGAGTGAGATAACACTATATAACACCATATAAACACCCTATAACAATATGTAACACCATATAACACTATGTAATACTATATAACACTATGAAACAAATATAACACTATAGTTTGTCTAATAGCATGTCTATGATAGATGTATAGTGTTATATAGTGTCATATAGTGTTACATAGTGTTATATGGTGTTACATAGTGTTATACGGTGTTTATATGGTGTTATATAGTGTTATAAATGGTTGTAAAACAAGGTTTCCAAGGCCGAGTACTTCCTGAATAGTCGCTACAAGGTAGGCTACCGAGGCGACTTTCTTCAACTCCGACTAATTACTCGGAATCGATCAAATGCGGTCAACATCGGCCAAAATCGGATCTAATAGGTCAACTTGGGCCGATTTTGACTTAAAATAAAATAAAACACAATTTCTATTCCTATCATATTAAAGAATGAATATCAATTTCACGTATTTTGTTACAAATATTAGTAAATTTATGTTATTTGAAACATATTTAATTTCCGAAAACTAATTTCTTTATAATTTGGCATGTCCGAGTACTCCCCGAGTACTCTCAACTCCCCGGTCGACCGACTAGGGAGCGCCTAGCGACTTTTGCAACCATGGTTATAATACACTTCTCACACTTCTGAATTAATGTACACTATCCCTACCCACACAATATAATATATAGATTTAGTAATTTACTTCTACCTCGTTTTTTGTTTCTGTTTATTTTTCAAAAAAAAAAAAAATCTATGTACAGTTTTAGAAACTTTTAGAAGATCTATGTTACTAAGCTTACATCAATAAAATTGTGATACATTGTAAACTTTATTTTCATTACAAGTCTAGATGGTAAAATTATCACCATTCAAAGTTAAAAAAAATAAAATAAAAAATAAGTGAAAAAAATTATCACAACTCACTGTAACACCAGCAGGGGGATCACGATAACCAGTCAAAAGTGCAAACACATAGTTCTGTCCATTATGACGAGCCTGAAGTAACAACAAAAAATGTAAGAATCCAACAACACACCAAAAACGTAAAATAACAATCCTTAAAAAACTGAAATAGGCAGAAAAGGTTACTTACTTTGGTAATAAGACTCAAATCTGGAGGGTAGGCCCCACCATTGGCAAACCTAGCAGCTTGCTCGTTTGCATAAGGTTGAGGAAACCGATCACTTAATTTTCCAGGGCGTGTAAACATCTCACCCTCATCATTAGGGCCATCAACCACTTCGATTTCAGCAGCCATTGCCTTTGTTTCCTCTTCTGTATATGCCACACCCACCAAATCACGATATGAAACCAACCCCATAGAGTGGCATGATGCACATACTTGTGTGTACACCTGGTGTCCACGTCGAATTCTGCACATGGTCAAACGCCAAATTACAAAAAGTCAACTGCTGAACTAAGGTTTTATGTGGTATAAAAAGTACATGTAGAGTGCAGCGGTGATTGTAATGATTGTGTGACGTTGCAAGATGAGAATCACTTAATCAGATATCAGTTGTAATAGAAGTTATAAATGGGTTGTCGAACATAGTGTTTGGATGTGCTTATGCTATTTCAAGTTAAAAAAATTAGATTGTCAAATGTCTTTAAATCCGGAAAAATCTGATGATTTAAAAAAACAAAGTGATGAATTTGTCATTGATAAAATGGGTTGTAGATAATAGATTAATAGTGTTTAGATGTGCTTCTGCTATATGAAGTTAACATAATCAGATTACCATATATTTTTTTGTTTGGCAAATTACGATTATATAGAAAAGAATAATGCATATGAAAGCATCCTATGTATTCCATTGTTTCACTAAGGTCACCCACGTACCCAACTATGTAATCCTGTTCAATTTATACTAAGTTAAACCAAATACATCCAAATGACGGAAATGCCCTGAAGTCTTTTTTCAAACATAATAATATATCTATGATTGAGTGTCAGCGTGTTTAAGCATAAATTGTTTTATCTTCAATATGTTAAAGGATTTCTCGTCATTCCTTCGATACATGTTGAAGGAATGAACTTAGGGCTTCTTAATTTTTGACCAAGTTAACTTCAAATAGGTTTCAAGTTGAACAAATGGTCTGAACTATAATAAAAAAACTAAAGAAAAAACATATGACTGCATGAAAAGGTAGAAAAGGAACTAACGAAGCATGGTCATATGAACTAAGAATGCCTTGGTGAGGCCACGGGTAACTTGGAGATTCCAAACCATGCTCAGCTTCATCAGCAGCTGCAATAGTTGTAAAACTTAAAATCCCCGATACACCTGCTCCAAGCAGAGCCATTGCCCTCAGTGACTTCGCGCCAGCAGATCCGGCTCCATCCTGGTCCGTCTTTGAAATCAGAGACGATACAGCTGGCGGTGCCTGGAGTTTTAAGAACATGTCAGCAATCAGTAGTTACAATATCAGTAAAAGAAACAAAGATACAACTTTTATCGACCCCGTTACACACCCACACATGTAAACGCTACAGTTGAAACAGATGACGTAGGCAAAAGCCACTAAAGTAAAGGATAATGCTTACAGCGATACGAGAATGAAGCCTCCCCCTCAGCAAGTGGTAAATTCCCCTACCACCAACCATTTTAGATAATTTCCTGTAAACCCATTCATTAGAATTTTATGTTAACCTATAACGAATCCCTACAGTAACTAGTATTACCAATCATACAGCAATGACAACATATAGGCGAAATGTCAAGTAAATACAGAGTCCAAAAGTAAACAACAGCAAGAGTAATGCCCCTAATAGTAATACCAACCAATGTGGTAGTCTTTGCACACAAAGAGCTCATGATTTGTTTTTGGTTACCCGAGTGAATATTTCCCAAGAGGTCACCCATTCTGAATTGCTTTGTACTGTAACAAAAAGGCGCCTGAACACGCCTAGTCGCAAGAAGACCTCAAGCTGCACTTCAATTGATTGCAGGCAAGATAGATACAGATCACGCGCTTCATACGGTCGCTTCTACTGATCGCAAATGCACCGGCCGGTCGCTTATGTATCCAATCAAAGCTTACAAAACTAAAAACTGGAAAGGTGTGACGGATATCTGGTTAATCACTTGATGACTTATTTATTATCTTTTTTAATTTTCCTTTTCACGAAATTACAATTTCCACCCTTAAAATATAGTTTATTCAAGTGGACGCTAAACTTATATGCTTCTCATTCTTTTATGTCATGGCCTCTTGGGTACTTTTCATTGCATTGATTTTGGTCCAAAATTGATACGCACAATACACACATTAGTTTTCTAGTTGTTATTGTTGTTAGATGTGTGTTTACTTGTTTCACATATAAATGTAGGTTATAAACAATTTAAAACTTTTTAGAAAAGAAGTGTGCTTCGAGTATGTAATGTGTGCGGCTTCCCTCTAGCCTCATCTCTTGGGACGCTATCCCCCGTGCTTTTTAAACATAGCAGTTGCTACCACCCAAAAACGATTAAGTGTGGAGTTCTCCTCTCGTCCACTACCAATTCGCCCAAAACACATCTATGGTATTTGAGAACGAACATTCCTTATGAGCCTATAATCTTTCATGTGAATGAACAATGAGGAATGTTTTGTTCACAAGAAGCTCATGAATTTGTTCTTCATTCCCCAAATGGAAACTTCCAAACTTCCTGGAAGTTCACACATCCTGAATAGCAAGCACACTTAGGGGTTCTCTACATCTCCATATCCAACGCACATGTGCCATGAGGTAGAACATTCCTCATGAGCCCATAGCTCTCATGTAGGTCAATGACACCGGCTTCAACTAAGGTGTCGTATACATGTATTTCACTCCAGATCTTGAATCAGTTTTTAAGCTTCAAAACTGAATAAATAACTAACACTTTTGTGAAGAAGTTCTATACCTTTGCTACAAGTGCTACAAATAAACTTATTTGACAATCAACACAATCCAATGATCCATATCTGTTTCGATTCAAATTCAAAATTAAATAGTCCTAGGTTATTCATTACTAATCTCGTAAATCACCAACTTTTTTAACCTATAACAATAACACAGCTCTAGAAGCTACGAATTGGATTGCAAACGTGTTCAACAACAAAGCTAGAATCATAAACACATACCTAATTTCAGATTTCACATGCTTCATGAAACATATAAACGTAATCGGAACAAATCAATCAAAACAAGGTCGATTAAACAACGATATCCTACAACTCGCACATACGATGAAACCCTAGGGCATCAATTGAATGTAAAAAGATGGAACATAAGGTCAGACACTTACAGGTAGTCGTCGGCGGAGAATGAAATGAAACAGCAGCGTTTAGCCGGTGCAGATGGATGCAAATGCAACAATGAATTGAGAAGCAAAGAAATTTCAGATCTTCGATCTCGCGTGCCTCGTGGCTCGTTCTACCATCACGGAATTTGGCTGGGCTCCTGTTGGGCTATGGACATGGTTGAGTCCAAAACATATTGGGCCTTTCGATGGTTTTTCTTAATATGTTTTCGTTTGTCCTTCTACAACTCTTTTTTTTTTTCAAATAAAATATTAGTAAAAGATCAAATACAAATAAAGTTAACGTACAAAACATACGAACTGAAGGAAAAGATAAAAAAGTACGGTGGCATTTTTGTAATTATCAGTAACTATCAAAATTACTTTACAAATGATCCTGTAGAGTAATTTTGATCTTTTGTAGAGTAATTTTGTAAAATGTTCTTGTATAGTAATGTTGTTCTTGTAGGGTAATTATCAAAAGAGTTAATTACATAGTTAGTCCCCGTGGTTTGCACAAAATAACATACTTAGGTACTAATAGTTTAAAATCACCTTCTAGGGTATTAACTTTTCATTTTGTAACGTTTGGAGGTATTAACTTCTAGGGTATTAACATAGTTAGTCACTGTGGTTTGCACAAATTAACATACTTAGGTACTAATAGAATGTGATTTTAAACTTACAAATAACGTTAATATCTCCAAACGTTACAAAATGAAAAGTTAATACCCTAGAATGTGATTTTAAACTATTAATACCTAAGTATGTTACTTTGTGCAAACCACAGGGACTAACTATGTAATTAACTATTATCAAAATTACTCTACAAATGTATCAAAATTACTCTACATCAAAATTACATTTACAAGTGAATAATTACTCTACAAAAGATCACGTGGAATAATTTTGATCATGTAGAGTAATTTTGATCCTTTGTAGAGTAATTTTGTTAGCATTTAGTTATGGGGTTTGGCTTTATGGTTTAGTTTTTAGCTTTTAGTTTTTAGTTTGGATAGGGAGGGAGGGTTAGGTTTTTTTATGTTTTTGGGGGGTGAGGGGTTAGTTTTTTTTAGGTTTTTGGGGGGTCGGGGGTGTAATTTTGATAATTACTCTACAAGACCAAAATTACTCTACATTTTATAAAATTACTCTACAAAAGATCAAAATTACTCTACAGTTTTTTTTGGGGTGGGGGAGGGTCTAGGTTTTCATTTTTTGTTTTTTTTTTGGGGGGGGGGGGGAGGGGGGTTAGTGTAATTTTGATAATTACCCTACAAGACCAAAATTACTTTACATGAACATTTTTATAAAATTACTTTACAAAAGATCAAAATTACTCTACAGTATCATTTGTAGAGTAGTTTTGATAATTACCATACAAGCAGATAACTACAAAAGTGTCACCGCGTGCTTTTGTCCTTTTCATGCAATTCATACGTTTAGTACATTAAGTTTATTTGTACAGTAACTTTCCTCTTAAAATACTATGGTAAGGAACCAAAGCTAATATACCCACTAATAGTTTATCATTAACCAACTATTTATGAGAGTACAACACATTAATTATAAGAAAAACTAATGTACCATAGTTTTTAACTTACCAAATATAATTACAATAAATTATAGTTAGAGGCCGTCTCCTGTAAAAGACAACTTTTGCGTACCAACTGTAGGCGACAATCAGTGGCGGAACTACAGTAGGGTCAGGAGGGTCCGTTGACCCTCCGACCGCCGGCCGGCCATGTATGTTTTGATCCTTCATCCGGTGGGTGTTTGTATTTTGACCCCCATGATTCTGAGTTGATGAGTAGTGACAACGAAAAAGAGAGAAAAGTTTAAAAGATGCTCACTGGAATTTTTTTCCGATATGTTGATGGTTACAGAACTTGCGAGAGGAGAAATGGCAATGGTGTGAAGAAGACGTACATAATAGTACATGAAGGGTAATTTAGTAATTAAACCATCAAAATGGGGTTTAACTTCTTAAACTAGTCAATGTCATCAACTCACTACACTACACAGTGCTATTTTCTTTTCCAAATGTTTTATTTTGTTTTCTAGATATCATAAATGTAATGCTAACTACTTAACAGTATTTATAATAAGAATAATAATTAATTAATAATTTAAGGTGACTTTATTTTACATGACATTTCGGTCTTTATTAGTTTTAACTTTGTTATTTTATTTGATTTAGTTAAAAATGCCAATATATTTAAATTCATTATTCTTTAATGATTTTCATTTTTTACATAAGGAAAATGACTAGTATTATATATACACTTTGACCCTCCAGTTAAAAGTTTCTGGTTCCACCACTGGCGATAATCACAACCATCCATTTCCAATTCTCAATCACATGCAGACAATTTTGTAAATAACATGATTGTGTACCTAAATCACGTAACATATGTGCAAGCGGTAACAAATTCTCAATGTAACACTGTATATATAATCATGTACCAAAATGATCAATGAATGCCTAAATCACCTATCAGCTACTCAAATATATACCTAAATTTAGAATCACGTACCATGTGTACAAAAGCAATAACAAATACTCGATGTAATAATCACGTACCATGTACGCAAAGCAGTAACAAATGCTCAATGTAAAGACGCATCTATAATAACGTAACGACTCATATCACACATCTAATCACGTAATAAGCATATCTTTAGTAAAAAAAACATTATAAAATCAAAAAATCTATAATAACGTACCGATACATAACCACGTGACATTATGTTTGTTACATATGGTATGTGATTATAGATGTAGGGTCACATTAACATTTGTTACGGCTTGCAAGTATGGTACATGATACGTGGTTAAATGCCCTTAGTTTATCGTGTTTAAATTCGCGTTTTTATCTGATTTTTGGTTCTCAAGTGCTCTACTTTGATAGGGTTTACGTTTTTACAGGTCTTGATAGGTTTAAGATGCATTTCGAAAGTTAACCAAGGCTTTGGAATGGAGCTAGGAGGGCCCGAGAAGAAGAAACAAAGATTGTGGAGGAACTGGCATCAGCGACGGGCTTTAAAACCGTCGCGGACTTATTGCTCTGTCGCTGCTGCCGTAGGAAGTAAAGTGCTTCGTCGGCAGAGTTGTCCCGTCGCCGACATGCTTAAACGTCGTCGACTATTCGTTTCCTGGTCAACTTCACCGGATTTCGGTCAAATGCACAACTAAGTCTAGTTTTGAGCAATTGATGAAGATTTTCAAATTGTGGGAGTTTCATATCATCATTGGGAATCATCTTAATCAGCGTCTATCATCCTAGAGCACTGCCAACACTGCTCTATACCGAAATACAAGATCAAATGTGTTTTTCTTCAAGCTTCTCATCCAGATTTCAAGTTCTACAAGCCATAAGCGGCTAATACCCTAGGTTTAACCCTGGTGTAGACTTTGTAAGATTCTAGGGTTCCTGATACATTATTTTAGTTTGTGAATCATTGTGTTTATGTTTGGATATTTGAACAATTACGTTAATCTTGTTTTGTATTCCCAAATTGTCAATAAATACTCGCATCACTGACTTTATGAAATGAAGTCGGTTAATTTTGATTTGACATGATATTTAGGTTGGGTTGTGTGGTCTCATGCCCCTAGGGGCTTTATAACGCCACGTAGGCGACACATAAGCGTGAGGCTTTATCGTTAACTTGCAATGTGTGGATTAACGCCCCCTATTAAGCCCCTTTTAACTTAATTTAAAAAAGAAAAAAAAAGATGAATGAACTCAAATCTGATTGGTTCAAGCAGCGGGCCCCATCGTCTTCTTCCTTTTCACGCCCGCTATGGCTTTGGCGGAGGCCAAGGATAGCGCCCCCATTGGCGGAGGCATGGTGGTGTAAGGGCGCCATGGGCAAAAAAATGGGTGAGGTGGCAGGGGGCACGAAACCACATCGTCCAGCCTTGGAGTTTGTATGTTCTTGAGTAACGAAACGTAGTTTTGTGAATGTTGTTGTGATTGTAAGTGAGTTGCAAGAGAGAGTGTTAATTAGTTTATAAGTGTGCAAAAAGAGTGTGTAACATTCTAATCGCTAGGTAGCCTCTTTATGTAATGAAAAAAAAAATCCTAATTAAATATCCTGGAATCCGTAGGATGCTTTGAATATTCTCTTGTGAACGTTGGTGACCTGTTCAACGATGACCAACGGTCACTTATTCAACTATATGTGCGAGTCTCATGCTTGACTTGGTCTTATTTATTCATTCCTGCCCAAAATATTAAGCGAAATATTCACCCATAACAAATACAAAATGTAAAGTCGGTAGAACTAAACATTTTTTAATACTCCTAAAAGATATGTCAAATTGGTCAAAGACTCCTTTGTTGATTCACCACAAATCTACTTCACCTCCAACTCCCCTAAACACTTCATGCTTCCTTCAACAACTCCTAACAAACTATATTGGTGTCTGTTAACAGCAGTGTATGTTTCCTTTATCTCTCAAAATCAAATCTCTCATCCTCAACTCTAGTTATCAGAACAATTCAAAGGTATTTTTTCTGTACAATTTGTTTTGCTTCCGTGGGTTGAATACCCATTTTTGACACTTTCTTTAACGAAAAAATGCACCATCTTTTAGGTGTTTGTACTAGTGTTTAACTATATATCCCTCGACTTACATAGTACGCGAAACATCATATTTCTATATTAATCATGCTTTAGTAGGGTTGATTGAATACCCAATTTCGGAGTAAGTTACGTCTTATTACACATTGTTTTAGAGTAAGGGGCTGTTTGGTAGCCTCTGAATGGTCATTAAGAGGCTACCTCTTAATGGAACCATTAAGAATTTTACCAATGAGAAGGTAGAAGAATGTGACATGTGATGATTTACCATTCAGAGCTTACCTCTTAACCATTCAGACTTGAGGTTACCTCTTATTCATTCAGAGGTTTTAAACCATTAAGAGGTAGCATCTGAATTGTCATTAAGAGGCTACCAAACAGCCTCTAAGTTGACATGCAAATGCATGATGACACCCCCTAAGAAGAAACGGGGCACTCTCATATCCATCTAGCCAACATCAACCCACTTGCGACGATATATCACTTTAACCCCCGGGTCCCCTAACGCTATATGAAAAAAAAGCCATGTAATTTTTTATAGAAAAAAGTTACATAATAATAAATTATTAACCACGGGGTATGCCATCTAACCATAACAAATCCAACGACGGCGTTTCAGTATCAAATATTTCAGCAGTTGAGACACCGGTGTCATAACAGCTATAACCGGAATCACAACTTCCACTTTCTCTCCGTCACCGGCATATTCCACTCCTCCATGCTCGTAACCCTAACTTGCAACACACGTTAATGGACATCCTCTTCGCACAGATCCAAGCGGATCTCCGCTCCAACGACGCTCTCCGCCAATCCGGAGCCCTACTGCAAGCACTCCAACAATCCGCCGCCGGCCGTGACATCTCCGTCATCGCTAAGTCCGCCGTCGAAGAGATCGTCGCCTCCCCTGCCTCCGCCGTTTCCAAAAAGCTCGCATTTGACCTCATCCGATCCACTCGTCTCACCACAGATCTATGGGAGATCGTTTGCACCGGCATTCACAACGATCTGGAGTTTCCGGATCCTGACGTCACTGCTGCCGCTGTATCTATACTTGCTGCTATACCGTCCTATAGGTTAGGCAAGCTTATTACTGATAGTAATAAGGAAATATCTAGCTGTTTTGATTCTAATAGTGATAATTTGCGGTTTTCGGTTACGGAAACCCTAGGTTGTGTACTGGCTCGTGATGATTTGGTGACTTTGTGTGAGAATAATATTAATTTGTTGGATAAGGTGTCGAATTGGTGGAATAGGATTGGGGAGAATATGTTGGACAAAGCGGATAATGTTTCGAAGGTGGCGTTTGAATCGGTTGGGAGGTTGTTTCAGGAGTTTGAATCTAAGAGGATGAGTCGGTTGGCTGGGGATAAGCTTGTGGATAGTGAGAATTCTGTTGCGATTAGGTCGAATTGGGTGTCGTCGATGGTGGAGTTTGTTTGGAAGAGGCGGAATGCGTTGATGGCGAGGTCGTTGATTCTTCCGGTGGAGAGTTTTAGGGCTACTGTGTATCCGCTTGTTTATGCTGTGAAATCTGTTGCGTCTGGCTCGATTGAGGCTTTTCAGAAGCTGTCGAGATCTTCAAAGAAAACGAATACGGGTAGTTTGGATTCGAGTAAGGCGGAGAGGTTTGTTGGAGTGTCGGATGTGGTCACTCATTTGGCACCCTTTTTGGCATCTTCGTTAGACCCAGCGTTGATATTCGAGGTGGGGATTAACATGCTGTATTTGGCTGATGTTCCTGGTGGCAAGCCTGAGTGGGCTTCAGCATCATTTATTGCAATTCTTACACTTTGGGACAGGCAGGAGTTTTCTTCTGCTAGAGAGAGTATAGTTAGAGCTGTTGTGACCAACCTACATCTCCTCGATCTCAGTATGCAGGTTTGTGCAACCACTTCCTTCACTTTATATTACACATGCAATAGTTTGTTAGTTTCAGTCATTGTATGCAGCACTATATAAACAAAACCATAGGTCACGTATTGATAATTTAAGATCCAGGTATACTAGTTCTAATGAAGAGATGAAAGCCTTAATGTTAGACAACCAGTTACTCAATTGCTTGTTTGAGACATGATACACACGAGACTGGATAAGAAATGGTTTATCAACATACTTCATCACAACTGAAATTAACTAGGCTCTAAGGTCAACTGATTGACTGGATTTGATAGTAAATCCCTGTATAATATTGAGATACATGTTATAATATAATAAGATTTTATCCTTTTTACCATGGAGATACAATATAAAATTCTACCGGGGTTCCTTCCCCTTTACCCCCCAAAAATGGTACTACCTAGTCCTATGTTATCAGTACATTATTTCTTGTGGGTGTTCCATAGTAGGACCGTAGGTACACTTACCTAATTTAATTTTCTTAAGAACGGACGATAAGTTTATTACCATTTACCATACAACATACTGTACACATTCTTATTATTGATCTAGTATTAGAGCGGCTAAGTGGCAACTTAATTCACCACATACCACAATCATGTAGGATAGGTAATCAGGTTACGCAGGGATCTTTTCCTAATGCATTGTGCTTTTTGTTAATCCTTGTTGAAAAGTCAAGGTTAGTACTATCATAATTTTGCAGTGGAAGTTTACTAGCAGTCAATTATGATTTTTCATATCAATCAGTTGGAGCTTTTGGTGACTCTTCTTAATACTGTCTGCGCAATAAGAACACAAATTAATGTTAATTCAATGTATTTGTTTATTTATTTATGGATTCAGGTTTCATTATTTAAAAGGCTGCTTCTCATGGTGAGAAACCTAAGAGCAGAATCAGATCGCATGCATGCTTTAGCATGCATTTGTCGTATCGCTCTTTGTGTTGATCTTTTTGCAAAAGAAAGTGTTAGAAGAGGTCAAAAACCTCTTCCTGGAACAGACATTGCATCACTTTTTGAGGATGCCAGAATCAGAGATGACCTCAACACTGTCACAAGCAAAAGTTTGTTTAGAGAAGAGTTGGTAGCCACTTTGGTTGAAAGCTGTTTTCAGCTGTCGCTGCCATTGCCTGAACAAAAGAATTCAGGTATGGAGAGTAGAGTGATCGGAGCATTGGCTTATGGAACTGGTTATGGTGCATTAAATTGGACCGAACCGGCTTTAGAAGTGGTGGAAGTGTGTCGACCTTGTGTAAAATGGGATTGTGAAGGCCGAACTTATGCTGTTGATTGTTACCTGAAGTTGTTGGTTAGGCTTTGCCATATTTTTGATACCAGGGGTGGGGTTAAAAGAGTCAAAGATGGGGCTTCTCAAGATCAGATTTTGAATGAAACTCGCTTACAAAATTTGCAACGAAAACTTGTAAATGATCTGCTTGAGGTTTGTGCAAGTTTGAACATTCAAAATTTTATAGTTTCATGCATATCCTTCTAAATTTTATAATGCTGTATTTACCCTTTTAAAACTAAAAATACCCATTTGATAGTAAATAAAATGAAATAATTACATTTAATACTATGTTGACCGAAATAATTTACCATATCTAAATATCATATCATGAAATCTTGAAGGATTTACATGGAAACTTTGAACTGATAGAAGGATATATATGAAATTAATTCTAAATGCTAACTTGCTTCAGTTTTTATTTCATCTTATATCCATTTCATGCGGAATATATATGTCAATTTGGCAGGTGAACTCTCCTAGAATTGCTGCCCGGCTTATTTGGGCAATTTCAGAACACATTGACTTAGAAGGTTTGGATCCTCTTTTAGCAGATGACCCAGATGATGCACTGAACATCATCATATCAAAGATACACAAAATCTTATTCAATGCCGACGCATCTGCCACTGAAACAAATAAGCTGCAAGATATTCAAGCAGTTCTTTTATGTGCTCAAAGATTAGGATCACGTAATGCTAGGGCAGGCCAGTTGCTCATCAAAGAGCTAGAAGAGTTCAGAGCTGACCCATTGACCGATTCTGTTAACAAACATCAGGCTCGTATGATATTGCAGAGAATCAAATACGTTTCTAATCATTCTGATGACAAGTGAGCATCTAGCTCTAACTTTACAAACATATATAATTTACGTATTTGCCCATGAGCACTTGTTACAAGATATTGATGGGATTTATTATGTGAATGATTTTGATACAGGTGGGCTGGTGTTAGTGAAGCAAGAGGAGATTACCCATTCAGTCATCACAAACTGACGGTTCAGTTTTATGAAGCTTCTGCAGCCCAAGATCGAAAGTTGGAAGGATTAGTTCATAAGGCTATTCTAGAACTATGGAGACCCGACCCTAGTGAATTGACTTTGTTGTTGACCAAAAGAGCTGACACCACTTCACTAAAGATACCTCCAAATGCACATACATTAACTGGTAGTAGTGATCCGTGCTATGTTGAAGCATATCACTTGTCAGATCCTAATGATGGAAGAATCACACTTCATGTGAAGGTTCTAACTACTCTGGATACATCTAGAAGTTTATAGACACATATAACTTTATAATGCATTGAATTATTCATACTTACGCTTTGTCAATTTGTTACAGGTTTTAAATTTGACTGACATCGAACTCAATCGGGTGGATATTCGTGTTGGGTTGTCTGGTGCCTCATATTTCATGGACGGATCTCCTCAAGCAGTTAGACAATTGCGTGATCTAAATTCTCAGGTATCACTTAGCTTTGTTAATTATATTATATGAATTCGTATAATTTATTTGCTTATTGGTATAATTCTTAGGTAGATTGTGTTCTTCTCTAAGTACGGAAAATGTGTTATGCAGGAACCAGTATTATGCAGTGTGACTTTAGGCGTGTCTCACTTTGAAAGATGTGCTCTTTGGGTACAAGTCTTGTTCTACCCATTTGCCGGCAACGATATTCCGGGAAACGTAGGCGACTACGCAGAAGAAGATCAACAAATCATCAGACAAAAAAGAAGCGCAAAGCCAGAATTAGGAGATCCAGTCATCATGCGATGCCAGCCGTACAAGATTCCACTAACAGAGCTTCTTTTGCCCCATAAAATCTCACCCGTGGAGTATTTTCGCCTGTGGCCTAGTCTACCTGCTATGGTGGAATTCACAGGTACTTATACATATGAAGGCAGTGGGTTTAAAGCTACAGCTGCTCAGCAATACGGATCTTCTCCTTTTCTGAGTGGGCTCAGATCTCTTTCTACCAAGCCTTTTCACAGGGTTTGTTCTCACATTATCCGGACCGTTGCTGGCTTCCAGGCAAGTTTGTCTTATTTTATGTGTAACCATACCATTTAGTATTGTTTCAGTGTCAATTCAATACCAGTTTAGAATCAGTTAGGTCTCTAACTGGGCCAAAACCATATTCAAACCTTTGGGCTCGTCATTCCAGTCTAATTTACTAAAAAAAAAAAGTTCACTATTTTCTCTAAAAAAAAAAAAGTTCAGGGTTGTTTATATCTGTCTTAAAATGAAATGTCGGTGGCTTATGCCACCAACAAAAGACAAAAAAGGCCACTTAAATTACAAAAATGACAGTCCCTAGACTTTAAAAATTGACATTTTCTACCCCTAAAATTTTTAAAAACTTTACAAAAAGTCGTATTCACCCCATTGAGTTATAACTTTTCAAATTTAACCCCCCTTATATTCATTCGCTTAAAAGAAATAAACTATTTTCTCACGTTATTTTTATGTATGTGTCGGTAAAAATTCATGTTTGGACGTAAATACTTTCAGAAACAAGTGGGGTCAAATATAATGCATTTCTCTGCTTATTTTTATGTACATTTTCTGTTGGTCTACACTTCAACATTTTAATATACGTATCGATATAAATTCATGTCTCAACCTAAACGATATAGATTCACGTTTCGATATATATATATTTTTTTCTAGAACCGAGTCTGGTCAAATATAATACGTTTTCATGCTTATTTTTGTGTACGTTTTCGGTTGGTCTATGTTTTGACGTAAACTTTGGAAACGAGTCGACTCAAATATAATACTTATTCATTCGACGGTATAAATGCGAGTTATTATGCGTTTTGATGCTGCTAAGTCTTGATGCAAAGGTAAGGGTGGTGTAGTGGTTAGGTGGAACCCTCACTAAACGAACCTGGGTTCAATTTCGCTTCTTTTGTAGTCGCAATGCTTTAGATCGGATACGTCGAAATACACATTTTCATATGCTTAAAGCACATTACGTGCCGCCAACTATAAACAACTAAGGTGTCGCCGCCGCAACACGCGGCCTTGGCAACAATCTAGTGGAAAAATATAATCATCATCTCAGGATACCTCATCAGAAAAATTGCTACGTAAGCAAGAAACCATTTCTGAAATATATAATCATTGTCTCGGGATATTTTACATATTCACCTTATAAATGTAATTTTTTAGAATAGACTACCAACATCATTTTGTTACTATTCTGGCACTATCACATTGACTAAATCAAGTTTGTGTTTATGTTCCATTAAATTATCCAATTTTGAACTTATAAAATAGTATATTGGTTTGAACAGCTATGCTTTGCTGCAAAAACATGGCATGGAGGTTTCTTAGGGATGATGATATTTGGTGCAAGTGAAGTAAGCAGGAATGTGGACCTGGGGGATGAAACCACCGCTATGATATGCAAATTCGTGGTTCGAGCATCAGATGCAGCCATAATAAAAGAAGTTGGTTCAGACCTACAGTCATGGTGCGATGACCTAACCAATGGAGGTGTTGAGTACATGCCGGAAGACGAAGTGAAGGTGGCTGCCGCCGAGCGCCTACGGATATCCATGGAACGTATAGCCATTCTAAAGGCGGCTCAGCCGCCACCTAAGTCCCCAAAAATTGAAGAAGATATAAATGATGATGACGACGACGAAGACGATGATGATGATAAGAAGGATAATGAGAAGAAGAAAAAGAAGGGTCCCACAACGTTATTTGAATTGACACCTGAGGAGGTGGAACATCGTGCTCTTCAAACTGCGGTGTTGCAAGAATGGCATGCTTTGTGTAAAGATAGAAACACCAAGGTTCAATAGGCCTTTTTTATGGATGGAAATTTTGTGAGCGTGGGGTTTGTTTGTTTTACAGTTGGTAGTTTTTTTTAAGCATATAGCAATCGATTTATTTTTTGTGTGTATTAGATCGAATTTGAAGCTGGTCTTTGTAATCATATTATTTGTGCTTCTTCACAGACTATTCTACTTGAGAACTACTTCAGAAAGAGCACTCTTGCTACTATTTTTGTTGTAAAATAATCGAATTTGCAGTGAACACTGGTATGTTCGTTTATAAACCTTTGAATTGGTTTTTAAGATTTTTGTAAACGATCGGTTTGTGTTGTAAATGATTATATTAATTCAGCCAACCACTAATTTGAATGTGGATGGTTTTAATAAAAATTTCAGTTGATATATTTATTTATAATAATTGTTTGAATAAAATGTTATCATTATTTTAAGGAAAAATTACAAGTTTTGTCCTTTATCTTTATAGTATTTTACAGGCGGTGTCCTTTTTTTCAAATGTTGACAGACGGTGTCCTTTAGTAAGGTATTTTGTTACAAGTTTTGTCCTTTAACCCTAACTCAGTTAGATTTTTTTGTTAAATCTGGTCAAACATGGGTAGTTTGGTCTTTATACCTATTTTTTTATAAATCTTTTTAATATATAAAACAAAAAGAATTTATAAAAAACTAATAACATTTTTCTTTAAATTAAAAAATCTCTATCTCTCTATAAATACACACAGTACTCTCTCTCTCTCTCTCTCTCTCAACCTTCATTTATCACCACCATCTCCCACCACCACCACAACAACCATCTGCCACCACCTTAGCCTTCACCTTTGTCACCCTCCCCATCTTTCCTATCACAGTCACCACCGCCACCCTTCTCTCTACACACCGCCGCCCACTATCCCCCACCCACACCATCTGCCATTGTCCCCCACCCTCTTTGTCAACTGATTTAACCACCATCTTCACCCACACCCACCGTACGCCACCACTCACCCAACCACTACCACCACTCACCCCACCACTATATGAATGGTGAAAGTTGACCTAGCATCTCGTAATAATGCAAGTGAGATCGTTTAGAGGAGGTAAGGGCATAGGATTCTGTAAATGGGAGTCCATTATTTGCTGAAAAAGCATCTCGTATGCCAAATAGAACCATCCTCTTAGCCACTCCATCCACCCTAACGCTTTCTTCTTCGCCGTCGCCGTCACGGTGACGGTGTTGTCAACTGTATCTTCAGAGGACACCATTGTTGCAAGAGAATCGTAGATCTGTCTTGTTTGGCTTTACTGACTAGGTTTTTTGTACAGATACACCATTTTAGGTTAACGTGTAAAATCACCGTTGAATTTCACCGAAACCTGTCCCGGAGAGTCTGAAACAGCCTGAAATCTATTGAAAGATGAAATTAGGGCTCAGATATGGTATCAAAGTGATGAAATGACAGAATTGAAGAAGATGAAATGAAGATTTACAGGTACTGAAGGGGTATGGTCCCAAAAAAGCCGCGCAAACCTCCGTCAAGGTCGCGCGCGGGACCATACTCCTTATTCAACGAATTTCTTATTGGCAACCTCGCGCGGGTTACAGCACGTTCTATTTTAACCGGCGCGAGGCCTGGACAATAGGAAGCTACAATTACAACACTTAGCATTCTGAAAGAACACTCAGTCATCCAAACCCCCGCGCGAGATAGTTACGTGCCCAGCAAGAATCGCGCAGGGCAGCAACGCAAGACTGTTTCGGATAGTACACAAGGTACAAGTGGCACAAGAAAAGAGCCAATCAACGTCCTTCTGGCCCTGCTCAATCGTGCTCCACGATCGTCTGACATGCAGGAGACAAAAAGTACTTAAGGACGCCTACGTGGCACCAATCACAGGGCAGAGACAACTGCCCCATGATCTCCACTTACCTGCTGATGGCAGAAGGGCGCCCAGGCCGACAACCTTGACACGTGGCTCCAATCACGGTGCGCCAGCTCCGACGAACTCCCAGAAGCACTAACGGTCGACACCAGTGAGACAAAGAGCATATCCTCTAAGTTGTCGCCTTCTGGCCCAAGGCCCACCAGCCCACACCCTCTTACACCTCTCTGGCTATAAATAGAGACCTCAGTCCACAGGTTAAACATTCCATTCCCTCTACTCTCACTCTTAATACTTAATTATCTCCCCAAAGCAGTCGCTTATTCTCACGCCGGAGCCTGGTTAAGAGGGAAACCCCCACATTCCCCTCTTAACGAGTAACGGTGTTCTGTTTTGCAGGATAACCCAGTCATTAAGGAGCTCAGGAAACCATAAAGAAGATTAACCACTATGATAGGAACATAAACCAAACTGATTAGCCCCATAATTAGTCTCGTGTTTCTTCAGGTACAGATCCAGAAACGTTCTGGTTGTCGATTGTTGTGTAATTGCCGGACATCATTCTGAACAATCTCCGGTGAGATGTTGTCCGCGATTGTTGTGTAATCTCTATCGGCGATTGTTGTTATACACACACATATATATAATTTTTTGAAGTATTTTTTAAAGAATAAATTAGGGTTTGTGGGGGTTATAAAAGGGGGAAATGAAGTGGTGGGGTGGAAAAGACATAATTACCCTCATGTGCTTATCATGTGCCACAAATTAACTGAGTTTTTTTAACTAGGTTGGGTGGAAGGACAAAACTTGTAACAAAATACCTACTAAAGGACACCGCCTGTCAACATTTGAAAAAAAGGACACCACCTGTAAAATACTATAAAGATAAAGGACAAAACTTGTAATTTTTCCTTATTTTAATAGATAAACATGATAAATAACAACTAATATACAACATGAGAAGAAAAAGAAGAAATGACATATCAGTAAAATACTATTTCATTTACAACTCATATCATTAATTTTTACCTCTTCAATTAATTAGTCAACTAATCATTAATTATTCTACATACAATCTACAAAACCTAAACATATCAAAATTTTCCTACATATACCCTACACATTATAGAATTTTATCCTACACAGCCGAAATTTATCCTACACACCTCGAAATATATCCTACACAACTAGTAATTTATTCTACACTTTAGATTAAGTTGTTTTTTTTTATTTGGAAAAAAATATATATTTTGAAAAGGAGTTACAAATTTAATTTAGTTAGTTATTAAAGATGAAGAATACAAATTAATGATTTATGTAACTTTACCAATATACCCTTGTATTAAAATTAAATGAAGTAAAATGAAGCATTCTTATTGGTTAAAACTTCTTCTTTTTTCTTTTTATAAAAAAATTATTCTCATTTAAACCCTCCACTATACAACATATATTATATATATACAAAACAACATAATATCTTATGATTATGAAATGAATGAAAAGACATGTTTTGCATATGGACACGTCGGTTCCTTTTGTTCAACCATTTTTTTTTTTTTTTGAACGGCTGCTCACCGGTTTGTCTCAACACGGGTATTGCGCGCGGCCCGGGTTCGAGACGGCGCCGTAGGCGTCTGCGACAAGCATACCAAACCGAGGCCCGGCCAAAGGTGACTCGGGGCTGCCAGGAATCGAACCGCGACCTGAGGATGGGAACCACGCTGGGGTGTAAACCCACCCTCACCTCACCTCACCTCACCTGCAGAAAGTGGGGATCGAACCGGGCTAATGTTCGGTGAACAGATGCAACAATAAGCAACATGATTCCATATGAAATGAATGTAAAGATACGTTGTTTGGCATATAGAGACGTCGGTTCCCTTTGTTCAAACCAATTTACTCTTGCGAAATCCCATGTTTGTATTGTTTTTTTAGGATTTATTTTATTTTGTTTTTGTTTTCCTTTTGTTGTTGCCTTTCTATATCTTTACTTTTTTTATTGGGAAATGGACTGTATCACCCTCAACTAAGCAAAATTGGTCAATACCACGCCCAACTTTCAAGTTGGCTCCCACCACCCCCAACTGGACAGTTTGGTGTACATGTCACCCCGGCGTTAACTAAACACTAACCTGGTTAGTTTTTTATCCTACGTGGCATGCTGACGTGGATCTGAAGCATATCATTTTAGCTATTTATATTTAATAAATAAAAAAAGTAATTAAAAATAAAAAAAACTCTTATATATACACACAAATCAGTTTAGGTGTGTATATATGTTTTTTCACCCATCTCTCTCTCTCATACACACTTAGCACCACCACCATCCACCACCATCCGCCCCACCCTACACCACCAGCCTGTCATCTACCCCACCACCATCCTCCGCTGCCATCCACCCCACCACCATACTCCCCTGTTCAAGAACCACCATCCTCCTCTGTCATCTACCTCACCACCATACTCCCATGTTCAAGTACCGCCGCCACCACCACCATGGCTCCCTTATCAACCACCAACAGGCACCACCACTACGGTCACCACAGGAAGTGGTCTTTTTGGCTTTAGTTCTGCAGCGGCAGCGGCAACTACTTCGACAGCCACAACCACCATCACCGCCACAGGAAATGGTCTCTTTGGCTTCCGTTCTCCGGCAGCAGCGATGGAGTCAAAACCAGGCAAAATCGTTGCTTTTTCTTTAGGGTTTTGATTTTGGGGAAAATGGGGATGAGGGTTGAATTTAGGATTTTGATTTTGGGCGGATTTGGTGGATCGAGAGTTGAATATAGGGTTTTGATTTTGGGGAAAAAAGGGGATGGTGATGGTGATCAGGTGGTTGCGGTGAGAATGAAGTGGTGGTGGCTGTGGTGACAAGGTGGGGGTGGCGGTGGTGCAAAGGTGGTGGTGGTTGCGGTGAGAATGAAGTGGTGGTGGCTGTGGTGAGAAGGACGTGGTGGTGGTGATGGCTGTGTTGAGAAGGCGGTGGGGAACGATAAGTGAGAATGGTGGCGGTAGCAGGGGAGGGTTTGGGCGGTGGTTGCATGTAGGGGGAATGTGGTGGTGGTGGAGTTGATAGCGGCGGTGGTTTTAGAGAGAGAGAGAAAGAGAGAGGAGAGAGGGGGATTCAGTGGAGTATATAAAATCAGATCATCTTTATAATTTAAATCTTTTTATGTTTTTAAATTAAATCAGATTAAAAAGACAATAAAAATACATATTTGAAAAAAAAATACACGTGCCATGTAAGCATGCCACTTTGGATAAGGGGGTTGGCCACGTAGGATTACAATGACACGTAGGATTAAAAAACAAACAGAGTTAGTGTTTAGTTAACGCCGGGGTGACATGTACACCAAACTGTCCAGTTGGGGGTGGTGGGAGCCAACTTGAAAGTTGGGCGTGGTATTGGCCAATTTTGCTTAGTTGAGGGTGATACAGTCCATTTCTCCTTTTTTATTTAATACGTAGAAATGGTAAATTTAATATTTTAAACTTAATATTATCTTATATTTATATTTCTTCATAATCAACATCCCGCTTAACGCTTAACTCGTTACTTAAAAAAAGTAAAAAGATGATTTAAAAAAAATAATAATAACCAAAATTTTTATTTCTCAATCGGGTCAGTTTATTCAATTACTTCTTGTATGATATGGTTATTCAAATTTTCTACCTACCTCTAATTATCATAGTTATTATATTGCTTGCTTGAATATTAATCTGTAACATAATTCTTATTATGGTTAACATGCGTTTAAGTGGTCCCCTCCCCCAAAGGCCCAAACCATTAAGAATTCATCTTTTTTTTTTGTGATTTTTAAGGCAAGTGAAAATAAACACAACACTTTGTAAAACATGCCAAATCTAGTTACCTCCAAAACACAACGTAAAATCATTAACTAATTCCAACTAATTAACCCATTCAACAGACTGAACTAAAGGTCAATACTAATAACATTTTGCATATATCGTACTTCATTCAAAAGAGGTTTTAGTGTCCTCTGCATACGTCTCAGTGGCAACAAAATGTGAAATGAAGCAATATGATGGCAAATACCCTCTCTTGTAACTGCATTCAGCCGTCTCTCATAAGTTGAACTTTTGCGGAACATTATCAAAATCATCAAAATCAAACCGTTGGCGTTCTCTCCCAACCTGAAGTAAGTACACGCATAATATAAGGTTCCAAAAAAAAAATCCATTCACAATCGGCTTCGAGTTGTTCATGATTTTTTTATAGTGGGATCAAGAAATTATACCTTGGACAGATATAGGGGGTCACAAGACATAGATTCATCCATTGTTGTCAGTTTCTTTGACAGTTTCATGATTCTGACACAATCCAACAAATATCCAGATATGTAAAACAACAAAAAAGCAGAAAAAAAAATCAAAATGTTCAATCATACCTTTGGATTGATGAATCAATATGCTCAATCATCTCACACGTTTTATATTGCTCGGGGTCCTCAAGAAATCTAACCATTCCATCCTTCTGGTTGATAGTTGCATAGATCTCACCATCCTCAATCTTCCAATAAAACGAAAACAAGTTAAAAACCATCAAACAGAAGTTAGATGAGATTTACCAAAATATATGTTTATATTACACTTACCATTTCGAGTACATGCATTTCAGCTTCCTTAGGGGAATTTATCTGCGCAGTGTTGGCAATGTCTTGAAGGGATAAAGTCAAATATGTCTGGGTCAACCTTTGAATGTTCCTCTTGTACATAGATGACACAACCTGCTTTACCAATCCAAGATTGTTTCCCTGCAAATCAAATTATTGTAAATTGTTTATTAAGTAATTATATTACGATTTTAATAATCACAACCAGATGAAGATCTGATTAAATTTAGGGTTAGCGGATCTCTTTTGAATTGTTACCGGTTTTGAACTTTTGGTATTAATTAGATGATTCTAATTGCTAAGCCTATTACGTTTTTTACTATACTTGTGGAATGGTGTTGATTTTTTATGCCTGCTATATTTTCCCTATTATTGCACATTTTTTTTGTCTTTCGTGCGCTTCTTTTGTCTTAGGTGTGCAATTTCTTTTGTGCCTAGCGACTTTGACTATATTGATGTTAACTATGATTTAGAAACAATATTATTACAATAATAATACAAATCTTTGAATAAAATTGATGTAGTAGGACACATGAATCGAAAATAGACTTTGGGTGACTGTCACCCGTCTGACCCATATCACCATATGACAAGTTCCCCTATTAGTTATTTTTTATATTTGATTCATTTGACCTGTATGAGATAAAACAGACCCAAACTGACCCATTAGGTAAACGAATCAAAATTTCTACCTCTACAAGCTACAATTTGAAATAAAATATGGAACATTAGACTTACATTCTCGAATTTCTCTTGGTTTGCTTGGACAAATGCCTGGAGCTCTGAAATATTTCCAGTGCTGTAACTATTTGCCAACTCAATGTAGGGCTACTTGAAAGAAAGAAAAAAAAAACAATTTATCAAGATGATAAAAACATTATACGGCTCGCAAGCCTGTTTATGGTGTTATTAAAGCATACGTGAGATACAAAATGCATGGTTGTATGAGCCTAATAGTGGTATAGCGTTTGCTTTAACTAGAAGGTAGTCAGGTACATGAATGTTTTATTTACATTAGTATTCAGGTACACTAAACAGATTCAATTAAATATAATTATACATAGTCTATAAAAAACAACAATATCTCACCAACGGGAATGCTAGAAATCACCTGAGAGAAGTTCTTTAGATTCCTTTGAGCAACTGAAGATGTATACTTAGGAAAAGTGGAGGAAAACTGCATTCATTAACAAAAAATGCTAAACTTATTATTCGCATACAGTTTACATAATATAAGATTATAATTTTTCTGCAAATAAAATTCATCTTCTGAACCAACTAACAAATAAAGTTGCACATTATTTAACACTGATGACCTATGTCATGAACCAATATATATTTGGAGATCATATTCACAAGTATAAAAAACACACACACGCACACCTGGCGAAGGTGAATGAGTGAAACCAGTATGTATTTCTTGTATGCTTCGACAGCTATAGCATTCATGGAAGACATAGGAGCAGTTACCACCTGTACAGAAAAATGAGCATGAATCGTGAAAAGGATAGACAAAGTTACCCTTAAATTATGCATGCATAAGAGGAAAAGAATGTAAAAAGAAATAAGTTGATTAAAAGCAATAACAGATCGACACACATTGTGGAAAAGCTCCAATGCTTTGGCAAAACGTTTTTGTCCTATGCAAATCATCCCCCTGGCAGATAACCAAATATAACAAGGAAGTTAGAAATAAATAATTTGCAATTTCACATGACAACAGTTAATACAAGAAATATGTAATGGGTATATGCTCTTAGTATTCCCCAAATAAAACCAATATAACTCACCCGTAGTAGCAATACAAGAAAAAGTCTCTTGGTTGATCAACTTTGTATATATCATCCTCCAAAATGCTATAACCAATTTTATAACACTTAGTTGACAAACAGACTTGAAGAAAATCTGGATGCAAGGGAGTTAGATGCTCAGGAGAGGGTTGAATCTTGCGGATAGCAGTCAGCAAGGGACCCACAGCTCTCATAGGGGCATTAAGAGTCATAACTAGCTCGTGCAGTCTTTTACAAACAGCTATAACTGTACCAACATGGTTAATATATCAATATAATATGAAAGTAAAAATCACCTTATGTTGAGAAAGTAGAACTATACATTTGTCGGGCACTAAACGGATCTGCTCTGCACTGCACACGTCGATAAATCTGACAACAGGCAAAATTAGTTCATTTGCTTGTGCTTCTGGGACTGGACTTGCTGTACATGCTTCCCTGTTACAATACAGACATTGAGTCATCAACTTCCCAACACCCAGCTTAACATAAGGCAAACGATAGCTCACGAAATTTGAAAGCTAAAAATGTAGCATGAATCAAGAGAAATCAACAACCTGCTTAAATGTAATTTACTGTTTTCTAAATCTTTAATGCTGTTTATTTCGCTTGTTGTTAGGCTTCTACAGGTCTATTATTTGTGTTGTTTGGTTATTATCTCTATGTTCTGTAAGTCCTATAAATTGTAATTACCTTATTTCTGGTGAGGAGTGGAAGGACTTTCACGAGATTTGGGGTTTTGTCTAGAAATTGTTGACATTACATATTGATTTGGCTTGTTAGTTGTTAGTATGCATATACTGAATGCTACTTTGGTTTATTACTTCAATTGATTTCTGTATGGTGTGCTGTTAATCATTACTTTTTTAAACTGAATACTATAATGTGCAAACTAAAGGGAACTGATAAACCAAAGTAATGATTAACATCACATCACACAAAACTCAAGGGAGCTTATAAACCAAAGTATCGTTCAGTATCTTTGCGTACTAACAACTAACAAGCCAAATCAATATGTAATGTCAAACAATACCTCGACAAACCCTAAATCTCGTACAACTCCTTCCACTTCTCACCAGAAACAAGGTAAATACAATAAATAGAACTCACACAACACAGAGATAACCAACCAAACAACAAACATAAAAAAACTGTAGAAGCCTAATAACAAGCAAATTAAACACCATAGAACAGTTAATAAAACAGTAAACCACAAGATTATAACTATTTTCAGGATAAAACAAATAAAAAAAAGTAAAATACTCATCTCAAACGACAATTATTAGCATCATAATAACATCGATAAGAACAAACAACTAAAATCAACACTCAGTAGATACACACTAACAAGCAAAATCGGTAACCTAATGTCAAACAATACTCAACTAACACGCTAAATCTTGTGAGAATCATTCCATTATATGCATGCTAACAACTAACAAGCCAAATCATAATGTAATGTCAAACCATACCTAGACAAAACCCTAAATCTCATTACAGTCCTTCCACTCCACCACCAAAAATGACGTAAATACAAAAAATAGAACTCACATAACACAAAGATAACCAAAACCAAACAAGTGAACTACACACATAAAAAACCTATAGAAGCCTAACAAGCAAAATGAACAGCATAAGTTTATAACTACTTATATGATAAAACAAAACACAGGAAGTAAACAACTCACTTCAAAATCCAGTTCAAACAACAAGTATTCTCATCATAATAATAATAATATCAATTAGAACAAGCAATATTAGTATCTAATATCAAACAATAGTCAATTAGAACACTAAATCTCGTGAGAATCATTCAATTGTTCATAAAAAACGATGCAAATACAAAAAAGGACTTACAGAACGTAGAGATAACCGAGCGAATGGACGGCAGGATCAAGTCTCGTAAGACACGGTGCAAACGTGGCGGCCTGTGAACGGATTACGTCCTCAGATTGTTTCAGAAGATTGTTCAGGTGCGATACATCTTGAGGACTCCCTGATAAACCTTGAATTTCAGTCACCAGTGAATCCACTGAGTTCACATTCATGTTCATGATCTTCTTCTTGTTACTGGTGTTGATTAGGTTATGTGTTACGTGTGCTTCGTTTTCGCCTCGATGATCAGAATTTGGAAGACGAAGATCAATTGTGGGAAAGAGGGTTTTGTGATGGTCGGGTTAACCCGTTTGATATGGGGTTGCCCGGGTTTAGTAGCCCAATGGGCTTTATATGATTATAATGTAATTTTGTCTGTGGACTAGCTTCAACTAGTGGTGCACAAATCGGGTTTTTTTAAAAACCGGTTCCGGGTATGGAACCGGGTTCGGGTAGGATCGAGTTTTATAAAATCGGGTTTTTTAAAAACCGGGTCGGGTCCGGTTTTTCTACAAAAAAATGTATACCCTATATACCCGGGTCCGGGTCGGGTTTTATAAAACCCGGGTATTATAATACCCTATTTTCGGGTCCGGGTAGGGTTCGGGTATGCATCGGGTTGGCAAAAAACCCACATCGGGTATTAAAAAAACCCGACTGGGTATTAAATGCTTCTTTATATGTTTTAGTGGATGGTTTAGCTTATTCAACTTTAATGACATTTTTAAACAAGATTACATCAAAGTGCATACATAATTCTTAGAAACCCAATTATTAAACAAGATTACATTAAGTTGCATACATAATTTTGTTAAATCATAAGAACTAGAAGTCTTATAAAATGTCACACCCCGAATTCCACGTGTCACCGGTGGGCCCGGTGGGGAGTATCGTGACGTGGTTGGCAACATAATAGTCAAACAACACAATATATAAATGCACAGCGGAAGCAAAAGATAAAATATATTACAATCCGAATATAAAGTAATATCCAGTATTACAACGGAAAGTAAAAGATCCACAGGCGGATCAATATATAGAAATGACGGGGATGTCTTCAATCTTGGGTTTCGACTCATCAATAGTCACATGTGCCATGTAGATGACACAACCCTTCTTTAAACACCTAGAGGCCTTGAGCATAGTCACTTGCTCAGGCAGTCCATACCGAGTATCTCCCTGAATGGTAAGTGATTCGCCAGACGGAGTCTTGATCACCACCTGCTTCTTATTGCAGACAATCTGGGCCTGGTTATGAGATAACCAGTCCATGCCTAATACGATGTCAAAACCAGCTAACTTCAAAGGAAGTAGGGACAAAGGAAAAGAGTGGTTCTTAATGGATATGAAACATCCATCTAATATGGTTGAGGCGGTTTCTATGGTGCCATCGGCTAGCTCCACCTCATATTTTACGCTTAAGGTTTTAACAGGCAATTTCAACAATTCGCAAAACTTATTATCTACAAACGACTTATCAGCGCCTGAATCAAAAAGTACCCTTGCATAGACATCATTGATGAGAAAGGTACATGTGATTACGTTGTCATCCTGGACTTCTTCCTTTGCATCCATTCGAAAGACCCTTGCATTGGTCTTCTTGACCTCTTCAGGCTTCTTGGCGTATTTAGGGCAGTTGGTTTTGATATGCCCTTTCTCATTGCAATTGTAGCATGTGGCATCTCTTATCTTCTTGCACTCTATCGTCTTGTGCTCTTTAGACTTGCATATCCCACATGCAGGTGCTCCTGACTTCGAATTGGACTCAAGTCTGCACTTTCCAAAGTGACGTTTTTGGCAAGTCGTGCACTTTGGCTTTTCCTCTGTTCGCTGACCATTCCTCCCAGACCCAAACTTCTTAGAATCAGTGTTTCCTTTGTGTTTCTTCTCTGACCCTCGTGAGTTATCATCCTCACGTTTCCTCTTACTTTCTTCAGATTTCTTTAGCGATCTCAACCTGACCGCATCTAAAGTAAGGGACAGAGAGAGATCAGCCGCTGACCTAAACGTAGAAGGTCTTGAAGCCTTAACACTGGCTTTGATTTCTGGGGCTAAACCCCCAATGAAGCGAGCAATTCGCTTGGGTTCTGGTGTTACAAGGTAAGGAACCAGTCTGGACAGGGTATTAAAACCGGTGAGGTAAGCTTGACAATCTAAGTTTGTCATCACCAATGATAAGAAATCAGATTCAATTCTTTCGACCTCGTGTTGAGGGCAGTAGTTCTCTATAATGAGAGCAACAAACTGTTCCCATGACATGTTGTAGAGCGGGATCTTCCCAGCAGCTTGAATGAGAGACTTCCACCACGCTAATGCCTCTCCCTTGAACGATTGGGATACATACTTCACTACATCCCTTTCAGCACAACCGCTGATGTCAACCACTGTGTCTATCTCATCCAACCAGGTCATACAAACAATTGCCCCTTTCTCCCCAGTGAAATCCCAGGGTTTGCAGGAAACAAAGTATTTATAGGTACAGGACTTGGTATGCGGTTCATTAACGAACACTATCTTCTTGGATGGAACACTGAGTTGATTAGATGAACGTCGATCATCATCCTTCTTTGGTTCTTCCTTTTTGGAGGGCGGCTTGCTGTGAGCCTCCGAATGAGTTTTAGGGACAGACTTAGAGTGGGGTACAGATGAGGCTTTACTTTGAGTCTCACTATACTCATTGAATTGCTCCTCTACAGCTTTAGATACAGCTGTATCAATCAGAGTACGAAGTTCTCCTCTGGTTATATTAATCTTATCATCATCGTGGTTTTCCAGAGGATGACTGTTTATCTCGTCAGAGTCAGCCATGTAGTCTTAGTTGCTACAAAAAGAAAATAAGGGCAAGGTTTATTTAGAAGCCCATACAGTACTATCATTCTTAAACGATTTATTAACCATGTTTTTAATACACATTTTAGTTAATTTGCTAAATATATAATTGTTCAGGATCTTTATCATAATCCTAAATTATAAGTTAATAATAGCACAAAAGGCCTAGTCACGTAGACAAGTTTAATTTTATAAGCCATGATTTCAGAGAATCGAGGCATTAAGGTTTGAATCAAAGTTCATTACCTTTTTCTTGACAGGGAGTCGTAAGCTACCACTGTCTTTAGTCTCAGAGGACGTTAATTATAGCCCGTAGGCACTTCATCCATAAGGGATGATTATATAAATAAGGGAATTTAGAATAATTCAATTAAAAATGACTTATGTGATTTTATCGTATCACACTTTGTCAAAAATGTTAATATGCTTTCAGATGTTTAATAAGGATTTGAATCTCTTGAATAGGTTCTACCATCTTGGCCTTGTCTGCAGTGACATTTAGGCTAGGTTTTACCTTTAAGATTCTTTTTAATAATTAACGCAGAACAATCCTAAATTGAAATGTTAACAAGGATCTGAACCTAATTGTGGAACTACCATCTTGGCCCTGTCTTAAGGTGACATATGGCTAGGTCTTTGTCCTTTTTAGATTTTGCCATTTTTATTATAATGGTAGATCTTATAATATAGGAATGATATTTTAAATATAATCGTTCCATTAAAATTTAAACAAGTATATGGTTGCCCTAAACGGGACTTCTGATAAAATGACTTGCCCATGCAAAGGCTAATCAGAAAAATAACAAAGAAGTAATTAAAAGACAATGAAATGAATTAGGATTAGTCCTATGTTCTCGTCTAGACTCAAGAATGTGCAACTGTGTAACTGAGATTAAACACAAAAGGCTAGTGTTTAATTCACTCAGTGTTGGCTCTGATACCAACCTGTCACACCCCGAATTCCACGTGTCACCGGTGGGCCCGGTGGGGAGTATCGTGACGTGGTTGGCAACATAATAGTCAAACAACACAATATATAAATGCACAGCGGAAGCAAAAGATAAAATATATTACAATCCGAATATAAAGTAATATCCAGTATTACAACGAAAAGTAAAAGATCCACAGGCGGATCAATATATAGAAAAAGAAAACTGTTCAACAGACTTTGACATCTAGAGCTTGCGAGACTTGAGTAATGATGCCTGGAGTAGCCAGCCTATTTCGTCTAGCACCTGCACTTAGCCTTTTTGGAAAATACGTCAGTTTACACTGGTAAATACAACTCAACTGACTCATTTAGAAAAGAGTTTGAAAAATGATTTGAATGCACTTCGGAAAAAATATATCTTTATAACTTGGGACAATTATTAAAATAATCATGTATACAGTTTTTACTTATTTGTCGTCCATCAAGGCCGGTTAGAAGAGCCGGACAAGATTAACTGACACGCCACAGGTATAATGCCCACAAGGTTGATTCCTTTAGTGGATTACCAGTTTTTACATAATGCATCTGTCAGGTGTACGCCTACACCCCGTGCTTAGGTCGTGGCCATTTCGTAAATGATGCCAAGGATATCCGGGACATGGTCATTTAACCCCCAAAAGCCATACACCAAATAATACATATTAAACAGGTTATGTAAATACATCAATCACAATCCGATTTAAATGACTGCATACACCCAACCAAGCGGTACTTTTTATAGTGCCGTATCCCAAGCCCGTATAGGGAAAATAAGTTAAGAGTATTTACCTGAGCAAAGTATCAATCAAATACAGCAAATGCAAGTACTTTTACTGGGCTCCTAATCTGGAACGAAGGTTTATAATAACCTATTAGATTTCTAACGGGTCTTTAATTAAGCCTAAGCTTAGACCGGTTAGTTTTAAAAGGAAGACACGGTTCAAACGCATGAAGAAGCGAAGACCGGTTTAGAATGTGATTTAGACCCGACAAGTTTGAAGACTTGCTTAATATGGGTATTTCATACACATTCTGGATTTTGAGATAAAACCGATAAGGTTTGACCCGTTTCGGCTAATTTATGCAAACTAGTTACATAAACCGAACCGAACGCGTAATAAGCGTAACGGGTGTCCGTAAGATCCATATACAGGTTTCCTAAGTTAATATGCTTCAAATATGTTGTGACATCAGTAAGATGTCTTTTATTATGCCCGAAACGAATTTAAACACAAACTATGCCCCGTAGGGGTAGTTTGGTCATTTATAAGGTTATAAAAGAGTTTAAGTATTATCCTGAGTTACAGGTCTGATATAATCAGCCAAAAATACATAATTTACTAAGTTATAACAGTAGGGTAAAGTATATATGTGAAATTTATCAACTATAACCAAACTATGCACCGTAGGGGCATTTTGGTAATTTCACATAGGCCGAAAAGCTCAAAACTGAAGTCTGAGTTAAACAACTTTTGCTTATTGTTAAAATATTATAATTTACCTCAAATATCAGTAGGTATCACCCTTTGTATGTTTAAAATAGTTTTAGTACATACTATGCGTTAAAAACGCTTAATAAGGCGATTAGAAGCCGTTTCCGGGTTCTATATAGAAAGCTGATATTTTTATTAGTCCAGAAGGTTTAAAATAATTTATTTATCATAAGAAATCAGCAGCAAAAGGTTTGCGGTCAAAAAGATATGTAAAACTCATTTTATAGCCCGAAAGGGCAAAACCGACAATTACGGGATTAAGCTTATGACCCTAAGTTATGCTCAACCTAAAATTAATTAAAAATCTTTAAAAATCTCAAAATAATATATTACATCAGTGGGTAAAGAGTTTGATATCAAAAAGTATGCTTAAATAGGTTATACGTTAATTATGTCGTTTAATCGCTAAAGAAGCTTCTAATTACGCTAATGAGCATAACTCTCAATCTACACCTCAAACTGATGTCAAATTTTGGGTGCAAGTTTATATATCAGTAACTAAGGTTTCTACTCTTTTACATTTTCAAAAATCACGTTTTAAGGTGATGGTCAACATACGGGCAATTAACGGAATCATGCATATTAATCGGATAACTAATGATCCATGGTGTATAATCACAGAGGGTTATACTAGCATGTAACCTGGTCCTATTAGAGCTCTAAGGCATTTCTAAGACATGCTTAAACGGGTCAGAACTGAAAGTCAAAGCAAAAGTCAAACTATGCGACTTTCGGTTCCGAACCGGGTCTCTACTGAAAATTGTCGGGTTGAACATGTTTAGACATGTTCTTACATTCATTACCAAGTTATATTAATGATCAAACAAGTTGTAAGGGTTCTACATTGCTAATTATGCATAAATTAGAATTTAAGCATTCTGTTGACTTTTTAATAACAAGTTTGACCCGACATTTGACCTAGTTAGAGTGGGAATCAGAGGGTGCCCTTTTAAGGGTTTATTGCCCACATAATTACCAACTTATAACTACTTTCAATTCGACTAATCACTGGACCATTAGTGATTAATCGTTAAGTCAACCGTTAATTACGACGGTTTGACTTTAAGCTAAAACTAAGCAAAAACTTAACTAAGAAAGGCTAAGCAAACTTACTGAAGTCCTATGCACGATTTGTGATCACTTGAGCCTGCTTTGGAGCTCCATAAATGATCAGGAATGCAAGAGAAAGGTGTGAAGAAATGGTTGCAACCTTGGCCCTTTATATAGTGCTCAAGAACTCATGGATCATTGACACACAAGTCTAACCATGGCCTTGGATTACTTCCAGATGTCCCTAAGGGGGTGTTTGTATTTTCTTATTACATTTGCAAAAAGCTTATGTCTGCCCGCCTGCAGACATAAGGCCTTAAAGACCGTTTGTTTTTTTTTCAAACAGATCTTAAAATAGCTTCAAACATCTTAAAAAAGTGTCACACCCCGACCACGTGGAACAACCAAACGTGGCGGAAACGTCGGGGAGTGTTGTAACAGAATTAATTGTTTCAAATCCATGGCAATTAAAGTTTCTTTTTATTAATCAAACATGAAATTTTACATTGTTTTAAACAAGAAACAAAGAGTACATAACATAAATTAACTAGTTCTTGTCTCGTTTTAAGTCACTAAGGCACAGATCCGCCTAAGTATGTCTTGATAAGTCCTATGCATCATCTCCTGAAAACACATGTGAAAATAGGTACGTCAGCATAAAAATGCCTGTGAGTTACATAGGTTTTGTGAAAATAGGATTCATGACTTATGTTTGAGAAAAATGTTTAGTCATGAACCTTGTAATTTGCTTTGTCTTGTAAATCATTTGAAAAACGATAAGATCAGATTGTAACACCTCGAAAATTTACGTCCAATCATGTACTGACACGTGTCATAGGCTTTGAATATGTGAAAAAGTACTTTGGAGGGACTAAAGTTGACAAACTGTGAAACTATGTGAATATAAGGGTCCAAAGTGTCAACAATGGATAAATAGACTCTAAAATAACCCTACATGGTGTTTATAATCTTAAACGATTAAATCATGGATCATACGAAGCGGAAAAATGAAAGAAAGTGAGGAATTACAAACTATAGGGGCTAAATGTGTCAACATGTTGAAAGTATACCTCTGAGTGACCTAAAATTCATGACTTTTCGTTATCGTATGAGAAAGTTATGATCAAAACCGCGCACGAAGGGTTAAATGCGTTAACGCTAAAATTCATGACTTTTCGGGTAAGCACAAAGTTAACCAAGGACTTTACCATGTTTGTAAATGTCCCAAGGTCCTTAAAAGTCAGATTTGAGGGTCTAATAAGCAAGAAAAATAAGCAAAACCACGTTACAAAGGACAAGGACTGAATTGTAATTGTTGAAAACTTGTTAGGCTGGTCACCAGCTTGTACGCGGCCCGCGTAAGGGGCCTCGCGGCCCGCCTACCAGCTGCCAGCGACAACACAGCGAACAGATGTCTGTTTTAAGTCTGTTTTCGATTGTTTACAGCTGTGAATCGATACAAGGGGCTCTCCAATGGATTTTCATGCATGTAGGGGCACTTGGACAGATCTTATAACTTCAGTAGACCCTTGTGGCATGATCTTGAATGATCAAAAGTGATATTTAAGAACCCACATTGTTGCAACTTATGTTCATTCATTTACAACTTTGCAAAAGATCATCTCTGGAGCTCTCTGGACATCAAGCCAACTTTCTAGTGATCTCTAAGCATAATTAGGACTCGTGTAAGTGTTCATAACCCTTTCTAATTCGTTATAGCTTAGTTAATTAAGCAAAAGTCAAACCATCGTAATTTAAATTTGACTTTGAGATTAAACGAAATTTGCTCAGTCATTTCTCAAATTGAAAGTACCTACAAGTTGGTATTTATGTGGGTAACAAACCCTCAAAAGGGTATTTTCAGATTCCCACTCTAACTATGTTAATTGTCGAGTCAAAGCTTGTTTTAAAAAGTCAACAGAATGATTATTTGCAAATTTAAGCATGATTAGCAATGTAGGGTACATGCAACCTGTTTGATCATTAAAATAACTTGGTAATTAATGTAAGAACATGTCTCAACATGTTCATCTCGACAATTTTCAGTTTAAACCCGGATCGGAACCGAAAGTCGCATAAATTGACTTTTTCTTTGACTTTCAGTTCTGATCCGTTCATGCATGTTTGAGATCTGCCTTAGAGCTTATTTTGGACCAATTTTCATATAAGTATAACTCTCTGAGATTTTACAACTTGGTTCAATACTTATCCGATTCATATGCATGCTTCCGATTTATGCTTAAATGTTGACTATTATGCCCTTTTTACTATAAAACGTGATTTTTGAAAAAGTGAAAGAGTAGAAACATTAATTACTGATTTATAAACTTGCACCTAAAATTTGATATCAGTTTGAGGTCTAGATTAAGAGTTATGCTCATTATCGTAATTTGAAAGCCTTATGTTAATTAATTGGCGTAATTAGCGTATAGCCTAGTTAAACCCACTTTTTGACATCAAACTTTTTACCCACTGATGTTATATAATATTTTGGGATTTTTGAAGATTTTTATTTAATTTTTGGCTGAGCATAACATAGGTCTCTAGGTTTGATTCGGTTTATGACGGTTTTGCCCTTTTTAGCCATAAAATGACTTTTACAAATCCTTTTGACCCCAAACCTTTTTCTACTGATTTCATTTGATAAATAAAATATTTTGAGCCTTCTGGAATTATAAAAATATCAGATTTCTTTTAAAAACCCGGAAATGGCTCCAAATCGCCTTTTAAGCGTTTTTATCGCATAGTATGCACTATAACCATATTAGACATATAAGATTGATACCTACTGATGTTTTTAGCATATTTTTATATAATAACAGTAAGTACAAGTTTATAAACTCAGGTTTCCAGTTTTGACCTTTTTAGCCCTTGTGAAATTACCAAAATACCCCTAAGGTGCATAGTTTGGTTTTAAATGATAAATTTCACATATAGGTCATACCCTACTGTTATAACTTATCAAATTAAGTATATTTACTGTATAAATCAGACCTGTAACTCAGATTACAAATTTAACTCTTTTATAATATTTTAAATGACCAAAATGCCCTTATGAGGCTTAATTTGAGTTTATATCCGTTTTGGGCATAATAGAAAATATCTTACTGATATTATAACATATTTAAGGCATATTATCTCATGGAACTTGCATATGACTCTTATGGTTACCCGTAACGCTCTTTTCGCGTTCGGTTCGGTTTATGTAACTAGTTTGCATAAATTGACCGAAACGGGTCAAACATTGTCATTTTTGTCTCAAAATCCAGAATGTATTTAGTATACCCATATTATACAAGTCTTCAAACTTGTCGGGTCTAAATCACATTCTATCCGGTCTTCGCTTAATCGTGCGTTTGAACCGTATCATCCTTAAAACTAACCGGTCTAAGCTTAGGCTTAAATAAAGACCCGTTAGAAATCTAATAGGTTATTATAAACCTTTTGTTCCAGAATAGAAGAACCAATAAAAGCTACCTTCACTTGCTAGTTGTGATTTATACTTACCAAGGTAAATACTTTTAACTTATTTTCCCTATACGGGCTTGGGTTACGGTATATAGAATACCGCTTGATCGAGCATCAAATCTTACATCTTTGGGTGGTTAATTGAATAATTTGATCGGCTCGTTTAAACAGTCTTGTTCACTTAAAGCCTTTGGGGGGTTAATGACCATGTCCCGGATATCCCTGGCATCATCTTACGAGATGGCCACGACCTGAGCACGGGGTGTAGGCGTACACCTGTCAGTGTATAACTCAATAATGTGGTGTGTCTATTGATCTTTAACCCGGACAAGATCCGGGCTACTGAACGCACAAGTAACATGTAATTCGTTCACAAGATTATAATATTAAATAATTATCCCAAGTTATAAAAATGTTTTGTGCCATGAGCATTCAAATCAATTTTCAACCCTTTTCAAAATGAGTCAGTTAAATTGTATTTACCAGTGTAAACTGACGTATTTTTCCCAAAAGGTTAAGTGCAGGTACTACTCGTACTAGGCTGGCTGTCTTCTAGAGCGTCCACAATAAGTCTCGCAAGCTTGGATGACAATAAACTGTTGAACAATATCTTATTTTATTTTGATCCGCCTGTGGATCCGTTTCAACTATTAGTGATATTTAATATTACACTTTATTAAAGTTGAAATGAATCTATCTTTGCTTCCGCTGTGCATTTATATATTGTGTTGTTTGTCTATGATGATACCAACTACGTCACGATACTCCCCACCGGTGACACGTGGAAAACAGGGGTGTGACACAGATGATATGTATAAATAAGAGAATAGTGTATGGTTAAATGAATAACCAAGTAAAACGAGTTTGTATATGATGAGTTGTTTGTAAATCAATGTCTTGTGAGAAGTATGTTATTTGTATAAAATGTTATATGTCTCAAATTGAAATGATTCAAATAACGCTACAATATGTGATACCATACAAACACTTATATATAGGAAGTACCAGCGGCGTATCCACCATGCTTGTATCATATTACACAAGTCTCGTTACTTAAATCACTTACTCAAACCAAACCACAAAGATGTAATGTTTAACGATTGTAGAAATGTTTATGTATAGTCAAATGTCTATTGTCAAATGTACATCATGTCCACAGATACAAGTGGTTCACACGGTTCAACAGTTACAAATGGTTCATATAATCAAAGGGTTACGACGGTTCACATAGTCAAATAGTTACAACGGTTCAAAATGTAGTATAATGTGTTCATATGCTGGATGAGCATATACAACAGAAATGCAATGTAAAACAATGTACTAAGTATGCACACAATGGACATACATAGCATGAAATGTAATGTAGAACGATGTACTAAGTACGCACACAATGGGCATACATAGCATGTAATGTAAAACGATGTACTAAGTACGCACACAATGGGCATACATAGCATGAAATGTAAAACGATGTACTAAGTACGCACACAATGGGCATACATAGCATGAAATGTAAAACGATGTACTATAATGTACTAACGAACATAGCAGGTATATGATGTGAAAACATGGAAAGCATGAAAGTAACAAGTAGGCACATGTGTTTCACCCCACTTTTCTGGTGGCAACCCGATGGACATCGATGAGGATACCGATCCTGCAATGCCACCGTCCGGAACTCCTAATCATCCCATTGAGATTTCAGATGGGTCACCTTTTGTGGGATCACCATACAATGGTCCCGACAGCTTCGAGGAGAAATTCAAGCAGTATGACTGGGTATTTACTCCCAGTTATCATAACTCTCCCCTACACCAGTTTCAGCACAACTCTCCCCTACACCAGCAGGAGCAGCCACAGCAGCAGCAGCAGCAGAATCCTTCCGAGGATTCTCGACTTGTCGCGGTCACTCCGCCGCCACCACCGCCTCTGCTTCAGCCGCCCTCGCCTCCGAGGCGGAGGAGAACGACAGTGCGAATATCCGCACGAGGGGGAGTGCGTATCAGCACCCCTCCACTTTCGAGTGGCAGCCGTTACTCGCCGGTCCACGAAGAACCAGAGATGGGAGAATCTTCACACCCCGTCTCAGAAGTAGTCTCTGCGCCAGTCGCACCACAGCCACCAATGGGTTTTGGAGACCCAATACCAGCTTACACTGGTGCTGCAGCATACAATCCCTTCAAGCAGCCGATTCACACGGGTTACAACTTTGCAGAAGATCCCTACTGGTTAGCTTCAAGCTTCAACGCTCCTCGACCGAAAGGTCCTTATGGAGGTCCCTGGGCTACGGGACACTCAACCTATGGATACCCACCATATGGGTATCAGCAACCGCCGCCTCCTCAACCTCAGCATTATCAGCCACCACCTCAGGCGCCGGCGATGTCACCGCCCCAAATTCAAGAAATCCTTCAAGGGATAAATGAGGTGCGACAAGAGATGCGGCATGAGTTGCGGGAAGATCGGAGACACAACCGGGGGATGTTTAAGAAGATGCTGAATTTGATTAAGGGGAAAAGCAAGAAGGATCACTGAATCCTTTGTTTGTTGGGTTATCTTTGTGTGGTGCTCATGTCCCTGCGTGGACATATATTTATTTCAGTACTCTACCCCTGCGTGGGTATTTCTTTATGTTCTGCCCCTGCGTGGGCATATCTTTTTATTTGACCCCTGCGTGGGTTTGTTTGTTTGTTTGGCCCCTGCGTGGGCGTGTTATTTGTGTAAAAGTCCCGTTTAGGGCAAACTCGTACTAGTTTAAATTTTATTTGGAATGGTTAATTTAAGTTTTTCATTTTTAAATTATGTGCATAAACATAGTGTATAAATAAATGAAAAAAATAACATTTATTATTTGGATTTACCATTTTAATAATAAGAATCTTAAAAGGTAAAACCTAGCTTGAATGTCTTATTAAAGACCTGGCCAATATGGTAGAACCTGTTTAAAAAGATTCAAATCTTTGTTAACATCTGTAAACATGTTAACATTCTTGGCTAGTGTGATCCGTAAAATCACACATGCCACCCTTTTAATAAATTATCCAAGTTTAATATTTTATATATATTTGGTTGTGACATAATGCCTACGGGTTATAATTAATGTCATATAAAACAAAAGGCAGCTGTAGTTTATAGACTCCCTGCCAAGAAAAGGATTGATTTGTCTTATTTATTCAAACTTTAATCCTACAAGATCTAAATTTATAATTTAGAAATTTGTCTACGTGACTAGGCCTGTTGTGCCAATATTTTATTTCATTCTAGGATAAAGTTACTAATAAAAAGTCCTGAATGAAATTACTTAACAAATTAACTAATATGGCTTTTACTTACCATGGTTAATAAATCGTCAAGAACGATAATACTGTTTAGGCTTCTAAATAGACCTTGTCCTTATTTTTATGTAGCACTTAAAACTACATGGCTAAGTCTGAAGAAATAAACAGTCATCCAGTGGAAAACCCTTATAACACTAAAATACTTGTAACTGGTGCGGAGCTACAAGCATTAGTAGAAAATGTTGTTACCAGAGCCATTGAAAGGCAATATAGTGAATCAAACGGGACCCGAAGTAGGACCCGATCCGCACCACGTTCCAAACCAAAAGTCCACTCGGAGGCTCATAGCAAACCGCCCTCTAAGAAAGATGAACTTAAGAGAGATGAGCTCAAGAAGGATGATGAGGATCATCACTCCTCTAACCAAAACAGTGTTCCGATAAAGAAGGTCGAGCAAAAACAGGAACCGCGTAGTAAGTCTTGTACGTATAAATACTTCGTCTCATGTAAACCCAGAGACTTTACTAGGGAGAAAGGAGCGGTCGACTGCATGACCTGGTTGGACGAAATGGATACGGTAGTAGACATCAGCGGATGTGCTGAAAGGGATGTAGTGAAATATGTATCTCAATCGTTCAAAGGAGAAGCACTGGCGTGGTGGAAATCTCTCATACAAGCTGCTGGAAAGATCCCACTTTACAACTTGTCATGGGATCGGTTCGTTGCTCTTATTAAAGAGAATTATTGCCCGCAGCACGAAGTTGAAAGAATCGAATCAGATTTCTTATCTTTGGTGATGAAGAATCTAGATTGTCAGGCTTACCTCACCACTTTCAATACTCTATCTCGGTTGGTTCCGTACTTGGTAACCCCAGAACCGAAAAGGATTGCTCGTTTCATCGGGGGTTTAGCCCCTGAAATTAAAGCAAGTGTTAAGGCATCAAGGCCTGCAACCTTCAGATCAGCAGCTGATCTATCTCTATCTCTTACCCTGGACGTAGTCAGGTTGAGAGCGCTCAGGAACTCAGAAGAAAATAAGAGGAAGCGTGAGGACGATACCTCACGAAGATCAGATAAGAGACACCGAGGAAATAACGACCACAAGAAAAGGTCGGGGTCTAAGAAGGATGGGCAACAATCGGGGGATAAGCCCAAATGTAAAACTTGTAAGAAGAACCATTTTGGGAAGTGTCGATTTGAGTCGAAATCCCAGTCTCACATGAGATCCTGTGGGATTTGCAAATCTACGGATCATAAGACTTTGGAGTGTAAGAAGCTGAAGGATGCAACATGTTACGGTTGCAACGAAAAAGGGCACATTAAGTCTAATTGCCAAAAGAACGCCAAGAAAGCCGAGGATGGGAAGAAGACCAATGCGAGGGTCTTCAAGATGGACGCTAAGGAAGCGGTTCAAGATGACAACGTGATTACAGGTACTTTTCTCGTAAATGATGTTTTTGCTAGAGTATTGTTTGATTCTGGAGCAGATAAGTCTTTTGTTGATGATAAGTTCTGTAAGTTATTAAACCTACCTGTTAGAACATTAAGTGTAAAATACGAGGTGGAATTAGCTGATGGAACCATAGAAACAGCCTCAGCTGTTTTAGATGGATGTGTTATATCCATTAGGAACCATTCTTTTCCTTTGTCCTTACTTCCCTTTAAGCTAGCCGGCTTTGATGTAGTTATAGGCATGGATTGGTTATCGCATAACCAAGCCCAGATTGTGTGCAACAGAAAGCAAGTGATAGTCAAAACTCCGTCTGGTAAGTCACTTACCATTCAGGGGGATACCCAACCTGGGAATTCTTGGGATGAGTATCCACTTATAGGCTAAAGCATGACTTCACCAAGTTATAAGAACCCAACTACTTTGACTTGTCATTTATTCGTGGAATAAATGATATTCATCTTGTTACGTGTCTTCTTTGATCCTCATTGATTTTATGAAACTACATTACCCCATTATGAAATCACTATAATCTTTCTTTCAGAAAATACCTCCATGACGAGACACACGTTTGCCTACCTGAGAACTACCGATGTGAGTACAGTATGCCTATCGGCTCAAGGCATGTTACCCTAATTCAAAAGAAATTTTTTTCTTCTCTCCGTTTCAGAACAATCCAAGCTCTAATCAACCTACTTTGTACTATTATCAATTTATTACGATACGATTCCCTCCTTTTCAAAGTTTCAAAATTTTCTCGAGACCATACCTGTCAGATTCAAATTTTCAAACTAGCTGCAGAACGTAGCATGGAAACACTAACCGATCACATGGTGTAATCCGGAATCTCCTTATCTATATAAGAAATTCACTACACGAGCTAATCTACACAAGAACTACAAACTTCTGATATAACTCAACACATACCCAAACCTTTCTTAGTTCAACAAAACCCCATATCCAAATGGCAAATCTCCCAACAGCATATGCTGAATCTTCAAATGCAGCAAAAATTCATCCTTTCCTTCAGTTTACTACTTTACACTATCAAGAGAGGTATAAAAAACTCAAGCATAAAGAAGTTCTTGCTATTAGCAGTATTGATTGGCAACGAATAGGAATGTTTGATTTCAGTGGTTTGCTGGCAAGATCACTACAACCTAATACACCCTGGCGCCGTTTCTTCGACATCCTAGAACCATCATATGATGAATTAGTGTATGAGTTCTTGTCCACTTTCTATTACAAATCTAATGAAAATCTTACCAATGAATCCATTCATTTTCAACTTTGCGGGCAACTTCATACTATGTCATTAACAGAATTCGCAGTTCATCTGGGCATATATACAGATGAAGAAGTCAAACACCCCATTTTTACGGAGGCATCAACATCTGGTTCCTCCGCGAATATGGTAAATTATTGGCAATACCATTCATTAAAAGAATGGTGTATCAACAATAATTCTACAAGCTTCATAGACCCTTGTTATCAATATATGCACCGTGTTTTAGCCCACACTATCATGGGGCGCAAACATAATCTACACAGGGTTAAAACAATCGAACTTTTCTATTTGTATAGTATTTTTGAGCAAGTTCCCTGTAATATTGCCCACGAGCTTGCTGAATATTTTTCTAGTCAACAATCAAATCCTCTGAGAAGCCTCATGGGAGGGTCTTACATTACAAAAATAGCACAATCATTAGGTGTCTTAAGTGATCAGATTATCTAGGGATTATCTCCACCGAAGGCACCTGGGATTGTAAATCCTTACACCATGAGGCTAACTCCTGTTCATATTGGTACACTAACACAACTATCACAGTCGGAGGGAGCTCCAGTTATCTTAGAGAATACCTTCCCACAAAATTTACAACAATCATTTTTGCAGTTTCCTCAACCGTCTTTTTATCGGTTTGATATGCAACCACTGCTGCCATACATACAAGAACCTATTACAACTAACTCACCCCAACCTTTAATACCGAACGTCTTACCAAGCTTCCCACCGTTACCTTTCGAGGAAAATTCAATGATGCAAGGAACTTGGTTTGATGAAAACATGATGACTCAAGATCAGTTAGCATCAGAACCCTTTTTGCAAGCACCATTAATGCCACATTCTTTCCAGTCACTGTTGAACGAAGTTGAACAACTGCCACCAACTGATATGGCAGGCCCAAGTACGATGCCTCAAATGAATCTACCTCCAGATTCATTGGGAGACGAAGTGACTAGGTTAAATAATCAAGTTCAAAATTTGTCTCAACAAATAAGATGGTTGACAGAAAGAAATCAATGGTTGGAAAGCATGCTGATACAAATAACTAATCATATGCAACTGCCTCTACCACTTCCACCACCTTATAATCCTGAATTTGATCCATTACATAACTTATTTCAAATGTAAATTTGTTCAATAGATTGTCAAACAAACAATGCTATCATTGCTAATGTGAAATACGTTTTGATTAAGTTGATGTTATGTTATATTGATGCTTGTTTGATTTAAACAATACCTCAATTTTATTTGTTTCCTCACTTAACTAGAAGTGCTATGTGGACCATGCAACGAAACGCGTAATTTTGGGTGCACACTTAATTACGGGATTCGATGCATGAGAATCATAGTAAGCCTTGTTAAGTAAGGTGGCATATAAAAACATTATGTGGTTATGTGATTATCCATTATTTGCTCATTTGTACACACGATTGTTTGCATAATGTTTACATTACAAATCCAGCATAACATAGTGCCATGCAAAATAATTTCTATACAATGATAATTTCCTCAAAATTATCAGCACCAAACAATGACTTGCTTATATTGTTAATCATTACAATTTCATTCTATGATCTCTTTCGAATAAATTTCGGGAAGAAATTTTCTTAACGGGGGGAGAATGTGACAACCCTCAAAATTACAGGTACTGTACAAGTAGTTAATTTTAATTACGTACTTAATGACTGTGCTTGATTACAACTGACAATTTAAACTGCTCTATGATTTTTATATCGTACATACACATGCATCATATTTTATACAGTCACTCCATTTATTATACACAAGCTTTAGTGATAAATTTGATGCACAAAACACAGTTAGCACAGTGAACGGATAACTCAGAAACATGCTGACAATGCTAACACATAGACAAACAATAGGTTGAGGGACCTATTTGACATTCTTTAAAACTTGCTTGAAATTATCACTTTTAATTTCGAGGACTAAAACCGCCATTTTTAGAAAGTACAAAAGTCCGGGGACTAAATTGTCATTTTTAAAACTTATATTTTAAATAAACTAAATATATATATATATATATATTTGGTTTAAAGGTACAAGGACCATTGGGTCATTTTCTCAAACTAGTAGTTCAGGGACCATTATGGCCACTTTTAAAACTATTTTAACTGAATTTCCTAACCAGGTTAGTTATTATATAAAGGATTTCAAAATAAAGGTTAACCTAGTTAACTATATGAGTTAACTGTTATAAGGACCATTTTTGTACAAATGAAACTACAGGGACCAAAGTGTAAATTATCACTAAATCGGATAAAAACGTTTGAATCGGTCAGAAGTCGGATTCGAACTCGCGCCTCTCCCAAACCAAACACGCGCACAAACCAGCTGGTCTATCAGCTGGTATGTGGTAGATATTAGGATATATTATATATATATATTAGTTAAAAATCATGCTGAATTATATACCCAGCATACCTGCTCGCGGATCCGACCGGAATCAACCAAAAATCCACCAAAACGAATTTTAAACACTTCTTTTGAGTTGTCCCACTGATCTATATGATCTACAACCCATACCCAACTAGTTTTAATCATTCAATCGACACATTTTAGTGCCTTGTGGCTATAATTGAACTTTTTATTTAAAAATATAAAGTGGATTAAAAACACTAGGATATGTCGGATCTGTGATCAAATTAAGACTCTATATAAGTTCCTGAGATTCACACGAACATCCCACACCCTTCACATCTTTCTGAAACATCGAAATCACTCGGAAATCAAACCTGCAAATCTCGCCGGAGTCAAGCTCGCCGGAATTTAGTCGATACGTCGTTCCAGACGTAACCGGAGCAATTTTATTCGTCTAATCGGTTAGTTCATGTTATTACAATGTTCCTGTCAATTTAATTTGAATATGATCCTAGTTTGAATCGAAATCGGAGCTGTTTGACTTCTGTTGACCGATGAATTGGGGAAGATGATAAATAGTGATTTTGTATTATTTTCTTTTATTTAACAATTATTCAATAATTCATAATAAATCGAGACTAACAAGTTAAAGTCCGAAAATTTTAACATGTATACTTTAATTACTGGTTCAATTATTAAAAATATTATGTTAGTCAAAATGTTTATATAACTATTTTTTATAAATTAAAAATAGTTTAAATTTTTACAAAATTATAATAATTCGAATTTAATGAATTAATTATTGAAAATTTTATAGTAATTATTTTACATGTTGGACTCTACAAAAATAATACTGTTACCGATATTTTATGTAAATTTGATATTTATATAAGTAAATCAGTATTTACACTTAATTATATAGTTTAATTTAATGTAATTAGATTATATAACTATATAAATTTGATCCAAAATTATTTTTATGACAAAATATGCATTATTCTGAGTTTATATAAAATAAGAATCTGAATTTTTATACAAACTTATTAATGGTTATTTTAACCATTTTAATTCATTTTAATCATTTAAAATGATTCCAAGGCCATAATAATTATTTTAAATCTGTAATACTAAAGTTCAATAATTAAAAATGTTATTTTTAATTATTCAGATTTAATATAATTATTTTGATAATTAATCGTATAATTATCATATGTATTCTTTTAAACAAAATATTTATTATTTATTAAATAATAAATATTTCAACCATATAAATTAATTTATAATTTTTTATAAATTAATTATATCACTTGTACAATATTTTGCGTATAATCATTATATTTAATTATGTTATTTAATTATACCAGTTAAATATATTTGATTTATTACAAATGTTTGTATTAAATCATTTGTACAATTTTGTAATTTTATTATTTATGATAAATAAATATTTTTCATAAATAATTCTGTTTCCTCATATTCACTTTCCGAGTTCTCTATTAGGTTATCCAAACCTTATAGTCACCAATTAAACGAAACACTACCGAATCCTATAGATTTAGGATTTCCAATTATCCAATTAAAACATTATTGTTGATACATATTCTATATTGTTGCATGTTCAAACAATTAGAGTGACGTGGAATCTTATTTCCAAGAACTCTCACATTTGCATACTCGTTAGGACTTACTCGTAATCAAGGTGAGTTCATGTTCCCCCTTTTCTCTTAACTGTTTTCAGTTTTATACTTCGGGGGTGGAATACATGTTACAATTATTACAGACACTTACAGACATTTTTATACATGGTGTGAGTTCATGTCCCCCTTTTCTCTTAACCGTTTTCAGTTTTATACTTCGGGGGTGGAATACATGTTACAAATATTACAATTTTTACAAATGGTATAATTACAAGAAGCACACTTGGTGAGAACGAGTACCAAGTATGTTACAACTATTACAGACATTTTTATAAAACACTTAAGGCCATTAATCCTCGGACCAAGGGACACGAGTGATAGATTAGATCTATTTGGGTGTAGCGAGCCCACACCCGTGAGGTCAGGGTGACCCATAGAGGTGACTATGTCTTCCAGCCGGAAGCCCGGTACAAATTTGCTAGGTTTGAGTTTTCCTGCACCTTATCACACTTACCTTTGGCTTTGCAACCCATTGGTGACTTCTTTCTCCTTATTGCTACATACCAGGGACATTTATACATACAAGACATATTACAAAGGTTTATACTCACAGACTTACACATGAACTCGCTCAACCTTTTGTTGATTTTTCAAACTACATGTATTTCAGGGAACTAGCAGGATCTGGCAGGGTATGCATGTGTCTAGCTGCGTTGGATAAATAGATGTCATCCAAAGTTGTGAAGTTTGAGAAGTGTAACCTATTCCTGGACGGGTTACATATCTCTAAACCTCGTCTTATTTAAAGTTTTTTGGTGTCCTATGAAAATGTTTTACATAATTTGTGGTTTGTAACTTAATTCAAATGTCGATGTTTCTAAACAATGATATTGTGGTATTTTCTCACTATTTTTAATGGATGAACATCTCGTATTTTTATCATATAGCATTGTTGTGATTGTTGCTATGGTATTAAGAAGTCACACCAAATAAACCCACGCTTCCGCAAAAGCCAGGGTGTGACAGTTAGAAGGTTAAGTTCGATTGGGGCCCTAAGCAGCAGGAATCCTTCGACATTCTTAAGAAAAAGTTGAGCAATGCACCAGTGTTAACATTGCCCGATGGTATAGAAGAATTCGTGGTGTATTGTGATGCATCACACACTGGCATGGGCTGTGTACTCATGCAGAAAGGCAAGGTTATTGCCCACGCGTCACGACAGCTAAAGGTGCACGAGAAGAATTACACCACCCATGATTTGGAATTGGGTGCCGTTGTATTTGCATTAAAGCTATGGAGGCATTACTTATATGGAACCAAGTGTGTGATCTATTCAGATCACAAGAGCCTTCAACATTTGTTCAATCAGAAGGACTTGAACATGCGACAAAGACAATGGATGGAAACTTTAAATGATTACGACTGTGAAATAAGATACCATCCAGGCAAGGCAAATGTAGTTGCTGACGCCTTAAGCAGAAAAGAAAGAGTGAAGCCGATAAGAATCAATGCCAAGCGCATTGAAATAAGGAATAGTTTGAACGAAAGGGTGTTAGCTGCGCAGAAGGAAGCTGTGTTGGAAGCTAATTATCCTGAAGAAAAGCTAGGAGTAACTAAGGAGCAGTTATCCTATGACAAAGACGGAATGCTAAGATTGAATGGACGAATATGGGTTCCAGTTTATGGAGGACTTCAGGATGTTATCCTCTAGGAAGCCCACAGTTCCAAATATTCCGTTCATCCTGGAGCCGATAAGATGTACCAGGATCTAAAAGCAAACTACTGGTGGATTGGTTTGAAAAAGTCTGTAGCTGCTTATGTAGCTAAATGTTTGACTTGTGCGCAAGTCAAAGCTGAACATCAGAAGCCGTCAGGCTTGTTACAACAACCTGAAATTCCACGTGGAAGTGGGAGATGGTGACAATGGATTTCATCACTAAATTGCCAAAGACGAGAAAGGGAAATGATACTATATGGGTCATAGTGGATAAACTGACGAAGTCAGCACATTTCCTACCCATTAAGGAAACTTACAGCTCAGACATGTTAGCTCAGTTGTACGTAGATAAAATTGCAGCGTTGCATGGCGTGCCATTGTCAATTATCTCGGATAGAGATACAAGATACACCTCTCATTTTTGGAAAAGTTTCCAACAGTCCCTGGGCACGCGCTTAAATTTTAGTACGGCTTACCATCCACAGACGGACGGACAAAGTGAGCGTACCATCCAAACATTGGAAGACATGCTTCGTGCATGTGTGATTGATTTGGGTGGTAGCTGGGATAAGAACCTACCATTAATCGAATTCTTCTATAACAATAGCTATCACACCAGCATAAAGGCTGCGCCTTTTGAGGCATTATATGGTAGAAAATGCAGAACACCCATTTGTTGGGCGGAAGTAGGAGAAGTTCAATTATCAGGACCAGATTTGGTCTTTGAGACAACGGACAAGATTGTCCATATTCGCGATCGTTTGAAAGCTACCAGGGATAGGCAGAAAAGTTACGTGGATCCAAAGCGTAAGTCTTTTCACTTCGAAGTAGGTGACAAGGTATTGATTAAAGTATCACCCTGGAAGGGGGTGATGCGATTTGGTAAGAAAGGCAAGCTAAGCCCGAGATACATAGGACCTTTCGTGGTTATTGAACGTGTCGGGTCAGTTACTTATAAGTTAAACTTGCCTGAAGAGCTTAGCGCTATCCATAATGTGTTCCACATCTGTAATTTGAAGAAGTGTTTCGCTGATGAATCACTGGTTATACCACATACGGATGTACATATAGATGAAAGCTTGAAATTTGTGGAAAATCCATTATCGATTGAAGATCGACAGGTAAAGAAGCTTCGAAGGAAGCATGTACCTATTGTTAAGGTCAAATGGGATGCCCGTAGAGGTCCCGCATACACATGGGAGGTAGAATCCACGATGAAAGAAAAACACCCTCATTTGTTCAGTAAATCTCGAGGTCGAGATTTATTTTAAGGGGGTGAGGATGTAACACCTCGAAAATTTACGTCCAATCATGTACTGACACGTGTCATAGGCTTTGAATATGTGAAAAAGTACTTTGGAGGGACTAAAGTTGACAAACTGTGAAACTATGTGAATATAAGGGTCCAAAGTGTCAACAATGGATAAATAGACTCTAAAATAACCCTACATGGTGTTTATAATCTTAAACGATTAAATCATGGATCATACGAAGCGGAAAAATGAAAGAAAGTGAGGAATTACAAACTACAGGGGCTAAATGTGTCAACATGTTGAAAGTATACCTCTGAGTGACCTTTTGGCAAACCCGAAGCTTTGTAATGATAAAATATATTCACTAGAATATGTGATAAAAATTTCATCAAGTTTCGTTATCGTATGAGAAAGTTATGATCAAAACCGTGCACGAAGGGTTAAATGCGTTAACGTTAAAATTCGTGACTTTTCGGGTAAGCACAAAGTTAACCAAGGACTTTACCATGTTTGTAAATGTCCCAAGGTCCTTAAAAGTCAGATTTGAGGGTCTAATGAGCAAGAAAAATAAGCAAAACCACGTTACAAAGGACAAGGACTGAATTGTAATTGTTGAAAACTTGTTAGGCTGGTCACCAGCTTGTACGCGGCCCGCGTAAGGGGCCTCGCGGCCCGCCTACCAGCTGCCAGCGACAACACAGCGAACAGATGTCAGTTTTAAGTCTGTTTTCGATTGTTTACAGCTGTGAATCGATACAAGGGGCTCTCCAATGGATTTTCATGCATGTAGGGGCACTTGGACAGATCTTATAACTTCAGTAGACCCTTGTGGCATGATCTTGAATGATCAAAAGTGATATTTAAGAACCCACATTGTTGCAACTTATGTTCATTCATTTACAACTTTGCAAAAGATCATCTCTGGAGCTCTCTGGACATCAAGCCAACTTTCTAGTGATCTCTAAGCATAATTAGGACTCGTGTAAGTGTTCATAACCCTTTCTAATTCGTTATAGCTTAGTTAATTAAGCAAAAGTCAAACCATCGTAATTTAAATTTGACTTTGAGATTAAACGAAATTTGCTCAGTCATTTCTCAAATTGAAAGTACCTACAAGTTGGTATTTATGTGGGTAACAAACCCTCAAAAGGGTATTTTCAGATTCCCACTCTAACTATGTTAATTGTCGAGTCAAAGCTTGTTTTAAAAAGTCAACAGAATGATTATTTGAAAATTTAAGCATGATTAGCAATGTAGGGTACATGCAACCTGTTTGATCATTAAAATAACTTGGTAATTAATGTAAGAACATGTCTCAACATGTTCATCTCGACAATTTTCAGTTTAAACCCGGATCGGAACCGAAAGTCGCATAAATTGACTTTTTCTTTGACTTTCAGTTCTGATCCGTTCATGCATGTTTGAGATCTGCCTTAGAGCTTATTTTGGACCAATTTTCATATAAGTATAACTCTCTGAGATTTTACAACTTGGTTCAATACTTATCCGATTCATATGCATGCTTCCGATTTATGCTTAAATGTTGACTATTATGCCCTTTTTACTATAAAACATGATTTTTGAAAAAGTGAAAGAGTAGAAACATTAATTACTGATTTATAAACTTGCACCTAAAATTTGATATCATTTTGAGGTCTAGATTAAGAGTTATGCTCATTATCGTAATTTGAAAGCCTTATGTTAATTAATTGGCGTAATTAGCGTATAGCCTAGTTAAACCCACTTTTTGACATCAAACTTTTTACCCACTGATGTTATATAATATTTTGGTATTTTTGAAGATTTTTATTTAATTTTTGGCTGAGCATAACATAGGTCTCTAGGTTTGATTCGGTTTATGACGGTTTTGCCCTTTTTAGCCATAAAATGACTTTTACAAATCCTTTTGACCCCAAACCTTTTTTTACTGATTTCATTTGATAAATAAAATATTTTGAGCCTTCTGGAATTATAAAAATATCAGATTTCTTTTAAAAACCCGGAAATGGCTCCAAATCGCCTTTTTAAGCGTTTTTATCGCATAGTATGCACTATAACCATATTAGACATATAAGATTGATACCTACTGATGTTTTTAGCATATTTTTATATAATAACAGTAAGTACAAGTTTATAAACTCAGGTTTCCAGTTTTGACATTTTTAGCCCTTGTGAAATTACCAAAATACCCCTAAGGTGCATAGTTTGGTTTTAAATGATAAATTTCACATATAGGTCATACCCTACTGTTATAACTTATCAAATTAAGTATATTTACTGTATAAATCAGACCTGTAACTCAGATTACAAATTTAACTCTTTTATAATCTTTTAAATGACCAAAATGCCCTTATGAGGCTTAATTTGAGTTTATATCCGTTTTGGGCATAATAGAAAATAGCTTACTGATATTATAACATATTTAAGGCATATTATCTCATGGAACTTACATATGACTCTTATGATTACCCGTAAGGCTCTTTTCGCGTTCGGTTCGGTTTATGTAACTAGTTTGCATAAATTGACCGAAACGGGTCAAACATTGTCATTTTTGTCTCAAAATCCAGAATGTATTTAGTATACCCATATTATACAAGTCTTCAAACTTGTCGGGTCTAAATCACATTCTATCCGGTCTTCGCTTAATCGTGCGTTTGAACCGTATCATCCTTAAAACTAACCGGTCTAAGCTTAGGCTTAAATAAAGACCCGTTAGAAATCTAATAGGTTATTATAAACCTTTTGTTCCAGAATAGAAGAACCAGTAAAAGCTACCTTCACTTGCTAGTTGTGATTTATACTTACCAAGGTAAATACTTTTAACTTATTTTCCCTATACGGGCTTGGGTTACGGTATATAGAATACCGCTTGATCGAGCATCAAATCTTACATCTTTGTGTGGTTAATTGAATAATTTGATCAGCTCGTTTAAACAGTCTTGTTCACTTAAAGCCTTTGGGGGGTTAATGACCATGTCCCGGATATCCCTGGCATCATCTTACGAGATGGCCACGACCTGAGCACGGGGTGTAGGCGTACACCTGTCAGTGTATAACTCAATAATGTGGTGTGTCTATTGATCTTTAACCCGGACAAGATCCGGGCTACTGAACGCACAAGTAACATGTAATTCGTTCACAAGATTATAATATTAAATAATTATCCCAAGTTATAAAAATGTTTTGTGCCATGAGCATTCAAATCAATTTTCAACCCTTTTCAAAATGAGTCAGTTAAATTGTATTTACCAGTGTAAACTGACGTATTTTTCCCAAAAGGTTAAGTGCAGGTACTACTCGTACTAGGCTGGCTGTCTTCTAGAGCGTCCACAATAAGTCTCGCAAGCTTGGATGACAATAATCTGTTGAACAATATCTTATTTTATTTTGATCCGCCTGTGGATCCGTTTCAACTATTAGTGATATTTAATATTACACTTTATTAAAGTTGAAATGAATCTATCTTTGCTTCCGCTGTGCATTTATATATTGTGTTGTTTGTCTATGATGATACCAACTACGTCACGATACTCCCCACCGGTGACACGTGGAAAATAGGGGTGTGACACAGATGATATGTATAAATAAGAGAATAGTGTATGGTTAAATGAATAACCAAGTAAAACGAGTTTGTATATGATGAGTTGTTTATAAATCAATGTCTTGTGAGAAGTATGTTATTTGTATAAAATGTTATATGTCTCAAATTGAAATGATTCAAATAACGCTACAATATGTGATACCATACAAACACTTATATATAGGAAGTACCAGCGGCGTATCCACCATGCTTGTATCATATTACACAAGTCTCGTTACTTAAATCACTTACTCAAACCAAACCACAAAGATGTAATGTTTAACGATTGTAGAAATGTTTATGTATAGTCAAATGTCTATTGTCAAATGTACATCATGTCCACAGATACAAGTGGTTCACACGGTTCAACAGTTACAAACGGTTCATATAATCAAAGGGTTATGACGGTTCACATAGTCAAATAATTACAACGGTTCAAAATGTAGTATAATGTGTTCATATGCTGGATGAGCATATACAACATAAATGCAATGTAAAACAATGTACTAAGTATGCACACAATGGACATACATAGCATGAAATGTAATGTAGAACGATATACTAAGTACGCACACAATGGGCATACATAACATGTAATGTAAAACGATGTACTAAGTACGCACACAATGGGCATACATAGCATGAAATGTAAAACGATGTACTAAGCACGCACACAATGGGCATACATAGCATGAAATGTAAAACGATGTACTAAGTACGCACACAATGGGCATACATAGCATGAAATGTAAAACGATGTACTAAGTACGCACACAATGGGCATACATAGCATGAAATGTAAAACGATGTACTAAGTACGCACACAATGGGCATACATAGCATGAAATGTAAAACGATGTACTATAATGTACTAACGAACATAGCAGGTATATGATGTGAAAACATGGAAAGCATGAAAGTAACAAGTAGGCACATGTGTTTCACCCCAAAACAATTTGGAAAACAATAAAAGAGGGGTCTATGTACTCACTTGAGATTGCTCAGAAGTCCTAAGATAACCACCAAGCAATGCTAGAGATTACGGAATCAAACGGCACCTAATATAGGTAACTATGTTAATAAACCGGACCTAAATCGGAAGATTTAGATAGAATGAGGGTTCGTAAACCAAACGAGTATGGAGACTCGTGTCATGTGGTTTAACAAAGCCTACATACTAATTGAAACCTAACTTAAGTGCTTACGACCCATTACGACCCGTTTAGGTAGCTTATGTTACTTTAACGCGTCGCTCGCGTAAAACGCGTTCGGACCGCCTAACTAGTCCTATGACAAGTAACATATGCCTTAACATGTCTAATATTGTTGTCAAATCAGTTTAGAGGTCAAAAGTTATGTTACATATGTTTAAAATGAATTTTGGCATCAAAGGGGTATTTTGGTAATTTACCTAAGGCATATAAACTACATATCATACAACTACTTAAACGAAGCGACCATAAGGTATAACCTCGGAAGGTTATTCCCTATATGCTATGGTCACCTAATGTGTTTGGTCGGATCCTAATGATCGACCAAATGGGTCGGGTTCGAAGGTATAAGCGATTTATCAGATCGCTTACCCTTACGACCCTAGACAACGTGGTAATCAGTAGGTATAGTCACAAGGGACTATAACCATCGTGATTACAATCACGTTGCGAAGTTCAAACGAACTTCGCATTGACCATAAACTGGTCAATGCAGAAAGTCAAACAAAGTTTGACTTTCGGACTCGAAAAACAATAAAAGAACGAAGGAACACTTACGAAGGGTCCCCGAATGCTAATCTAGATCAAAATAGCTCAGGTATGAAACAAAGGTTTCAACTTAGAGCCTTTTAGATTAGATTCTTGTGAGTTTGAAGCAAATGGGGGTGGGGTATTTATAGTTTTTCCCGAACCGTTAGGATCGTTTCTTGGAAAAGGGGGCACGATCTAAGCCGTACACTTGTTGGAAAGTTGTGGTAGCTAAAAATGGCCCCTAATGAGCTGAAAGGGCAAGTGTGGGTTTGTGGTTGTGGTTTAATCAGCTGAAATCTGCTGACTAATCAATCTTATCTGATCTGGGAGGCTGACGCGGCCCGCGTCAGGATACACACAAAGCTTAGGCGGGCCGCATGGCCTGTCTGATCAGCAAACATCTTTGCATATTGGCAGTTTCAGTCCCTGTTGGTGTTTAAGCCCATTTCCGACACTTCTAAGGCCCGTAAATCCAACTTCAAGGCCCTAAAATGATGCCTAAACATTGTGGACATGAAACATGCTCAAAAATATGTCGGATGTCAGTTCGTTTGGTCATACGAACGCGATGTTCGCTTAATTACGACGGAATGCACATAAGCGCGAAAAACGATCCAAAAGACGCGACGAATGGATTTTTCTCATGCCAAACACTAAAATAAAATATTTTAGGGCTTACATAAATTTTTGGATGTCCGGATCTATTCAGAAAGTAAGTTATGCGCGGAAATACAAACTTGTGCACTTTTTGACACTTTTAGTCCCTGAATGACCCATAAGTTTATTTTAGCATACCGACCACCTCAAAGCCTATTTCTAAGCTATGTAAAGGATATTTATGGTATGTTTAACTTATGGTCATGTTCCGGAATGTCTGTTACAGTTCAAATTGGCATACTTTCGCAGTTTGTCAAGTTTAGTCCCTATAAGCGATTTAACTTGATTTTGCCATACCAAAGCCTTCAAAACTTATTTCTAAGTTATGTAAAGGTGATTTAAGGTATGTTAAGCCTATTTCACTATTCCGGAGTGTTTGTTGCATTAAACTGGTTATATTTTCGCATCAGTGCGCGTATAACCTTCCAGAAAGCGATTTAGAGCTTGAAATCGAACAAGGGTTGATATGTGCAAAAGATACACATATTTATACAGATCCCAAGTATGAATACAATATTTCATTGGCTTGGTATTTGTTTGATGGTCGCAGTGACCCAGGTGTCACAGTCTCCCCTACTTTAGGAAATTTCGTCCCGAAATTTATTCGTAGGAGTCTATTTGTGACTTTGTGTCAAAAACCACCAGAGATATGTAAGGCACAATCCTGTCATTTCCTTAACGGGCATTCTTCAGAAATGTAAAATGTACTTACAAAGTCATTTTCAACGGTGCTTCATCAGAAATGGAAATGAAAAGGAGAAACAAACGGATATTCATTTCCTCAACGGATAATCTTCAGAAACGAAAATGAACAAACGGAGTCATTTTCAATGGGTGCTTCCTCATAAACGGAAATGACAAAGGATAGTCAAACGGGTATTCATTTCCTCAACGGATAATCTTCAGAAACGAAAATGAACTAACGGAGTCATTTTCAACGGTTGCTTCCTCAGGTACGGAAATGAAGGATTTAACAACGGATATTCATTTCCTCAACAGATAATCTTCAGAAACGAAAATGAACTAACGGGGTCATTTTCAACGGTTGCTTCCTCAGGTACGGAAATGAAGGATTTAACAACGGATATTCATTTCCTCAACGGATAATCTTCAGAACGAAAATGAACAAACGGAGTCATTTTCAACGGGTATTCTTCAGAATTGGAAATGAAGGATAAACGGATATTCATTTCCTCAACGGATATTCTTCAGAAGTGAAAAATGAATAGCTAGTTCATTTTTCCTCAACGGATGCTTCATCAGAATTGGAAATGAATAGGGTTAATTCTAGATACATGATAGAACTTGCTGTGATTTCTGTGCACTAAATCCCATAATTATGTATGCATCCATAATTACGTAATTCCTTGCACAGTCCGCACAGTTCGTTTTGGTAATGTTGTGAGGAAGGATATCAAAATTGTGATGACGGTGACTAGACTACCATAGGGTCCTTTTAATTAGATCAACAGAGGGTCTTCTTAATTAGGCCACCAAGGAGTCCTTTCAACTATATCATCCAGTTTAACTAGACCACTCAAAGGGTCTAATTATGAAGCAGTACTTTATAATCCAAGGGACTTATCTACAACATAGAAGTCCATTAAAGATTTTAGATAGTGCCTTTTGGGTATCCTATTATGAATCTCTTGTACGAGGATATGTAAGATTCTACGAGGATTTGGATAACATAATCTGGATCATACGACACATAAAAGGGAACACATAAGCACATAACCACATAATTGTTTAATGGTTATTATCTTGTTACTGATTGCTATTAACTTGGCACCTCATACTTCGTTTCTCTTGAAAGAAACGGGTACTTAGGATTTTCGTGGAAAACGCAAGAGATCATACAATGGAAGAAATTTGGGGGTAGTCTGTTCTTCAAGAAATACGGTTCTTTGATTGTTGGTATTGTAAAGGATATGTTTATACATGCAATCACATAAACATATTAAAATGTAAAAAGATTTATTTATAAACAACGATAACAACTGTTTCTTGGACCTTGACCACAAAAGAAAATAATACATAAGACGTGATTATTTCTAAACGATGTTGTCTTCTAGTCAGTCAGATGCTCATCCCTGTGCTGGATTTGCATTAGCAAGCTTTGGGCAATTTCTTCGGAAATGACCCATCTCGCCACAGTTGTAGCAAGACCCCGGTGGAAAGCGAGCTTGAGCAGGATTGTTGCCAGCTTGATTTGGTGCAGCTGCGGTTGGGCAAACCCTCGCTGTATGACCTATAAGTCCGCAAACTTGGCATGTGCGGCACTTCACACCAGCATGATGATGTAGGCCACATTGGTTGCACAAGGGTGCAGTTCCATTGTATGGCTTCCTAGCAGGGGGTTGAGCTGGTTGGTTGGGGACGGCTTGATCATTGTGAGTAACCAAGGCGAAGTTCTGAGAAGCCTTTCGCTTCTTTGACTTCTTAGGGGATCCAGTCTGTTCATCCATGGTCTTTGATTCTTCGATTGGGTTCGATTCCTCGATTGGGTTCGATTCCTCGACCGGTTTCTTGTCACCTTTTCGGAAAAGTTTACCTTTCCTGATCTTTGATTCAGTCAAGGTTGCAGATAGCTCAATGGCCTGTCTAACTGTAGTAGGGTTGCTACCAGTCACAATGTCTTGTATTGAGTCAGGGAGACCATCAATGTACTTTTCGATTGCCTTATCCAAAGGCGTGACCATGTTTGGGCATAACAGACTTAACTCCTCATAACGGTCCGTGTAGGCTCGATGCTCACCGCTGTCTTGCTCAAGATTGTCGAATTCCCTTTCCAAGGCCCTGATCTCGTGACGAGGGCATAATTCCTTCATCATAAGGGCCCTAAGTTCAGCCCATGTCTGTGCTAGAGCAACTTCTGCACCACGATCTCTCATAACCCCGTTCCATCACGTAAGGGCCCTCTTCTGGAACACACTCGAAGAAAACTCGACCTTGCGATTGTCAGGACACTGCACATGGCGGAAAGTATTCTCAATGCTCTCGAACCATTGAAGAAGCCCAGTCGCTCCCTCAGAACCACTAAACTTGAGTGGTTTAGCCGAGTTAAAACTCTTGAAATTGCATGGACCATTGTTGTTGTTGTTGTTGGCTTGGTTCCATTGAGCAAAGAGGTTTGGGAATTGAGCAGCCATTTGCTGCGCAATGATTTCTGCCAGTTCGGCAGTCGCTATCTAGTTTTCGCGTCGAGGAGGCATTCTAAAAGAGGAAACATGAAATGAAACGAGTGAGAGAATTAGACGAAAAGAATGAGATGAAACAAATCTGATGAAAGCATGGATAGTGGTCATTTGTTTGTTACTACAAAGCAACAAACGACCCCGATGATTAATCAAAGTAAATAGGTCAAAAATAATGTATCGCGAAGACATGCTCGCCTATAAGTGAACACTCATCCCAAGAATTCCCAGGTAAGCACAACTGGTCTCGCGTCTGATGAGATATATACGAAGTGCTTGCCTAGACAGAAAACCCAGAATACAGGCATTCACCCTTCCAGTTTGCACGTGTTCACATTATTTAAAACCCAAAACCTTGACGAGATTTTTTTTTTTTTTTGAAAATTCAAAGGGGTTCAAAACCTTATAACAGAGGGTTCAAAACCTTACAATAGAGGGTTCAAAACCTAGTAATCAATCATCCTAGAACAGATGATTAGTTTTCAAAGTGGTTTTGAAATTTATGTTCTTGTTGTGGTCGTCGCCTAAGGATAGGTGACGGTATTGTTTTATGACTAAACGCAAGTAAACTCGCGTTAGGGTCCTAAGAAGGTTATAGACTAGGTCAAAGCATTACTAATAACCTAATTCCCTATAACCATTGGCTCTGATACCAACTTTTCTGTCACACCCCGACCACGTGGAACAACCAAACGTGGCGGAAACGTCGGGGAGTGTTGTAACAGAATTAATTGTTTCAAATCCATGGCAATTAAAGTTTCTTTTTATTAATCAAACATGAAATTTTACATTGTTTTAAACAAGAAACAAAGTGTACATAACATAAATTAACTAGTTCTTGTCTCGTTTTAAGTCACTAAGGCACAGGTCCGCCTAAGTATGTATTGATAAGTCCTATGCATCATCTCCTGAAAACACATGTGAAAATAGGTACATCAGCATAAAAATGCCTGTGAGTTACATAGGTTTTGTGAAAATAGGATTCATGACTTATGTTTGAGAAAAATGTTTAGTCATGAACCTTGTAATTTGCTTTGTCTTGTAAATCATTTGAAAAACGATAAGATCAGATGATATGTATAAATAAGAGAATAGTGTATGGTTAAATGAATAACCAAGTAAAACGAGTTTGTATATGATGAGTTGTTTGTAAATCAATGTCTTGTGAGAAGTATGTTATTTGTATAAAATGTTATATGTCTCAAATTGAAATGATTCAAATAACGCTACAATATGTGATACCATACAAACACTTATATATAGGAAGTACCAGCGGCGTATCCACCATGCTTGTATCATATTACACAAGTCTCGTTACTTAAATCACTTACTCAAACCAAACCACAAAGATGTAATGTTTAACGATTGTAGAAATGTTTATGTATAGTCAAATGTCTATTGTCAAATGTACATCATGTCCACAGATACAAGTGGTTCACACGGTTCAACAGTTACAAACGGTTCATATAATCAAAGGGTTACGATGGTTCACATAGTCAAATAGTTACAACGGTTCAAAATGTAGTATAATGTGTTCATATGCTGGATGAGCATATACAACAGAAATGCAATGTAAAACAATGTACTAAGTATGCACACAATGGACATACATAGCATGAAATGTAATGTAGAACGATGTACTAAGTATGCACACAATGGGCATACATAGCATGTAATGTAAAACGATGTACTAAGTACGCACACAATGGGCATACATAGCATGAAATGTAAAACGATGTACTAAGTACGCACACAATGGGCATACATAGCATGAAATGTAAAACGATGTACTAAGTACGCACACAATGGGCATACATAGCATGAAATGTAAAACGATGTACTAAGTACGCACACAATGGGCATACATAGCATGAAATGTAAAACGATGTACTATAATGTACTAACGAACATAGCAGGTATATGATGTGAAAACATGGAAAGCATGAAAGTAACAAGTAGGCACATGTGTTTCACCCCAAAACAGTTTGGAAAACAGTAAAAAAGGGGTCTATGTACTCACTTGAGATTGCTCAGAAGTCCTAAGATAACCACCAAGCAATGCTAGAGATTACGGAATCAAACGGCACCTAATATAGGTAACTATGTTAATAAACCGGACCTAAATCGGAAGATTTAGATAGAATGAGGGTTCGTAAACCAAACGAGTATGGAGACTCGTGTCATATGGTTTAACAAAGCCTACATACTAATTGAAACCTAACTTAAGTGCTTACGACCCATTACGACCCGTTTAGGTAGCTTATGCTACTTTAACACGTCGCTCGCGTAAAACGCGTTCGGACCGCCTAACTAGTCCTATGACAAGTAACATATGCCTTAACATGTCTAATATTGTTGTCAAATCAGTTTAGATGTCAAAAGTTATGTTACATATGTTTAAAATGAATTTTGGCATCAAAGGGGTATTTTGGTAATTTACCTAAGGCATATAAACTACCTATCATACAACTACTTAAACGAAGCGACCATAAGGTATAACCTCATAAGGTTATTCCCTATATGCTATGGTCACCTAATGTGTTTGGTCGGATCCTAATGATCGACCAAATGGGTCGGGTTCGAAGGTATAAGTGATTTATCAGATCGCATACCCCTACGACCCTAGACAACGTGGTAATCAGTAGGTATAGTCACAAGGGACTATAACCATCGTGATTACAATCACGTTGCGAAGTTCAAACGAACTTCGCATTGACCATAAACTGGTCAATGCAGAAAGTCAAACAAAGTTTGACTTTCGGACTCGAAAAACAATAAAAGAACGAAGGAACACTTACGAAGGGTCCCCGAATGCTAATCTAGATCAAAATAGCTCAGGTATGAAACAAAGGTTTCAACTTAGAGCCTTTTAGATCAGATTCTTGTGAGTTTGAAGCAAATGGGGGTGGGGTATTTATAGTTTTTCCCGAACCGTTAGGATCGTTTCTTGGAAAAGGGGGCACGATCTAAGCCGTACACTTGTTAGAAAGTTGTGGTAGCTAAAAATGGCCCCTAATGAGCTGAAAGGGCAAGTGTGGGTTTGTGGTTGTGGTTTAATCAGCTGAAATCTGCTGACTAATCAATCTTATCTGATCTGGGAGGCTGATGCGGCCCGCGTCAGGATACACACAAAGCTTAGGCGGGCCGCATGGCCTGTCTGATCAGCAAACATCTTTGCATATTGGCAGTTTCAGTCCCTGTTGGTGTTTAAGCCCATTTCCGACACTTCTAAGGCCCGTAAAGCCAACTTCAAGGCCTAAAATGATGCCTAAACATTGTGGACATGAAACATGCTCAAAAATATGTCGGATGTCAGTTCGTTTGGTCATACGAACGCGATGTTCGCTTAATTACGACGGAATGCGCGTAAGCGCGAAAAACGATCCAAAAGACGCGACGAATGGATTTTTCTCATGCCAAACACTAAAATAAAATATTTTAGGGCTTACATAAATTTTTGGATGTCCGGATGTATTCAGAACGTAAGTTATGCGCGAAAATGCAAACTTGTGCACTTTTTGACACTTTTAGTCCATAAATGACTCAAAAGTTTATTTTAGCATACCGACCACCTCAAAGCCTATTTATAAGCTATGTAAAGGATATTTATGGTATGTTTAACTTATGGTCATGTTCCGGAACGTCTGTTACAGTTCAAATTGGCATACTTTCGCAGTTTGTCAAGTTTAGTCCCTATAAGCGATTTAACTTGATTTTGCCATACCAAAGCCTTCAAAACTTATTTCTAAGTTATGTAAAGGTTATTTAAGGTATGTTAAGCCTATTTCACTATTCCGGAGTGTTCGTTGCATTAAACTGGTTACATGTTCGCATCAGTGCGCGTATAACCTTCCAGAAAGCGATTTAGAGCTTGAAATCGAACAAGGGTTGATATGTGCAAAAGATACACATATTTATACAGATCCCAAGTATGAATACAATATTTCATTGGCTTGGTATTTGTTTGATGGTCGCAGTGACCCAGGTGTCACAAAAAGAAGCTATGAAATAAAGCTTCAAACATCTGCACCCTTCTTCTTCCCTTCTCACCTGTCACCGCCACCACTCCTCCCCTCCCACATCAAACCTTCCGACCAACTGTTCAACCTGCATACCAACAGTACAGATCCGGTCAGATCTTACCATGAACACAACAGATCTATAAAAACCCCAATTGTTGAAACCCTAATTTCAAGATCTACAAAGACCAGATCCAACTACGGAAGCAATAATCCAAAGAGCGTCACGTACATGGCTCTGAAAGAATACATCGCATAATAATACAATACCAGAATCGAGGACAGGAACAGAAAGAACACTATGGTTGGATCGTAACCCTAGATTATGCCAGTGCCTCTTCGATGCAGTCTTGAATAAAATCCATGAATACTTCAAATCTGATCTAAATCAGATCATATCAACAGCGTAAGAACAAAGAATCAGAGCCTTATGCGGGTGAGTAAGAGAGAGAGAGAGATCGGTGAGAGAGAGAGAGAGATCGGTGAGAGAGAAAGAGATCGGAGAGAGAGAGGCGGTGGTGTGATGGCGGAGGTGGTGCGGTGGTGGTGGTGCTATGGGCGGTGGTGGTGACGGATTGTAGAGAGAGAGAGTAGAGAGAGAGAGAGAGAGAAGGCAGAGAGAGAAGGCAGAGAGAGAGGTAGATCTTGTGGGTGAAGAGCTTTTTGTAGGAAAAAAACAAACCCTCTTCTTCTTGCAGACATTTGGTCCACATCTTCTCCTGCAGATGCCTGCAGATGTGGTCCACAGACAACAGACCTTTTACGTCTGAAAAAACAAACAGAACCTAAGTGTCTAGGGGTTGCCTAGGGGTCATGCAAGATATGGAAAATCGTTCATAAGTCGGTTAAAATGGCAAAGGCAGACAAGAACCCAAAGTTTTCGAAACAGACGACCCGCGTAGCCCCCCCCCCTAGGGCCTTCGCGTGGCGCGAGGCCCCTTCTGATCAAATCTTATTTTTTTTTATTTTTATGCTTTGGTCGTTGGCTCTTGGGAACTTTGCTACGACTTTATTTCTTGCACTTTGAACCCTCCAAATTGACATATAAGGGCTTTAAGACATATACCCACTTTGTTTAGTCCTCGGTTAACTTTATTGTCACCCGAAAAGTCCTAAACTTCAACGTTGACGCTTTTAACCCCTCGCATACGAATTTGATCATAACTTTCTCATACGATAACGAAACTTTATGAAATTTATATCGTGCATTCTAGTGAGCATAATTAACCGTTACAAAGCTTCGGGTTTGTCAAAAGGTCACTCAGAGGTATAACTTAAACATGTTGACACATTTAACCCCTGCAGTTTGTAATCTCTCACTTTCTTTCATATTTAGCTTCGTATGATCCATTATTTATTCGTTTGAAGGTATGAGCATCATGTAGGGTTAATGTACAATATATTTATTCACTGTTGACATTTAGAACTCGTATATTCACATACTTTCCATGATTGTCAACTTTAATCCTTCTATAACATTCTTTCACACGTTCAAACATATGACGCGTGTCAACACATTATAGGACGTGAATTTTCGAGGTGTTACATAAAACCCATAACCGGGTATTTATAAAACCGGGTACTACGAAAAACCGGGTATAAACCAGGTATAAAAAAACCCGGTTCCGGGTTCGGGTTTTAGATCAGATATGAATACCCGGTCCCTACCCTATGGGTAGGGTCGGGTTTGGGTATAAAAAACCCGGGTTTTATAATACACGGTTCCGGGTTTTTTTTTCCGGGTCCGGGTTTTTTGTGCACCACTAGCTTCAACCATGTGTTGGAGATGTGAAAATCTTGGTTATTTTTTACTTTTTGAAAATCTTAATTTGTTAATAAAATACTAGTTTGAAAAAAAAAAAGATGGTTATATCCTGGCATGGGGTAGAATTTGTGTAATTTAGGAGTAGTGATTATGTAATCTTTGCCGTTCAAAAAAATAATAATAATGATTCATGTTGGTCGGTGTAAGTTTTACGAATTCACCTTACATCGACTTGACGATTCTTCAAGTGAAAATTTGCCTCAGAAGTTTATCTCTAAATCGACAGAGATCATCATTTACATTCTTATCTCTAATATGATATATGTTTAATAACTTCTCTTTCAATCAAAGTTAAAATGTCTTCCAATTTGCTAATTATTCATATATAACTGTAATTTCTTAGTTAAAATGTCTTCTAATTTGCTAATTATTCAAATATAACTTGAAATTAATCTGAAACTTAACTAAAGATTATATGTTATGGAGAAACCCTAGCGTTTTTATAACAAACTTTTCAAAATATGATTGTTCTACTAAAACTTCATAAAATGTCATTTTCTGCCAAAAAATAAGAAGTATAACAGCATGTAATAAACAAAAATCCAATTTATAATTAACTATCAAAAATAAAACCATCATTGTTCTTACAAAGTCCATCAATAAATACAAAAGACCAATACTTCGAGATGAAGTACTTGTTCAAACTTCAAACCACCATACACAAAAATATATATATAAACACCCACAATCGAGGTGATTTGTAGACCATCAAAAGTAATTGACAAACACCAAAAACCATTTAATGATTTTTGTTATACATCAATCAACTATGATTTTCTACAAAATCACCACCATGCATTTAATATCTATACATACATACACACCAACAAGAGCTTCTAACACTTCATACCCTACTCTTTAATCGTCCACTAAAAGCTTCCATGGTCACAAGCCTTATCCCCCTCACCCACAACTCCGCCATTTCACATCCACCCTCACACACAAAATGCACTTCTTTTTTCTTTCCCGTCACCACCCGAAAAACCCCTGATGTGTTGGTATCGCCTTTTGCCCTCCTACGCTTTACAAATTTCGGGCTCGGGCCCACCTCGGCTTCCAAACAAACAACGTTTCTTCTCTTAGACTTACCCCACCTTAACACACCTTCACTCCCTATCATTTTCAACACTTTCCTATGTGGCCTTCCTTTCCCTCCCCTTGTGTGTTTCAACACATTCCCACCACCTAAAACCAGCACCCGAGCACACTCGTCTAGTATCACACACTCTGCGTGTTTCATTGTGTGTTTTCTTGCAAGTGACAACGCGTTTTCACCTTTTGAATTACTGACATCACAAAGTGATCCACATGAGATCAAAAGCTTGCACATTTGTGCATTGCCTTCTCTTGCTGCCAACATGAGGGGTGTGTATCCGTCCCCATTGAGGGCGTTTATGTCATATCCTCTAGTGGTCAATAGTTTGACTGCTTGTGTATCTCCATGACGAGATGCATAGTGCAACGGATAAAAGCCTTGGGAACTTCTATTACCTTTTTCGAGGGTAAACCGAAGCATTACTTCTTCAAACATATCAGAGTTGTCCTTGGTTCTAGATAAAGAAATCGCCGTCTCGCCTTTTTTGTTAGTGAGTTTTACATCAGCACCGGAATAAACGAGAAGCTTGAAGGCATGAACATCACCTTGTATGGCAGTCACCATAACCGCTGATAAACCATTGCTATCTTGCTCATTTAGATTGATGTTTTCCCGGATCACAATAGCTTTCAAGGCTTGTATATCTCCTGAATGAGCTACATACATTAAAGGTGAAAAGACGGTATTGTTGTTGGATACGGGTATCATTCCATCTTTGATGACATTTAGCACGGTTTGTTGAAAGCTATTAGACCATTTATTCCATTCAGCTATTGACTGGGCGGACTGAGCCGACATATTGACCAGACCAAGGTCAGCACCGGCCTTGACCAAGACTCGGAGACATTTTTCTTGTTTAAATTTTGCACAAATCATTAGAGGTGTTTCACCATTGTTTGTAATCCTTGAATTGATGTCACAACCGGAATCTATTAAGTGTTGAAGAATGGATGGAAACCCAAGCCGGGTAGCCATGTGTACTGCTTGGGATTCGGTTTTTTGTGTGGTCTTGATTCGAGAATTAATGTGGGACCCACATTTGAGTAGTGTTTTGACGGCTCCTATGTTGCCACATAGGACCGCGTGATGTAGGAGTGTTCTACCATTGTGATAAGTGTTGGGGGAGAGATGGTGGAGTAACAGTTGCAATATAGTGCCACTTGATTCGAAATACTCCACCGCACACCACGTGATGGCGTAGGGATCGGCTAGCCCTGCACCCACCCGAAACTCATCACCTGAACCCATGTCCCATGACCATGCTCCTAGTGGCACCTTGATGTCAGTTTTGGCACCATTCTTTGATTTTAAGCCAAAAAAAAGTTTTGTTAGTTTCATGCATGTAATAAAGACAAGAAAAATATTATATAGCAAGTTGAGATTAAATAAAGAGATATAAAATCTCAAAACGATTTGATGTGGGTCAACGTTAGCTAGGAATATATTAGTACATGTCATGTGCTAGAGTTTGAATCCATGTGGTATGTGTATCACCTAACCTCCTAGCATTGTTAGCCTAAAACCTCTAAAATTATTAACTTAATAAACCATAGAAGCTATGAATTCCCAGTAATCGTAGATTACTGTAAGCATTATTTCGAGGAATAAACATAAAGGTTACCTGCAACAGCAGACGAACAACCGTGGTCTGTCTGCTAACAACAGCAGCCACAAGTGGCGTGCAGTCGATGTTTGTGTGTAGAGAAGGCTTAGATGACTGGAGAAGCACCCTAGCAGCTGCATTTACATCTACCCCACACTATCATGTGAATAAAAATGATGTTAATAAACAATTATGAAGCATGCACTGGTTAAAATAATTATTTTGTTTTTAGTATTTATTTATGATTTCATAGCATAGATTAACATTGGATGCTGTCTTAGTCTTGAAAAATAATTAGACATAAATGATATGCTGGTATGTTTTATAATATAGTATGCATATACATATACAAAATCATTAGATGACAAAAAGATGTTAGCAGGTCAACCCGGCCCGACCCATGTTGCATCATACTAACAAATGGCTTGTTTCAACATAAGCCGATTTTGACCTCTTACCAGGCCCGCCCATGTTACAACATCTATTAATTACCTTCAAAAGAGTATCGACCGCATCTGTAAACCCTCTACAGCATGCAGTGACAAGAGCATGCACAGCAATGTTGGCCCGAATCAGATCAGAAGCCATAAGCAACTCAATAAACTTCCCTCCTCGTCCATGACAGCTGGCCCCTAGTAGAGCTTCTTCACAAGCAGATTGAGATGCTCCGTTCTTTAGTAATATTTCAGAGATTTCAAAATGACCCTCCCTTACTGCTGCTGTTATTGAAAATCCTCTAAAAAGTTTCTGGTTCACATCAGCTCCATGGCTCTGTTATTTTAGAAACAGAGGTGAGTTTCAACCCGATTAGATAAGATGGGTCAATTCTGGTTAAGATTTTATTGTTTAATGAGCCAAATGGGCCAAGTTTAAAGCTTATAAAAATGAAACAGGTCAAATGGGTCGAGAGGATTAAATTTTTTGGAAGTCACCTAAAGTGTTGATTTATATGCTTTAACCTCCTAATCGATTTATTCAAACAAATTAAGTATTAGGATTATCTTCTCAAAAAACCTGTATACTTTCACTAAAATGTGGTTGATCCGGTCCTCCAAGTTCAAAAATACAGTTTTAGTCCCTTAATTTTTAAAGAAAACAATTAAACTTTAGGGAGGTAATCAGTAAGTAAAAAATGAGTATCACTTTACCACTCAAAAAATAAAACTTCTGTATTTTTTTAACAAAAAAATAATACTGAATCAACCAAAGAATACTTTAGGGAGTTAACCACATTTTTTGGAGAAAGCATGTAGGATTCTTTTTACAATAGCCCTAGATATTGTGATATGATAGTGTGACCCTGCCGGTTCATTTTGATCAGCACTAAAGATTACCGGTTTTGGCCCGTTACCCAGCCCACCCATTGCCACCTCAACATGTAACTTTCAGCATTAGTCTAGAGAAAGGAAATGTAAAGCTACTATCCTGTGTAAATGTATCAGGGAGACAAATCATGTTGATATTCATGAAGGGCATGGATCTACCCTACACAAGGCAAACCCCTACGTTTGTATGGTCACAATGCCTCTTTGTTGTAACCCTCTTTTTTAGATGATTTGATGCGCAGTGGGTTAGTATTAATTATAAAAATCATTCAAGAAGATTTTTTTTTTCTGAAAGGATGTTTGACTCAAGAAAAGGTTGCCATATGGTGGATGTATGACTTGAAACCAAATAAACAAATAAATATCAAGCTCAAAGGCATAATTATTTTGGCTCAAGTAGAGACTAACATTTGTTCAAAAAATAACTGTTGCAAGTTGTATAACACTTCCGATTCCGAATATGAAAAGAGTTGCAGCTCCTATGTCCTATGGGTGGAATATGAATTAGGGTGAGAGGGGCACTCCCCTCTTAGGGGAGTCCCCTCTCTTACGCACACCCAATCAGGTTATGCCACGTCAACTCCCCTCTTAAACTCCCCTCACACCCCAATTTGATGGCGGCACTCCCCTATTAGGTGACTTGTTTTTTTATTCAAAAAAAAAAAAAGGAAATAATTGATTGGTTTGAAAAGAGGGTGGCCCCATACTCTCCCCCTTCCTTCTTCGGTGAATTCACCCCGACCCACCTCCCCGATTTGGGTCACCGCAGGGATGGCGGCGGTGTTCCCGCTGGGGGAATAGGGTCACCGAGGCCACTCCCCGCTGGTGCCCCGCTTACCCTTATATAATACTTGGTTAATTAGCAAAAACTGACAAGATTAGCGTAGCCAGTGGATGTAGGATATTAAACAGTAAGTCAAAGCCTACCAACAGCACTAATTAATAAACAAAACCAGATCTAGATTTTATAATTTCCTCCAGGTTGAAACATCAAAGAGTTTTTATGAATAAAATACGAAGGACCAACATGAGTGTTGAGAACATGTATCAATCACGTTAAAATATAACATATAGTAATTATATTGTAATGATCTACTCCTACAAGTTCAGCATTTCTCAGTACTCAGTAACAGCGGTCATCACATCCATGTTAATAAAGAGACTTTTCCTACATAGATAAGTTCATACAATATCTGGTTGCATAGATATTTTATTTTCTTTTTAACGTTATTTTACTAATTTCGTGAAAATAACGTTAAAAACGGCAGACGGTTAATCATGCATCATGTGGTGGCGTTGATAGCCGAAAGACAAAATGGTACATGCACTAATCGGCCTTTGTCCTGATTGTTGAGTGTTATGTGCCTTATGTCCAAGGCTTGTTGCAAAACTACTATCGAGCCGGGGGTCTCACTGGAAGCAGCCTCTTTATTCCTATGGGGGTAGAGGTAAGGCTGTCTACATTCCTCAGACCCTACCTTAGCTTTGCTATTGGTGGGATTTAATGAGTACGATGATGATGATGATGCAATCTATGATTCCTAAAGAAATGAAAAGTTTATAAGCTTCTCCTCTCGATTCAATCCGCAAACTAAATTTACGGCTTCTCGACTCTAGACCACCGATTCTGTAGTGTGTGTGTGTGTGTGTTTTTCTAAAAGAGCCTAAAATCTTGTCATTCTGTCTTAGGTAATCTTTAACAAACAACCACATTCAGTCTTATACACCAGGTGGCAACAAAATGTGCACCGTCTTATCAATTTTGCAATTCTATGTATTTAGTGAAGCAAAGTGCATCAGCTTAAAAGAGCAGATAGATAATATCAATTAAATAAACATTAATTCTAGCACAAATTCCATATAAATCTTAATTCAAATAAACAAAATAAAAGCAGAGCTCAAAAACTGTATACCAATAATTTCCGAACGAGATTCAGATTCCCGTTATGAACGGCAACGAACAACGCAGTGACGTCGGATTTCAACTCCTGGTATTCGAATCGAACCGCATTTGCTGATTCCACGTGGCAGATCACCTCCGCCGTGCGCACCTTCAACGAAACAGCACCGACGAAGTTAACGTCGATGAACGGATCGTTAATGCAATCTAACGCCGATTTTATATCATTTGATGACGAAGCTTCGAGTAGGCGTTGAGAGACGTCTGCTTCGTAGTCGACTGGAAACACCTGTTGTTTGCCGGAGAGGAAGCCTCCGCCGCTGCCTGAGTGACCGAAAACCGTCATTTTCGTACGTGTCCTCTTTCTCTCTTGATTTACCGGCGGTTTCTCTCTCTGTCTCTACAGTTGTAGACTGTAGGAGGGGGAAATTGAAAGAGGTTAGCGCCAGAGAGAAGTAAAGACTAGTGTGTGTTTTATATATGTGTGTGGCGGGCCCTTATTTGTAAAATTTTACTTTGTATATCTATTTCATTTTCTTTAGGCTATGTGTTGTAGACAAAGTCGTTTAAATCGTTTGTCGCTCATTGTTTTCTTGGAAAATGCTTGTTTGATTTGAGACTCGGTTGTAAATGAGCTGTTTTGATTAGTTCGGTTTGTAAACAAGTCAAACACGAGTAAAGGTCCGCTTGGCTTGACACGGTCAGCTAGTGAACAGCCCTGATTGTGGATTTATCAAGCACACACCCATCTTTCACATCACTACGTCTAGGGTGTGATCATCATGACTCATTATAGGAGGGTTCGGAAGGGGGCGAGGGGCACAGGGCATGACTAGCTTGAGGGTGTGAGACACTTTTTGAATTTATTTATTTTTTAATATATAATTAATTAATTAATTATGTCTAGTCCATCTCAACCTAATACCACATTTCTAATATAGTCTTAATAAACCTTACGTAAGTGATACCATTTAGAGCCTCTTCTACCAAGCGTAAGTGACACCATTTAGCAAACCTTTTTTTCGTCTTAAAGCTCCTTTGAAGCCTCTTCTTCGAAACATAACCTTATATAAAATATTTTAAAAGGAAAGCTTATAACCTATAATCTAACAAGGTTATATTTTATTTTCAATTAATTGATAAATAATGCATATCTGAATCATGTTATTATGTTCAATGTTAAATGATTGGGTAGTAACTATTATGCGGTTAGAAATTAAACTATGAGTCAATAGTAAATGTTTTACACTTTTACTCCTGTGGTTAAAGTCCAACTAAATGACATTTGAAGAGCCATTTTGCTGACATTTTATGAAGTACTAAACTCTTGGATAGTTGGATACATGTCCCATTTTATGAAGTCAGTTTTTTTGCTTTTGAAAAAATAATGCTTAGACTTTGAGGAGGTCATCGACCCTGTCAAGTAAACAAGCAAGAATCCGAAAAGTACGCAACCAGATTTAATGTAAGGAGCATAATGCTATATCATAGCCGGATCTACCATGGGGTTAGGGATAGCTCAGGCAACCCCTCAACTTTTTCGATGAAGTACAAAGTTAGTGCAAAAAAAATCTCCTGTATCGGATACACCTGACTAAATATTAGGACACCCCTAGGTCCAAAAAAAAAGTTTAGAATATCTCTAAATTTTTCTTCTAAATCCGTCACCGAGTACTATCATCCAATTGATGTCACATGCCATATAAAACAATTTATAAACACATAAAACCATATAACTCATTTCCGCATTATTTTAATATTGTCCATTTAAAGAATAAGACTCGTGTATAATAACCCTCCTTATTTCTCAACTAAATTAGATATCTTGAAGTGGTTTAAAATATTTCTTTAAGAAAAAAAAAACTAAAGTATTAAGTTCCTACCAAACTTGCAACAAAAATTTTGAGGATGAGAAAACACCAAAATGGTTTATTAGACCACGTGTAGTGACGACACTTGAACTTCATGCTCCACTTTTGGGCATTATCTGACACGTAACGTTCTAGTCAGTAAAGGACATTACAAGGCTAGAAGTTCAAAAATTGTTTAGTGGTATAATGTCTCTTGCTGTGATTACCCAAGTATTTTTTTTAATTTCCTATTGGACCATTCAAAGATCATCCGACATTTTAATGCTCACGCCATTTTTTTCTCGTTTCACGCCAGGGGGGGGGGGGGGAGGAGGTGAAGTTGGCCTCAGAGGCGAAGGATAGTGGGTTCTCGGGGGTGCACCCGCCCACCCCAATATTTCGGTTAGAAGTGTATAAGTTCCGATTTTTCGTCCGAAAATTTTAAAATTATATAGGATCTCCCCCCGATTATTTTTTCTAAATTGTATATCCTAAATATTTATAAACTTTGTATATAAATGATGGGTAGTTTGGTAAATATACACTTTGTTTTATTTGTAACTATTATTATTTGACCCGATTTGAATCGAGTAGCCAACCCGACCTGACCCGAAACATAGCGATAGGAAAAAAAATTGGGACTCATCACTTTACGCCCCCTCGAAACTTTTAGTCAAGCTCCGCCACTGGTTGGCCTGTTCATGCCACTTCATTTCCACACTACTCATCTTCTTAACTTGCATAGAGAAGAAAGACACATAACTGACTCGCATGATTGGCCTTATGAGTTATATTAAAAATCCAGGTTTTAGACTGAGGTTTATCACCATTTGTTTAATAACTTGTATTACGGTGAATGTGACGAATAAGTTACATTGAAAGAACAAACCAAAAAGTCGTACTTTTATTTTTTACTAATAGACTCCTTATATAAAAACACTGACTTTTGTGAAAAAAAATATCAAACTTCGATTTTGATGTTACGTTAGTATATATCTGCAATACAAAACATGCTATTCCTAGGTATATACAAGTCAGTTAATAAAATCATACGTATACATATCACTTAATTATTGTTTATTAAATTAAAAAATAATTAAATAGTTAAACAGGCACAAACAAATATTTTATGTATTATTATATATTAACTATAACTAAACTTGTAAAACTTTAGGAGGACTAAGCCATATTTTAAGTAAAAGTGTACGTAAAGTTTTTTCATACATGGCCCAAAACTAATTAAAATTTTCCATTGATTTATGCAAATGACGTGAGGAATGGATAGAATATTGATGATGATTAAGGGACGGTTGCTGGTTTCGGATTTAATCCATCCGTGCGTGACTGCCTAATGGCACTATGGCAGGCTGGCCTCTTTGGAAACACTGAATGGCGTCATTGTTACTCCATTTGTTGTTCCATAATGACAAGCTAATAATTAATTATAACTAATTAATCATAATTCTAGGATTTTTTGATTTTTTTTTAATGGCGAATGTTAAGATACTCTTACAGTCTTACTCCTAAATTACACCAAATTAATTATAATTTACTACATGCCAAGAGTTAAACATTGGTATTCTCTCAAAAAGCAAAAGCCTGTGCAACCAAAGTCAGAATGACAATCAAAATGCTAATTAAGACCATGCGTAGTGGTAACCTTCCATAAACCCTTTGTGATGTGGGGTTATACGACACGTGTTAAATTCGTAAGAAAGAGAGTTATATAACTTGAATGTGTAGTGGTTAACCCCTTCAAATTATATATATATATAGAGAGAGAGAGAGAGGCCGGTTATCATACAAATGCCCTTATCGTACATTACGTACGCTACAATCTCAGCCGTCAGATCATCTTCCGCATTTTAAAATCGCATGTTGTTTTTTTTATAACAATTTCGCATGTGATAATTTTTTATGAATTCGCATGTTGTTTTTTGTACCAATTTCGCATGTGATAATTTTGATGAAATAGCATGTTGTTTTTTTTATAACAATTTCGCATGTGATAATTTTTGATGAATTCGCATGTTGTTTTTTGTACCAATTTCGCATGTGTTAATTTTGATGAAATAGCATGTTGTTTTTTTGTAACAATTTCGCATTTGGTACAAAAAACAACATGCGAATTCAATGCGGGAAGATGATCGGGCGGCTGAGATTGTAGCGTACGTAATGTACGATAAGGAGATTTGTACCGTACTCTTTACCTATATATATATATATGTGTGTGTGTGTGTGTATTTATCTATGTATGTGTGAGAAACCTTAGTGTAGGGCCGTTATAAATTTCGCGAGGATGGCCGGAATCCGTCGTATGGCGCCCCTCGGGGAGGTGTGTCGCAGCGCCATAGGGCGCTATATTCTGCTTTGGCGCGATACAACCTACCGCTACACATAGACTAAGGGTAACCTACCAAATTTGATGGTTTGATGTAGAGATCTTTAAAAACCATTGACACTCCTTGAACCATTCAAATTGTAGTAAATCAGCCTGTTTGAAATTCAAATGGCTTGGTTCACGGCTCGGTTTTCGGCCTTTCAAGATTTTATGGTAGCTTCAGTCTAAAACTTGGAATCGTAGTGTAAAACGAACCGATCGTTCAACCTTTATTATTTATATTTTTTTTGCTAACTATAACAATGTAAGGAGCACAAATGATTCCTAGTTTTGATACGATTGAAATTAAGAATTTGTGTTATTAGGTTGTTAACTAATGTGCATATTTGGTAAAATTATTATACAGGGAGTCCTAAATATATGAATAGTACAAAGATACAATAGTTTGCAAAATGTAATACATTGGATCACAAAATATTACAATACCGAGAAATATAAGACAATGTGGAAGAAAAAAAAAGACACAATAAATTGCAAAAAAAAACACACTGACGCAAATAAATAAAAGACACAATGATCTAAACAAAAAATCTAAAATCTACAAGCTAAAAATCCAAAAGCGAAAACCTAAAAATCTCATACCGTAGAGTTCGACGAGACGGTTCCAATGCCGATTGAATGAGTTCAATCACAGTCCGTTTAATACTTTTCCTACACCTTCCTATTTTTAGAATACTTATCCTGATTTAGTGTTAGAAAGCTTATTAGAATTGAATTAGTCAGCAATGAAGACACATATTTTGAATACTTCCGTCCATTCACAAAAGTGTAATGTGTCGCCTCTTATGTGTTTCACCCAAGTTTTATGAAAGTTAGACGAGCTAACATTGATAATTTGATAATAGGAGTACTTTTCGTTCAAGATGTCATTAGTCTTCTAATAATGGGATATTGTAAGCAAAATAACAAAAGAAAATCACATAGAACAAACTTTGTTATCTTATATAGTTTTGTTTTGTAGCTTCGTAAAATCGTATGGCCTAAAGCACATATCTCACAAAAAAAAAAAAAAATATATATATATATATATAGGTAAAGTGTAGCGTACAAATCTCCTTATCGTACATTATGTACGCGATACCCACAGCCATACACGTGTCCGGATTCAATTTAATTAAATAAGGGTATATCAGACATTTCATTCGATCATCTTAGGGGAATTCCGGCAATTAGGAAGCAGATATGGATTTCGTTTCGTAACCGTCCAATTAATTATTGTTTGTATCAATTCGATTTTGTAGGGTTTTTGATTTGATTCTTGATTGAAACTGGATTCGTCATTTAGGATTCGTCAATAGTTTAATTATGTTTGAGTTTTGGGTTTTATTTGATCTGAAGGCTTTTTTTCATTTTATTAGATTGTAACGAGGTTGAAGATAAGTTGTTTATGTTTTTCTTTGTTTGGTTACCATATCGCATGTGTTGTTTGGTTATATCGCATGTATTGTGTTAACATAATACCGGTAGTTAAGAATGGATCTTTTGTATAACTTCGCAAGTTTTAAATTAGACATTTCGCAAACAATGAAATTTAATATTTTGTAATTTCGCATGTTTTAAGTCTGTGATTTCGCAAATCTTAAAGTATTTATCAAATATAGCTTTTAATTTCGCAAGTTTTAATAATAATTATTTTTATTTTCGCACAGTGTGTTTCATATTTCAGCTCAATAATTGAAATCAAATAATTCAGTTCAATAATTCATATCAATAATTTTTATCATATATTTTATATTTTTAACACTCTTTTCAAACATCCTATTAAGAATGGCAGATATACCAACATCATCTTCTTCTGAACCAAGTATCAAGCAGGATTTGAGGAAAAGGATTGAGCAACAAATTCAAGAGGATCGATCATGTCAAGAGATGTTGGAGGCCAACATTTCTCGTGTAACAGAAAACATGAAGAGAAGACAAGAAATTCTGGACTTGCTATCTCAGATGCAAGTGAGTAGTCTTAAAGAAATTGCTGTTATGTTTATGGTGGATTTGGGTGAGAGGGATGAGAAACAGTTGAAAGAGTTGGTTGATGCAATAACTGTCTTAAGATGCTCGATGAAGATGAAAATGGAGTTTCTTTCATCTTTTGAATGAATTTTGTGTTTTTTTTTGTTCATGTTTAAATAAATTCGCATTTTGTGTTGTATAATGGAATTGTATTCGCATTTTAATTGCCACATATTTACTTCAAATTTCAATAATTCATTGTCAAATGCGAAATTAAAATACAACTGCGAAATTAAAAATACTGATATTTGCGAAATTAAAAAACACTAACAAGTTTAAATATTCAACATAAATCCATCACCAAAGAAGTTTACTTTGTTTCCTTCCCAAAATACACACTCATCATTTCTGGGATTATCTTATCCAAATCTTTCATATATCTTTGTTTGTCTGGCCTTTTATCGAAAGCATTTGCCTTTTTAATTATTTTTTGACGGTGGATATTGTGTTCGGATAGAATGATTTTGCTGAGATATCTGTGCCTTAGGAGATGTAGTTGTGCTTGCTGTCTGTTGTTTACTTCATCTTCTTTCACAAATCCGGTCATCCATGGTATTGTGTCTCCTTTGTATGTTTCCATGTGACGCATCGTAAACACTCCATAGTCGACGCCGTTATTCTTTGTCCTCCAATCCATAACTTTTCTTTCGATAACCGAGGTTGCAAGTTCTTCGATAGCCGGTGTTGGTTTTAAAGCCTTTCGTAGGTATAAAACCAATACCCTTCTCTGTAACATAGCAACATTGTGTTAGTAGCTTTTACATAATATATAACATGTATATGTATAAGTTTTTGTATTACCAGTGTGTCTGGAAGGCCCTTGTATCTTTCCTTAAACTCTTGTTCAGCTGCTGAATTGTCAATCAGCTCAATTTTGCCGGTTTTCAAGTGGAAGCACAAGACATAGAAGTGGTCACCTTGAAGTACCGGAATAAACACCAAGTCAACCGAATCAAGTTTTTTAACCTCATATTTTTGTATGATGTCTTCAAAATTTGAGGCAAATATGGTTAGTCGTCGGTTGTCTGTGTATTTCTCCTCGTCGTAAAAGATATCCGGCTGTATGTTATGTAAATATAATCAATGTTATGCAAACAATGTATTTTAATTTTAACATGCGAATAGTGTATATAACACATGCGAAATTATAACAGTATGAGAATGCAAACAAAGGATTTCTTTTCACATGCGAATAGTACATATAACAAATGCGAAATTAAATCAGTATGAGAAATGTTTCACAGGGAAATTTCTTCTATAATACATGTGATTTTAGTTATAATCAGTGTGCGAAATCATATAATAGGCATTTACTTTTAGAATTTTTCAAATGACAAAATGTATATGAAAACATACCATCATTGTACTAAACAAGAAGAGTCTGTATGGTGATGATTTCTTATCCCTCTTCTTCTCTTCAAGGTTTAGAATATCTACAAATGCATCTATTCCGTTCGATGCAATGTATTGTTCCCTATAGAAGCTTTCAAATACAGCTTTGAATGTTGCAACTTCAGTTTTTGATCGGTAAAATTCTTCTCTGCCAGTCATAAAATATATAATTAGTTTTTTGTTGTGTGTATATATTTTTAGATGTTTGTTATTTGATATAAGTATTTTACTTACTGTAAGCTTTCAAATGTTGCAAATGTATACCGAATCACACTCAATTCTTGAGTCAATAGTGCTTCGTGCAAGTTTACCACCCTGTTGCAATAAGGGGAACAAAATTTTTCTCCAAGCTCTTTACATCTTTTCTCAGCTCGAATTTTGGCTTGTTCTATTGTCTTATAAAGCAGTTCGTTTAACCCTTTTGGTATGGTTTGTTTTGGAACTGGCTTTGGGTTTGTGTTTTTTCTCCCCTTAGTTGTTTTTTTTTTTGTTTGTTTTCTTCCATGGTGGGACCCAGGCTCAAAAGCAACTCAACTTCATTCAATTCCTCAGCCGTTACCTGAGGGCATTCAACTTCCGGTTCCTTCTCAACGACCGGTTCCTTCTCAACGACCGGTTCCTTCTCAACTTCTATTCCCGTATCGGTATGTGGAGGTTCTTTTTGTGTTGTTTCTTTTAAAGAAACTACTTCCATTTCTGTCACTTTTTCTTGAACTTTTTGTTGAATGTCTTGGGTAGATTCTGAAAGGTTAACTGTTTCTTCAATAACAGTTTCGTTTTCACCAATTTCTGCAGGCCAGAGTAATTTAAGAAATACAATAATTTGTGCTTTTTAATTTTTTTCATAATATAAAGTGTTTTTTTACCTTTGGCAGGTTGTTGGTATGTGTATACACCCGGTTCCACAGTTTGAATGTTTGCAAGAAGGGTGTCTGTGACTCCTCCATCATCTGGTTGCAGTACACCTGTAGATACAAATTATTTAATGTTAATACATTATAATCAAAATCGCAGGGTATACATTACATCGCGTGCGAAATCAAATTTGAAGTGTTGTTGACCTAAATCGCATGTGTTTTTATTGGTTTCGCATATGCATAAAAATAGTATTTTTTTTAAAAAATTTCGCATGTGTTAATATTTGAGTTCGCATGTTTTACCTGTTGATGCCATTTCTACCAAAACACTGGATATTACTTTTTGAGTTTCATCATCATTTCTACCTTCTTCGGTTGTAGTAACTTCTTGATGAACTTCTGAAGCTGGATTTTCAGGATCTTGATGAACAGGAGAGGTTGCAGTTTCATGCTCTTGATCCGAAGCAGGCGGCACACAAATGGGATTATTCCGAAGCGTCTCATCCCACTGCTTACAGGCCGCCATAATCTCCGGATCCCAAAAACATTTAGTTCTTGATTCTGAAACTAAGTTGTTCATCTCGTGAACATCTTGAACCATTTTAATGTACTTTTTGACATTTGCTTTCATTTTCTTTAACAGGTTCTGTAAATATTTTTTGAGTTAATATACTATTAATTGAAATGTTAAATATGAATGGATTAATTGAAATTAATTTTTTTTGCGCTTACCTTTTTGTGGGTTCTTGAAGCCTCTCGTTCTTGTTCCTGGGCTGTGTCATAGAATATGGATGGTGAAAGTTGAACAGGAGTGGCGCAATAATCAATCATTTTCTGTGTCTGTGTTCCAACTCCCATCTCAAGGTTCAACTGAGACATTTCATGGATTTCAAAACTGAAATCCATGAAATTATCAATGTTCTCGTTATCTTTTGGCTCTCCCCCGGTTTCTTTGTTTTGTACTCCATGCGCAGTTCTTCTTTTGTAGCTTATTGTGGTGTCAACCGGTGGTCTTAGTGTATAATCTTCCGTTGAAGGACCCTCTTCTTCTTCATTTTCTTCATCATTTTCTTCTTCATTTTCTTCTTCTTCTTCACTCTCACTTGATATCCATTGAGGTCCGTTATCCGAAATATTATCTTCGACTATATCAATCTCCGGTGATGTGATATAACGAATAACCGGTATTTCCACAGCTTTCTCAAACAGGTTAAGCCTCTTGTTGTACTCATGCGTGTACAGAAGCTGTATAAATCGCAAGATCATTTAATTATATAACAAAACAAACTAGTATTCTAAATGTGTTATTAAATGTAGTAATGTATACCGTAAGAAAGGCAACAGGTCCCACAAACTGTAATTTGTAGTTCTTCCAGCCTGCTCGTGTACGACGCAAGGTGTCGAGTAGAAATGAGCACCAATCTAGATTCTTTATTTCCTCAACATCTTCTACACCAAGCAAACATCTATCATTTGCAAGTGTTGCCTTTGTAATCTCCGCAAAGAACGTCATCCAGTATACTAGGAAGTTTAATTTAAACAGGCTCCCTCCGTCTCTTTGATTTTCCATTGTATCTGCAATTAAGCCATGGGTAATTCTCCTGTTTTCCTCCCACTGGTGGATGAATGTATCCCTCACAACATTTCCTGGTTCTTTACTTTTTTCAAGTTTCATTTGCTTTTTAACTTTCCTCTTATCGGCTATTATCTCAACCTTCTTTGGCCCTCATGGTATTCCAAATACCTCAAAAACTGTGTCCGATGTTATTTTTATTTTGTGTTTTCCCAAGTTTAGCTCATCGGAATTCTCGTCAAAGTTTCTTGCTAGCCAATATGCCAATCGTGTCGAAATATGGTTGATGTTGATATTTAGTATAGCACCAAATCCCATATTCCTTACTTCTTCAAGCTGTTTTTCTGGAAATCTACTCACACTATCCATGTATGAGTTAGGTTGGCATCTCAGCAGTATTGCTTCATTGCTGTATTTGAAGAATTCCCTATGTTCTGTTTTAGGTTGTTCCACCTTTTTTGAATGTTTTTTTGTCTGTATCTTTGATTTCTTCTCATCTTTTTTCTTTTTTGGGAGTGGCTTAACAAAGTCATCCTCTTCAGAACTTTCTACAACTATCCTTCTCTTTCTATTCTTGTCAACTTTTATCAGTCTTGATATTGGCCCTTCAAAGTCATCATCAGATTCTATTTCTACAAAATCGCATGCTATAGTCAAGAAACTTTACAAAATCGCATTTATCAGTTAATCATGTACATTAAGTCAATAAGTGATAAAATCGCATGAATTAGTTATCAATTCGCAAATTTTAATAATTCATTGCAAATATTAATAATTCATTGTCAAATTTGCGAAATTAAAAACACAAATGCGAAATTAAAAACACTAATATATTAACAAAAATAGTCAATCTTTATAATTCACATGCCTTTAATTATCAATTCGCATGTGTTAGTTAAGCATTACCAAAACCTTCAACAAACAGTATTTTATCTTATGAAATCGCATTTGTCATACAAAACCCTCACAAAACCTTATATGATATCGCACATATATCATGTATAATTATGAAAACTGCATAATCATGCCAAACCTAATAAATAAACATACCAGTCATAAACCCTAGCAAAATTGCAGTTGTGACCAATATGTATTTTATAAAACTATATGTTTCAGTTAAAAGATTAATAAACAAACAAAATCGCATTTGACATTAAAGTCCATGTATATTTATACTATAAAATCGCAAATTTCAATCGATACCTGGATTCATCTTCTTCGATTGTGGTCTGTCGTTGTTTGCGTTGCTTCGTTTCTCAAAACTCATGAATCTAACTTGAATCGCAACGGAGAGTAGCAGGGAACTTTTGTTGAAGGAGAATGCAATGTTGATTTTGGGGTTTACGGTATGTTTTGGGGAGTTATTGTGCTGATTGTTAGGGGTTTTGATCTCGCATTTGACGATTTAAACCTTGGCGGTTTCTTTTTATTAATTTTAAATTGATAAAACACGCTGATTAAATGAGATGATCTGACGGACTAGAATGTAGCGTACATAATGTACGATTAGAGTATTTGTATGATAACCGGCCTCTATATATATATATATATATATATATATATATATATATAGGGGGCCGCTAGAATGAGAACCACCTCGAGTTATGAGAACCGCGAGAACCACACCATCCGGGGCAAGGTGGACCAAATTTTTTTTTTTTACAACTAGATGTGTGCATTATAAACACATTCGTAAAAAAAAAAATTTAAAAAAAAATGCCGTGTGGGTAGTTTTTTACACCACAAGTTTGGTGTTTTTTAATTTTTTTGTTTTTTTTTACACCAAACTTGTGGTGTAAAAAACTACCCACACGGCATTTTTAAAATTTTTTTTTTTTACGAATGTGTTTATAATACACACATCTAGTTGTAAAAAAAAAATTTGGTCCACCTCGCCCCGGATGGTGTGGTTCTCGCGGTTCTCATAACTCGAGGTGGTTCTCATTCTAGCGGTCCCCTATATATATATATATATATAGGACAAAGATCCGTTAGGAACCACCCCTTATTGCGAGAACCGCGAGAACCGCGAGAACCAATGTGAACACAACCAAAAATGGCTAAAAATAGCTAAAAACACACAAATTTTTTTTTAATATTTTTTATGTTAAAATCGCTACTTTTAGTAGCAAAAAAAAATTAAAATTAAAAAAAAAATTGCGAATAAAAGTAGCGATTTTAACATAAAAAATATTAAAAAAATTATATTTTGTTTATATTTTTTTTAGGTTTTTTTTTGGGGTTTAGTTTTTAGCATTTTAGCTTAGTGGGGAGGGGGGTTTAGTTTTTTTTTTTTTTTTTTTTTTTTTTTTTGGGGGGGGGGGGGTTAGTTTTTTTTTTGGGGGGGGGGGGGGGTTAGGTTTTTTTTAGCTATTTTAGGTTGTGTTCACATTGGTTCTCGCGGTTCTCGCAATAAAGGTGGTTCTCGCATGAACCTTAGGCCGTGGGGTATGGTGGGGCTTGGGTTGGGGCATATGCTGACACGTGGAATGGGAGTCCCCCCCACCGCCTGGTTACGTGGCCGCGGTGTATGGCGGGGCGTGGGTTGGGCTTGGGTTGGGTGCACCGCGTGGCAGAATAATTAAAAAAAATACAAAAAATTTATAAAAAATCACACAACATTTATAAAAAAACCTACAACTTAATTAAAATTTTAAAAATTACATAATACTAAAAATTACATAATTTCTAAAAGTTACAAAATAACAAACCTAAAGCGTTAAATAAATTTCAAAAAGGTCGATCTTGTCGAACGCCTTTTTTTCCTTGCCTCGAAACTCTTTGTTAGCCACCGCCACCCGGTCCTCGTGGCTTAACTCGCCACCGGGAACGGCTTCGTAATAAGCCTTGAAACGCTCGAGCTTGGGCCGTAGCTCGCGCCATTTATGTTGGCACGCATTGAGGTTGTGGCGGTCGTTACCGACGTTATGTTGGTAGGCTCCGAATACTTCCACCCAATATTTTGTTTGGCCCGGTGGCCGACCCTTCATAGCGTCAACGACGCTTGTGACGAGAGCAATTTCCTCTTCATGGATCCAGGATGCCATAGCGGGGTTGGGTTCGTGGGATGGGGTGGACCAGTGGGGTAGCGGGTTCGAGAGAAGTGGGTAGCCGGTGGGGTTGTTGGGTTCGTGGGATGGGGGGACCAGTGAGTTGGGGTTACAATATATAGAGGTCTTTGGGAGACCCGGGTGACGGTTCGAGAAGAATGGGGGACCGTTTGAATTTTAAAATTCGAAATTTAAAAACACTGCCTGACGTGCTACTTCATTTATGTCCTAAAAGTACTTCATAAATCATAATGGTACAATCTCGACAATAAATTATATAACATAGATCACCACTCAGTTTGTAAAGCAATTGAGTGTAAATCTTCAGTTGTTTGATCAATAACCACTGTTTTAATTAATATATATTAAGACACATTTAACATAACCAATATAATATACTGTAAACAAACCGAATGTTCATGAACTATCCGTGAACTTATTCGAAAGGGAGTTCGTTTATGTTTGTTTATTTAATAAACGAAGAGCATAAACACACGTTTTGGCCGTTCATTTATGTTCGTGAACGTCCGTTTATGTTCCTTTATTTACATTTGTTTATGATCGTTTCAATTTTGATACATAAGTAGTTATGGTTATATGAATATTTAACATAAAAGGAGCTTTCTAACTACTTATATAAATATAATTGATTGGTAATTGGGCTTTCTAGTATTAAATTGAGTGGCGGAGGAGAGAAATTAGAGGAGATGTTGATGTGACGGTGGAAACTAAGAAATGAGTATAACACATGGCCTAACTATAAACAAGTCATCACTATTTTGATAGGGTGGTAAGGGAGTTTTTCCATAAGGGTTTTCTTTCATGGGTATCTCAAATTCAATCCCTACTATGTGTAATATGTACATAATGAGAGTAAATATATACCACTGGGAAGGATTCGTACTTGGGGCAAGGTTTAAGAGTTTTCCCTTGCTTAGAGGGAGTTAGCATGTGTCTTTGGAGTCATCTAAAGTCTCCCGATTTACTTTTTCTCTCTTTATAAGGCCCCCTTCGGTATTTTGAATTTGTTAGAAGCAAAAATAAGAAAGTTTCTTTGGGCAGAGTCGAGTGAAGGGAATAAAATCCATTGGGTGGCTTGGGTTTGGGTTACGCAAAATAAAAGGAAGGGAGGTTTGGGGGTTAATAGTCTGAGAGAGGTAAATGAAGCTCTCTTAGCTAATTGGGTCTGGAGGTTTAAGGTGGAGAATCATAGTTTATGGAGGAAGGTTGTTGAAGCTTGTCATTTTAAAAACAATCCTTTTAACAAGTCCGTGTCGGGCTGTTGGAAAAATATTGTTGTTTTTTATTCAAATTTTAAAATAAATGGGACATGTTTAAAAAAAATTATCTGGGGGTAAAGTGGGGAATGGGATGGATATTCGGTTCCGGGTCGACACATGGATGGGTAATCAACCGTTTATGGATAGATGGCCGCACCTTTTCGACCTTGAGCTTGTTAAGTCTTGTAGAGTGGCAGACAAGATTGTGCAGGATCAGGCGAATCCTGGGTACAACTGGAACGGGATCAGAGCTCCGGAGTCGGTAGCTGAGATACAGGAGTGGCAGGATTGCCAGGCTATCTTGGCTTTGGTGGTTTTGTCCAATGTTAGTGATTTGCGGAAGTGGTTGGGAGAGGATACGGGCACCTTTACAGTCAGATCGGTAAAAAAACTTAAGAGTAAAGATAGGGAGGTGATCCAGTTGCCAACGTTTCTGTGGTGTAAATGGGTACCCCTTAAGTGTAATATTATGGCTTGGAAAGCGAACCTGGATAGATTAGCGAAAAGGAAGAATCTAAGGAGAAGAAATGTGAATAATCCGTCCGATGCGTGCCCTTTTTACGAGGAATACGGGGAATCGGTTGATCACATTTTTTCAGCATGTATGTTAGCAAACAGGATTTGGATGGGTTTCAGTGCTTGGCGCAATATTCGCCGCTCTTCGTTTTCGACTTCAAAGACCTTATGGAAGTTCACAGTTTTCTTCAGCTTGGAAATAAAGCTAAGAAGATCATTCATAGACTTATTATAATCACATGCTGGTGCATCTTGAAAGGAAGGAACAAGACAGTATTTCATAACATAAAATGCGGGTTTCAGGATATTATAGGAGAAGTCAAGTCTAGAGGGTGTTGGGAATTTTTCAGAAAACCGGATGATCAGAGAGGCGTGTAATCACTCTCAGATCAAATTATTTCGGTGGTTCACCCGAATAATTTAATCGGATACAACTCTGATTTTCGAGAAATTGAACCAGGGTGTGTGTATGCGAATTGTCTGAACCAGGAAAGAAAAAAGATCAAAAACTGTCTATGAAAAATGGGGTTGGGGGTGATTAACTGCCTAATGGCAGTTATCTCAATTTTAAGACAAAAAACTGCCATAATTTTGATGTTTCGACCCCAGTCAGAGGCTTTGCCCCTTGGACCCTGCTCCTAGGGACGTTGCCCCCTTGGAACCCCCGTAGAGTACGGTCTCCGCCCGTACACTTCGAGTTATAATAACTCAAACAAGCATGCACTATCGCACCTCCTAACTTGCTTGATGTGTATTATTATTCGCTTTGATCACCAAGTCAATCCCAATTACACTAAAATATCTAACAGAGGGTTTGTGTGGTTAAAAAATAGACCCTGCTTTAGAACGATTAGATGGGAGGATTGGCGTAAATATATCCGCTGTACATGTTGTAATTTGTTGTCTTTTGCCCGTTTGGGTCAGAGACACTTGTTGTTTGTTTGACTTTTTGCCCTTTTGGGTCGGTGGCTTGTTTTAGTGAAGTTTACCTTTCAAAAAAAAATTGAAAGAAACCTATAAACAAGGTTGTTGGGAATATTCATGATTAACTAATGATGGGAAAGATTGCTTCTCGCTAACGATGGAAAGATTGCTTCTTGTGAGTACCAAAAACCAATATCAACTACTTTAAGTAGTTAAATTCGAGTGTGCATGGTGGGTGAGGAGCCGACCAAAAAGCAAAACCAGATTAATTATTGAGCTAAAAGCTTTTGCGGTTTATCGGCAATGGATTAGTCATGTATCAAAACATTGGCCGACAGACAAAAAGAATAAGGCAGAAGTCATCGGTTTTTAACCAATTTTCATCGATTATTTTCCTATTTGCTCAAAATCGGATAATTAATTTGTGTCCAGTTGTAAGTAAACTAATAACATGGACTTGGGCAGGTTGGCTTGTTTTTATGCTGGCTGATGCTCCTTGTCTATGGCTGTTGTGTTTTCTTGCGAATAGAAGTTACAGTTTAAATAAAAAAACTAATACTAGTAATAATATCGACAGCTGCTGTTTTAACCGGCGTGGCATAGATATGGAATGGATTCAATCTGACATATAAAATAACTCTCCACCTTGGCGGCAATAATTTTATTGTAAAGGCTTTTGCATCATAGCTACTAAGATATCGTATTTGTTGTTAGCTAACCACTTATGCATGTTGATTATTTTTAACAATGGGTCAAGGCTTCTAATTGTAAGAAGTGTAGGAAGGATTTATAGAATGACAAGTGTCCAACAATCTAAAACTAAACCCACTACATCACCACCAAAACCCTAACCACCCCCCCCCCCCCCCCCCCCCAAAAAAAAACTATACCTCACCAAAAAACCTAACTCCCCACCCCCCCAAAACCTAAAAAAACCTAACCCCCCCCTCCCCCCCCCCCCCCAAAAAAAAACCTAAAAAAAAACTAAACACCCACCCCCACGATCACCCAAAAACCTAAACCCCCACCCCCTCGGCACAAATTTTTTTTTTTTTTTGGTGGGTGATGTGTGGGGGGGGGGGGGGGTTAGGTTTTTGGTGATGGTGGATGTTTAAGGTTTTTTTTTTTTTTTTTTTGTAGTGGGTTTTTTTAGGTTATTGGACACTTGTCACTCTATAAATCCTTCTTACACTTCTTACAATTAGGATCCTTTGTATTTGATCCTAATCCTTTTAACAGTAATTACGTTTCAGGGGATCGTATATAAAAATAAAGATACATATGTATATATCTATATTATATTTCGCATCATAAAAAACAATCACACTTATAAAATTAGCGTCACAACTCACAACATTTGTTTGTTATTAAAATAGAACAAAACTAAAGCTAAGAGTGTGTTAAAACAAAGGAAAAATTACAAGTTTTGTCCTTTATCTTTATAGTACTTTATAGGCGGTGTCCTTTTTTTCAAATGTTGACAGGTGGTGTCCTTTATAGAGAATTTTGTTACAAGTTTTGTCCTTTAAGCCTAACCCAGTTAGATTTTTTTGTTAAATCTGATTACCCAAGGGTATTTTAGTCTTGTTACTTATTTAAAGGACAAAACTTGTAATTTATTCTTTAAAAAATATTTAAAAAAAATTATATACATATATATGTGTGTATAACAATGAACACAGATATTTATCCCCCCTCTCTCTCCCTCCACCAGTTCACCTACCACCACCATCGTCTTCACCCTCTTTGAACCCGCTCCATCATCTCGAATCACCCGTAATCATCTTTTAAATGGCCTCTCAACCTCCCATCAAGTCTTTCTTTGGCTTCTCTGGCTGCCCCACCCAACTTCTCATCTTCATCTGATTGATTCACCATTCCTCTTTGCTGAACAAAAAAAGTCAAAATTACTCAAACATCGACACCAATTTTGACCCCCCAAATTCAAATAAATCATGATTCTTATCAATAACGAAGTGGGTGTGAGATGGGTATTATTAGAAAGTCTAATTCTGGCAAATCCCAAACCAGAACTGACGACAGACGACGGATCAGACCACCCACTACTCCCACGTAACCTCCTGCGCCTAGCGCTTTCGACTCCGGGTAGCATGCCAGCCATTCGATAAATTGCCTCAAACAAGTTTTGAAATTAATAGAGGCTGTTACTCTTGATACAATCTTGATCTGATCTGGGATTGCTATAAGAGATCGAAAGTAGGTAATAAACTGAAATTAAGAGGAAGGTTCAATAAAAGATGGTGTGTTTTAGAGAAATTGGGCCCCTGTTTCAATTCATCCCAAATCCACCACCGTCTTCGCCGCTATCGTCTTCACCCCCACCTCCTCAATTCATCCCCAAATCTCATGGGTTGTTGCAATTCATTCTTTTCTAAAAAAACCCACATCGGAAAAAGATAGTTTTCACCGGAATAATGCTCCAGCGAACACGGAAAAGGGGCTGCTTTCGGCGGATATGGTGGTGGAGTGCCGGTGTTTTCTGAGTATGTAAATTTGCTGGTGTTTGGATATGCATGTTTTGCTAATCGGTATGACACACATGTATTGAGGAGATTTGGGGATGAATTGAGGAGGTGGTGGCGAAGACGGTGGTGGCGGCGGCATATGGTGGTGTTGATGAAGAAGGTGGTGGTGGTGGCAACATATGGTGGTGGTGGTAGGTGAACTGGTGGAGGGAGAGAGAGGGGGAGGGGGATAAATATTTGTGTTCATTGTTATACACACATATATATGTATATAATTTTTTTTAAATATTTTTTAAAGAATAAATTACAAGTTTTGTCCTTTAAATAAGTAAAAAGACTAAAATACCCTTGGGTAATCAGATTTAACAAAAAAATCTAACTGGGTTAGGCTCAAAGGACAAAACTTGCAACAAAATTCCCTATAAAGGATACCGCCTGTCAACATTTGAAAAAAAGGACACCGACTGTAAAGTACTATAAAGATAAAGGACAAAACTTGTAATTTTTCCTAAAACAAACATGTTAATTTTGATTATTTAATTATCACAGTTTAAAGTAATAATATTGTGTTTTAAAGTTTAGATAAAGACCTTTTTATCACACGAAAGCCAGGATCACCAACTTCTTTGACCTTCCGGCACTGGACAGTCGTCAGCCCCATACATAATCTTACGACTTTGCGGCTTCTTGAGGTCTCTTGTTTTCTTTTTATTGGATTTTGATTGTTTTGTGCCAATCCATTTACACCAATCTAATAAAATCAAGTAATGAAATAAGATTTCAATTAACGACAATATGAAATTATACAAAATCAATTAAGTAATACTGAAAAAGACCACCAATATACAAGAAATCCGCCTCCCACCACCACCCTACGCCTACCACGGCCACAGATCTGAATCGCGAAACCCTCCTCCCTCTCACCACCACTCTCCGCCTCCCACCACCACTCCCCGCCTCTGATCTGAACCCTCCCTCTCACCAATTCGCTACCACTCTCAACCCCCCACCATTACGAACCACCACCGCTCTCCGCCTCCCACCACCACCCTACGCCTACCACGACCACAGATCTGAATCGCGAAACCCTCCTCCCTCTCACCACCACTCTCCGCCTCCCACCACCACTCCCCGCCTCTGATCTGAACCCTCTGAACCGCACCCCTACAGCAACCTTTGCACCTGCTCTTCTTAGTTTTTTGTTTTTTTTGGAGTGAAAAGTTTCTAATACAAGCTGCCCTTTTCCCTGGATATAAGACTTCGAGATCCATGTTCCTTCACAAAAGTTAGCTGTGAAAAAAAAAAAGGATTTTAAAATCAATTTTAAGCTCAGAGTAGCATACCTGAGATTGAATAATTGCCTAGCATAAAAAAAAGAATTCATCAATACGCAACTATTGATTCACTGGTCATCTCCACTTCGTTTGAAATCCTTCAGATCACCACTTCGTTTGAAATCCTTCAGATCACCACTTCGTTTGAAATCCTTCAGATCACCACTTCGTTTAAAATCCTCCAGCCACCACTTCGTTTGAAATCCTCCAGATCTCCACTTCGTTTGAAATCCTCCAGACCACCACTTCGTTTGAAATCCTTCAGACCGCGCGAATTCAGAAGAGGTTGTGCCACGTTTGTGCTGAGATTACACCTTTTTGATTTGGTTATGGGGTGACACGTTTGTGCAGGGGCGCTTTTGAGGGTGGGCAATTTGGGGTTGCTACCCTCCCCCGACGTATAGAGGGTCTTTTCTTTTGTTCCCTCTGTTTCTTTTTCTTTTACCACTAACTCCCCTCGAGTTAGCGGTTTATTGTGTTACTTTTCTGTTTGCGTTTGACTTTGTACATGGCCCCCGCGCGTAGAGGTAGAAACGTCAAGACTGTTGGGCTGGCGTCAGCATGTGATAGTGGGTTAAGGGCTTGCCCCCTAAAGCATTTCCACGAATGCAAGGATGGTAAACCGGGGTCTAGTGGGTTTTTTCGCCTTCTTGAACACATGCAAAGCACCCACCTTAAGACTGAAAACAGGAAGACCTATGTGAAGGAGGCTATCGCTAAGGATTTGGACCTTTTTCTGGATGTGGGGGAAGTCCTAAGGGCAGGAGACAAATGGTTATGTGGGGAGTGCATGGTTTTGCATGCCCTTAGTAGGGGGTGCAAACATGGTGATGAGATGGTGTCTTTTACTCAAATCTCGGGAGACGTGGACGATTTCATTGTTGGGATTAGGAAGCCATGTCAAGTGGTTGCCGACCCTCTTACACTCTCCCCGAAAGGGGTGGTAACTGATGTTGCCCTTCTCGAGCGTGTTTTTTCAATCCGTTTTCAAACCGTTAAATGCATCCCCCCAAGTTGTCGAATGGCATTCGCTCAGGTTTTAACGGGTGCCTTACGTAAAGTGGTGGCGTCTCCAGGCTCGGTTGAAAATTGGGTTCAGTTGCTTTTGTTGCCGTGTTGTACACTGAGGGTTGTCAGGCCTTCTTCCAGGCAAGAGCGGAGATCAGGAAATAGAAAATCCCTGCAGTGCAGCAGCATCTTGCAGGCGCTTGCATTGTGGAAAGATGGGTCTGGTTTTACAGATCTGGTCTCTTCTCTTTTGAGCAGTAGGGGGGACTCTGAGGTGCCTAGGAGGGTTTCCGAAAGGGGCGAAGACAATAAAAAGGATCCCAATGTCAAGCAATGCCTACGGAAGGTCAGGGATGGGCATTTTACGGCGGCTGTCAAAGTTTTATGTTCCAGTGGGGTTGCCCCCTTTGGAGAATCAACCATGAAAGCTCTTATTGATAAACACCCAGTGATGCCACCCCCATCACTGCCTTCCAACCCCATTGTCCAACCCGCTATTATTACAGCAGAGGATTGCGTGCTTAAATGTATCCAATCCTTCCCTAGAGGGACATCTTGTGGCAGAGATGGGATGCGGGCCCAACACTTGTTGGACGCTATTGGTTGCGAGGGGTCGTTAAGTTCCTCAGGTCTGCTCACAGCTATTACTGGAGTCGTCAACCTATGGCTTGAAGGGCTTTGCCCTAAGGAGCTGGCAGAGTTTGTGGCCTCAGCCCCCCTCACCCCCTTATTGAAACCTGATAATGGTATTAGGCCTATCGCCGTGGGTGGCATCTGGCGTAGGTTGGTCTCTAAGGTAGCTATAAAGAAGGTTGGGAAGGACATGGCCCAGTATTTGGGGGATTTTCAATTCGGGGTTGGTACACCAAATGGGGCGGAGGCGGTGCTTCATAGTGCGAACAGGTTCCTTAACTCCTTTCATGAAGATGGGTCCATGGCCTTACTTACGGTAGACTTCACCAATGCTTTCAACATGGTTGACCGCTCAACGTTCCTCCAACAGGTCCACCAACGTTGCCCATCTATCTATCGGTGGGTCCAGTTCCTGTACGCCCAACCCGCTCGGTTGTATGTTGGCAGCGAGTGTATTGGGGCCACCACTGGAGTCCAACAGGGAGATCCCTTGGGGCCCCTCCTCTTTGCCCTAGCCTTACACCCCCTTATTCTCCGTGTGCAGGAGCACTGTAACCTCCCCTTTCATGCTTGGTATTTGGATGATGGTACGATCATAGGTAATGCAATGGAAGTTGCTAAAGCCTTGGACATCATCAACACGGAGGGACCATCCATAGGGCTCCATCTCAATATCAAGAAAACGGAAGTGTACTGGCCATCGTGTGACGGTCTCAAGGTGCAGGACGACCTTTTCCCGAGAGGGATAGGTAGACCTGTGAGGGGGGTTAAGCTCCTTGGGGGGGCGGTTAGTCGAGACTCTGCTTTTATTGGGGAATTAGCAGGGTGGCGGGCATCGACAGCGGTTGACCTTATGAAACTCTTGCCCTGCTTACAGGACCCCCAGTGCGAGCTTCTTCTTTTAAGGTCTTGCATGGGGGTTGCTAAGTTACTGTTTGGGCTGCGGACCTGCCAACCTCACATGATGGCAAATGCGGTATCCTGTTTTGACGATGGTCTCCGAAAGGCTATTGAAGACATTATTGTTTGCGGGGGGCCCTACTTTGGTGAACTTCAGTGACGTTTGGCATCTTTGCCGATGCGCCTGGGTGGTTTGGGCCTCCTCTCAGCTCGGGATGTTGGAGTTTATGCTTTTGTGGCGTCTAGAGCTCAGTCGTGTGTATTGCAAGACCACATCCTTCGGAACAGTGGGGTTGTTAAACTTGACGTGGACTACCAACAGGCCCTCGAGTATTTAAGTGTCTCTCTTCCAGACTTTGACATTGGCGGTTTCTCTAATATGGACACCGCCCCCCCAAAGCCACAAAAAACTTTGGCGAATGCTCTATTTGAGAAAATCGCTCGGAATCTGGGAGAAACACTTGAACTGTCTCCCCGCCATAAGGCGGTGATTGAATGCTTGAAAGGCCCCCGTGCGCAAGACTTTTTGACTGTTATCCCGATCGAGGGGCTGGGGCAATGCATGTCGGCTGTTGAGTACAGGGCTATCCTCAAATACCGGCTGATGATCCCTATGTATCCAGAAGACGAAACCTGCCCAATCTGCCGTAAAGCCTGCATGGATAAATACGGGGAGCATGCTGTTCATTGCAAGGAGCTCCCTGGTTTCAAAATACCGGCATGACTGGGTGAGGGATGTTTTGGGGGACATTTTGAGGAGAGCGGGGATTTCTGCCAAGAAGGAGGCCCCTGTGAATTTCCTTACAGACCCCATGGAAGGGAGATCTACATTGAGACCAGCGGACCTGCTCGTCTTTGGCTGGGCGGGAGGGAAACATGCTTGTGTGGATCTCACAGGAGTCTCCCCCTTAGCTGGTTTAAGGGAAAACGGGTTTGTAGCAGGACAAGCGGTAAAGAAAGCAGAATCTAAAAAAGGTGGATAAACACGCTAAAGCATGTGCTGATAACCAACATGCATTTGTCCCCTTCGCCTTCGACACCTTTGGATCCCTAGCTCCAGAAGCTATCCGTTTACTTACTAGGGTCCAACAGGTTGTCCACAGCAGTGGCTCATCAACAGGGGGGCAGGGGCTTGTCTTTAATAGGCTAGGGTTTGCTATCCAGAAAGGGGTAGCGGCGCAGCTTGTTGCTCGCTTACCTGCGATATTTATGTAAAGCGCATTTACATTAGCGAAATCAAGATTTTTTTTACAAGAAAATGAAATAAGATATCAATTATAAACAAGTTACGACCACATGTTATTTGCCTGACCTTAAACACTCCACCATTTCTTTCACTAAAATGAGAGTTTATATAATTTTATATATTAGTTTCTTTAAATAGAAAAATTTATAAGCACACAACTATAATTAAAGAAAAAAAAATCTAGTGTGTTTTACTTTTACTAGTAGGGTGCCCGCGCGATGCGGTGGGGGTAACACTTTGCATTACGGCACTCGTTTCTGGTAGTTTTCTTATTCGTATAATAATTATAGTAACATTATTGTGGTGGATATATGTCATAAGTATTACACATGTCTAGTAATTATTAAATTTAGAATTTATATTATCAAGTACTTGAAGAAACCATTGACGCAATAAAGTAACACACGAATAAAAAAATAAGTCTTAAACATAAATAAAAGTTATATAAAGTAGTACACGAATAAGGAAATATAAGTCTTAAATATAAAAGTTGAAAATAAAAAGCTCAAGTGTCAAGTACTTCGTATTATGATAAGATCAGTTTAGTAATCATATGACTTAAACATCTCAAGGATGTCATCTATATTGTCACAACACCATTTGTCATCATCGAGACCAACGTCCTTCGAAATTTCTTTTATCTATTACTATTTGATTATTGATGATGAGTTTCTTCTCTGTTCTCCTCTTTAACTGATATATCAGTAGTAGCTGGAGTAATTTGTGGAACTGAAAAAATGTTAAGTATTTTAGTTACATATTTATATCATGTTATAAAAAACAACGTTCACAGTTAAACATAATATAAAAAAACAAACAATATATCATGTTTTAGAAACATACATACATGTGTAAAGATCTAAAAGGATGAATATTGAAGCTCCAAAACCACTGAATAATAAATAAGATGAATATTAAACGTGAGCATAGAAGAATCAATCAAAGTTATACACAACATAAAATTGAAATACCTGTAAACCAAAAAATTTAAAGAACAAGAAATTTCTTGAAGTGAAAAAGATTAATGAAGTATACTATATATAGAACCTATAAATCAACGAATTGAATAACTTGTAGCTTTTTTTCAACTAACTAATATTATCTATAAGAGTATTTTTTGTATTTATAATCCCTAAAAAAATGCAATAGAATCTGGTATTCAGTTTTTGAATATGTATTATGTTTAAATTATGGAGCTTTTTCCTAAAAGTTTGTTGGAGGAAAACTAATTTACCAAACTTTTAAAAAAACGTTTTTATAAAAAAAGGTTTTATGAAAACGAAAATGCTTCTAAAAACGTTCTTACAACTTTTTTTTTATGAAAACTAAAATTCAATTTTGTTGAATAAGGTATTATATAAAGTTTTTTTAACACAACTAATTAGATAAAACAAGTGAGCTTGTTTGATGTCAATTTACTACCTGCTAACCCATGTAAGTGTGTGCACCCAACCAATTAAATACACAAACATACAGAATACGAACAAAGCTCATATCAAACCCGTATGTGCAAGGTTTCGAAATTTAATCTAGTCCCCGGAACAAATTGGTGGAGAATCTTAATCAAACGAAAATCAGAGTGAAAAGAGTTAGAATATTATTAAACTGATACTAATGACAACAACGTAGAGAGTCTTGAGCATTTGAAATGCGAGAGGACAATTTGCTTTAATCACTTGTACACTAATGCATCATCTACTTGTACATTTTAATCCGCACAACAATACTGACCAAGACATCTATCGAAATGTCGACAAAAATGAGTAGGTTATCACGGTACCATTGGATTTTTTAGAACATTATAGTTCATAAAATATGACAAGAATACGTAAAATAATTATAAGTTTATTGTGGAAATGGATAAGTGTAACTAAGTAGCCATAATTTTGTTAAAATAAAGGGATTTAAGTGCTTACGATGGACTAAAATATAATTAGTGTTCAAAATACCAAGTTACCCTCATTTTAAGGGTGTTTTTTTTAAGTAAAGAGGGAAGAAGTTCTTATTTTTTTTGGTATCTTAAAATACTCCTCCCTCATGCATTATAATATAGTATAGATTTGCTCTCATAATATAATTTGCCTGCACCCTTGAACGTAAGTGGGCTTTAAAGGCAGCCCAAATTAATTAGTGGATTATGGATAAGACTTAAGCTCACTTGAAGTTTGTTTTTATTTTATAAAGATTAAAGACAAAAAATAAAATATCTATGTTTAAATTACACTTTTCGTTTTTTATGTTTGTATCAGATCGTAATGAATTACCTTTAACTTTAATAATTACAGTCACAGTCTTTTATTTATTAAATCCATTACACCTTACGTCATTTGGCCCTTACTTGGTTGAAATTTTCAGTTAAAAATGACATGTGCCTTGCACATGAGGGTAAGTTAGTAATTTACTAGTATAAAGGACCAAACATGTAATTGAACCTTAAACAAATAAACAACCCACCCTCTTTTATCTCATCTCACTTCTCTCTTCAACCAACTCCCACCACCGTCCACTCACAACCCCCATCCACATCTCCAAACCTACCTTTTTACCCAAATCCTCCCAGACCTCCTCAAAACCCTCAAATCATGTAACCCTAACTCAATCAAACCATTAGAACTCAAAGAATTCGTCTCACACCGTTCTCCCTGCCCTCTCTGTTCTCTCTCCACCGCAGTCTCTGTTCTCTCTGCAATGGTTGATGGGTGTTGTATAATAAACTCGAAGAAGAGGAAAAGTCAATCGCCTCTGTTGACTATGAAACACAACCCGAACCCTCAAATCAAGATTTAAACTCTACCGATCATGATGATAGTAATATAATAATAACGTTTTCTGTCATGGAGTAGGGAATCGAGTATCCCACAAACGAAAATGTAAAACAAGAAAAAAAGCTTTTGATGGATCAGAAAGTTCAACCTTTGAGCGGGATCTGAACGTTGAACCTTTGCCGGTTAAAGAATTCAAAAGTCAAAACGAAGAAATTGGTGACAAAGAAATATTGTTGCAAGAATTGGAGTTGGCACCAACACCTGAAGAACCACTGAACAAAACAAAAGCATCGGTCACAACCACCTGAAGGGGTGGCGGTGGTGGTGGTGGTGGCTGTGGTGGTGGAGGTTTGTTGGAGAGAGACAGAGAGATGGTTTGTGTTTTTTATATATATTGTAGATATATTTTTTTAAATCTGATTTCTTTTATTGTTTAAAGGGTAAATTACATTTTTCGTCCTTTATGTTGTAGCTGGTTGCAATGGATAGCGTTTAACTTCAATAATTAAGGTCACAATCCTTTATTTGGAAAACTCATTACACATTTTGTCCTTTAACACTAACCAAGTTAAAATTTTCAGTTATGTCTATTTACTTAAGGACGTTCTGGTCATTTCACGCCTTTATTTATAATGTTTCTTAAAAAATAAAACAAAAAAGTTAACATATATACAACATCAGCTTCCCTAATTATCTAACCCTAAAACACCATCATCATACCACCATGAACCACCACCCCACCACCAATTCCTAAATTCCAGTAGCAATGAATAAATACAGGGTAAATAGATTGTGGGTAATCTATCTTCTTATCCGAACAATCAATCCACTCACCAACACATTCTTGACTTCTCTCCCTCATCTCCAAACACAAACCATGGCGTCGTTGGCGCAACAGATTGCTGGACTGAGGTGCCCCTCTCTCTCCTGCACACGCCTCACAAGAACCCCTCATTCAGCAACCACAACCCGAAGAGAGTCTTCACAACCAAGGCTGTTGTTGCTGTCTCAAACCCACAAACCAGAGAGCGAATGAAACTCAAAGAGATGTTCGAAGAGGCTTACGAGCGCTGCTGCACCTCCCTCTACGAAGGTGTTGCTTTCACCGTTGAAGACTTTCACGCTGCCATCGAAAAGTACGCCTACAATTTTGAAATCGGCACCAAGGTACCCCTTCCCTTCCCTTTCTTAGGTTAAGTTAACTAGTGGTTATCAATATTTATGGTGTTTTAAGGGTTTGAGAATTGGGAAAATGATTGAATTGGGGAAGATGATGTTATATATATATATATATATATATATGTCAATTTTTGGTTTTATATATTAATGGACTTTTTAAATAAAAACATGAAATGACCAGAATACCCTTAAGTGGATAGACATAACTGAAAATTTTAATTTAGTTAGTGCTAAAGGACGAAAAGTGTAATGCGTTTTCCAAATAAAGGACTGTGACTGTAATTATTGAAGTTAAAGGGTATCAATTGCAACCCGCTACAAACATAAAAGACGAAAAGTGTAATCTACCCTTGTTTAAATTTATTTTAGATAAATAAATGAATAAAATTGCCAGTTTACCCTCATGTGCAAGGCACATGCCAACTTAACTGAATTTTTTTTTAACAAGGTTATGGTCAAAGGACGTAGAGTGTAACGAGTTTTACAAATAAAGGACTGTGACTGTAATTATTAAAGTTAAAGGTCAATCATTACAATCTGATACAAACATAAATGGCGAAAAGTGTAATTTACCCTCTATATTATAAGGCTGGAGGGTGTGGGGGCGCACCCTCGCCAGCTGGACACCTATAGCGCCCCCCCCCCCCCCCCCCCTCCGCCATACTCCACACCCCCGGCGCTATGCCGGGGCGCTATACAACCATTGCCACCGCTATGGTGAGCGGCAACGCACAGGGAGCGAGAAACATTTAATTTTTTAGACCATTGAAACGGTCAAAAATTAAAAAAAAAATTTACTTTTTATTTTATTTATAAAACCATACTATAAATACCCACCTTCTAGCTATTTTTAAATCATTCCTCTCACTCTCTACCTCAATTTTTATACAACTCTCTTTATTTTTTTAAAAACTTCCAACAATGTTTCCCAACAACCCAAACAACCCATGGGATCCGACCAATCCGTTTTGGCAAAATTTGCAAAACAACGAGCAAGAGGACCGCTATCGCCGAGACCCGCGTACGGGGGAGGTTGGATATTATCCAATGCCACCAACTTCTCCTCATCCCACCACTCAACCGATGCCTCCTCCATATTTCGGGTATTATTCTCAACCCCCTTTTTTTCCGCCAAACATGCCACCACCAAACATACCCGCCCAAGACACAAGCGAACCGGAATTCGTTCCCGAAACCCAAGTCGAATCCTCTTCTATGAAAAAAAGAAGCCATAAAAAGAAGGATGAGACCGAAAAACGTGCGACAAAGAAGGTAGAATTTTGGTCGCCTAAGGAAGAGTTCGAGTTGGCAAAAGCTTGGCTCGACGTGTCGGAGGACGAGATTGTTGGTAAATAATTTTTTTATGCTTTTGTAAATAATATTTTTTATGCTTGTGTAAATAATTTTTTTATGCTTTTGTAAATAATATTTTTTTATGCTTGTCTAAATACTATTTTTTTATGCTTTTGTAAATAATATTTTTTTAGGAGACGACCAAGACATAAAGGTATTTTGGGGTCGTATACGCGATAAGTTTTTCGAATGGGTCGTGGCGTGTATCGAACCCCCGACTCTTTTTCGGGAAAGTGGGGGGCTTTGAGGACGAAGGTTAGCAACTTCAACAGCAAATACAATAACCTCGTCAATAACACTCGTAGGAGAAGTGGTGCGAGCGACGTCGATATCTTGACTGAAGCCCACACCGAGTATAGAATGCACCATGGGCATATGTTTACGCTGGTAACCACATGGGAGCTTCTTCGCAAATCTCCAAAGTGGCACCTTGTGCCACCGTTTGACCCAACCCGCCCTAGATCCAAACGGTCCAAATCGACATCCACCACCGAACCTTCTGGGTCAGATGCTCGTACAGTAATTAATCTAAACGAGGATGCTGACGAGTTTGAAGAACCACAAGAGCTGCCTCGTCCAACTGGTAGGGATAAAAGCAAAGCCAAGGCAAAGGCACGTGGAAAGTCTACTAAATCAGATGGCCCGTCAAAGATTAGCGAGTTCCAGACAGATCTGAAGCAAATAATCTCCATTAGGGAAAAAGAACAAGAAATGAGAATGGAGAAACAAATTGCGAGAGACATGGACTTTCTCGCAAGGGATCTGTCACATGTACCAGAGGAGGACCGAGTCATTTTGGAGGCTCGTAAGGCACAAATTCGGGCCAAATATATGTAGTTTTTTTTTAAGTATGTTTTCTTTTTTTTTTCTAGTATGTTATGTTTTTTTTATGACTTTGTTGTATTTTTTTTCTAGTATGTTATGTTTTTTTTCTAGTATGTTATGTTTTTTTTTTTTGACTTTGTAGTTTTTTTTAATGAAATTATATTTTTATTTTTAATTTTGTAGTTATTAAAATTGCTATTTAATTTAAAAAAAAATATTTAAATAAATAATTACATAATCATTACACGGGGCTCCATCCACACCCTCCAAATTAAAGGGGGGAATGATAAAGCCCCTTTGCTGACATGGCAATGACATGAATCCTACATGGCATGATAAAGCCCAAGGGGGCTCCATCCACACCTCATAGCCTAAGCGTTTCATCATGAACACAACAATTTTTGGCTTTAAAAAATCAATTAAGGGCTGAAAAGAAAACTAATGAGGGTTTGTTTTTTTTTTGTTTTTCTGAGAGAAACACTTTAATTGTATGTTGTTTGTCTCTTTTGTTTTGCCAAACCCAAACAAATTACGTGGTGTCAAGTTTAATTCTCCTCCTGGTCTCCCCGTTTGTTAAGAAAAACAAAATATCATATAACAAGCATGAAATTGTATATAAATAGATTTTTTTGGGAGTTAAGTTCTATTTAAGGAATTGTAGTTTCAAAAGTAACATTTAAGATTTTCAACATTTGATACATTTGGTTCACTTGCTCATGAAGTTGGTTTTTTTTTTTTTTTTTTTTTTTTTTTTTTTTTTTTTTTTGACATAGAGCAGAGGGTCGTACACAACAATTTCTCTACCTCAAGGAACCAAGCTTTTATTTTCGGTAAACTTGGATTTGCTTCAAAATGAGTTGTGGCGTGGCTTGTTGCCCGTTTACCTGTCATTCTTATATAATTTTTCTCTCTTAGAAAACTGAAAAAAAAAGAACCTTTTTATTTTATTATAAGTATTTATTGTTTAAAAAAAATTTCAATGTGATTTTGAGTTTTTTTTTAACACATTATCCAACAACAAATTATAATGAAAATAGAAAAAAAAACAAATATAAATTGTTTATATTATAATGAATGGGTCTTATTTTATAATAAATTTGTGTAGTAGGTTATGTACATAAAATGTTATTATACAAGGTTATTCATATCTTTTTATAGTTATATACCGTTTCCAAGCATATATGCATACGCAAAGTTTCATATCTTTTTATAGTTATATATCGTTTCGAAGCATATATGCAGCTAAGATAACCTACATGCTACATATGTGTAGCTTACAAACATTTACACTACTTTGTTCATATATATTAGTTTCATAGAAGATGAGTGAAATACAATACATACTACATTTTCTTTATTCTAAAAAATTAAATAGACAATTTGAATGATACATTCTGAATAAACATGTTATCGCAATAGAACACGAGCCATAAATTTTCCATTTGTGATTTACCATTTGGTTCACATGCAATAATACTAAAATGTAAGTTTCATCTAACGTAAACTACAAGTTGTACGATAGTATAAGGGGAGTGGGGGTGGTCTGTTATGGACTGCCCATCACTCGTGAAACTATCACGAACACCGCCGCCACCACCATAGTTTTTATAACGCGTGGATTTTATCACGCGTTGAAGAATTGTTGAATGTATATATATGACTTGTACATTGTGTATTAATACTTGTACATTGGAATCCCATCACTAGTGATGACCACCGCCACTAAAGAATGCTTGTGAGTGATAGAATAGTGGTTGCTGACGTGGCGGAACATGATTGGATGTTTGTGAGTAATGGAATTTCATCACTAGTGACCACCCCCACTCCCCTAACAAACATAAATTCATCGATATAAATATATATAATAACAATATAAACAAGAACACAAAAGAAATAAAACAAATGAATTGGATCTCAAAATTTGACATTAAACAAATAAAACGAGAATAAAAATAAACAACTTGCAATAACTTTTATGGATTATAGTTGGCTTTCAAATCTAATGAGGGGTGGACCTAAACGCTAGAGGAGAAGACTCCTAGTTGACTATAAAATACTTTACCTTTAAATTCATTTAATAATTATGGCCTCTGGAATTATTACATTACATTACACTATAAAAAATCATCTTTTTTTGTGCATTAGGAGTTGTACCCCAAGCTTGAGGAGTTTTTCAAAAAAAAAAACCTTGATTTTTTACTTTTAACCCAAACATTTCATATTTTGTATTTTAACCCCTTTTATTTTTTTTACTTTTAACCCAAAGTTTTCCATCTTTTATAATTTAACACTTACAACTTTGGCCCCCATGCTTTTTATCTTTCGCAAGTATTTCGTTTTACGTTTCGTTCTAAATTTTGTGAGTTAACATGTCGTAGCGTGCATGTGAGGTTCAACGTTTTTTACTATATTTTTTTTCATATTTGACAGACCCGTCGCAACGCGTCCATTTTTTCCCTTTTGAAAAGTTCGCCGCAACAGGCGGGTCCTGGATCGACTAAGTTATTATTTTCTACATTTTACGTTTCTGGTTAATTTCTTCGCATTAACACACTCTAACGGGTGTGCACTGCATGGTTCAACGATTTTTGTCTGCTTTTCGTTCAGTGTAATTTTTACCATTTTATCTATTTTATTTTTACGATGTTGAGAGTCGATGTCGTTGTGGCAACCTATTAATTTTTTTACTAATAATTTTGTTTCGGTTTACCCCTATACTTCCTTTACTTAAAAACTATTTCTTATGTGCATATTTTATGTACGGGTATGCACAAATATGATATGTTCTACATTACGACGTAAACTTTTTTTATAGACGAGTCAGGTCAAGTATAATACATTTTCGTTTAAAGAAACCATTTTAAGGTGCATATTTTTATGTACGTTTTGGTATAAATTCAAGTTGTTCTACGTTTCGACGTAAACTTTTTTGGGAAATGATTCAGGTCAAATATAATATGTTTTCGTGTTTATTTTATGTTTGTTTCGTAAAGTTTGTTTCGAACCAAGTGGAGTCAAATTATGTTTTCTTTTTCTCCTCTTTTTTCAAAAGCTCAAATTAATCCCTTTCGATTACATGTGCATATTTTCCTTCATATCCGTTACGTTTTCTATGTATGAGTTGGGTCACATATAATACGTTATGATTGTTCGATATGAATTTGATTTATTTTACGTTTGATCCAATCACAATGCTTATACAGGTTACATTGAGTTCAACTGGATACGTCGAAATATGTGTTTTCATATGATTAATGCATCATATAACGTTTGGACTAATTCATTCAATGTTTACGACGTACCCGCGCCGCAACGCGGGCGGGTCGTAACCCTAGTTTTAGTTTATTAATAATAGTTAAAGTTAATATCATTATATTTTATCACTTTTGTTTTTAGTTAACTCATATGCAACTTGTTTTCGGTCATCACTATTGAAAATTTATAATCCGTTACTAATGCTACCTACAAATTTTGAAAACCTTTTAATTTGTGTTATAATTGTAGTTTAGTCGTACTAAATTGATGTTAAGAAAAAAAAAAGATTCTCAATTCTTTTCATAAAAAAAGGTATGTAAGATTAGAGTAACGTGTATATTTGAGAGTTAAAGAGCTGTAAATTTATGTAATGATATATATTTTATATGTTTGCATGAATTGCAATTATTAGAGACGATATGATTTATACGCATAATATTATCACATGGTTGATGCATTTTAATGTGAACTAGTAAAAATGCCCGCGCGCGTTGCGGCGCGGATACATCGCAAACTCGAATGGATTAGCCCAAGCATTATGTGTTGCGTTAACCACACGAAAATGCATGTTTCGACGTATCCGATTGAACTTAATGTAACCTACATAAGTATTGCGATTGAATCCAAGCGTTATGTGTTGTGTTAACTATACGAAATCAAATTTATACAATACAATTATAATGTATTCTATGTGACCCGAATCAGATACATAAAACGTAGCGGGTATAAAGGAGAAACAAACACGTGTAAACAAAAGAGTTTAATTAGAATTTTTAAAAAAAGGAAAGAAACACAATTTGACTTCACTCGATTCAGAACAAAAAGTACCAAACAATCATAAAATACGCATGAAAATGTATTAGATTTGAGCTGGTGCGTTTCCAAAAAGTTTACGTCGTAATGTGGAGCAACTCACATTTATATCGACAGGTACCTAAAAATATGCACGTAAAATATTTTTTTCTTAAACGTAAACGTATTATATTTGGTCTAACTCGATTCCTATTAAAAGTAATAACGTCGAAACGGAGAGAACTCGAATTTATACCAAGAGTTACATTAAAAAATTTCTTTAAAGTAAAGAAAGAATATGTAATATAGCCTAAATAAAGTAATTTAACCTGTAAAACGCTAAGAAAATTTAAAGAAAAAATAAATATTAAAATAAAGTAATTTAACCTGTAAAAAGCTATGAAAATTTAAAGAAAAAATAAATATATTATTTGCGAACAACATGAATCGATCATTGGTCTTTGGAAAAGTCAACCAAAGTACACAACCAATTACTCTAGGAATGCATTTGAATTTATAGCATAATGTAAAAGTAGAAACTTGGGGGTGGTCGGTGTTTCTCTTTTAAGATTCCCACACACGGGGCTGCAAATCAAACAACCTCTTAGTAATAAAACAAAGAATATTTTTGTTTAAATGTATTCTAATAATCAATGTGAAGATTAACAGCAACTTCAATAGCAATAGCAATCGCTATATAAAAGAAAGAAAAAAACTTCACCAAATAACAATCAAGATCCCATCTACTAAAGTGATAATAACAACAGCTTTATATGGGTATTGAATATTGATGATGTGTTGCAACTGTTTATAGGATTATATAGAAACGCTACAAAAGCTTCCTAAAGCCAAACTATTCGACTTGTTTCAAAGAAGATATTTGCGATCGGTCACTGTAAGCTTATCTTATAAATCTTGTTGATCATGTCATTTAGAAGCTAAACTTTAGATGATGATTCTGGCATTTTCATGACATATACTCGTGTATATACAAACTTTGAACTCAATTTTTTACTTAACTGTCTATCATTGATTGTCATTAGCTAACACATTATTACTTTCAAACCTGTTTATTTGTGCTGAAGAACTTCGTTACACCATTCATTCTACCAACTTCGTTATACACACCAAACACGTGACTGGAGGATTTTAAATCATTTAAAAACATTATGCAAAGTAAATAATGTATCAATGGCCAAATACAAAGCCTGAGACTTGCTTGCAGTTTACTTGTCATTAACAAGTATATAAAAACTGCAGAATACAACAGAATAGATAAAATCCGCCAATGTAGTGCTGCTGTATTGAGTAGAGGTGGCAAAATTGGGCGCGTCGGAAAGGTTGGGTCATGGGTCAAACGGGTTTAGCAAAAGTCAAAACGCGTTGGGTTGGGTTAGAAAGATCTGTGTATACATGTTTATGTCCTTTTTTTATGAATGCTAATAAGTTTTGATTCAAATGACCCGAAACCTGTTCTGACCCGGACCCGTTCTGACCCGGACCCGTTCCGACCCGGACCTGATCTGACCCGGAACAGTTTCGACCCGAACCGAAACAACCCTTTTTTTTATAATTGACCCGTTTTGACCCGAACCCATTGTGACCCATGACCCGAACCGAACTGACCCGTTTGCCAGGTATAAACAACACAGTAATACAAAATTCTTATGATTTCATTTGTCAGAATTAATTTCATATTTTTTTAATATTTATTAAATGCATCACACATAATTAGAACACCCTACAAAAATCGATTGATAAAGATGAATAGCAGATGAAAAAAAAAACCTAAAGTAAACCTATAAATTCAACCCGAAACTGAAACTGATTAAGCTTATTGTTGCTATCATCATGTATATATATCCAGAATACAAACCATTTCCTATCTCAGTAACCATAATTACATCTTCTACTTGCATAACTTCTTAACCTATCGATTTCAATTCGTTGTTGATGATGCGTACGTATCTTGGGTTTCACATGTTACTGAATCATATGAACAACGATGAAAATAAAAAGAAGAGGATTAATAAATTGATGAAGATTACCAGGTGCGTGATCCAGGACCGTAGGTCTTAGGGTGAGAGTTCCAGATGTTTGAGTGGCCCATGAGCCCATCGTTAGCAGATCGGTAAGAAGCTGATAGCCACAGTGGTGACGACAGTGTCGTTTTCTGTTATTCGCCATGAATTTTCCGGTGGAGATTTGAGGGTTTGTTGTTGGTTTTTCATCGCAGGATAAAATTGTAATTTTGAGAGGGTTGTCGGTGGCCTTTGCCACCGACTTTGTACTTTAAGTCTATAGGGTAATATCACACGTCACACATATGATTGATTATGATTGATTGAGCCACCATACTTAAGATGCGTCTATTGCCCGCTCATTCGTCCTATGTTTGGTTTGTCGCAAAGGCTTTTATATACATGCATAGAGTGTTTAGTTCAAAGGCGTTCGTGGCTTTAATTTGTCGATAATCATGATAATTTTTATTTCATATCCAAAAACTATAAGTGTCGAATACCCAAATCCCGGCTGACGTTAAATGGATCTTCGCTGACGTCAAGATGTTCCGTTCCTTGAAGCTACAAAAGAATAAACCGTTAGCCTCGCCACGGAGGGCCCCGAAGGGGGGATCCGTGACCAAGCTCTGGCGTGAGAGTAAGTAAACTTGCCGGAAGAATTGAGGAGCTTTACCCCGATGAGTATGATCACCGGGATGTTTCCCCTAAGGTGTGAATCTAATAAATGTGATACTTGTAGTAAATACGTGGGAATGATGGTCGGAATTTAATGTGAGAGTAGTAAATGTGAAGGTAGTAAATGAGATACCTGGATTGTCCCCTTGATCATCCCTTTCGCATCCTTATATAATCACCAGGCCTTAACCTTCTCGTGAGATATTTTTACGAGACGATCCAACGGGTTCTAATGGTCTTCGGGGGGCTCAGACACGTGTCTGACCCCCAACGGTGAGATCATAGTCTCATTTAATGTTTCCGGCGAAGAGGTACAGTTCCAGCAAGAGATCCTCTGCTAATCAAGCATTAAATGTTTCCTGTCTTCGCTGGTCCTTTTTCCCGCTTATAACGGTAACCTTAGAGGGCAAGGTAAATCCTTGTTGGGCTTTTCCTGTTGGGCCTGTATGATGATGGCCCAAAGCGGGTAAATGGGGCTTCCCATTGGCCCGTCGTCAAGTCATCTTTAGTCCCTGGTTCTGAGACCCGAGGCTCATGGTCCGGGGCTGAATCATAACTGCTCAAAGAGAGACTTTTCCTTCCTGTGGGCCCACTCCTGGTCAGTTATAATTAACCGCCCCCATTAGCCATCATACCGCCGGATTCCTATAGCGGGAATTAACCCCTTGGTAGCACGTGCCCTTTTTTTGAATTTTGACGAGACCTGCTGATGTGACAGTTTCCTGCATGTCAGTTATTCCCTTTAAATACTCTATGCCCCTTTCATATTTCCTATTCAATTTTTTCGGTTCCTTTTCTTCTCCATAACGATTCCTTTCGATCGTCGTTCTTTCGTCAATCATGAGTTTCTCCAGCCGTTCGATGATAAGGTAGGTTTTGACAGCAAAGGATTTGAAATCCTTCGTCGAAACGTACAACATTTCTGAACAGTTTTCTCCGTCTTTGCGGGTCCTAATGATACGGCGGTGTTCACGCCGGATGTGATCCCTCTTTATACCCTGGCTTTTTCTTCTTGTGGGGTTCGATATCCTCTTTCTTCTTTTAAAATCGATCTGCTTCGTCATTTTGGGGTGCACTTTTCCCAGGTGCATCCCTTGGGGTGGATGAGGGTGGTGCATTTCGAGCTGTCTTGTGCAGCTATTTCCGGTGAGCCTTCCGTTCCTTTATTCTGTATGTTTTACAAGCTGATCTCCGACGGGGATTGGTACACCTTCGCCAAGAGACAGAACAATGTGTCAAAACCCTGCTATTCTCTCATGTCGACTTCCACTTACCCGAAGGATTGGAAAAATAGGTTCATTTTTGTCTCTGCTGCTATGATGTCAGAATCCCCTTTGCCTAAGGATGTTAATACCCCTATCGAAGATGCTATTCCTACCTTATCGGCGAACGAGACCGTCCAGTGGAAACGTATGCACGAGCATCCTACCGGGCTTTCACCTTCTCCGAAGGTATCTTGGCCATGGGGGGGTTGAGTCCCTCCTATCCTGTTCGTCCCAAGGCTTTCTTCGGTAAAAAAAGGTATTTTTTCGTCTTGGGTCTGTATTTGTTTGCCTTTGTCTCTTTGTATCTGCGTAGTCATCTTTAGTGTCTTTCTTCTGCAGAGTTGACTTTGTGGGGACTGCTCCAGGGAGATTCCAAGGATGTGCGGTTTGTGGTTGATGGTGAAGTTGTTCCGGGTTTGAGCCGGAGTGGGGTAGTGTCAGCTACCGGGGGGTTCGCCCAGGCTGGGGGTTCCACTGCTGTGGGTGGTGATGAGGGGAAGCCTTCTGATGAGGAGGAAAGTTCCCCTGACCTTCCCCCTGTTCAACATTCTGGTCAAAGTGATGATGAAGATGTGGAAATTCGTTTAGTTCGTAAGAGAAAATCTCCGAGTCCTCAGCCAGTCCCTGCTCCTCGTAACATCCGACAAAGACTTCGGAGTGCCAGTGGTCAGAAGCCTCCTCTTTCGTCGATGGCTGTCTCTGATCTTCCTCCTGCTGGGGTTAAAGGCTCTTTGTCTAAACACCTGAGGTCTTCAAGTCTTGTGAGTGCACCTCTGCTGGTGAGCCCTTTCTTTTCCCTGTTTATTTTGTCTCATCTTTGCTTGATTTCTGATGCTTCTCTTGTTGCAGGGGAGTTCTCGTGATCCCATAGAGATCACTACTGGTCCCTCATCTTCCCGTGTACGGGACAAGACCCCGGAAGTAGGCCTGGCTCATTTTACCTCGTCCTTTGAACTCTCCCCTCTTCATGCTACTGGGACCAGCAAGCTTACTGAACCTAAGGGTCTCACCCGTCGGTCCCCTTTGGCTCCTTTGTTCGCTGACGCCATTCCCCCTGCTTATGTCCCCAAATGGAGAGTGACTAATTCCTCCGTGATAGGGACTCCTGAATCTGCTAGAGACTTTTTGAGTCATGCTGTTCCTCATTCCCATAAGTTTGTGAACTCCGCTTTGAGGGATGATCTCTTCGAGGATCAGTACAGCATGTCCCTTTGTGAGAGCTTTTTTAGGGGGGCTGGTATGTTGCAGAGGATTGATGATCTGAGGAGGGCGAATGAAGGACTCAAAGCTGAGCTTAAGGCTTCCCAATCTGTTGCTGTTGGTCTTAGGTGCCAGGTGGTTGAAGCTGAGAGGAAGCTGCAGGAGGAGAAGGTATATAGTCCTTCCTCCCCCCCTTTTTTTTGTAGACTGACCTTTTGTCCAGGGGGCTGGAGCCATGCTGGAGAAGAAGGAGCGAGCCTGGGAGCAGGAGATGGCGGTGCTAATGGAGGAGAAAGAGGAGTTGGCTGCTGAGTTGAAGTATTTGAAGGAAGTTGGCTCCGTTTCCCAGGAGCAGCTTAACACCATGTACGCGGAATATGGGATAACCTCTGATGACAATCAGCGGTTGGCAAGGGAAAAGCATTGGCTAATTACTGAAGGTTTTGGAGCCTTCCTTGCCGCTGTTGCCCAGCCGGAGGATTTTAAGAGTGGTTTGGAGGAGATATATAGGGCTTATCGGGATGTCGGCTACCAGGCCGGTCTGAAGGATGGTTATGCTTATTCTGCTCAGGGTCTAGGCAGGAAAGAGACTTCGTTGTACAACTCCAAGGCTAAGAAGAAATTATCCAAGTTAGATGAGGAGTTTGGAAGCAAGACCCCTGTTATCCTGAGGAAAATCCTGGAACATCCCTTGATATCAATAGACGAACTAAAAGCCCTGTTCTCCTCTGCAGGTCCCTCTTCTCCGCCATCCTTGTTCGAGGGTGCACCCCAGTAATTCCTGAACATTCGCTTTTCTTCGATATAGTTGTAACTTAACTAGCTACCTTTCTTGGGATACTTTTGAACTTTTTTTTGTTTGGACGATTTTGGGACCTTTGTGTGGGGGTCCCCCTTAGTAGTTAATTGCAACTTGTGATCCTGTGTTGTTGCCCTGTTGTTTGCATGCTTTTTGTTGTGTTTGTTGCTTTTGCAGGGGCTTTTGCTTAGGATCAAGGCGATGTTTTTCCTGGGGGTCTCTGGACCATTTTACAAAGAGTTGAGCTTTAGTTCCTTCGGTTGAATTTGTTGTGCTTTGTTGTTTTGTATTTTGGCCAAAGTTTTTGAGGCCTTTCTTTGTACATTTGTTTTGTAAATGAATGGAACATTATTTCCTTTTGTAGTTTAGTTTACAAAGATACATTGTGTTTGTGGTTTGTTTGGTAAACATGGATTGTCTGTTCGAGGCCAATCACTGGACAAGTTTATAATGTAAGATTATGTTTGTTATTTGCTTTTTTGTCCGTTTTCTTCGGGTTAGCTAGACCCTTATTTGCCCCACGGCCGGGCTTTTGGCATGTTTGAGATGCCTTATACACGTGTGTTTGCCTGTTAATTAGGTTTTATGGTGTTCCTGGGCACGTCTGCCTAGGTGTAATGCCCATTGTTTTGTCAAAAGAGGACATGTTGATTGTCCGTTTTTCATTTACTTCTTGGGGATTTATACTTCCCGACATAAATTGTTACAAAAGATCTGTCTTTGGGGGAACCCCAGATTAATAGTTAAATGCTACAAAAATGGCTCTTGGCCGTTTTCCTTGAGGGCAGACCCCTCACACATAATATTTCCTAAGCTGCATGAGATTCCAGGTCCTGGGGACCTCCTTGCCTTCGAGTGTTTCCAATTTGCAACTTCCTTTACCGTTTGCCCATATGACTCGGTAAGGTCCCTCCCAGTTGGGGCCTAGCTTTCCGGTGCTTTCCTGCAGGCTGGCTTCATTTGCTCTTAGGACTAGGTCCCTGGGGACGAGGTTGAGCTTTTTCATCCTGGCGTTGTAATAACTTTCCAGCTGCCTCTTGTATTTGGCCTCCCTGACTGCTGCTATTTCTCTTCTTTCTTCCAAGAGATTCAAGTTCGTCCTGAGGTCTTGCTCATTTTCCTCCTCCCGGAGCCTCATTCGGGCAGTTGGGGATCCTATCTCAGCTGGGATGACAGCTTCTGTCCTGTACGTTAGGCTGAAAGGAGTCTCCCCATTGCAACCTTTAGGAGTGGTCCTGTATGCCCATAACACGAATGGTAGTTCTTCCAGCCATCCTTTTTGTTTCCTCCCGAGTCTTCCCTTCATTCCTTTGATGACGCTTTGGTTAGCTCTCTCTACCAATCCATTACTTTGGGCGTGGGTGACGGAGGTGAACACTTATTGAATGCGCATCTGCTCGCACCATGGCTTAAAAGGTCTTCCAACAAATTGGACGCCATTATCGCTCACCAGCTCCTTTGGGACCCCATATCTGCAGATGATGTTGTCTAATACGAACCGCCTCATCTGTTCCCCAGTTATTTTCGCCAAGGGCTTCACCTCGATCCACTTGGTAAAATAATCGATGGCCACTACCACATACTTGACCCCTCCTGGACCCTCCGGGAATGGCCCGATTATATCGATAGCCCACTTTTGGAAGGGCTAGGACGTTGAGACTGGTATCATGGGGTGTTTGTGCCGGTGGGTCATTGGTGCGTGTACCTGGCAATTATCACACCTCTTGATCTCCTCGGATGCTGTTTCATACATTCGTGGCCAATAGAACCCCGCATTCATTGCCCTTGTTACTATCGTCCTTGGCCCCGAATGCATTCCACAAATCCCTTCATGCATCTCCCTAATCACATACTCAGCTTCGTCCATATCAACACATTTCAGGGATGGGCCCAGATATGATCTTCGATACAACTCCCCATCAATCAGCTCATACTGCAGGGCCCTGACCCTTACCTTTCTGGTTGCCCATTCCCCTTCAGGCAACGTCCCGTCCCTGAGGAACTTTATGATCGGTGTCATCCATGTTTCCTGCCCATTCTCGATTGCGGTTACCTCCTTCACGTTGAGGGAGGGGGCGGCCAGAACTTCTACTTTGACTTCTCTTGCCAGGTGGTCGAATGCCACCGAGGCCAATTTACTGAGGGCATCAGATTTTCTGTTCCTTCCTCGGGGGATGTATTCTAATTTGAAAGTTTTGAATTCCTTGGTTGTTTCCTTTACTTTCGCCACGTACTGAGCCATGATGTTGTCTTTGGCTTCATACTCTCCTTTGTACTGTTTTACTACCAGTTGTGAATCAGTGCTAGCTTCCACGTGCCTTGCTTTCATTTTTTGTGCCAGCCTCATTCCTGCCAAGAGAGCCTCATACTCTGCAGTGTTGTTGGTGTTCTCGAAGTCCAGTCTTATGGCGTATGTCAGCTCAATCCCTTCGGGGCTTATCAGTGTGATGCCTGCCCCGCTCCCTTCTTCACTAGAGGCCCCATCGGTGAGTAATTTCCACACAGCCTCGTCCTCCTTTTCTTTTTCTTCTTTCTCCAAGGCTTCCCATTTTAAAAGTTCCTTCTCTTCATCCTCAGGGACTTCTGCTAAAAATTCGGCTAGTATATGCCCCTTCATGGCCGTCCTGGGCTTAAACTCCAGAGAGTGTTCCCCCAGCTCCACAGCCCATTTAGCCAACCGTCCCGACAGCTCCGGCCTCCTGAGTACCTTTTGGAGAGGTTGATCAGTCACCAGGGTAATCTTGTGCCCTTGGAAGTACCTCCTGAGTCTCCGGGATGCGAAAACAAGGGCTAATGCCAGCTTCTCCAGGGGCATGTAGCGTTCCTCGGGGCCTTTAAGTGTTCTGCTGATGAAATATACGGGGATCTGCTTCCCTTCCCGTTCTACCATCATGACTGCACTTATGGTTGTCTTCGAGGCGGACAAGTATAGGAGCAGGAGTTCCCCGGGCACTGGAGTGGGGTACAGATGAGGCTCGACTATGCGTCCCACTATACTCCTTAAATTGTTCCTCTACAGCTTTAGATGCAGCTGTGTCAATCAGTGTACGAAGCTCTCCTTTGGTTACATTAATCCTATCATTATCATCGCGGTTTTCCAAAGGATGACTGTTTATCTCGTCAGAGTCAGCCATGTAGTCTTAGTTGCTACAAAAAGAAAAAATAAGGGCAAGGTTTGTTTAGAAGCCCTTACAGTACTATCGTTCTTAAACGATTTATTAACCATGCTTTTAATACACATTTTAGTTAATTTGTTAAATATAAAAATTGTTTAGGATCTTTATCATAATCCTAAATTATAAGTTATTAATAGCACAAAAGGCCAGTCACGTAGACAAGTTTAATTTATAAGCCATGATTTCAGAGAATCGAGGCATTAAGGTTTGAATCAAAGTTCATTACCCTTTTTCTGGACAGAGGGGCAAAGACTACTACTGTCTTTAGTCCCTTAGGACAATAAGTATGGCCCGTAGGCATTTCATCACTCATGGATGTTTATAATAGGATCATCTTCATTTGATGATATTAGTCAGGATCGCATTGATCATACAAACTATTATGCTTAGACGTAGTCCAACATCTTTAGACGGGGGTCAGAGACCACCACGGTCGTTGTCTTATCGGACAATAAGTTTGGCCCGTAGGCACTTCATCACTAATGGATGTTTATTTCAAATAAGGGAATTTAGATTAACCCCCTTTTTAAAGATGGCCTGTGTGACTTTAATGATTCGCAGTTTACCAAAAATGTTAACATACTTACAGATGTTAACAGGGATCGGAATCTTTTACCGTCTTGGCCATGTCTACAATGACAATTAGGCTAGGTTTTACCTTTAAGACTCTTTTAATATTTAACGCAGAACAATCCTAAATTGAAATGTTAACAAGGATCTGAATCTAATTGTGGAACTACCATCTTGGCCCTGTCTTAATGTGACATATGGTTAGGTCTTGTCCTTTTTAGATTTTTCCATTTTATTATAATGGCAGATCTTATAATATAGGAATGATATTTTTTTTATATAATCGTTCCATTAAAAACTAAACAAGTATATGGTTGCCCTAAACGGGACTTCTAACAGAAAATGACTTGCCCATGCAAGGGCTAATCAGAAAATAACAAAGGAACAAATAAGGACAAAATAAAACGAATTTTGGATTAGTCTTATGTTCTTGTCTAGACTCAAGAATGTGCAACTGTGTAACTGAGATTAAACACAAAAGACTAGTGTTTAATTCATTCAATGTTGGCTCTGATACCAACCTGTCACACCCCGTATTTCCACGTGTCACCGGTGGGCCCGGTGGGGAGTATCGTGACGTGGTTGGCAACATAATAGTCAAACAACACAATATATCAATGCACAGCGGAAGCAACAGATAAATATATTACAATCCGAATATAAAGAAATATCAAGTATTACAACGGAAAGTAAAGGATCCACAGGCGGATCTTAAAATATAAACATTTGTTCAACAGACTTTAGACGCCTAGAACTTGCAAGATTCCTTATTAGCGCCCTGAGCTTCCAGCCAATTACGTTCAGTACCTGTCACTTAACCTTTTTGGAAAATACGTCAGTTTTCACTAGTAAATACACTCAACTGACTCATTTGAAAAGAGTTTAAGAAATTGATTTAGATGCACCAGGCACAAAATATGTTTTCACTTTGATTAAAATGCACAAAGGCAAAATTAATCTTTTATAACTTGGGACAATTATATTTATAATCTTGTATACAGATTTACATGTTCGTTGTACGTTCAGGGCCCGATGTAGAAACCGAGTCAGATTAACAGACACGCCACAAGTATAGGCCCACAAGAGAGTGAGATATCGTTATTCCTTAAGCAACTGTCAGGTGTATGCCTACACCCCGTGCTTAAGTGTCACACCCCGAATTTCCACGTGTCACCGGTGGGCCCGGTAGGGGAGTATCGTGACGTGGTTGGAAACATAATAGTCAAACAACACAATATTTAAATGCACAGCGGAAGCAAAGTATAGATTTAATTCAACCAAACGATATTGTAACATTAAGTATCACAACTAGTCGAATATAAATCCACAGGTAGATCAAAATAAAAAGGAAACAATTGTTCAACAGTTTATGACATCCAAGCTGGCGAGACTTAATGTGGATGCTAGGAGACAAGCCAGCCTATTTCGCGTAGTACCTGCACTTAACCTTTTTTAAGAAAATACGTCAGTTTACACTGGTAAATACAATCAACCGACTCATTTTTAAAAGAGTTTAAGAAAATGCATTTAAGGCACAAGGCACAAATAATATTTTATAACTTGGGATAATTATTTAAATATATAATACTTGTAGGGATTTACATGTTCCTTATGCGTTCAGTAGCCCGGATCGAGCCGGGTTAAAGATCAATTAACACACCACTTTATTTATGAGACACTAACAGGTGTACGCCTACACCTAAGTGCTAAGGTCGTGGCCATTTCGTAAAATGATGCCAGGGATATCCGGGACACGGTCATTAACCCCCCAAAGGCTTTAAGCAAACAAAACAATATTAAACGAGACATCTCAATACTTTAATTATCATTCATTCAATTAAAGATTCAACGCCCCGACCAAGCGGTATTTTATATACCGTACCCCAAGCCCGTATAGGGAAAATAAGTTAAAAGTATTTACCTGAGTAAGTATAGTTCAAAATCAGCGAGTGCAAGTATCTTTTACTGGTTCTCCTAATCTGGAACGAAGGTTTATAATAACCTATTAGAATCCTAACGGGTCTTTAGTTAAGCTTACGCTTAGACCGGTTAGTTTTAAAGATACGGTTCGTACGCACGATTAAGCGAAGACCGGATAGAATGTGATTTAGACCCGACAAGTTTGAAGACTTGCTTAATATGGGTATATGATACACATTCTGGATTTTGAGATAAAACCGATAAGGTTTGACCCGTTTCGGCTAATTTATGTAAACTAGTTACATAAACCGAACCGAACGCGCATGAAGCGTAACGGGTATCCGTAAGAGTCCTAAACAGGTTTCCTAAGTTAACACGCCTTAAATAAGTTGTGATATCAGTAGGATATCACCCATGATGCCCAAAACGAGTTTAATCTCTTTATGAGCCCCGTAGGGGTATTTTGGTCATTTTAAAGATTATAAAAGGGTTTAATTAGACACCTGTGATCCGGGTCTGAGTTGATCAGTAAAATAGCTTATTTTAACAGGTTATAACCTTTGGTAATAAGTCTTATATATTAAAATAGTTTTAAACCCAAACTATGCGTTAAATACGCGTATAAAGTCGTGTTAAGCGATGTACGGGTTAAAATACGATTCTGAGTTTTCTGATCAAATAAATAGGCTCAAAATACTCCATTTATTATTTAAAATCAGTAGCAATTGGATTGGCGTTAAAAGGATTTGTAAAACTCATTTTATGGCCGAAAAGGGTATTTTTGGTATTAACCGAATCGAGGCGATAAACCTAGCTTATGATCAGTTTAAAAATAATTAAAAATCTTTAAAATCCCAAAATATTATATCACATCAGTGGGTAAAAGGTTTGGTGTCCAAAATTTGGTTTAGATAGGCTTTACGCTAATGACGCCGTTTAATTACTTAAAAGCATTCAAATTACGTCATTAAGCATAACTCCTAATCTAGACCTCCAACTGATGTGAAATTTTAGGTACAAGTCTAAAAATCAGTAACTAAGATTATGGCACTTTCACATTTCCAAAAATCTCGTTTTATGGTCATAAGGGCATTACGGTCAATATTTAGGTGTTTAACGGAAACATCGGACGATTAGGGATTCGAGTGGTATAAACGCAGAGGCTTATACACACATGCAACTAGGTCCTAATGGAACTTTAAGGCATGTCTAAACCTATATAAATCGGGTCAGAACTGAGGTCAAAGCAAAAGTCAAACTTTTGCGTCTCTCGGTTCCGAATCGGTTCAAAACATAAAGTTGTCGAATCAAACAAGCTTAGACAAGTTATTATATTTATTTTCAAGTTGTATGACTGATAAAACAGATTACACGCCTTCCGTATCATTACATATGCGATTAACATTTCTGTTGACTTTTCGGAAGAAGTTTGACTCGATCAATCGACATAGTTAAGATTGAAATCAGTGGGTGACCTTTTAGGGGTTTATTACCCATATAAATACCAACTTATTACCACTTTCGATTCGACAAAACTCTGGACCATTTGCGTTTCATCGCGAAGTCAAACCGTAGTTACGACGGTTTGATTTCTAGGCTATAAACTAAGCATAAATGAATTGAAGGAGATCAAGGGTACTTACACAAGTCTTATGCACGATTTGGAATGTTTGGGATCTGCTGGAAAGCTCCTCAAAATGACCAGAAGTGAATGCAAGATGAATGATCAAACTTGTAAAGAATGTGGGTCTTCTTATGGTATTCAAACATGCATGGATCATCGACAACTAAGTCTAGGAGGAAACAATAACATCCACAAGTCCCCTACTAGCTAAAAACCACTTTAGGGCAGCCCAAGGTATGCCAAAAATCGATCAAAGTCGGTTAACGAACATGCAGGACATCTGTGCATGTTTTCTGTCCAGATAAGGCAGTCGCGTAGCGCGACTGCCAAGACCTTCATGCTCGCGCTACGCGAGGGTGGTGATGACCTGATCAACAAGTTTCATTAATTGCAATTTCAGTCCCTGGTCCCCCGAAAGGTCGTTTTCACTTGGTTTTCTTGCATTTTGAGACTTTATATTTGACATGTGGGGCTTTAAGACTTATACCATCTTTGTTAAGTCCTCGGGTAACTTTGTGATCACCCGAAAAGCCCTAAATTTCAATGTTGACGATTCTAACCCTCATACACGAATTTTATCACAACTTGCTCATACGATAACGAAACTTCATGAAAATTTTATGGTACATTCTAGTGAGCATAATTAATCGTTACAAAGCTTCGGGTTTGTCAAAAGGTCACTCAGAGGTATAACTTAAACATGTTGGCACATTTAACCCCTGTAGTTTGTAATCTCTCACTTTCTTTCACAATTCGCTTCGTATGATCCATGATCTATTCGTTTAAGGTTATAAACATCATGTAGGGTTATTGCAAAGTATATTTATTCATTGTTGACACTTTGAACCCTTATACTTACACAGCTTCACTGTTTGTCAACTTTAGTCCTTCAAGAACATTCTTTCACACGTTCAACCTATGACACGTGTCAACACATTATAGGACGTAAATTTTCGAGGTGTTACATTAAGACGTGGCCATTTTATAATACAATGATGTCAGGGATATCCGGGACATGGTCATTAACCCCTAAAGGCTTTTATTTCAAACAATACAGATTAAACCGGGTTACCTCAATAATTTAACCACAATAAGATTAAATATTCAATACCCGACCAAGCGGTATTTTTATAATACCGTATCCCAAGCCCGTATAGGGAAAATAAGTTAAGAGTAATTACCTGAGCTAGCTCCTGTCTTAAATAACAAGAATTTAATAACTCAGCCGTATTCACTTAAGTAAGCGTAGGTACCATTTACCGGAAGGCTCTAGTCTGGAACGATGGTATAAATAACCAATTAGAATGCTAACGGGTCTTTAATTAAGCCTAAGCTTAGACCGGTTAGTCTTACCGAAAGATACGGTTCAAACGCATGATTAAGCGAAGACTGGATAGAATGTTATTTAGACCCGACAAGTTCGGAGACTTGCTTAATATGGGTATTTCATACACATTCTGGATTTTGAGATAAAACCGATAAGGTTTGACCGATTAGGCTAATTTATGTAAACTAGTTACATAAACCGAACCGAACGCGTAATAAGCGTAACGGGAACACATATGAGGCATTTACAGGTTTCCTAAGTTAATATGCTTCATATATGTTGTGACAGCAGTAAGATGTCTTTTATTATGCTTGAAACGAATTTAAACACAAACTATGCCCCGTAGGGGTAGTTTGGTCATTTAAAAGGTTATAAAAGAGTTTAAGTATTTACCTAAGTTACAGGTCTGATGTAATCAGCAAAATACTTATTTTACTAAGTTATAACAGTAGGGTAAAGTATATATGTGAAATTTATCAATTATAACCAAACTATGCACCGTAGGGGCATTTTGGTAATTTCACACAAGCCGTATAGCTCAAAACCGAAGTCTGAGTTAAACAACTTTTGCTTACTGTTAAAATATTATAATTTGCCTCAAATATCAGTAGGTATAAACCCTTGTATGTTTAAAATAGTCTTGGTACATACCAGGCGTTAAAAATGCTTAAAAAGGCGATTAGAAGCCATTTCCGGGTTCTATACATAAAGCTGACATTTTTATTATTCCAGAGGGCTTAAAATAATTTATTTATCATTTAAAATCAGTAGCAAAAGGTTTGGAGTCAATTGGATGTGTAAAACTCATTTTATAGCCCGTAAAGGTAAAACCGACAATTACCGGATTAAGCCTACTACTATGAGTTATGCTCAGCCTAAAATTAATTAAAAATCTTCAAAAATCCCAAAATAATATTTTGCATCAGTGGGTAAAGATTTTGATTTCAAAAATTAGGCTTAACTAGGCTATATGCTAATTACGCCGTTTTATTAACATAAAGCTTCTTAATTACGCTAATGTGCATAACTCTCAATCTACACCTCAAACTGATGTCAAACTTTGCATACCAGTTTATATATCAGTAACTAAGGTTTCTACACTTTTACATTTTCACAAATCACGTTTTAAAGTGAAAAGGGCATAATGGTCAACATATGAGCAATTAACGGAAATCATGCGTATTAATTGGTTAACTAATGAACCATGGTGTATAATCACAGAGGGTTATACTAGCATGTAACCTGGTCCAAATGAAGCTCTAAGGTATTTCTAAAACATACCAAAATGGGTCAGAACTGAAGTCAAAGCTTTGCGACTTTCGGTTCTGAACCGGGTCTAAACAGGAAATTGTCGGGTTGAACATGTTTAGACATGTTATTACACTAATTACCAAGTTATATTAATGATCAAACAGGTTGTATGTGTTCTACATTGCTAATTATGCATAAATTATAAACTAAGTATCCTGTTGACTTTTTTATCACAAGTTTGACCCGACATTTGACCTAGTTAGAGTGGGAATCAGGGGGAACCCTTTTAAGGGTTTATTACCCACATAATTACCAACTTATAGCTACTTTTGATTCGACTAATCACTGGACCATTAGTGATTAATCTTAAAGTCAACCGTTAAATACGACGGTTTGACTTTTAAGCTATAACTAAGTAAAAACTTAACTAAGGAAGGATTAGCAAACTTACTGAAGTCCTATGCTTGATTAGGAAGGTCTTGTGTCTGCTCTTAAGCTCCCAAAAGCTCCAGAATTGCACAAGAAGTGAATGATCAAATGGTTGCAACTTCATGGCCTTTTATAGTGTTTAACTCACCATAGATTGTTGACAAATAAGTCTACCACTGACCACAACTCATCAACAAGTGTCCCTAGTGTTCTAGGGGTTGTTTAGGGGCCAAGCAAGATGAGGAAATTCTTTTAAAGGTCGAAAATCACGTTTAAACAGCAACCAGCCCTGTTTTCTGTTACTGGGCATCCCTTGCGCACCGTAAGCATAAGTCTTGCGGTGCGCAAGGCTTCTGATCAGCCTTCACATTTTCCATTTTTCGCATAAATGACTCTTGGCCCTTCTGAAAGGTCAACTAACCTTTATATTTTGCACTTTGAGCCCTCCATATTTACCTACAAGGGCTTTAGGGTTTATACCCATTTTGTTAAGTCCCCGGTTAACTTTATTGTTACCCGAAAAGTCCTAACTTTCAGCGTTGACGCTTTAACCCCTCGCATACGAATTTGATCATAACTTTCTCATACGATAACGGAACTTTATGAAATTTATATCGTGTATTCTAGTGAGCATAATTAACCGTTACAAAGCTTTGGGTTTGTCAAAAGGTCACTCAGAGGTATAAATTAAACATGTTGACACATTTAACCCCTGTAGTTTGTAATCTCTCACTTTCTTTCATATTTAGCTTCGTATGATCCATGATTTATTCGTTAGAAGGTATGAGCATCATGTAGGGTTAATGTACAATGTATTTATTCACTGTTGACATTTAGAACTCGTATATTCACATACTTTCCTTGTTTGTCAACTTTAGTCCTTCTATACATTCTTTCACACGTTCAAACATATGACACGTGTCAATTTATTATAGGACGTGAATTTTTGAGGTGTTACACCTCCTCTACCCCAAAACAGCATTTTCCAGGGTTTAACTTCATATTCACATCTTGCATAGTGTTGTGGCCATCTCCGTCAAGCTTTTGATAACAATGTCATCAACGTATACTTCCAGGTTCCTTCCCCGTTGTTCCCTGAACAGGGTGTTCATGAATCTCTGATATGTGGCCCCAGTGTTTTTAAGACCGAAGGGTATCTTGGTATAACAGAATGTCCCTTCGTCTGTGATGAAGGCGGTTTTCTCTTCGTCCTCTATTGACATCTGGATCTGATGATATCCCTTGTAGGCATCCAGGAAGCATTTCAGGGGGTACTGAGCCAAAGAGTCTACCTGGACGTCTATTTCTGGGAGGGGATAACAGTCCTTAGGACATGCTTTGTTTAGATCTTGGAAGTCGATGCACATCCTCCATCCCCCGTCTTTCTTCTGAACCATGACTGGATTGGCGATCCAGGACGGATACTTCACTTCTCTGACTATTCCTGCCCTGAGCAGTTTTCTGGTTTCCTCACAAGCAGCTCTTCTTTTGTTGGGTCCCATGCTTCGCTTTTTCTGCCTTACCGGTTTTGCCCATGTGTAAGTGTTGAGCCGGTGTTCAGTTAAGCTCCTGGGGATTCCTGTCATGTCTCCATGTTGGAATGCAAACACATCTATGTTGAGGAGAAGCAGCTCCTTCAGAGCACTCTTGCATTTGTCACTTAAGTGACTTCCTACTTTGATCGTTTGTTCTGGGAACCTGTCGCAAAGGACCCACTCTTCTACTCCCTCCTTCCGGGGCTTCTCAGATGCTTCACCTTCGGATACGGAAGAAATTACTTCATAAGCAGACTTAACCCAGGCTAAACCCTTCGGTGTTTGAAACACTAAAGCTCCGTGGGGGGTGGATGCCTGTGCTTGTAGGTCCCCAATTCCAGGTCTTCCTAAGATTGCGTTGTACTTTGAAGGTGCCCGGACCACTGTGAAGGTCAGGTTTATCGTTCGGACCCGATCCCCTACCCCGACTGTGAATGGAAGCCTGATTTTTCCCAGGGGGTGTGATACACTGTTGTTGAATCCCACTAAGGGGATGGAGTCTTCTTCGAGCCGATCTCTTACATCCCTGTCAAATCTAAGGAAACAATGCTCGTATATCACTTCGACACCGGACCCTCCGTCCACATGTATTCGAGACACCTTGTGGCCAGCTATTATGGCTGAGATGTTTAGGGGAAGTCGTTGCACTTCATTTTCTTCCAAGTGTGGCATAAGGATGGGAGCTTTCATGCAGTCCGGGGAGCCCAGGATCCTGGCCTTTACACTCCGGGTGGTATCGAATTAATTCCTCCTTCTAATCATATCAACATCTGCCCGCCCAGGCTCCCTTACATCTCTTCCCTTGCGGTCCCCTCCCCCCTCCTTAATTTCCTTAACCAAGTGGGCCAGCCTTCCCGTCTTCACTGCAGCCTCTATTTCTCTTTTTAAATACATCCTGTCATCGGTTTTATGCCCAAAACCTTTGTGGAAGTCACAATACTCGTTTGGTTGTGCCTTTGGCCCGGGTTTTATGGGTGGTGGCCTCGGGAAGGAGTTCTTTACCCTCTCAGTGGCCAGTATCTCACTTGGGGTCTTGGTGAGAGGGGTGAAATGATCAGAGTAAGGAGGGTGGCCTCTCCCCCGAGGTCTATATGGGGAATATGAGGGCCTTGCTCTGTCGTGCAACATTCTATCAAAAGTGGGTTTTCTGGAGTAAGGTGTACCTTTGTCAGGAGGCTTTGCAGCTGGGGCGATCCTCCGGGGTGTGACGTCCGTCTCCTTGGCTTTGCTGACTGTGTCTTTCTCTCTGACAAAGGCTCTGACCCTGTCCATGAGGTTGTCAAATGAGTGTGGGAACTCTTCCCCAAGTTTCTCGCATAGCTGTGCATGCTTCAATCCGTTTATGAAACTGCTGATCTTCATGACCTCCGGGACGTCTTTGATATTCATGCTCTCATTGACAAACCTTTCCATGTATTGGTCTATCCGCTCGTTGTCCCTCTGCCTTATGTGTAGGATCTCGTTAGGGTTTTTGACCACTTTTGTTTGCTGACCGAAGTTTCTCAGGAATTTTTCACTTAGTTCTTCGTAGCTGTCGATCCCTCCAGGGGGGAGGCTGTTGAACCAGAGCCGGGCCCCCTCCGTCAAGGTTTGTACAAACATATGGCACCAGACCGGCATGGGCCACCATCCCAGTTGCCCCGCACCCCTGAAAGCATGGAGATGATCTTCAGGATCTCTTGTCCCATCATATCGGTCAAAGTTTGGGGGTAGCTTCGTCTTAGGGGGCATTGGTGCTTCTGCTATCCTCCGGGTGAATTTTGAGACTTCAGCTAAGTCCCGTGGGAGGTAGGGTTGATCCAGGCCGTCGTTGCTTGGATTTTCCTTTTCCTTTTCTTTTTCTTTTCCTTTTGGTTTCTTTCCGGTAATGAGATCCTCCCTTTCTTCCGAGGACATTTGTCTAAGGGCTGTCATGAACGTTTCCAGTGGGTCGCTTCCACTGCCCTTGTTTTGAGGGTCTGCCTTTTCTTGATTAGAGGGTGTATCAAAGGATAGTTTAGCCCTGATACTGTCGAGTTTCTCTTGTCTTTCTAGGTCCTTGAGACACTTTTTCAGTTTCTCTCTGTGCATGGCCACGAAGTCCGGAGTGATGGTCTCTTCTTTTCCCAGCAATTCTGCCTGATTCTCATTCTCTTCCTCATGGGTTATATCTTCCACCGTAACTTTGTCATGATCATTCTGTACTGTCTGAATGACCTGTAAACCGGGTGTGGTGTCCATGTTGCCTTTCCTAAAACGGGTTATCTATGACGTCGGAGTTCAGTGTGGAGACACCGGTCGAGCTGATGTCCCACGGATGGCGCCAATGTCGAATACCCAAATCCCGGCTGACGTTAAATGGGTCTTCGCTGACGTCAAGATGTTCCGTTCCTTGAAGCTACAAAAGAATAAACCGTTAGCCTCGCCACGGAGGGCCCCGAAGGGGGGATCCGTGACCAAGCTCCGGCGTGACAGTAAGTAAACTTGCCGGAAGAATTGAGGAGCTTTACCCCGATGAGTATGATCACCGGGATGTTTCCCCTAAGGTGTGAATCTAATAAATGTGATACTTGTAGTAAATACGTGGGAATGATGGTCGGAATTTAATGTGAGAGTAGTAAATGTGAAGGTAGTAAATGAGATACCTAGATTGTCCCCTTGATCATCCCTTTTGCATCCTTATATAATCACCAGGCCTTAACCTTCTCGTGAGATATTTTTACGAGACGATCCAACGGGTTCTAATGGTCTTCGGGGGGCTCAGACACGTGTCTGACCCCAACGGTGAGATCATAGTCTCATTTAATGTTTCTGGCGAAGAGGTACAGTTCCAGCAAGAGATCCTCTGCTAATCAAGCATTAAATGTTGCCTGTCTTCGCTGGTCCTTTTTCCCGCTTATAACGGTAACCTTAGAGGGCAAGGTAAATCCTTGTTGGGCTTTTCCTGTTGGGCCTGTATGATGATGGCCCAAAGCGGGTAAATGGGGCTTCCCATTGGCCCGTCGTCAATAAGTTATAAATTATAATGTATGAAATGTTAGGGGTTTGTATTTTCATTGAAGAAAATTATCTACTATCTTAAATCACAAAGTCGGTGGCATGCATGTGCCATTTCGTTTTGGATTTTGTGTGTTTTCTTTTGCTCCCAAAAGTAATATTACAATTGGTCTATTATTATATTATACTATAAACTTAATTAAAGGCCACCGACATATGTGCCATTTCCTTTTTTTCACACAATACTTTGAGTAAATACATTTTGGCCCCTTACTTTTAGTTTTGTTAAATTGCGTTTTAAGTCAATTTCGACATTTCCTCTTTTCACCCATACTTTGAGTAAAATACATTTTGACCCCTTGCTTTTAGTTTTGTTAAATTGCGTTTTCAGTCTCTTTCCTTTCCAAGTTAAACTTCAAATTTTCACCCATACTTTGACTAAAATACATTTTGGCCTTTTGCTTTTAGTTTTAAGTCCATTTCCTTTCCAAGTTAAACTTCAATTACATTGCAGTATTAGACCATTGAGGTTTAATCTCAAAAGTTTATAATGTTTCAACTTTATCATTATACCGTATATTTATACATTTTTAGCTTATTGCTTTCTTTAATTATTTTCGTTAGCACAAAGTCGGTGGCATAGGCCACCGACATGCATGTGACATTTCCTTTTTTCACACAATACTTTGAGTAAAGTACATTTTGGCCCCTTGCTTTTAGTTTTGTTAAGTTGCGTTTTGAGTCAATTTCGACATTTCCTCTTTTCACCCATACTTTGCTTGCTTTTAGTTTTGTGAAATTGCTTTTTCACTCTCTTTGCTTTCCAAGTTAAACTTCAATTTTTCACTCATACTTTGACTAAAATACATTTTGGCTTTTTGCTTTTAGTTTCGAGTCCATTTCCTTTCCAAGTTAAACTTCAATTACATTGCAATATTAGACCATTGAGGTTTAATCTCAAAAGTTTATAATGTTTCAACTTTATCGTTGTACCATATATCTATACATTTTTAGCTTATTGCTTTCTTTAATTATTTTTGTTCGCTAATTTCTTTTTTTTTAAACTAAACGTTTGGATTCAACTATACATTGAGTTGAACTGAATACGTCAAGACATGCGCTTTCATTTTTACACCCGCCAAACTTTAAAAAAATTGCAATTGTAACCCCTAGACTACAACTCTTACTTTTACAAATGCCAATGCATTGTGTTTTTCGAAATGTCTTGGCATTGTGTTGTACACTTTGTGTCTACCTTTGTGATTTACGTTTTTTTGTAATTGTCTTTTACGCACTGCGTTTTACGAATCGTGTTTTGTCTTACTATATGTTTCCACCCGTCGCGCGCCGCCGCAACGCGCGGCGGGCAAAATCCTAGTTTATCTTAAAGCCCAAAAAAATAAAGCTATTGTGACATTACATTAGTATACCCATAAAGAAAATGGGTTGACTTAACTTCAAAGCTCGTTTACGTTCTCTTTTTAGGTAGCACATAAGGAACATTATCACTTAAGATTCGAATTCTTTTTCTTATGAAGAAAACCATCAATTTGTTACCCTTTTTATTAAATAAATAAAAAAGAATGTCAATGTGGGATTGTGTGTTCGCAAGTTTCAAAGTATTAGTAAATAAAAAGTATAAAAATAAAAAAATATTATCATGAGTTGTTGGATTACTTGGAATAACGGGAAACTTTTTGAAAACAAAAGAAGCAAAATATGTAAACGGTTTGCGACTATTTTTTAGTCACTCAATCTGGAAAAAGAAATAAGTATTAAGAGTACATATCTTATATCAATAAAAGTTAATCGTGGAATATATGTGGGTACGGGTCGGAAACAGCGGAGCACTAGGCCATATCGTGTGTCTTAGTCAGAGCGGTTTGGTGGCATGTCAGGATATGGCTCAAGATCCCTATTAACATGCAAACGTCCTCTGTGCAAGGCGTCTTAGAGGAACTTGCTATGATAAAGGGTTCTAGGAAATGGAAAAAGACTATTGAGGCTATCTTCTATAATACTTGGTGCTGGATATGGAAAGGAAGAAGCAATGCACTCTTTGATAGCATTCCATTCTCAGTTGGCAATGTGGTAGAAGGTATAAAAGAAGACTCGTTTATGTGGATTAAATACCGATCCCCATATACGCACGTAACCTGGGAGAATTGGAGAGACTTCAATGTTAGGGATGTTATCATGTAATTGTCTTTAGTTTATTTTGTGTTTGTTTGTTTGGGACCCCCAGTTTCTTGCTGGCCCCGCCTTTCTATTTTATGAATAGCTACCGTTAGAAAAAAAAAGTTAATGTCGTGTAGAACCTACACACTTTTATTTTTTTCTTGTATTAGTCATTTTGTTTAGTTGTCCAGTCGAGTCATTGTAAGAAAACTCAAGTCAATACATAACTTTCTTATCATCGATTTTACCCGTCATTTGTTCATCTATTGTCACACTTTAAACAAACATAAGAAGAATAAATTGACTGTCTCACTAAAATACACTATGATAAATCAATAAGTTTGACACGTCGGTAACTTGATGATCTCTAAAGCAAATCAATCCATTTGACAAGTTATAAACTTGATAATCGTAAAACAAATCATCCACTTCGACACATTAGAAACTTGATAAACCTTAAATAATTGTTTCGACATTATATGAACGCTAAAATAAATCAAACTAAAATGATAAACCGTAAAACAATTTAATCATTTTGACACTTTTTGATCAATACTAAAATAAATCAAACAGTTTGACATGTTATGACACTTGATGAACCCTAATATAAATTTTATCATTTTGACACATTATGAGACTTGATGAATCCACCCAAAGAGATTAATAAGGAGGCATTGATCGATCTCTTAACTTGGTATATGTTTATGTCTGTAACTTAAGATAATTACATATATTTTTAAACTCTATGAAACCTACAAATAGCCTGTCACACTTACATTCGTTAGGGTGGAGGGAGTGGTTGCGGGGAACTCATGCGGGGAGGGGTTTTACCGCGCGGGAAGGTGTTGCCGGCCTTCAATCGGTGAGCGGGGAGAGGTTGTGGCGGTGAATATTCACCGATGCGGGAAGAGAAGTGATCTAGGAGAGAAGGGGGTTAATGGTGGGCCCTACCCTTTTTCAACCAATCAGTGAAGGGAGTGAGGTAAACTCCTAATTCACCCAATCACACATTGCCATGTCAATTCACCTAAATAAGTTACCTAATGCTCAAAAACGTTGGCGGTGGTGGTTTACCTAATGGGGTTTAGGTAAACTATTTAAAAAAAAAGAAAAAATGTGTGATTGGTTGAGAAGGAATGGACCCCACCACACACCCATCTCTCACCTCCTTCCCTCCCTCTCCCCAACTCGGTAAAGGTTCATCGAAATTGGCTAACAAATCGGTAACATGTGATCGGTATAAAGGTTGGCGGTGGAGTTGGTTTCGGTACCGAGTGGGTTACCGCCCCCACTCCGTTCACCCTCACATTGCTAGTGATTGAGTGCAAAATAGAGAGTGGAGTGGGGACTTGACATGACATGACATTATTGGTTAGAAAATAAATTAAACACTCCCCAAATGGTGACCACTCCCTCCACCCTTAAAGAGTGTTAATGTGAGGAACTACATACACTACCCATGTGGATGAATCATTGTTAGGCTGGACGGTGTTGTTTAACATAACACTTTGTCACGTCAGCGACATGTTGACAATGACCTTTAACTAACCTACTCTTTAGCTAGCCTGGGGCGATTTAACTGGAAATTAACAAACTAAAAAGAAATGAGATTTGTTGCTTTTTGGTGGGTCCCCTTTTTTTCCCTTCTCATGCCCATTAAGGGCTTGCTGAGCATTCTTTAGTGTCCCTCTTTGGCTAGCATGGGGCGGTGTCGGGGCTCTTAACTAATTGACATGGAAAAAGCCCTTAGTCTACACCATTCAGACTTAGTTTGATGGTATGAACTTATAGTTTTATAGCATAAATAAATTCAAGATTATAATTCTCTTCCAAAGTGTTGTGACCTTGCCCTATGAAGCATGCCCAAGATGGAGATAATATGCATTTGCCTTGTAATATTGTCTTATGTCTTAAGTAGTATAACATAAAGGAATATCTTATGGGATCATGCTTGCTAGGTCCCCAGGTTGTTGCCACAATCATATTTGCTGTATACCCCCAGTGGTTGTGAATGCTACAATGCCACATGCCTCCCTTGCATGTTGCGCCATAAATATAATGCCATAGACTAATAGTCTTCTAGAGAAGCTCGAGACACATATAATGAAGTTGTTAAAGTTAATACCTCTCATCATGGCTAGTTAAAATATTTCAAGGTGTACAAAGCTAAATGTCTTCAAACTTCTCAACCATTTTATTTCCTTTTAAAATTTGAGAGAAAGTTTGTTTAATTTTCAACACAATCTACTCGATATTTGCGCTCATGGGTGAAATATTTCAAGTCCCAATCGACAATCAAACCGAATAGAAAAGATAAAGAAGAGAATTTAGATCGAATAACTCTCAATCTTATTAATCTTATTAATCAGAATATATCCCTCAAGTTCACCGACTTGTGGCTTGAAGTCCTTTGTCACCCTTTTCACATCATCGACTTGTGATGAATCGGGAATTACCGCCAACAATCACCCCCTTAATTTCCGACTTGAAATAGGTAGGCTCTAACATGTCTTCTTTGTCTTGATCCTCATAGAACACATCTTGATCTCTAGCTGTGTTTTTTGGCTCCTTCCTAGCTCGAACATTCTTGCGACCTTGTACTCGACTAGTCCTTTCTTCACGACTCGTCCTTTGGTCGTAAGAACTCGCACCACCATTGACTCGGCTGCGATCTTGAGCAAACACCCGCTTTCTTGGATCATTAAATGTACCTCCTTGGGTTTGAATCCCTTGCTTAACCTTTTCTTTGAATTCTTGAACATTTTTCTTTGGACTTTGAATTTTGAGTTTCTTCATTAAACTTGGATTTTTGAGAAGATTCTGACTCGTACTTGCCGTATCATCTTTCAGTTCACCTCTTTGTAGATCCCTACTTGCAAAATTCTTTATTCCAGTCATGTTATCTTATGTACTGGAACTTGCTATCTTGAGGTTGATCTTGTACAAACGGTTCTTGGTCCTTGTCACCTTCATCATAAGTTTTCCTGTATCATCATGAATGGTTAGCAAATCACGTTTCATGTGAATGTCGCATCCACCTTCTGTTGCTTGACCAAGACTTATGATATTGCTTTATGTAGTAAACATCGGTTAACAGGTGTTTCTCCCCCGTTTTCCCGGGACACGTAGGCAATGACCTTTAACTAACCTACTCTTTAGCTAGCCCGGGACGATTTAGTTGGAAATTAACAAACTAAAAAAACTAAAAAGAAATGAGATTTGTTGCTTTTTGGTGGGTCCCCTTTTCTTCCCTTCTCATGCCCATTAAGGGCTTGACTGAGCATTCTTTAGTGTCCCTCTTTGGCTAGCATGGGGCGGTGTTGGGGCTCTTAACTAATTGACATGGAAAAGGCGGCCCTGAGTCTACACCATTCAGACTTAGTTTGATGATATGAACTTATAGTTTTATAGCAGAGTTAATTACTATTTTCGTCCCTGAGGTTTGTCAAAAATAACGGTTTCAGTCCATTAGTTTAAAAATTGCGATTTCAGTCCATTAGTTTCATTTTCGTAACCATTTCAGTCCATTAACTTAACTTCATCCATTTATTTTGTTAACTTTTGGGTGAAATTACCAAATTACCCCTGCTAACTTAACAAATTGTAATAAAAAAATTCTAAAAAATCTAAAAATAAAAAAAATTCCAAAAAAATCAAAAAAATTCCCAAAAATTTCAAAAAAATCTAAAAATAAAAAATATTTTAAAAAATCATAGAAATTCTAAAAAATCCAAAAAAATTCTAAAAAATCCAAAATGTTTCATATTTCGACGCGAACGGTTTCGACGCGAAACGTTTCGACCCGTACCGTTTCGAGCCGAACCGTTTCGACGCGAACCGTTTCGACCCGTACCGTTTCGACGCGAACCGTTTCGACGCGAACCGTTTCGACGCGAACCGTTTCGACCCGTACCGTTTCGAGCTGAACCGTTTCGACGCGAACCGTTTCGACCCATACCGTTTCGACCCGTACCGTTTCGAGCCGAACCGTTTCGACGCGAACCGTTTCGACCCGTACCGTTTCGACGCGAACCGTTTCGACGCGAACCGTTTCGACCCGTACCGTTTCGAGCTGAACCGTTTCGACGCGAACTGTTTCGACGATAACGTTTCGACCCGTACCGTTTCGACGCGAACCGTTTCGACCCGTACCGTTTCGAGCCGAACCGTTTCGACGCGAACCGTTTCGACGCGAACCGTTTCGACCCGTACCGTTTCGAGCCGAACCGTTTCGACCCGTACCGTTTCGAGCCGAACCGTTTCGACGCGAACCGTTTCGACGCGAACCGTTTCGACGATAACCGTTTCGACCCGTACCGTTTCGACGCGAACCGTTTCGACGCGAACCGTTTCGACCCGTACCGTTTCGAGCCGAACCGTTTCGACGCGAACCGTTTCGACGCGAACCGTTTCGACCCGTACCGTTTCGAGCCGAACCGTTTCGACGCGAACCGTTTCGACCCGTACCGTTTCGACGCGAACCGTTTAGACCCGTACCGTTTCGAGCCGAACCGTTTCGACGCGAACCGTTTCGACGCGAACCGTTTCGACCCGTACCGTTTCGACGCGAACCGTTTCGAGCCGAACCGTTTCGACGCGAACCGTTTCGAGCCGAACCGTTTCGACGCGAACCGTTTCGACCCGTACCGTTTCGAGCCGAACCGTTTCGACGCGAACCGTTTCGACCCGTACCGTTTCGAGCCGAACCGTTTCGACGCGAACCATTTCGACCCGTACCGTTTCGAGCCGAACCGTTTCGACCCGTACCGTTTCGGGCCGAACCGTTTCGACGCGAACCGTTTCGACCCGTACCGTTTCGAGCCGAACCGTTTCGACCCGTACCGTTTCGAGCCGAACCGTTTCGACGCGAACTGTTTCGACCCGTACCGTTTCGAGCTGAACCGTTTCGACGCGAAGCGTTTCGAATCGTTTCAAAACGGTTCGCGTCGAAACGGTACGAGTCGAAACGGTTCGGCTCGAAACGGTACGGGTCGAAACGGTTCGCGTCGAAACGGTTCAGCTCGAAACGGTACGGGTCGAAACGGTTCGGGTTCGAAACATTTAATGAAACATTTTGGATTTTTTAGAATTTTTTTGGATTTTTTAGAATTTTTATGATTTTTTAAAATATTTTTTATTTTTAGATTTTTTTGAATTTTTTGGAATTTTTTTGGTATTTTTTTTATTTTTACATTTTTTATAATTTTTTTATTACAATTTGTTAAGTTAGCAGGGGTAATTTGGTAATTTCACCCAAAAGTTAACAAAATAAGTGGATGGAGTTAAGTTAGTGGACTGAAATGGTTACGAAAATGAAACTAATGGACTGAAATCGCAATTTTTAAACTAAAGGACTGAAACCGTTATTTTTGACAAACCTCAGGGACGAAAATAGTAATTAACTCTTTATAGCATAAATAAATTTGAGATTATAATTCTCTTCCAAAGTGTTGTGACCTTGCCCTATGAAGCATGCCCAAGATGGAGATAATATGCATTTGCCTTGTAATACTGTCTTATGCCTTGAGTAGTATAACATAAAGGAATATCTTATGGGATCATGCTTGATAGGTCCCTAGGTTGTTACCACAATCATATTTGCTAGGGTCGTAATGGTATACCCCACAACTGGCTTTGAATGCTACAATACTACATGCCTCCCTTGCATGTTACGTCATAAATATAATGCCAAAGACTAAAACATTATAGTATCCTAGAGAAACTCGAGACACATATAATAAAGTTGTTAAAATTAATACCTCTCATTCATGGCTAGTTAAAATATATCAAGCAGTGGCGGAACTAGAACATTAATTCAGGGGTATCCCAAAAAAAAAACTTTTTACCTTGCAATCATACAATATTAAAAAAACAACAATACATAAATAAAGTAAAACAAATACCTAATAGATTTGTCATTTTCTTTTTTTCATAGCTTGAAATCGATCCATCAAATCGTCGTCTTTTACTTCACTTAAAAAATCCTTTTCGACCGCACAAACCATAACATTGTTCAATGCTGTTCAAGAATTCCGGGCCGATTCGATTGCGTAAATCCGTCTTCACAAGCTTCAATTTCGAAAAACATCTTTCAACGGTTGCTGTTCAAGAATTCCGGGCCGATTCGATTGCGTAAATCCGTCTTCACAAGCTTCAATTTCGAAAAACATCTTTCAACGGTTGCGGTTGCCACCGGTAAAAGCAAAGCTAGCTTAACAAGTAACAAGTATCTCTTCCGCCTTGATCTTCTTTAAACAAGTAACAATATAGACAATATACTTTGTCTGCTTTGATGCTATACTCTAACCAACAGATATCATTAAACCAACTAACAACAAAACGTCTTTTTTTTTTCCATAAAAGTTTTTAACAGGAAACTACTATTGGGCTATCATTTGGTTATCCATGCATTCAATCTGCCACCCAATGCACTGTTGGGTTATTATTTTGTTATTTGGGCTAACTACTATTGGGCTATCATTTGGTTATTTGGGCCAATATAATCAGTATTTTTTGGGCTTAATTTCAGTTTGTAATTTTTTTTTTGAGAGGTGTCCTAGTTGTTGTTGAGGGGTGTCCTTAGTACAAAAATCGAAAAAAAAAATTACACTACCGGATAAAAGTTGAGCCGTAGCCCGTGCTACGCCTCGGACTACACTAGGTCCGCCCCTGATATCAAGGTGTACGAAGCTAAATGTCTACAAACTTCTCAACCAAATTTTATTTCCTTTTAAAATTTGAGAGAAAGTTTGTTTAATTTTCAACACAATCTATTCGATATTTGCGCTCATGGGTGAAATATATACTAAAAGGCTTGTTGCCCAATTGGTATCAAGGTATTACATAAACTTGCATTGATGTCCTTTTTCAAAAGTAATGATGCTTCTAGTGTTATCATAAAGAAATAATGTAGATTTTAAAAGTAGTGTAGTTTGATATTAGAAGAACCACTTATTTGCTAATTTGTTTGTAAAATAGTATAACTTTGTGTCAGATTTTTTTTTTTCACAAAAATATTCTCTCTTTTGTATATGTCACCAAATTTCATATTTTATTCATAAGTATACACATCACATTTTCAACTACCACATTTACAAGAGTCGGCATCGACATACAATAGTGCCGGCACTTCATTGGGCTGAATGGGCGGCGACTTCAATAGTGTCAGGCAGCTGCCTGACACTCCCCTATTGCCCAACAAATTTTCGATTTTATCCCTCTTTAAAATTACGATTTTGCCATCAGTTAAAAATTATGTTTTTGCCCTCACTTAAAAATAAATTTACGCCTATGCTCCCAGCTAAATATCTCAATTTTGCCCCCGGTTAAAAATTACGATTTTGCCCCGTTTCAATTTACAGTTTTGCCATTAGTTTTTCCCTTAAAAATACAATTTTCCCATCAGTTCAAAATTATGTTTTTATCCCCACTTAAAAATAAATTTGCCCTTTTGCTCCCAGCTAAAAATTCCAATTTTGCCCCCGATTCAAAAATTACGATTTTGCCCCGATAAATTTATACTTTTGCCATTAGCTTTTATTCTCACAGCCAAGTAACGATTTTGCCCTCAAATTAAATTTACATTTTCCCCATCGTTTTTGTTTCTTTTCCTGGTGACATTACAAGTTTGCCCCCAGTGTAAAATTACAGTCGTGCCGGCAACTTCCTGGCACTCCCCCGTTGGTCTATTTAGTTTACGCTTTGTCCCCGAATTAAAATTATGATTTCGCCCTCAGTTAAAAATTACGTTTTTCCCATCGTTTTAATTTTTTTGCCAAAACTATAAACGTTTTTTTTAATTGGTTTACTCGATTTAATTTTTTTTCGTGTCAAGGAATTGCCTAACACTAGCTCATTAGTCCTGAAAAATTACAGTTTTTCCCTCAGCCCAAAATTACGGTCTTATCATCGTTTTTGTTTTTTTTTTCCTAGCAAAATTATAGTAGTATATTTTTAATTGGTTGAGAATTATTCGGCCATCGCCCCGCAACGCAGGCGGGGCATCTACTAGTTAATAACAAAGAACAAACATTTAATTAAGGGACCCTATATTTAATTATAGTACGACAATAAATTTGCATGTATTTTCAAACATGACTAATTATTTTGCAATAAAAGAATAATATATATTTTATCAATAATTAAGGTAATGATTCCTTGATAGTGGTACCCTAGTACATGTACTGGTAGCCTTTTTTATGCCAGCTTCTTTTGTTTCTTGTCAATTAGTCAATTTAACAACCTAAGGCTACACGGTATGGGGTTCGTCCCCCTCCGTCCCGGTCCGTCGCCGGAGCCAACACCATGCCGCCCCCTGCGTCCTGAGCTCCGTCCCCGTCCCGGTCCGTCTTAAACGTCCAAGTTTCGCCATTCAGGACGATCCTCCAGGTGGGCCCCCGGTCCGTCGCCGGAGCCAACACCATGCCGCCCACCCCCGTCGAGCTCCGTCCTCCATTTTCATCCCGTCACCATACCGTGTAGCCTAATAATACAACCATTTCCCATTTGTCTTTCCTCAAACTCCCAAAATATTACCCCTACAACTACTGACCCATTAATCTTTTTTGATTCAACACCTCTCTTACACTCACAAGTCACACTCCATTCTTCTTCCATTCAATAATGGCAGAACCAGAAGCTTTCCATTTATTGCTTTACCAGTTTCATATCTTGTGCTTCCAACTACCCTCAATTATTAAACATTTAAACCACCTCCTTTCATTTTCTTTTATTTATAACACTCACATTACAATTTCTTTTAATTCTTATAATAATTTATAATTAAATCCAGCCAATTATTTTGTTAGATAAAACTAATTCTTTTTCCGAACGACAACACTTCAATATAAAAATATAGAAAACATGCGAGCAAGAAACTGAAAAACTTGGAACAATTACACCACAATGTCTCGAATGTTAACATCTCTCCACCTCTCCCGGTTAAGATTACAAAATAAATAAAAATGACAACTGAAAAAATAATAACTGAACTAGTAAAAAAAAGTGTATTAATTGTCCCACAAGTCCACAACTAGACATGTGTTGTCTTGGCTTTGCTTGTTTGTTTGTTTTGTACTCTTCTCTTTATCTTCCCCTCTAAAACCAGTTTCCCAAAACATTCCCCTTTTTAACTAACTTTATCTTTCTTCATTGCTCTATTTCGATACAAACATAGCATTCATTCATTATTACATTATTACACAAATCTTTGGCTTCAGTTTCTTATTTTTTATATCTCAGATTCATGCTTTTAATGCTCTGACCACTTCTTTATCTCATTTTGAACGTTAAATTTCAAAACTTTATTCTCATGCCACACATGTGCCTTGTGACTTTGTCTTTTATCTCATTTCCTATACTCATTTCATCATTATTTTGTGAATCTTGAGATGGGGTTTCTTACTTTCTTGGGTATTTTGTATATTTCAAGAAGACTGTTTTAGGGTTCTGTTAAAGAAACATTTGGAGTCAAAATCATCTGTCAAATGGGTTGCTACTGCTCAAATTTGTTGGTGTTCATACTGTTTCTTTCATGGGGTTTCTTTATCTCAAATACCCATCAATTACAAACAACTCAAACTCATATTCTTCTTCAAATCAGGAAGCATTTGGAGTACCCATTGCAGTTAAGCAGTTGGGAAAACTTTAATGGTGATTTTTGTAATATGGTTTCAAACCCACAAGTGAGCATCAAATGTGAAGGTAATTCTGTTTATGAGCTTAAAGTTATAGGGGATAAGCTTTCAAAGGTTAGTGATTTTCATGGGTATGCAATAAAAAATCAAACTTTGTCTACAACTTTCTCCATTGATTCATTAGTTGTTACATTAGCAAGATTGAATACCTTGAGGGTGCTTAGCTTAGTTTCTTTAGGAATTTGGGGCCCACTTCCTGATAAAATCCATAGATTATCTTCACTTGAAGTTTTGGACATGAGTTCAAATTTCATGTTTGGTTCTATCCCAGATGGGATTTCAAGACTCATAAAGCTTCATACTTTGACCTTAGATGAAAACTTTTTCAATGAATCTGTCCCGAATTGGTTCGACCCGTTGTCGAATCTCACCATTCTTAGCTTGAAGAACAACAGATTAAAGGGTGAATTCCCATCTTCAATTACGAAACTCACAATGCTCACTGATGTTTCTCTCTCACATAATAACCTCACAGGCGAATTACCCGATTTAACTACCTTGTCTAGTTTAAAGTTATTGGATTTGAGGGGAAATCATTTCGATTCTGAGCTTCCATTACTGCCTAATGGAGTTACTACAGTTCTTTTGAGTGATAACTCATTTGATGGTAACATTCCTGAAGAATTTAGCAAACTGAATCACCTTCAACACCTTGATCTATCTTCGAATTCCTTGGTGGGCCCGCCACCATCCGGGCTGTTTTCCTTGCCAAACATAAGTTACCTGAATCTTGGATCCAATATGTTAGGTGGGTCCCTTCATAATATCATCAAATGTGGGGAAAATCTTGGATTTGTTGATATTTCAAGCAACAGGTTTACGGGTAGTCTTCCTTCGTGTTTGGATACGAATTCTAGCAACAAAAGAGTTGTGAAGTTTAATGGGAATTGCTTGATCACCGATAACGAACAGCAAGATTCAGATTCTATTTGCTAAGAAGAAGTCATCAAGAAGAAAAGATCATGGGGTAGTACTACTGTTTGGATTGTAATTGGTGCTATTGGTTTAATAGTTATATTTTTGGTGGTGGTTGCATTTGTTCGATTAGCTTGTCGTAAAAGCAAAATTCGAAGAGAAACTGTTTCTTTACAACACACGGTGCCAAAAGTTATACAGGATAGTTTACCTTCCGCGATTTCTTCTGAAGTTCTTGCAAATGCCAGTAAGTTTTGCCTGATTAGATATGCATTTTGGAATATTAGTTTTTAATGTTTGGACAAAGAAATTCTGCTTCAAGTTATCTAATTACAAATAATTTGTTTTGGATGATCAGTCTAAAGGTAAACTAAAATTACTTATTTACCCTTATAGCCTAACTTGAGAGACTTTTATTTGATTATTTCCATTTTAGAAAGCCCCATCACTTTCTTTTGTCCACACAAATTGTCCTTTTTTGTCTTTTTTATTTATTATAATTTAAATAATGAGAATTTTATGAGCATTTGATTATTATTACAACTTCACACAGCATAAGCACGTCCAAAGGTTATTTTGTACACTCGTTATTCAATATCACATAATCACTTTCAAACCGCACGTCCAAAAACCTATACATTATTTCAATTTATGGTTGAGAGTTTATTATTATTATTATTTTTTTTTTTTTAAAATAAACTGATGGATTTCTTTCATACTTGTCAAGTTACATCAAAACAGAAGGTAGACGGGCAACAAGCTGCGCCGCAACCCCTTTCTGATTAATGACTGAAAAAAGGTTTATTAAGGATTAATGTTTGTTCTTTCTCAACTTTTAAATTTCAGGGATCATATCGGAAGCATCTAAGATAGGGACACAAGTTGTGCCATCATGTCGCGTGTTTTCAATACAAGAACTGGCTCAAGCCACTGATGATTTCTCTGCATCGTTGTTTCTAGGAGAAGGCTCAATCGGAAAGGTAATGTTAGTTTTTGCTAACCAAAATGAGAAGTTTGACTTTTGAGGTCAAACCAACTATATTTACAATTTGAAATTGGTTTGCATTCTCCAATTTGCAAGAAAAACTTGCCAATATCATTAAATGATATAATACCATACTGCACCTATAAGAACATACATATAACATGCAAAATCCAAAATGAAACTTGTATCATGTTTCTAAACTATTAGGTTTGACCTCAAAAGTCAATTTTTTGAATTCTATTTGAGGATACATTATTTTGTGAGTGTAAACAAAAAACTTGCCACTATGGTTTTAGTTGATTTAATAAACAACCTAAAAATCTACTTTTTTTTGCAGCTTTACAAGGGAATGTTAGAAAATGGAAGCTGTATCGTTATTCGATCTCTTTCATTATTTAAAAAGTATTCAATCCGAAACCTGAAAGTTCGGTTGGATCTTCTGTCAAAGCTTCGACACCCTCATCTTGTTGGATTCTTGGGTTATTGCATTAGTGATGAAGGTTTAGAAGATTCAACTTCCAGCAGAGTATTCCTTGTTCATGAGTATATATCTAATGGAAATTTCCACGCTCATCTCTCGGGTCAGTCTGCTCATAGCTAAAACTAATTATGTATATCAAGAAATTTGCATTATTTGATCAGGAAAATTGCAACTAATTTCTAACATTCAATATCAATGTTTAAGAGCCTATGTAATCAAATAAGGTATCACCCTGAACCAATAAGCTGGGACCTGATTTGATCATAAACTTTACACATTTTTTTTACTTTTATCTGCAGAGTGTTCTCCAGACCAGATTCTCAAATGGCCAGATCGGTTATCAGTTCTGATTGGAATAGCTAAGGCGGTACATTTTCTGCACACGGGTGTTATTCCTGCTTCATCAAGCAATCGATTAAGAACAAATAATATATTGCTTGATGAACATTGTATTGCAAAGTTAAGTGACTATGGAATGTCCATAATTACAGAAGAATTAGAACAGTTTGAGGTTATTTTTCTTAATCCTTTGTTTTTTTATTTGATTTTTGGCTAAATTTTGTGTCATAATTTGGACTATATCCTGATGTAGGCGAAGGGAGATGGACCAAAACCATGGTAAGGTTCTTTATTAATGTTTTTGAACTAGAACATATTTATAGTAGTGTAGGGAATCTATATTTATATGTGATGTATGGAATTGAATGATGCAGGCATATGAAAAAGTTGGCTGATGATGTATATGATTTTGGCTTCATTTTGCTCGAAGCACTTGTGGGGCCGGTTGTAACAGGAAAAGGCGAAACATTTCTGCTTAATGAAATGGTATGCGTTGTCTCATTGCTAAACTCAGTGGTAGATCAAGAACTTTTTTTAGATGCAATTTCATATACTCTTGTGAAAACTTGCATAACATAATATTTAGAGTAAATTACAAAAATCGTCCTTTATTTATGTCACTTATTGCAAATTGTGTCCTTTGTCTTCAATAATTACAGAAAACGTACTCGATGTTTGCAAACCCTTGCAAGTTATGTCCTTTAGCCCTAACTCAGTTAATTTTTGTGGTTAAATCTGACCAAATGGACCCTGGGTATTTTTGTGGTTAAATCTGACCAAATGGACCCCACGTGAGTAAAATGACCAAAATACCCTCATGTGGGGTCCATTTGGTCAAATTTAACCACAAAAATTAACTGAGTTAGGGCTAAAGGACATAACTTGCAAGGGTGTGCAAACATCGAGTACGTTTTCTGTAATTATTGAAGACAAAAGACATAGTTTGCAATAAGTGACATACATAAAGGACGATTTTTGTAATTTACTCTAATATTTATTCAAAGAAAAAGTTTAATATGAACTATACTCATTCAAATCATTGAAAACTTCATATTTTACCCATTTCATTGAATACAATTTTTAATATGACCATTATACCCTTATCTTTCTTATGACCTAGCAAGCTCTCATAGTCTCATATCCTAATTCAAGTTTTAGGGGAAGGGTATAAATGTCATAAATGTGGAATAGGTAATTTGAAATATGCTTTTTCGTTGGGTATATATGTTATTATACCAAGTTCTGAAGGGATATATGAAATTATTTTCTTTTAGGGGCAATTCTTATGGGTGTCACCGCATTTCGGTTCATATTTCTTGTGGTCGGGTTGGGACTCAGGTCACCGTAATTAATTTGAACTTACCTTAAAGAAGATTCATAGAGATCAATCCATAGCATTTCTATAAAAGGATTCTCAAACATCGATTTTTTGTATGTTTATGCAACAGAAATCTTTTGGAAGCCAAGTTTTTCTTAAAAAGATTCATAAAGATCAATTTTTTTCATGTTTATGCAGCAGTTCTTTTTTTTTTTGAATCAAAGCATTTCTTTTATAAGATTCATAAAGATCAATCTTTTTTTGTTTATGCAACAGAAATCTTCAGAGAAAATTAATAAAAATCAATCTTTTTCTATTGTTTATGCAACAGAAATCTTTTGGAAGCCAAGATGGTAGGCAAAGAACTGTGGATCCAGTGGTGTTAACAACTTGCTCACAAGAATCGTTATCGATAGTGATATCAATCACCAACAAATGCATATCTATAGAACCAACAAACCGGCCATCGTTTGAAGATGTACTTTGGAACTTGCAATATGCAGCTCAAGTACAGGCCACAGCTGATTCCGAACAGAAATCAGAAGGTGCATCTTAGTGACACGAGCTTGAAATCAACTTAATTGGTAGCAGTAGTAGCAGATACACGTCGAAACCAAGATTCATTCATATTTTAAGCACATAATTAGATGTTTAAACAGCAATAAACCATTGATTATCGTGTTTAGTTACTATACTTGTAACAGTCTGTAAATGTATACTTTATTTTGAATCCTTTAACCTTGTTTAGTAATGTGCATGATGAAAGATCAGTAATCGGGTGTTTGTATGTAATAATTTTATTTTTTAGCGTTTGGGTAAAATGGCACTGATCAATTAGTTTCTAAAATGGGCTAAATAAATACATAGCCCGGTAAATTAGTGTTAGGCCCATTGGGCCTCTTCCCTCCTAGCTCCTAGCTTCTTCCTTGCATGTGTAATGGATAATTATTCTAATTAGTTATAGATAACCCTCCTACTAAGTATTATTTAGTTTAATATCTTATAAATAATTATTATTTAGTTTAATCTCTTCTAATTAGTTATAGATAACTCTTCTACTAAATATTATTTTGTATAATCTCGTCTACTTAACTATAGATAATTATTATTTAGTTTAAATTTAATGTATACTTCTCAGTTATAATATTACTAGGTTAGAACCCCGTGTCTTACACAGGTTGAATAAATGTAATTTTATATATTAAATAATAAAAAAGTTATATCTTTATGAACCCCGTATATTGTACGGGTTAAATAAATGTAATTTTATATATCAAATAATAAAAAAAAGTTATATCTATAAAAACCATGTGTATTACACAGATTAAATAAATGTAATTTTGTATACTAAATACAAAAAACGCCGTATCTTTAAAAAAACTCGTGTATAATCGGGTTGAATAGATCTACCAAATAATAAAAAATTACATCCTTAAAAACTCCGTATATTACACGTGTTGAATAGATCTAAAAAGAGTTATATCTTTAAAAACCATGTCTATACACAGATTAAATAAATGTAATTTTGTATATTAAATACTAAAAACGTCATATCTTTAAAAAACTCATGTATAGTTGGGTTGAAAATCTACCAAATAATAAAAAAATATATATCCTTAAAAAACCTTGTGTATTACACGTGTTGAATAAATCTAATTTTACATATCAAATGATAAAAAAGTTATATCTTTAAAAACTTTGTGTATTACACGGGTTATATAAATGTAACTTTGTATAGTAAATAGTAAAAAAATTATATTTATAGTAAATAATAAAAAAATTATATTTTTAAAAACCTAGCGTTTTACACGAGTTGAATAAATATAATTTTGTTTACCAAATAATAAATTTTTTTTTTAATAAATTAGGATAACATTTAATATTAATTTATTATTTATTTATTTAATATAAGATAAGTAGGAAAGAGGGGTATTTGTTTTAAAATATATTAAATTAACAATTTAGATTTGAGGATAATATTTTATTAAAGTATGATAAGATTTAATATTAATTTATTATTTATTTATTTATTTAATTAATATAAGATAAGTATAGATTTGAGGATACATTCAATGAATGACACGTGTCCAAAACTTGGTTTCTTTTATTATAGTAGATAGATTTATTTGATTTTCTATATCATATGACATACTCCTACTTTTTATTTGTAATATACAAATTATCTCTAATAAACTTTAAACTTTTACCATAGTATATATAATGCTAGACATAAAATCAAAAAACATTTTGGATAGCATCATCAATAACTTAAGACATAATATAATTATATGTATAGTATGCACTTTTTAATAAAATAATACCAAACAAAATTACAAATATAAAATCATTGATTTTACTAATAATAACAAAGTCTTAATTTTTTTTAAATTAGATTCATTACGGGTTTTTTAAATGTAATTTATATTTTATCACTCAAATGGTTGTTTATTTGCTTCTTGAATAACATGTTTGGCCATTGTATCTTCTTTTCAATAATCATCTCTTATATCGCGTACCAAGTATATCCATTAGTTTTTTAAAATATAATTTTCTTATTATTTGGTATATAAAATCATATTTATTCAAGCCGTGTAATATACGAGAGTTTTTAAAAATGTAACTTTTTTTATTATGGGGAATTGGCTTGTAATAATCCCACATAGACCTTATTGGCCATTAATAATGCCACCTCAGAATATTCCCCTCATCAGTCTCACCTTTCACCTATTTTTCCTACAATGGTCCCTCGTTAAAAAAACTTAACGGAGTTAAGCTTTTTTTCAAAATACAAACAGATTTTTAGGGCTTTTAGTCAGAACGATGATACGAGTCCATTGATGTAAAACTTACTTCAAAATGGTGCCCCAAGTGACTTGATTTTGGTTAATTGGAAATTTAAACACCCGACTTGAAGCACCATTTTCATCGTTTGGAGCACTGTTTCGAGGCAAGTTTTACATCAATGGACTCGTATCGTCGTTCTAATCAAAAGCCCTAAAACATTTGTTTGTAATTTGGAAAAAAAGCTTAACTCCGTTAAGTTTTTTAACGGGGGACCATTGTAGGAAAAATAGGTGAAAGGTGGGACTGGTGGGGGGAATATTCTGAAGTGGGATTATTAATGGCCAATAAAGTTTAAGTGAGATTATTACAGGCCAATTTCCCTTTTATTATTTGGTAAATAATATTACTTTATTCAACCCATGTAATACACGTGGTTATAAAGATATAACTTTTTTTATTATTTGGTATATAAAATTGCATCTATTCAACCTGTACAATATTGTTCCTATAGATATAATTTTTATTATTTAATATATAAAATTACATTTATTCAACCCGTGCAATAAATGAGGTTTTTAAAGATATTTTGTTTTATTATTTAGTATATAAAATTCATTTATTTAACCCGTGTAATACACGGGATAATAAACTAGTTTGTATATATCTATATGCTTATATAGTTGTATATCATGTATATGTTACATAGTTACATACACTGTCATCCTGTATAAACCACTTGAGCATTGAAGGGTTGTTTCGGATGATTGGATCCAATATCCTCCTTTGGGTCACCTTTTAACGAGTTCATTATGAGTTGCAACTTGGATTCAAACTCTGGAGTACTAGATGTGGTCAAACCCGACAAGTCGACAACAAATACCTGAAAAACGGTTTTGACCATAACTTTAGAAACCTATCCAAAGTTATCTAAATCCTCATTGATTTTGTGTTGACTAGAATTTCATAGCACCCAGTAATCATGTTGGTTACTTCATTTACAGAATCGTTTTGGGAAGTATTCAACCCTGTGTTTATGAAAGGTTGTAATTTAGACGTGTCGAGGTATGACCCGGTTCGCCCGGGTCAAACCGGTCAACACCTGTTATAACCTGATTGCGCCATAACTAACTCAGTTAAATATGATAAATATATATCATAAAGTAAACGAATCTCCAATAAATATAGAGGTCCTAAAAGATAGACCATATCTCCTATTTTGCGTAACAGTATCCCAACTCAATTACGATTCCTAAATAACCAATTATAAATAAGAAACTCCTCCCCAATATTTTACAGGTGGTATTCTAACCCTAGAATTCTCTCTTCACATATTATCACATATGAATACAATACTGACTTTAGCGTCAGAGGGTGGTCCAGAGAGTCCGGTCTTTGACCCCTTCTAACGTGTTTACTATTTTGCAGATCTGAAACAAGACGGAGAAGGCGAGGTGCGATTGTGATTTATCTTCATCATTGGAATACATACCCGTATCGGTACGTGTTTCTACAAGACGCGTTTCCAAATAATATTGGATTAAATATGATTGTTAAAATAGTCGAGCATTACATCATGGTTTTCTTAACTAATTAACACGAGTTTCCAAAATAATCCTACTCTCTCTCTCTCTCTCTCTCTATATATATATATATAGGGAGCCGCTAGAATGAGAACCACCACGAGTTATGAGAACCACGAGAACCAAGTGCCACGGAGGGGCGTTGACCACGAATTTTTTTTACACCTAGATCCGTATATTTTAAGACCGGGTGTAAAAAAAATTTTCAAACGGCGCGCCCGAGGGGGTAGTTTTTTACACCCAAAGTTTGGTGTTTTTAATTTTTTTTTCTTTTTTCTTTTTTTTTTTACAAACTTTGGGTGTAAAAAACTACCCCCTCGGGCGCGCCGTTTGAATTTTTTTTTACACCTGGTCTTAAAATATACGGATCTAGGTGTAAAAAAAATTTCGTGGTCAACGCCCCTCCGTGGCACTTGGTTCTCGTGGTTCTCATAACTCGTGGTGGTTCTCATTCTAGCGGCCCCCTATATATATATATATATATATATATTATTGGGTTAAAATAAAAAGGTAAAAATGGTAGGAAAGAAATTAAACCACTGATCTTGAAAATGAAGGAATGTAGTCGCGCCATGTCACTACTCACTAGGGGGAAGGGGTGTGATTAAAAGGGTTAGCATGGTAGTATATGAATTAGGAAATGCAACATTTTCTTTCTTTACATGGAAGATACATGCATATTCCACCATTTGTTTTAAACGTTCATAAAATTTTAATGCGTTATTATTTTTCTAAAAAAATAATACCATAATAACGATTTTTTAATATTATTATGATATTAAAAAATACGTTTTAAATGAGATTTTTCGTTTATTTTTTTTTGTGTTCCGTTCATCGTGTTTTTCTCTTGCACATGGTGTTTTCATCTGCATATGGTGTTAGTTGGTCATGTGCATTGTGTTCTTTGGTTCTACCCATTGTGTTATTGGTTATGTCAACTGTTTTTTTGGTTCCGTTCATTTTTTAAGTTATGTATATGATGTTTTAAGATTTTGTACATGGTGTTTTAGGTTATAGTGTTTTACACTTTTTCCATATCGAGTAATCCAATTAAAGTTGCTCTTTAGATGAAATGACAGTGCCATAATTAATTCAAACAATCCATTGAACAAAACACAATCGCTATATGGAAATAAACACAAAAACAAAATAGATATAGTGAAAAAAACCACAGTCGGTATAATCAAACATTTTAATTGGTGTATGCATGTGAAGCAACAAAGTGTTTAATAACTATGTTTACGTCCCACCGCATTGCAGAGGAGGCTATGATCATACAGGTCAATTTGTTGACACACTAACCTTAGTACAACTACATACAATATACATCATAACATTGATTGTAACTAAAAATAGTACAAAATTGACAATCAATGTAAAAACTACAAAAACAACTAACATATTAGTCTTTAATAACATTTCTAGGATGCACATAACACACAAAAAGTCAACGGCGACTTGAAGTTCAGCATGGTCTTCGCAAATCTTACGAACATGCTCGGTTAGTTGATTTAACTTCTCGGTAACCAAACGATGGGACTCGGTCATATCTTCAAGTAGACGTGTAAGGCGTTCAAGAATGGGTATCTCGTCATTCGAGCTCTACATTTTTTACCTATCAATTTAGAAAAAAATTAGCCTATAGTTTAAGAAAAAAAAAAAACAAAGGGTAAAAAAGTTTAAGTGATTTTCCTTTATAGTTTAAAGGCTCGTGTACATCATTTAAGTGTAACGCCTTTTGATGTAAATATGCAATTCATGATCGCCCATATTTGATTTAACCTGATCATACCAGAAAAAATAAAAATAAATAAAACCACCGAAAGTAAAAAAAAACATCTAAAATAGTTAACTATAATGAAAATGCATCTGTCGTTTTAAAAATATGTCTTCAATAGGCTTAGAAAGTTTTATAAGACAATACTTTTAACATCACAACCAACCAAGTCACGCCACAATCACCAAGTCATTAAAATATGTATCTACATATTATCAATTTGAAACAATCAAGACTGGGACAAAACACGCCTACAAGAAATATCGCCAAGCCAAATGTCAAGTACCATCAAAACTATTATAACAACACAATATACAGAATCTCGAATGACCGTAAAATTACCTTCACCGATTATTCAATCGACATTTATAAGACTTCAAAGTGAAGCCAAACCTCAATCAAACAAACCTAGCTAAAAGGTTCAAAATGAAGCCAAACCACAACCAAAGAAACCCTTAGATACCCACAAACAAAACAACTTCCAAAGCCATAAGGTACAAACAAACGATGCACAAGAAAACAATAAAGCAGAGGGTACAAGGCAACATAGTGTAGATATGTTGCAAATTGATAATATATAAATAAATAAAGGTTACCATACATGCGCAACACAACACTTAAAGACAAGGCATTTCTACCAAGTCTTAAGATATACATACAGTTGCATGCACAACAACCACAACCCTCCACAAAACATGTATACAACAAAGCTCAGAGGCATAGGATGGCGACAACATATAATACCATGTCAAATCCTATGCACCATCACAACTATGGCTCTCGGAAGACTGATAAATCTGTTTCATCGAGCTAAATGGTCAACACTTTCGCAATGACAAGAGAATGAAAATGTAACGCTCCGCATTTTTGTACTTTCCTTGATTAGAATGATGTAATCGTATTTCTATTTATGGAAACTTGTATTCTTATCATGTTCGTATTCCATTTCCAACCTTGTATTCCGAGATCTTGATCATAATGAAATTCTTATTTTATACATACATGTCATACTTACAATCAGTCATTTGAATACATGTTTACCTGGAAAACGACACTTGATATACGTGCAATTATTCATACATACATTCATGATACTTGAATTATACTTGCATACGCGTTACGTACTTGAAAACATACTAATTATGAAAGTTATTCCATAAAATGATAACCTAAGGGACGTTCAGGGGCTAATTTGTAAAAACATCAACCTGGATGGCCTTAGGAGGCGCCACGTTACGCCACCACTCCGGCCCTTTGGCTTGGCGTGATGCCAAGGCCCTAAATCTGCAGAAGCTGGTTTCCCATCTACGGGTTGGTCATCCTTTCCACCTCCAAACTCACCCAATCATCTTATAACTCCATTAAACACCTAACCCTAATCAACCACTATATAAACAAGCTTCCTACATCCCATTTTCACTTTCCTAACTCCTCTACACTCACAAAACTCTATCAAATCAGTTGCAAACTCAAGAAAAGGCATAATTATCTAAATGCCAAAATGAGCACTTTTCTCACATTTCTTCATCTTTTCTTCACTTCTTCTTCCACTACAAAGCTTGGAACACCTATAGGAGTGTTTCCACAAGTTTACCATGGTAAACTAAGGTGGAACATCACCATTTTGAGGTCCACACTTTCTGTTTTGGAATATTATATTGTAAACTTTTATAAAACTTATACTTTCTTACATGAATCTTATGCCTACTTGTTCCTAAACCCATCTATGGTTGTGGGACTTGTTTAAGGTTGATTCTTATGAGTTTAGAGGTGCAAACACCCTCTAAACTTTCTGTTTTGACGAAGGTTTTAGATGACCTACAAGTGATGAAACCATCCAAGCTCACCATCTTCAACATGGTGAAACTTTTGTTTTGGTAAAAGTGTGAACCATGGAAGCCTTGGCTTTCCTAACTTGTTCCACCACCTCACTTGATGTTTTATCAAGTTATTCCAAGTAGTTTCCTAGACCTAAAGGAACACAACCCTGCCGCATCTCCAACATTTTCCATGATGGGTATGAAACACCCGGGCTGTTCTTACTTGGCTACTTGATGAACTAGGTAGTTAGTTGTCTTTTATTTTCATTCATGAGCAACCGGGTTTACCAACTAAGTTGGTAAACTTTGTGCTTTGGTGAATCATACAGTGAGGTATTCCATACCTCCATGCTTGACTTACTTGAATTGTATGATATTATATGATGGACTATTACTATATAATATAAAATATATATTCAGCCGAATTTGTGATATTAACCGAATTATGGTTAAGTGTTATGAACTCAGGCTATTCTATCTTCGTTCTAAATTCCTCGTTTATGATTCTAATGGGCAGGCTAGGACCCATGAAATCATATAAAACTTAGTGTCAAAACGAGTGTTTCAGACAAGATATACTTTCGCATACATATAATTTATTATACTAAAAATCCGAATCAGAATCCTTCGCCAAATCCGAATACTCACACACCTTTGTTTCCCCCTGTAGGGTAACATCGGTGTTCCTTCTCCAACAACTATCAAATTTGCGGTTTAACTCGGAAAGCTTTGCAAAACTGTAGTGTACATGACCCCTTTCTATTTTAGCACTTTTGGGTGCAATACATGTAACTTATCAAAAACGCATACATACACTTATAAACATGCTTACAAACAAACAAACAACCAAATATACATGCTTGATACGATATACTTGAACACATACATGATACTTGTTGTTTTATACTTGTCATTAACTTCCTACGAGACTCCCTTAACATGTATAGTGCTATAGAATTAACGCACGGATCGTATTCTTGAGGTCATGTTAAGTAAACAAAACGGTCTTATCATTGCCATGATAGGATTACGCTAGCGGAAATCTTTGGGTTGACAATTATAGTTGCATGATAGTATTGCTATGTTAGGTTCTTAGTATCCGAATTTTGTCATGTGGATTCGTTTAAACTTTTATACTTATGCTAGTACTTAAACTTGTATGCTCGCTAATACTTTATGTATTGATCTATACTTTAACACGTATTGTAGGAAATTGATGATGATGATGAATGAAATCTAGTAGGAAGACGAGAAACGCACCTTTAAATTTTTAGTACTTATGTTGTATTTTGTTTCTTTGATTAAGTGTTTGCATTTGCTTCAAAACGATGTACTTGAATTTAGCAATGAAATAAAATTTTGATTTTATTAAATATTGCCACAAATAGTGTTATGAAGTATCTTGCAATCTATTTCGTCCCGCCCCGATGTTTGCGCCATCGGTTGGGGTGTGACAGAAAACACTTTTCAACCACTTGGGCTAACAGAGTTGTACATCACCTAACAAAAACGAAATAAGACCAAATCACAACATACAAATAACATCGCACACCCAAACAACCATAACTTACATGAAAACAGCCATGAAACAAAGCTTATAAGCAATAGACGGCTACAATATAAGTTACCAAGCCAAGTCCAAAGCAACATCATAGTTGTTGGTCTACGATGACCCATAAGTCATCTTCATTGATCCAATCAACAACTATTGAAAAATGTACCAGAAGATATAAACGTATAAAGATCTCGGATGAACACTACCGTTACATCTTCACATACCCTTAAAACCAAGAGCTAAATAAACCGAAAAATTAAAACAAAAAAAAAATCACAAACCAAAAACCTTAAAAGGTTTAATCCAAACATGCAAAAAGCAAATGTAAACCAAAACCCCAAATAAACAAAAATAAAAGCAATGGCCGATAATCAAACTACAACAAACATAAAAAGGACATGCACTAACAAATCTTTCACAGGAATAGAAAGCCCCAACATAAAACGCTAAACGGAAAGACTATTGCGTAGGCCGCCGTCTTTAACGACGACAAAATTATTTAAAAAAATCAAGGTTAAGATGACAATAGCAAGAGTCTATCTCGAAACAAAGAAGGAGCAACGGATTGAAGCACTTCCGACGGTCACATTGTAACAACCCTAAAGAATACCGACACCGTTGAATATTTTCCGACACCCTAATATATTTTAAAATACCCTTATATGTCTTTAAATACACCCCATACGTGAAAACGGGTTCCAAATAACCTAAATATTAATAAAAATAATTAAAAATATGATTTTTGAGTTTAGGCGGGCCGCGTAAAGGATATTTAACCCTTACGCGGGCCGCGTCAACTTATTGAGCAGACTCGCCCCGGTGTCGCCACGTGTGTGTGCGCGTGTTGGACTTACCTGGTGACCCGGACAAGCTAGTCCGTTGACCAGCTTTGACGCGGGCCGCGTAGACCCTCGTCTACCTTTACGCGGGCCGCGAGAAACCCAGAAATCAGCACTATATAAAGGAGGCTTCGGGTTTCAAATCAAATCGTTCATTTCTTTTCTGTATCTCGACTTTCTGAAGTTATAAGCATTATATTCAAGTATTACACCCCCTAATTAGCGAGGTTCTGCTCCGTTGTAAGTATTGTAACCCTAGTTTCGTATTGGATACGCTGCCCGATTGATGTAGGGTTCCGTAACAACTGTCGTGGTTCTGCCCGACGTAGTTGTTGGAATACCGTCTCGGGGAGGGTATCATTAATATAATCAAAGGGTTATTATACTAACCTATGTACATTTGTGAAAATTTTAGATTAATCCCACGAAACCCTTACGCGAAGTCTAAGATAGCAATGTGAGTTTATCCTATTTTTGTTAAACTTTTTGTAATTTTTTACAAAACCTTAAATGTTTTACAATGCGATTAAGCGGTGATTAAGTCTTTGTAGTTCTTCAATTACTGCCAGTATGTTGGGGTTTTGTATACAAAATTTACTACATTGTGAATAGTAAGTCGGGACGACAATACGTTACCATTGGACAATGAGTTAGCCAATGTGTAATATGACCCACCAGTCAGGATTGACAGTACTGAATGAGTAATTGTGTAGAAATAAACATTGTGATCGCTCTCAATACTGTGTTAATTGATAAAATGTTTCTTGATTAAATTGGGATTCACTCACCAGTATTTCCTACTGACAAATGTTTTTAAAACGCGTTTCAGGTAACACAATGTGACAGCCAATTAGTAAAAAGCCAGCTGGAGAGCACTGACGGCTTGGGAAAAATATGGCTATAAAAGTTACCTAATAAGACGATGTTTTAAATTCAATAAAATAGAGTTTATCCCTATAAACATGTTGTAATAAGAAACTTGGGTTTTACCCATGTGATTATTAATATCAAATATGGTGGTTTTACTCTGATAAATATTTCCTAACTACGATCCTGATGTAATTTCCGCTGCCAAATTAACAAACTGATACCACCAAAATTCTGAGTTCGCGTCCGCCCGTTCCCGGGATAGATAAGGGATCGGGGGTTGACACAGGAGGTGGTATCAGAGCCTAGCCACTGGTCTAAGCCAAAGAAGTGTTCTGCTGACACTTAAAGTTTAAATTTTGTGTTAGGAAATAATTTATGTGATTATGTATTTTGTGTTATTTGACTATTTGTTAGTTTACAGTATGAGTGATCAAGGACCCTCAGACATGTGTCGTCAATTGTCTGATTCACCTTGGAGTGAAGGTACCTCTTCACAGCCTACCCTTTCTGGGTATTCTGCTGATCAGGAAGAAAGGATGTTTGCCTTTAAAGCTCAGTCGAAGGAACCATTCCCTCATAAAAAGAGAGGATGGTTCAGTAAGGAAGCATTTGCGCGTAGAAAAAGAATGCGAAAGTTGCAACAGCAAAGAGTTCTAGTAGCTGCTAAGCGAGAGTCAGATGCCCATACACAGGATATGCTTAATAGAAGCCTAGCTAATTTCCATATCCTAGCTACAACTGCTGCTGACCCAAGTCTGGAACAACTAGTAGCCCCATAACCCTTACCTTTAATTCCCACTCAACCGATGGAGGTAGAAATGCATGATTTTAACCCTGAGGAGATACATAGGATACCAGCCCCTAATCCTTTAGATCCAAATTATGATCCCTGGTTTGATGATCTTAGGGATTATGTGCCACACTATCACTTAAACGAAGAAACCTTGCCGAACTTAGCAGCATATCCAGGTCTGGACCCTCTAGATCCCTATTTTGACAATGATGAATACATTAGGGAGACTTTGGAGAATCCATACCCTCAGGAGAATCCAGTACCTCAGTACCCAGAACCAATACCAGTACCTGGACCCCCAATGAGTGCAGAGAATTTGCAAGAACTCCGAAATTTTGGAGAGGAAATCATAGAAAGTAGTGAAAGGATGAGGTATGTAGGAGAGCAACTCGTATGGAAATACGATGAGCGTCAGATGGATTTCGGGGGAAATCCATATCCATGAAGGCGATAGTAAAGTTGGTAATAATAATATAATAAATAAAATATGTGTAATAATAATAAATCTATCGTAGTATAGACCACTTTGTGGTTAACGAGGCATAGTGGTATTGTAATTTTTAATTCCTGTTTTAGTGTGTATTTGTCGCATACTATATAGAAAAGAGTAAAGTCGCAATGCACGACGTTTTTGACCAATGTGTGTATTTTGTGGTTGTTACTTAAACTATTTAATTATTCTATTAATGATTGGTAAATGTTTAAAATTCAGATGGCCGACGAAGGAAATCAAGAAAATCTGAATCACGATAACTAGAGTAACATTAACTTGGTTAATGAGAATCCAAGCATCAATAACAATGGAAATCAAGTGGATAATAGTGCTATCCAACACATAGTCGCACAAGGAATAATAGATGCAATGCCATATATTATTCAAACGATTAAGGAAGCCAATAACAAGAGTAAACATAGCAGTAAGCGACCAATTGAACCAGAATACAGCGTGAACAATGGACCTGTACTTCAAATGCCCATTCCCAAAAGAAGAAGAAGAACCGTGTCTTACGGTTGTTCTTATAAAGAATTCTGGTCTTGTAAACCAATGGAATTCTCGGGCAACGAAGGGGCCATTGCAACCTTACGCTGGATAGAGAAGACTGAGGCTGTCTTAAGAATAAGCAAGTGTGCTGAAGAAGATAATATAATGTTTGCTTCTAATCTGTTTAAGAATTCAGCACTAGAATGGTGGAACACAATCCTCCAATCAAGAGGAAGTGATAGAACTTACAATATGGAATGGGATGAATTTAAGGAAAAGGTAGAAAGGAAATTTTGCCCACCCAATGAGAAAGAACAAATAGCTAATAAATCTCTAAACCTTAGAATGACTGGTGTGGATAGTAAGGGATACACTAAATTATTCTTTGAATATGCTCGAATAGTACCAACCCTTGCTTCACCTGAACTAGTGTTAATCTCCCGTTATATCTGGGGATTAATTGGAGAGATAAGGCACGTAGTCAAGGCAGCTAGACCTCAAACCATAGAATAAGCTGTAGAACTAGCAAAGACCTTGACAGATGAATTAGTCCGTACCCGAGAAGAGGATCAAAGAAAGAACCTAACCCAGAAGCTCACACAAGAATTTCATTCTGGAAATTCTAATCGTGGGAAAAATATAGGTTCTACCTCTACACCTTACTGTAAGAATTGCAAAAGAAAGCATTCAGGAAGATGCTCCATATACTGTAACTTTTGCAAAATATCGGGACACAAGGAATAAGACTGCAGGAAGAAAGCTAACAACAGGATATGCTATAACTGCGGAGAACAAGGTCATATCAAGCCAAACTGTCCAAAATTGGCTCCAGCTGTGAACAATAAGAACACTAAAAATGCTAGAGCATTTGTTCTGACTGCAGATGAAGCAAAGATGATCCCGGATGTGATCACTGGTACGTTTTTAGTTAATGATATTTTTGCTAAAGTATTATTTGACTCTGGTGCAAACCAAAGTTTTATTAATACTTCATTTTGCAAATTACTTAAGCAGTCATTAACTAAACTACCACAAGAATGTCTAGTAGAGACAGCAAATGGAGAAACCATTAAGATTTCTGAAATCTTGCAGGGAGCAAGAGTAGAAATTTTAAACCAAAAGTATTTTGCAAATCTTTACCCCATGAATCTGGCAGGATTCGATGTCGTTCTAGGAATGGATTGGTTAATAGCCAATAAAGCCAGTATTTTATGTGATCAAAAGTCAATACAAGTAAATTCACCAAAAGGTGAAAAGATCACAATTAAAGGATATAAAACTTCCAAATCTACTAAATTCATCTCTGAGATGAAAACGGCAAGTTACATAAGAAAAGGATCATTAGTGTATTTGATTTCTATAATCACTAACACTAAAGGAAAGGATTTAAAAGATATTCCAGTAGTATCCCAGTTTTCAGAAGTATTTCCAGAAGAATTGCCAGGGCAACCTCCAGATAGAGAAGTTGAATTCAAAATCCATCTACTGCCAGGAACAACACCTATTGCCAAAGCACCTTATCGTTTGGCACCCGCAGAAATGCAGGAACTAAAGAAACAATTAGACGAATTATTGGAGAAAGGATTTATACAGCCAAGCTCATCACCATGGGGAGCGCCGATACTGTTTGTTAAAAAGAAGGACGGATCAATGCGTATGTGCATTGATTACCGTGAATTAAACAAGGTCACAATTAAGAATCGGTACCCATTACCAAGAATTGATGATCTGTTCGATTAACTACAAGGAGCTCGATTTTTCTCTAAAATCGATTTAAGGTCAGGATATCATCAAGGTATGGCCATTATGAATTTACTGTCATGCCATTCGGTTTAACCAATGCCCCAGCTGCATTCATGGACATGATGAACCGAATATGTAAGCCATATTTGGATAATTTTATAATTGTCTTTATAGATGATATTCTAATTTACTCTAAGAGTAAAGAGGAACATGCAGGGCATTTGCACGCACTTTTAAGTTTATTAAGAAAAGAAAAGCTTTATGCTAAATTTTCAAAGTGCGAGTTTTGGTTAAAACAGGTACAGTTTCTCGGACACCTAGTCAATCATGAAGGAATTCATGTGGATCCAACAAAAATCGAGGCAATTACTAAATGGAAAATCCCTAAATCACCAACTAAGGTTAGAAGTTTCTTAGGATTGGCCGGTTATTATAGAAGATTTATTCAAGATTTTTCTAGAATAGCCATTCCCTTAACCAAGCTAACCTGTAAATCTGTTAAGTTTGAATGGGGATTAAAACAAGAAGAAGCCTTTAGAATCCTTAAGCAAAGATTAACCCATACACCCATATTAGCGTTACCAGAAGGAACTGAAGACTTTGTAGTATATTGTGACGCTTCTAAATTAGGTTACGGATGTGTATTAATGCAACGACAAAAGGTTATAGCATATGCATCCTGACAACTTAAGAATCATGAAGAGAATTATTCAACCCATGATCTAGAATTAGGAGCTATAATTTTTGCTCTTAAAATTTGGAGACATTATCTATATGGTAGTAAGTTTACTGTATTCACTGATCATAAGAGTTTAAGGTATGTTTTCAAGCAAAAAGAACTGAATATGAGGCAAAGACGTTGGATGGAGATGTTTAGTGATTATGATTGTGATATCCAGTATCATGAAGGAAAAACAAATGTAGTGGCAGATGCTTTAAGCCGAAAGTATCACGAAAAGCCAAAAAGGGTACATTCTCTTAAATTAAATCTACAAGTAAATTTAAATAATCAGATAAGAGAAGCACAAGAATCAGTAATCAAGGATGATACTGAAAAGTTAAAAGGTATGCTAAGGAACGGATGGAATTTGGAGATTCCATAAAAAGAGAATGTGGATACCTAAATTAGGAAACCTACGCCATCATATATTAGAAGAAGCCCATAAGTCTAAATATACGATGCATCCAGGAAATGATAAGATGTATCAGGATTTAAGGAAGAATTTCTGGTGGATAGGAATGAAAAAGGACATAGCAGCCTATGTTTCTAAATGTTTAACCTGTTCACAAGTCAAAGCTGAACACCAGAAACCCTCAGGATTACTACAGCAATTAGAAATGCCAGTGTGGAAATGGGAATTTATAACAATGGATTTTGTTACCAAATTACCCAAAACAAGAAAAGTCAATGATACAATCTGGGTGATTGTAGATAGGCTAACCAAGTCAGCTCATTTTCTACCAATGAAGGAAACTTTTAGTATGGAACAGTTAGCCAAATTGTATGTAAATAAAATTGTTTCTTTACATGAAATACCTTTATCAATTATTTCTGATAGAGATAACTGCTTTACCTCTCATTTTTGGTCAAGTTTCCAAAAAGCCATGGGAACCAAATTAAAACTAAGCACAACCTATCATCCTCAAACAGACGGACAAAGTGAAAGGACAATTCAGACAATGGAAGACATGCTTAGAGCTTGTGTAATTGATTTCGGAGGTAATTGGGATGATCACTTACCTTTAATAGAATTTTCTTATAATAATAGTTATCACACAAGTATCAATGATGCACCATTCGAAGCACTTTATGGACGAAAGTGCCGAACCCCAGTCTGTTGGGCAGAAATTGGGGAAAAGCAACTATCTGGACCCGAGATAGTGCAAGAAACAACTGATAAGATCATTCAAGTCAAGGAACGACTGAAAACAGCACGAGATCGACAAAAGAGCTATGCTGACAACCGACGCAAGCCATTAGAATTTCAAGTAGGAGATAAAGTATTATTAAAGGTCTCTCCTTGGAAAGGAGTGGTAAGATTCATCAAACGGGGAAAGCTAAGTCCCAGGTATGTTGGACCTTTTAAGATTATTAAAAGAATAGGACCTGTAGCCTATCAACTACAACTGCCAGAGGAAATGGCAGGAATACATGATGTATTTCATGTATCAAATCTCAAGAAATGCTTAGCTGATGAATCGCTAATGGTACCTCTTAAGGATATAGAGGTAAATGAACAACTCAAATTTATAGAGAGGCCTCTACAGATTGAAGACAGGAAAGTAAAAAATCTCAAGCACAAGAGACTAGTTCTGGTCAAAGTAAAGTGGGACTCCAAAAGAGGACCTGAGTACACATGGGAGCTTGAATCAGAAATGCAAAGAAAATATCCACACTTGTTCCAGTAGATCTCGAGGACGAGCTCTAAAACAAGGTGGGGAGGATGTAACAACCCTAAAGAAAACCGACACCCTTGAATATTTTCCGACACCCAAATATATTTTAAAATACCCTTATATGTCTTTAAATACACCCCATACGTGAAAACGGGCCCCAAATAACCTAAATATTAATAAAAATAATTAAAAACATGATTTTTGAGTTTAGGCGGGTCGCATAAAGGATCTTTAACCCTTACACGGGCTGCGTCAACTTATTGAGCAGACTCGCCCCGGTGTCGCCACATGTGTGTGCGCGTGTTGGACCTACCTGGTGACCCGGACAAGCTAGTCCATTGACCAGCTTTGACGCGGGCCGCGTAGACCCTCGTCTAACCTTTACGCGGGCCGCGAGAAACCCAGAACTCAGCACTATATAAAGGAGGCTTCGGGTTTCAAATCAAATCATTCATTTCTTTTCTGTATCTCGACTTTCTGAAGTTATAAGCATTATATTCAAGTATTATACCTCCTAATTAGCGAGGTTCTGCTCCATTGTAAGTATTGTAACCCCAGTTTCGTATTGGATACGCTGCCCGATTGATTTAGGGTTCCGTAACAACTGTCGTGGTTCTGCCCGACGTAGTTGTTGGAATACCGTCTCGGGGAGGGTATCATTAATATAATCAAAGGGTTAGTATACTAACCTATGTACATTTGTGAAAATTTTAGATTAATCCCAGGAAACCCTTACGCGAAGTCTAAGATAGCAATGTGAGTTTATCCTATTTTTGTTAAACTTTTTGTAATATTTTACAAAACCTTAAATGTTTTACAATGCGATTAAGCGGTGATTGAGTCTTTGTAGGTCTTCAATTACTGCCGGTATGTTGGGGTTTTGTATACAAAATTTACTACACTGTGAATAGTAAGTCGGGACGACAATACGTTACCATTGGACAATGAGTTAGCCAATGTGTAATATGACCCACCAGTCAGGATTGACAGTACTGAATGAGTAATTGTGTAGAAATAAACATTATGATCGCTCTCAATACTGTGTTAATTGATAAAATGTTTCTTGATTAAATTAGGATTCACTCACCAGTATTTCCTACTGACAAATGTTTTTAAAACGCGTTTCAGGTAACACAATGTGACAGCCAATTAGAAAAAAGCCAGCTGGAGAGCACTGACGGCTTGGGAAAAATATGGCTATAAAAGTTACCTAAAATGACGATGTTTTAAATTCAATAATATAGGGTTTATCCCTATAAACATGTTGTAATAAGAAACTTGGGTTTTACCCATATGATTATTAATATCAAATATGGTGGTTTTACTCTGATAAATATTTCCTAACTACGAACCTGATGTAATTTCCGCTGCCAAATTAACAAACTGATACCACCAAAATTCTGAGTTCGCGTCCGCCCGTTCCCGGGAAAGATAAGGGATCGGGGGTTGCGACACACATACAGAGGAAGCAAGACCACAAGCGGTGGCGGTAGGTAGGTTGTAGAGAGAGAAGCTGAAAATGAAGCATAACCCTAACAAAAAAACCCTTAAATACCTACAAACAAAACAGCTTCCAAAGCCAAAAGGACAAATAAATGATGCACAACAAAACAATAAAGCAAAGAGTACATGGCAACATTGCCTCTATGTTGCAAATTGATAATATATAAATTTGATTTAAATTAGATACTTTTTGAGACCCTTCAATTGATTTATATTAATTAATAAATCAATGAACATGGTGGTTTATTTTTATGAAGAAAGTGTTTTCTCTTCATCATATTAGTACGCGTCGATGGACAAAGTATAAAGATTGGTGCTGGGTGGGGAAGAGGATGAACAAAGTATAAAGATTGGTGCGGGGTCGGGAATGTCACACCCCGACCACGTAAAACAACAAAACGTGGCGGAAACGTCGGGGAGTGTTGTAACAGAATCAATTGTTTCACAACCATGGAAATTTAAGTTACGTTTTATTTATCAAACAAGAGAGTTACATTGTCTTAAAACAAGAAACAAAGAGTACATAACATAATTTAACTAGTTCTTGCTTCGTTTTAAGTCACTAAGGCACTGGTCCGCCTAAGTGTTTCTCGAACATCCTATGAAACAGCTCCTGAAAACACATGTGAAAATAGGTACGTCAGCATAAAAATGCCTGTGAGATACATAGGTTTTGTGGAAATAAGATTCATGACTTGAGTTTAAAGAAACTGTTTAATAAAAGTAGTCATAAATCTTGTTGAGTGTTTTCTTTCATAAGTTATTTGTAAAGCGATGAATAAATCAGATGATATACATATATAAAAGAATAAGGTATGGTTAAGTGAATAACCAAGTAAAATGAGTCTGTATAAGTTAAGTTATTTGTAAAACGATGTTTATGTGAAAATGTGTTGTAAATGTAATATGTCTAAACTGAAATGGTTTAAATAACGCTACGATATGTAATACCATAAAAGCACTTATATATAGGAAGTACCAGCGGCGTATCCACCATGTTTTTATCGTATTACACATCGCCTCGTTATATAAATCACTTACCCAAACAAACCACCAAGATGTAATGTTTAACAATTGTAGAAACGTTTATGTATGGTCAAATATCTATTGTCAAAAGTAAATCATGTAATGTGTAAACAAGGTTATGTATGGTAAGTAAAATGAGACTACTTAAACCACAAGTAAAATGTACAAAACAAAGTATTTTGAATAATCAAAAGTCATGTTTTGCAAAATAACTGCATGCTTTACTGATACAAGCACTTATGTGGTAAGTTAAACATCTACATTCAAGCCTTGAGACAGTAAGATAAACCTTAGAACATATCAAAGGTTATCAAAAATGTTTTCGGATTTAGTCATTCCTTACGTTCAAACAAACCCAAGATTTCAGGAATGGGAGTTGTCAAGTCCTATGGTACCACTACCTACTACCGAGCGGCATGATCGGTGTTAATGAATGTATTAGTTTCGTTAAACAACCAAATGTTATACCAAATGTAAACATGTGATGTGAAAACAATGCACTAAGTATATGCTAAAATAACATACATAGCGTGAAATGTAATGTAAAACTATGTGTCCATATGCTGAGTAAACATATACAACAGAAATGTAATGTAAAACAATGTGTCCATATGCTGAGTAAACATATGCAATAGAAATGTAATGTCAAGCAATGTGCTAGCATGCTGAGTGAACATACATAGCATAAACATAATGAAATCATCTACTATATGTGTACTAATGAACATAACAAGCATATGATATGAAAACATGGAAAGCACGGAAGTAACAAGTAGGCACATGTGTTCCACCCCAAAATAGTTTGAAAACAGTAAAAGAGGGGTCTATGTACTCACTTGAGATTGCCTAGAAGTCCTTGAGTAACAACCAAGCAATGCTAGAGATCACGGAAATCAAACGGCACCTAATATAGGTAACTATGTTAATAAACCGGACCTAAATCGGAGGATCGGATAGAATGAGGGTTCGTAAACCAAATGAGTATGGGAACTTATGTAATATGGTTTAACAAAGCCCACATACTAAAATGAAACCTAACCTAAGTGCTTACGACCCATTACGACCCGTTTAGGTAGCTTATGCTACTTTAACGCGTCGTTCGAGTAAAAAGCGTTCGGAACGCCTAACTAGTCCTATGATAAGTAAAATATGCCTTAACATGTCTAATATTGTTGCCAAAATAGTTTAGATATCAAAAATTATGTTACATGTGCTTAAAATGAATTTTGGCATAAAAAGGGCATTTTGGTAATTTACCTAAGGCATATAAACTACCTATCATACAACTAACTAAACGTCGTGACCATAAGGTATAACCTCGGAAGGTTATTACCTATATAACTATGGTCACCTAATGTATTTGGTCGAATCCTAATGATCGACCAAATGGGTCGGGTTCGAAAGTATAAGCGATTGTTTAGATCGCTTACCTTACGACCCTACATAAGCACTAAACCTAAAGTGACGAGCTAAGCATGTCAAAACATGCTTAACTAAGTTAGAAAACAGGTTTGGTATCAAAACAAACGGTTTTGATACCTAAAAGTAGTTTGGTTACAAAATACGCAAGAATACGCATTTTGGCCGAAACTACGACTCGTCACTGAGCCTAGATAACGTGGTAATCAGTAGGTATAGTCACAAGGGACTATAACCATCGTGATTATGCTCATGTTGCGAAGTTCAACCGAACTTCGTGTTGACCATAAACTGGTCAACACAGAAAACGCTAAAAGAACAAAAGAGGACTTACAACGGGTCCAAGAACGGAAGTTTTGATCCGAATATTCTCAGGTATGAAGTGATAAACACATCAACTTAGAGAACAAATTCAGATTCAAAGGTGTGGGTTTTGAGTTGTGAACTTGAGGGATATTTATAGATGTAGTAGAACCGTTAAGATCGTTCCTCGTTAACCGAGATTCAATCCAAGCCGTACACATCAAGCCCTTTGTTTTTCAAAACCATGGGAGCCTCCAAACCAGCCCATAGATTGCCCAAAACCATTTGCACAAGTGAGGAACAGCTGGATCAAGCTGGAATGCATTTTCTGTTGTCTGACACTGGCTTACGGACCATATGGAGTATGGCTTACGGTCCGTATGCTATCTGCAGATCAGCAACTTTCAAAAGTTGACAGTTTCAGTCCCTGTTGGTGTTTAAGGCCATTTCCGACATGTTTAAGGCCCGTTAAGCCAACTTTATGGCCCTAAAATGATGCCTAAACATTGTGGACATGAAACATGCTCAAAATTATGTCGGATGTCAGTTCGTTTGGCCGTACGGTTGTGTTGTTCGGTTAATTACGACGGAAGTCGTAACGGACGCGAAAACGATCCAAATTGTGCGATGAATGGATTTTTAACAAGAAAATCACTAAAACATAATATTTTAATGATTACATAAATTTTTGGATGTCCGAATGTATTCAGAACGTAAGTTATGCGCGAAAATGCAAACTTGTGCACTTTTTGACGCTTTTAGTCCCTGAATGACCCAAAAGTTTATTTTAGCACACCGAACTCCTCAAAGCCTATTTCTAAGCTATGTAAAGGATATTTATGGTATGTTTAACTTATGGTCATGTTACGGAATGTCTGTTCCAGTACGAATCATCATACTTTCGCAGTTTGTCGAATTTAGTCCCTGTAAGCGATTAAACTTGATTTTGCCATACCAAAGCCTTCAAAACTTATTTCTAAGTTATGTAGAGGTTATTTAAGGTATGTTAAGCATATGTTGATGTTCTGGAGTGTTTTTCGCGTTAAACTGATTACGTTTATGCACCAGTTTGCGTATAACTCTCCAGAAAGCGATGTAGAGTTTAAAATTGAATGAAAATCAAAACATGAAAGATGTTAAACATAAAAAAACAAACATTGGGATTAAATAAAATTGTTTTATTGATAACTGAATTGTTTACAATGATTACAAGCACAGATGTCACAGTCTCCCCTACTTGTGGAAATTTCGCCCCGAAATTTATTTAGAGGAAACTCGTGAGAATAGATGCGGATACTTCGCCTTCATTTGATCTTCACGTTCCCAAGTAAACTCAGGTCCACGTTTAGATTCCCAGCGAACTTTGACCAATGGAATGCGCTTGCGTTTGAGCCACTTGACTATACGGTCCATGATTTCCACTGGTTTCTCAACAAAATGCATCGTGTTTGTCACACCCCGACCGCGTAAAACAAAAAATCGCGGTGGAAACATCGGGGCGTGTTGCAACAGAATTATTGTTTCATAACCATGGATACAAAAGTGTTTCGTTTTATTAAACATTGAATATTTACATCGTCTGGAAATCTAAATAGACAATTTAAACATAGTCTATCATTGTTATTGAGTCACTAAAGCCTCGTCCAGTCCTATGTGAGCATGCATCCTATCAATCGATATCATTCAACAATACCTGAAACATATGTGAAAACGAGGTCAGCAAAGAAATGCTGGCGAGCACATAAGTTTTGTAGGAGTGTCGAAATCATGGCTAGTTTAGATGTTGCAATACTTTATTAAAAACCTTGTTTTGAAAAGAGTATAATATTGCAACTTAATTAACCAACTCAAATCAAGCGGGTTATAGTTTATAAAACCTCGTAGCCATGACTCTTAACCCAAAAACATTTGTTTTAGTAAAGCAAATTGTGAAACATCTCGAAATAAATCGTTAATGAAACTCGTTAATAAATCTCGTTAAAAACTCGTATAGTTTATATCATATCGAAAACCTCGTTTGTGTGTCATCGTTTGAAAATCGTTTACCCAAGTGAACTAAATAACGCCACGGTATGTAATATGATGAAATCCCTTATATATAGGAAGTACCAGCGGCGTATCCACCATGCTTTCATCACATTACACCCGTTTCGTTATCTAAACACTTAACCAAAAACCAATCGTATATCGCTTTGAAGCCAATCGTTTAACCAAATCGTTTAACTCGTTAATATCTCGCGTGAAAACCAATCGTTTACCCAAAATCGTTTAAACATCGCGTGAAAACCAATCGTTTACCCAAATCGTATAATTCGTTTTAGGTCGTGAAACTACTTATATGGTCGTCTTGCTAATAACATTCAAACCTTCGTGACTCGTCCCTCGTCGCTTCTCGTTCTCGCATTAATAAACCACCATAGGGTAAATTAACAATTACAGATTCAGTCGCTACCCACCACCCCCACACATAACCACGGGTGCAGTAAGATAACGGGATTTGTCAGATCCTATGGTACCATAACCTAATACTGGTCGGCTTGATCATTGCTAATGAATGTCATTTGTTATGTAACCCAACCAACAAGTTCGTTCACATTATCGAAATCGTTATTAGTTTTGTATAAATCGTCTTAATCGTTTTTGAAACCATCGTTATAACATCAAAAATCGTTTTGATACCATTGTTAAAACCTTGAAAACATTTAGCACATATGAGTCACCCCAAAACAATTGAAAACAGTAAAATAGGGGAAATAATGTACTCGCCCGAGAATGCTTAGAGGTCTTGAACAACAACCAAGCACAGCTAGAGGGAGCACGAAATCAATCGGCAGTCTAAAACTATATAAATAAACCGGGTCTAAGTCGGAAGATCGGATAGAATGAGGGCTTGTAGACCAAATGAGTATGGGAACTCATGTAATATGGTTTAACAAAGCCTACATACTAAATGAAACCTAACATAAGTGCTTTCGACCCATCGCGACCCATTAAGGTAGCTTATGCTACTTTAACGCGTCGTGCGCGCAAAAGCGCACTCGAGACGTCTAACTAGCCCTATGACAAGTGTTATATGCCTAAAAATGTTACATAATCAGTTATGTGACAAAAGTTTAGGTTACATATGCTTAATTACCAATTATACATGAAAAGGGTATTCTGGTAATTTACCTAAGGCATATAAACTACCTATCATACAACTACTTAAACGAAGCGACCATAAGGTATAACCTCGGAAGGTTATTCCCTATACTATGGCCACCTAATGTATTTGGTCGGATCCTAATGATCGACCAAATGGGTCGGGTTCGAAGGTATAAGCGATTTATTAGATCGCTTACCCCACGACCCTAGACAACGTGGTAATCAGTAGGCATAGTCCCAAGGGACTATAACCAACGTGATTACACTCACGTTGCGAAGTTCAAACGAACTTCGCATCGACCATAAACTGGTCAACGCAGAAAGTCAAACAAAGTTTGACTTTCAGACTCGAAAAGACTCGAAAAGCAATAAAAGAACGAAAGAATACTTACGAAGGGTCCCCGAATGCTAATCCCGATCCAAGTAGCTCAGGTATGAAACAAAGGTTTCAACTTAGAGCTCCTCAAATCAGAATTCTTGTGGGTTTTGCAATGGGGGTGGATGGGTATTTATAGTTTTCGGTTCACCGTTAGGATCGTTTCTTGGAAAAGGGGGCACGATCTAAGCCGTACACTTGCACCCATGGTATTGTAATACCATGGGCACATCAAACCAGCCCATAGATTCAAGGAATACCATGTGCAAGTGTGGAAATGACAAGATCCAATGTTTCTGCAATTCTGCTGATCTGCAGACTGCTTGCGCACCGTAACAATTAATTGTTGCGGTGCGCAAGGACCTAATTTGGCAGAATGTCAGATTTGGTCCCTGCAGCCCGTTTAAGCTATTTTCGATGCGTTTGAACCCCGTTAACCTCATTTCAAAGCTCTAAAATGAATTTAAAGTATAGGGAACTCAAAACATGCTAAAAAATATCTCGGATGTCGGTTTGTTTGGTCGTACGATCGCGATGTTCGGTTAATTACGACGGAATGCGTATAAGCGCGAAAAACGATCCAAATGACGCGACGAATGGATTTTTCTTATGCCAAACAATAAAACAAAATGTTTTAGTGCTTACATAAATTTTTGGATGTCCGGATGTATTCAAAACGTAAGTTATGCGCAAATGTGCAAACTTGTGCACTTTTTGACACTTTTAGTCCCTGAATGACCCAAAAGTTTATTTTAGCACACCGAACCCCTCAAAGCCTATTTCTAAGCTATGTGAAGGATATTTATGGTATGTTTAACTTATGGTCATGTTCCGGAATGTCTGTTACAGTTCAAATTGGCATACTTTCGCAATTTGTCAAGTTTAGTCCCTGTAAGTTAATAAACTAGATTTTGCCATACCAAAGCCTTCAAAACTTATTTCTAAGTTATGTAAAGGTTACTTAAGGTATGTTAAGCCTATTTTGCTATTCCGGAGTGTTCGTTGCATTAAACTGGTTATATTTACGCATCTGTGCGCGTATAACCTTCCAGAAAGCGATTTAAAGCTTGAAATTGAACAAAAATTGATATGTGCAATGATACACATAATTTTACAAATCCCAAGTATGAAATACAATATTTCATTGGTTTGGTATTTGTTTGATAGTCGCAGTTACCCAGGTGTCACAGTGTTATCAACACGAATCTCGTCGAGTGGTACGTGGAGGTTCTCATCAGCTAAACACTTCTTGAGATTGGACACGTGAAAGGTTGGATGAACATTTCCAAGTTTAGGAGGTAACTCAAGTCTGTAGGCTACCTTACCGATTCTTTCGACGATCTTGAATGGTCCAACGTATCTAGGTGCAAGTTTTCCTTTCTTTCAAAATCTGATCACACCTTTCCAAGGTGAGACCTTAAGTAATACGCGATCACCAGCTTGAAATTCCAAGGGCTTGCGTCGTTGGTCCGCGTAACTCTTTTGACGGCTTCTAGCTGTCTGAAGGTTATCACGAACTTTCTTAACTTTATCAGTTGTCTCTAAAATAAGGTCAGGTCCAGTAAGGTAAGCCTCACCGATCTCATTCCAGCAGACTGGTGAACGACATTTTAGACCATAGAGAGCTTCGAAAGGAGCCATGTTGATGCTGGAGTGATAACTGTTGTTGTAGGAGAATTCAATTAACGGAAGATGTGAATCCCAACTACCACCAAAATCGATCACACAAGCTCTAAGCATATCCTCCAGAGTCTGGATTGTTCTTTCAGATTGACCATCCGTTTGCGGATGATAAGCTGTGCTCAGATTAAGTTGGGTCCCCATAGCAGATTGCATGGTTCTCCAAAAATGAGAAGTGAAGCGAGCATCTCTGTCAGAAATAATGTTTAAAGGAACACCATGTCTAGACACGATTTCATCCACATAAATTTTAGCCAGCCTTTCAGCAGAAAAATCCTCACGGATTGGCAAGAAATGTGCTGACTTAGTAAGACGATCAACAACTACCCAGATGGCTTCATGACCTTTCTTTGTGCACGGAAGTTTGGTAACAATATCCATAGCAATGTTTTCCCATTTCCAAACTGGGATCTCTGGTTGCTCCAATAAACCAGAAGGACGTTGATGTTCAGCCTTAACCTTAAGACAAGTAAGGCATTTTGATACATATAAGGCAATGTCTTTCTTCATACCAGGCCACCAATACTGAATACGAAGATCCTTATACATCTTATCTGAGCCAGGATGAATAGAATAACGAGACTTATGGGCTTCATCCATAAGCAAGGTGCGAAGATCATCTTGGCTTGGGACCCACAAACGGTCCATGAAGTAATACGATCCATTGTCCTTCAGTTCAAGATCAGGTGTTATGTGATAGGGTAACTCCTTACCCATCAAACCTTGTGAAACACAAGTGTGTTGAGCCTGAGAGATGCGGGTTTGGATATCAGATCAAGTTTGAATATCAGATTGAACACGAACACAATGAAGCTTGACATGTTCTTTACGACTCAAAGCGTCAGCCACGACATTCGCCTTACCAGGATGGTAGCGAATATCACAGTCATACCCGTTTAGAAGCTCAACCCAACGTCGTTGCCTCATGTTGAGTTCTTTCTGATTGAAGATATGCTGAAGACTTTTGTGGTCCGTGAAAACCACACATTTTGTACCGTACAAATAGTGTCTCCAGATCTTAAGAGCGAAGAAAACTGCACCTAACTCAAGATCATGAGTGGTGTAGTTTTTCTCATGTATCTTCAACTACCTCGATGCATATGCTATGACTTTGTTCCTTTGCATGAGAACACAGCCAAGACCCAAGTTTGATGCATCATAATATACGACAAAATCATCATTACCCTCAGGTAATGATAGAATAGGCGCATCACAAAGCTTCTGCTTTAAGTTCTGAAAAGCTTCCTCTTGTTTGGATCCCCAATCAAAGGGTTTGTTCTTCTGAGTTAGAGCAGTTAGAGGAACTGCAATCTTCTAGAAATTTTCAATGAAGCGGCGATAATAACCCGCCATGCCAAGAAAAGAACGAACTTCAGTAGGAGTAGTAGGCGTATCCCAATCCTTAATCGCACTGATCTTGGAGGGATCTACATAAATACCTCGTTCGTTGACGATATGCCCCAAAAATTGAACTTCCTTAAGCCAAAATTCACATTTGGAGAACTTGGCGAAAAATTGTTCTTTCTTCAGGAGTTCCAGAGTGAGACGAAGATGTTGCTCATGATCAGCTTACATCTTAGAGTATATCAAGATGTCATCAATGAAAACGATGATGAACTTATCTAAATAAGGTTTGCATACCCTATTCATTAAGTCCATGAAAACAGCAGGAGCATTTGTCAAACCGAATGGCATAACTGTGAACTCATAATGCCCATACCGAGTGCGGAAAGCAGTCTTGGGAACATCTTCTTCATGCACACGAAGTTGATGATACCCAGAACGTAGATCAATCTTTGAAAAATAAGAAGCACCTTGTAATTGATCAAAGAGATCATCAATGCGAGGTAGGGGATATCGATTCTTGATGGTAAGCTTATTAAGCTCACGATAATCGATACACATCCTAAAAGATCCATCCTTCTTCTTGACAAAAAGAACGGGAGCTCCCCAAGGTGAAAAGCTAGGACGGATAAAACCTTTGTCAGAGAGCTCTTGAAGCTGCTTAGACAACTCTTGCATCTCAGACGGTGCAAGACGATATGGGGATCTGGCAATGGGATTTACACCAGGTACGAGATCAATACGGAACTCGACTTGGCGTGCTGGGGGTAAACCAGGTAACTCTTCAGGAAATACTTCAGGACAATCCCGAACAACAGGGATATCTTGAATAGACTTACCTTTGCCCTTATCTGCTACAACATGTGCTAAAAAGGCCACATAGTTCTTTCGCAGATACTTCCGAGTTTTAAAACAAGACATGACTTTGAGACTACCAGCAGGTTTCTCACCATGAACCTGTAGGATGTCGAAAGCGGCACACGAACAATCTTCTCAAAACAAACTACCTCTGCGTGCTGTTTGGCTAACCAATCCATACCCACTATAACGTCGAAGCTTCCAAGTTGCATTGGCGTGAGGTCGATAGGAAAAAGATGGTTGTTAAGGTTCAACTGGCAGTTGCGAAGAACAAAATTAAGAACAATGGGTTCACCACTAGCAACTTCTACTGTCAAGGGTTTTCCTAGTTTCGTTCTAGAGATGCGAAGCAATGGCTCAAAAGATAATGACACAAAACTCTTATCGGCACCCGAATAAAAAAGAACAGATGCAGGCTGATTATTAATAAAGAATGTACCGTTGACCACATTATTGTCTGCTTGCGCCTCTTGTGCATTCATGTTGAAGACTCGACCCCGAGCCTGGTTCTGATTTGGATTTGCGTTAGCTAGTCTTGGACACCGGTTTCTGTAGTGGGTCAGATCCCCACAATTGTAGCACGAACCAGGGGGAAAATGAGGTCGTGCAGCCTGAGCTTGTTGCTGCGCAGGAGGCTGTGCAGCTTGCTGAACTGGGTTTTGAGCTACCCAATTCTGATTAGCAGGAAGACGACAGGTGGCAGCAAAATGGCCAGTTCTTCCACAATTTGTACACTGACGACACTGAATGTGCGGCTGGTGATGACCGTTACATCTGTTGCACAGAGGTGCATTGCCAAGGTATGGTTTCTTGGCAGGTGTTTGCGCGGCTTGATTTGGAGCAGTTTGGTTGGCCTGCGCTGTAACAACGAAGTTTTGGGAAGCCTTGCGCTTCTTAGACTTCTTTGTAGATCCAGCTTCCTTACCTTTCTTGTTCTCACCCTTTACAGAAAACTGTTTCTTATCCTTGTCACCCTTCTTGTGTAGCTTACCCTTTCGGACCTGCGACTCAGTCAATGTCGCAGCTAACTCGATTGCTTGACGAACTGTGGTAGGGTTATTTCCAGTGACGATGTCTTGTATGGAGTCAGGTAAGCCATCAATATACCTTTCGATAGCTTTGTCGAGTGGGGTAACCATGGTTGGGCAAAGCAGACTCAATTCTTCATACCTATCAGTGTAAGCACGATGCTCACCACTATCTTGCTTCAAATCATCAAATTCCCTTTCTAGATCCCTTAGCTCATGACGAGGACAGAACTCCTTCATCATAAGGGCCCTAAGTTCGGCCCAAGTCTGTGCTAAAGCAACCTCAGCACCACGGTCTCTCATAACCCAGTTCCACCATGTAAGAGCCCCCTTCAGAAACACACTGGAAGCAAACTCGACCTTGCGATTATCAGGACACTGAACGTGACGAAACGTACTCTCAGTGCTCTCGAACCACTGTAGGAGCCCAGTTGCTCCTTCAGAACCACTAAACTTGAGTGGCTTAGCCGAATTGAAATTCTTGAAATTGCATGGAGCATTATTGTTGTTGTTGGCTTGGTTCAGTTGAGCAATAAGATTTGGGAAAGCAGCAGCCATTTGCTGCGCGATGATTTCTTCCAGTTCCACATTCGCTATCTGATTGTCGCGTCGAGGAGGCATTCTAGAAGAGGAAACATGAAAGGAAACGAGTGAGATGATTGGATGAAAAGAGTGAGATGATACAAAAATTGACAAAAGCAAAGATGGTGGTTATTTGTTTGTTACCACAAGGTAAACAAACGACACATTGTGACTAATCAAAGTAAACGGGTCAAAAATAATGTATCGCGAAGACATGCTCGCCTATAAGTGAGCACTCACCCCAAGAGTTCCCAGGTAAGAGTGACTGGTCCGATTATGTGGATTTGTACGAACACTCTAGCCTTAGACAGAAAACCCAGGGTACAGGCATTCACTTTTCCAGTTTGCACGTGTTCACACTATTTAGAACCCAAAACTTTGACGAGATTTTGAAAATTTGGAAGGCACAAGACCAAAAATCAAATTGGAAGGGTTCAAAACCTTACAACAGAGAGTTCAAAACCTAGTAATCAATCATCTAAGAACAGATGATTACTTTTCAAAGAGGATTCGAAATTGATGTTCTCGTTGTGGTTATCACCTAAGGGTAGGTGACGGTTTTTGTTTTAAAATCTAAACGCAAACCTTCTTGCGTTAGGGCCCTAGAAGGTTATAGTCTAGGTCAAAACATTACTAATAACCTAATTCCCTATAACCATTGGCTCTGATACCAACTTTTCTGTCACACCCCGACCACGTAAAACAACAAAACGTGGCGGAAACGTCGGGGAGTGTTGTAACAGAATCAATTGTTTCACAACCATGGAAATTTAAGTTACGTTTTATTTATCAAACAAGAGAGTTACATTGTCTTCAAACAAGAAACAAAGAGTACATAACATAATTTAACTAGTTCTTGCTTCGTTTTAAGTCACTAAGGCACAGGTCCGCCTAAGTGTGTCTCAAACATCCTATGAAACAGCTCCTGAAAACACATGTGAAAATAGGTACGTCAGCATAAAAATGCCTGTGAGATACATAGGTCTTGTGGAAATAAGATTCATGACTTGAGTTTAAAGAAACTGTTTAATAAAAGTAGTTATAAATCTTGTTGAGTGTTTTCTTTCATAAGTTATTTGTAAAGCGATGAATAAATCAGATGATATACATATATAAAAGAATAAGGTATGGTTAAGTGAATAACCAAGTAAAATGAGTCTGTATAAGTTAAGTTATTTGTAAAACGATGTTTATGTGAAAATGTGTTGTAAATGTAATATGTCTAAACTGAAATGGTTTAAATAACGCTACGATATGTAATACCATAAAAGCACTTATATATAGGAAGTACCAGCGGCGTATCCACCATGTTTTTATCGTATTACACATCGCCTCGTTATATAAATCACTTACCCAAACAAACCACCAAGATGTAATGTTTAACAATTGTAGAAACGTTTATGTATGGTCAAATGTCTATTGTCAAAAGTAAATCATGTAATGTGTAAACAAGGTTATGTATGGTAAGTAAAGTGAGACTACTTAAACCACAATTAAAATGTACAAAACAAAGTATTTTGAATAATCAAAAGTCATGTTTTGCAAAATAACTGCATGCTTTACTGATACAAACACTTATGTGGTTGGTCAAATGTCTATCTAAGAACAGATGATTACTTTTCAAAGAGGATTCGAAATTGATGTTCTCGTTGTGGTTATCACCTAAGGGTAGGTGACGGTTTTTGTTTTAAAATCTAAACGCAAACCTTCTTGCGTTAGGGCCCTAGAAGGTTATAGTCTAGGTCAAAGCATTACTAATAACCTAATTCCCTATAACCATTGGCTCTGATACCAACTTTTCTGTCACACCCCGACCACGTAAAACAACAAAACGTGGCGGAAACGTCGGGGAGTGTTGTAACAGAATCAATTGTTTCACAACCATGGAAATTTAAGTTACGTTTTATTTATCAAACAAGAGAGTTACATTGTCTTCAAACAAGAAACAAAGAGTACATAACATAATTTAACTAGTTCTTGCTTCGTTTTAAGTCACTAAGGCACAGGTCCGCCTAAGTGTGTCTCAAACATCCTATGAAACAGCTCCTGAAAACACATGTGAAAATAGGTACGTCAGCATAAAAATGCCTGTGAGATACATAGGTCTTGTGGAAATAAGATTCATGACTTGAGTTTAAAGAAACTGTTTAATAAAAGTAGTTATAAATCTTGTTGAGTGTTTTCTTTCATAAGTTATTTGTAAAGCGATGAATAAATCAGATGATATACATATATAAAAGAATAAGGTATGGTTAAGTGAATAACCAAGTAAAATGAGTCTGTATAAGTTAAGTTATTTGTAAAACGATGTTTATGTGAAAATGTGTTGTAAATGTAATATGTCTAAACTGAAATGGTTTAAATAACGCTACGATATGTAATACCATAAAAGCACTTATATATAGGAAGTACCAGCGGCGTATCCACCATGTTTTTATCGTATTACACATCGCCTCGTTATATAAATCACTTACCCAAACAAACCACCAAGATGTAATGTTTAACAATTGTAGAAACGTTTATGTATGGTCAAATGTCTATTGTCAAAAGTAAATCATGTAATGTGTAAACAAGGTTATGTATGGTAAGTAAAGTGAGACTACTTAAACCACAATTAAAATGTACAAAACAAAGTATTTTGAATAATCAAAAGTCATGTTTTGCAAAATAACTGCATGCTTTACTGATACAAACACTTATGTGGTTGGTCAAATGTCTATCTAAGAACAGATGATTACTTTTCAAAGAGGATTCGAAATTGATGTTCTCGTTGTGGTTATCACCTAAGGGTAGGTGACGGTTTTTGTTTTAAAATCTAAACGCAAACCTTCTTGCGTTAGGGCCCTAGAAGGTTATAGTCTAGGTCAAAGCATTACTAATAACCTAATTCCCTATAACCATTGGCTCTGATACCAACTTTTCTGTCACACCCCGACCACGTAAAACAACAAAACGTGGCGGAAACGTCGGGGAGTGTTGTAACAGAATCAATTGTTTCACAACCATGGAAATTTAAGTTACGTTTTATTTATCAAACAAGAGAGTTACATTGTCTTCAAACAAGAAACAAAGAGTACATAACATAATTTAACTAGTTCTTGCTTCGTTTTAAGTCACTAAGGCACAGGTCCGCCTAAGTGTGTCTCAAACATCCTATGAAACAGCTCCTGAAAACACATGTGAAAATAGGTACGTCAGCATAAAAATGCCTGTGAGATACATAGGTCTTGTGGAAATAAGATTCATGACTTGAGTTTAAAGAAACTGTTTAATAAAAGTAGTTATAAATCTTGTTGAGTGTTTTCTTTCATAAGTTATTTGTAAAGCGATGAATAAATCAGATGATATACATATATAAAAGAATAAGGTATGGTTAAGTGAATAACCAAGTAAAATGAGTCTGTATAAGTTAAGTTATTTGTAAAACGATGTTTATGTGAAAATGTGTTGTAAATGTAATATGTCTAAACTGAAATGGTTTAAATAACGCTACGATATGTAATACCATAAAAGCACTTATATATAGGAAGTACCAGCGGCGTATCCACCATGTTTTTATCGTATTACACATCGCCTCGTTATATAAATCACTTACCCAAACAAACCACCAAGATGTAATGTTTAACAATTGTAGAAACGTTTATGTATGGTCAAATGTCTATTGTCAAAAGTAAATCATGTAATGTGTAAACAAGGTTATGTATGGTAAGTAAAGTGAGACTACTTAAACCACAATTAAAATGTACAAAACAAAGTATTTTGAATAATCAAAAGTCATGTTTTGCAAAATAACTGCATGCTTTACTGATACAAACACTTATGTGGTAAGTTAAACGTCTACATTCAAGCCTTGAGACTGTAAGATAAACCTTAGAACAGATCAAAGGTTATCAAAAATGTTTTCGGATTCAGTCATTCCTTACGTCCAAACAGACCCAGGATTTCAGGAATGGGAGTTGTCAAGTCCTATGGTACCACTACCTACTACCGAGCGGCATGATCGGTGTTAATGAATGTATTAGTTTCGTTAAACAACCAAATGTTATACCAAATGTAAACATGTGATGTGAAAACAATGCACTAACTATGCTAAAATAACATACATAGCGTGAAATGTAATGTAAAACTATGTGTCCATATGCTAAGTAAACATATGCAACATAAATGTAATGTAAAACAATGTGTCCATATGCTAAGTAAACATATGCAACAGAAATGTAATGTCAAGCAATGTGCTAGCATGCTGAGTGAACATACATAGCATAAACATAATGAAATCATGTACTATATGTGTACTAATGAACATAACAAGCATATGATATGAAAACATGGAAAACACAAAAGTAACAAGTAGGCACATGTGTTCCACCCCAAAACAGTTTGAAAACAGTAAAAGAGGGGTCTATGTACTCACTTAAGATTGCCTAGAAGTCCTTGAGTAACAACCAAGCAATGCTAGAGATCACGGAAATCAAATGGCACCTAATATAGGTAACTATGTTAATAAACCGGACCTAAATCTGAGGATCGGATAGAATGAGGGTTCGTAAACCAAATGAGTATGGGAACTTATGTAATATGGTTTAACAAAGCCCACATACTAAAATGAAACCTAACCTAAGTGCTTACGACCCATTACGACCCGTTTAGGTAGCTTATGCTACTTTAACGCGTCGTTCGCGTAAAACGCATTCAGAACGCCTAACTAGTCCTATGATAAGTAAAATATGCCTTAACATGTCTAATATTGTTGCCAAACCAGTTTAGATATAAAAAATTATGTTACATGTGCTTAAAATGAATTTTGGCGTAAAAAGGGCATTTTGGTAATTTACCTAAGGCATATAAACTACCTATCATACAACTAACTAAACGTCGTGACCGTAAGGTATAACCTCGGAAGGTTATTCCCTATACAACTATGGTCACCTAATGTATTTGGTCGAATCCTAATGATTGACCAAACGGGTCGGGTTCGAAAGTATAAACGATTGTTTAGATCGCTTACCTTACGACCCTACATAAGCACTAAACCTAAAGTGACGAGCTAAGCATGTCAAAACATGCTTAACTAAGTTAGAAAACAGGTTTGCTATCAAAACAAATGGTTTTGATACCTAAAAGTAGTTTGGTTACAAAATACGCAAGAATATGCATTTTGGCCGAAACTACGACTCGTCACTGAGCCTAGATAACATGGTAATCAGTAGGTATAGTCACAAGGGACTATAACCATCGTGATTACGCTCACGTTGCGAAGTTCAACCGAACTTTGTGTTGACCATAAACTGGTTAACGCAGAAAACACTAAAAGAACGAAAGAGGACTTACAACGGGTCCAAGAACGGAAGTTTTGATCCGAATATTCCCAGGTGTGAAGTGATAAACACATTAACTTAGAGAACAAATTCAGATTCAAAGGTGTGGGTTTTGAGTTGTGAACTTGAGGGGTATTTATAGATGTAGTAGAACCGTTAAGATCGTTCCTCGTTAACCGAGATTCAATCCTAGCCGTACACATCAAGCCCTTTGTTTTTCAAACCCATGGGAGCCTCCAAACCAGCCCATAGATTGCCCAAAACCATTTGCACAAGTGAGGAACAGCTGGATCAAGCTGGAATGCATTTTCTGCTGTCTGACACTGGCTTACAGACCGTATGGAGTATGGCTTACGGTCCGTATGCTATCTGCAGATCAGCAACTTTCAAAAGTTGACAGTTTCAGTCCTTGTTGGTGTTTAAGGCCATTTCCGACATGTTTAAGGCCCGTTAAGCCAACTTTTAGGCCCTAAAATGATGCCTAAACATTGTGGACATGAAACATGCTCAAAAATATGTCGGATGTCAGTTCGTTTGGCCGTACGGTTGCGTTGTTCGGTTAATTACGACGGAAGTCGTAACGGACGCGAAAACGATCCAAATTGCGCGACGAATGGATTTTAACAAGCCAATCACTAAAACATAATAGTTTAATGATTACATAAATTTTTGGATGTCCGGATGTATTCAGAACGTAAGTTATGCGCGAAAATGCAAACTTGTGCACTTTTTGACGCTTTTAGTCCCTGAATGACCCAAAAGTTTATTTTAGCACACCGAACTCCTCAAAGCCTATTTCTAAGCTATGTAAAGGATATTTATGGTATTTTTAACTTATGGTCATGTTCCAGAATGTTTGTTCCAGTACGAATCATCATACTTTCGCAGTTTGTCGAATTTAGTCCCTGTAAGCGATTAAACTTGATTTTGCCATACCAAAGCCTTCAAAACTTATTTATAAGTTATGTAGAGGTTATTTAAGGTATGTTAAGCATATGTTGATGTTCTGGAGTGTTTGTCGCGTTAAACTGATTACGTTTACGCACCAGTTTGCGTATAACTCTCCAGAAAGCGATGTAGAGTTTAAAATTGAATGAAAATCAAAACATGAAAGATGTTAAATATAAACAAACAAACATTGGGATTAAATAACATTGTTTTATTGATAACTGAATTGTTTACAATGATTACAAGCACAGATGTCACAGGGAAGAGGAAACGCAAGCGTGGATGTTATTTATTTATTGGTGTGGACGTTATTTATTTATTGAAAAGGAAGAGGAATGGAGTGGGGTGAAGATATGATACATGTATCCTTTAACCTAAAATAAGATTTAAATGCCTGGTTGATCCCTATGGTTTGTAAATATTGCGGACTTGGTCCTAGTGGTTTAATAATTACAGAGTTGGTCCCGATAGTTGTAATTTTTGCAATCGGGTGGTATTTATCACTAACCGATGTTAGATTTTTAGTTAAGTGTGTGTAAAATAACCTTATACCATAAAGCATAACCACATGATTTCTTACCCTTTTAAAGGAACTAGTTGGATGCCCCGTCCGCGTTGCGGGGCGTTAAGCCAAATATTTCTTAATTTCATAACATGTACGCATGTATTTTAGTTACTTGTGCATATTACTCATAATACGATCTCAAAAAAATTACATCGAGTCAACCAGTTAAACCAAAACACTGCCATAGTTTTGCTAAAAAAAAGATGGCAAGCCTGAGCCGGCGGCAAATAGTAAATTGTCAGAAACAATGAGTGAGTGGTAGACACCTGGTTGACAAAAAAGTTAGATTGAGTCAGCCAAGTAAAATAAAAACTACTATAGTTTTGAAAAAAAAACTTAAAACGATGGCAAGACTACAGATTTTAACTGGGGGCAAAATCAAAAGTTTTTAAAAGATGGCAAAACCAAAATTTTGTTTTGAACTGGGCAAAATCATAGTTTTGAACGAAGGGCAAAATCGTAATTTTTAGCTGGGGACAAAAGCATAATTTTATTTTGAAATGGGGGCAAAAGCGTAATTTTAAACTCATGGCGAAATCATAATTTTTGAAAAGGGGGGCAAAATCATATTTTTCAATTGAGAGCGAAATCGTAATTTTGAGCTAGGGAAAAAACTAAAACGATGGAAAGATTACAAATTTTAACTGGGGCAAAATTGCCAATTTTTTAAATGAGAGCAAACTCATAATTTTAAACCGAGGGTAAATTCATAATTTTAAGTTGGGGGTAAAAACATAAGTTTATTTTAAACCGGGGCAAAATCATATTAAAAATGAAAAAAAAAGAAAGATGGTGCAGCCGTCCATTTTCCACCAATAGGGTGGCACAACTATTGCCGCCATGTTATTTGTATATGTAAGTAAATAAATGCTACTATGATAATTAAGTCAACTAGTTGATTTTCCAACCACGTGTTGCGACGGTGATCTAATGTCTGCAAAACGCGTGCCGACAACGGTAAGCGGATACCGAATATCAAAACATAGATAAAAATGACGTAGTAACGATAGTTACTCCGTCCTAAAAACGATTTTAAATAATCTAATATATAATAGTAGGACCCACACGTCCTACACGTTGGAAATTCGGTTGTTTTCAGTTCAGTTATGACATTACTAACACGTTAAAATATGGATGAGCTCGGTACCGGTAATGGCACCGAAAGTACCGAGCCCGAAAATCATCGAAATTAGGTACCAGCACCGAAAATGCTCGGTACTATACGGTATGGTATGGTATTTGAAGGTAAAAATAAGTAAATACAGTTATGGTGCTAGACCGGCGTCGAACCGAAAGTAACGATTCTGAAAACGCCAAAAGGTGGTTACCAAATTGGTACCGAAAATGATTTGGTATAGTAAATTCGGTACCGATACGATACCTTTGATTACATGATTTGATACCATTTGCTCATCAATAATTTAAATATCCAAGTTAATTTTACATGTTACAATTCATTAATTACAGAAAAAGACAAAAAAGAAAACAAAAGAAGTTGTGTGTATAAACCCTCATTCAAACGAAATACAATTTACTTACCACGTGTATGGAAAGCAATCTAAACGGTGCAATTACTTGTGTTGCTATGTGGCATGAGCTCAAAGGTGATGTTAGGGATGAGCTCGATACCGAAAACCCCCGAAAGTGGGTACCGGTACCGAATATACCTGATACGGAACCGGTACGGTATCAGTATTTGAGGGTAAAAACGGTACCGAAAATGCCAGAAGTCGGTATCGAATTGATACCCGGCTTGGTAAATTTGGTACCGGGATCATTTCTTATCCCTGTGTGGTGTTACTATGAATTTGGTTTTGTTTTGTTTTTATGTGGTGTTACTATTCATTTGGTTTGGCTTTTACTATTGGTTTATAGGTAAATTTTAGCATTTATGGAGGCTGAATATTAGTTTTTTTATATATGAAAAGTTAGTGTAAGAACTTTTCAAAATATAAGGGCGGAGTAGAGAAGTACTTGATAGGATGTAGTGAATTTTTAGTAATTTTTTTTTAAATTTTAAATATAGGGGAAGGGTTGATGGATGGAATGTGAATGCTCTTAATAATCTAAACCATTGATAAAATGATTACATAATATAGGTGAAAGTTTGGATCGGGTACACTTAATAAGCGAAATCAAAGGTTACATCAAGCAAAATCTATAGTACTTCATCTCCTCAACTATATAAAGATCATAGCCCCATATCATATTTCTCATCGATACTGTCACACAATGGAGCAAGCAAAGCCCAGACAAGCAGTGGCTCTTATATGTTGGTAATTTTAGTGTTATCAACATATTTTAGTGGTATTGGATTAGCTTGTCGACTAAGTCGATCTTGTTAAAATTAAACGAGTTAGGAGATGCGGGAGTGCATGCTCGATTTAATTTAACAAGATCGGGTATCGGTTTGTTTTGGGCCTTGTTGAATCAATAAAATTAATTTGCTATTGGGCCTAAGTGGGCTATTTGTTAAATTAATAATCACTTGTATTTGGGCTTATATTAATTGGTTTAGATTAATGAACCAATTATATTGGATGTGAGATGCAAATTTGGTACGCATCTGCTTTGTTTTAATTGGAAAAAAACAAGGAAAACAAACTGATGAAAATCTTGGGGTGGTTGTGACGCACAGGATCACGCACAAAAGAAAAACGGTTCTTAGTCGAACAACACAGAAAAGAAAGGGTACGCGATTCAATCTTCTCATACAAAATCAAATTCGTTCTTGAGTGGTCACCACATCTTATCCGATTAATCATTGGTAGTACCACCAAATAGGTTAATCTGAAAGTGAGTACACGATTTGTGGGGAAATCCAAGTCGTCTTCTTCATCTTTATTTTACTGCAATCGGTTCGAATTTGGTCAGAGAATCATCCGGATACAACAAAGATTAACCTATTTTGGTTGGTTGATTCTATTCTGATCTAATTTTCGAATTGACTTGTTTGATTTAAGAATTTGTGATCTTTGAAAATTTGTATCGGAAGTGGTTCGTTTCTTGCAATTCTCTAACAAGAGAGTGTACGCCTGTTCATCTCTTGCAAACAGAGATGACTTGAAAAAATATCAATCATCTATTGATAAGAAGGCATAGGCGGCAACTGAATTGGAAAGGTTTCACTCCAGATTCTGTTGGTTATTTTTATTTTCAATTTAATCGATCACAGGAAGCGCAATACTGTTAGTCATTGATGGTGTGCGCTACAAGTCAAAGAAGACAGAAGGCAACATGGTTTCCTGTTTTATTACGGAACTGAAGCCATAAATTTGTTCCGTTGTTGGGAAGATTAGTCGAGATTGTTGGTGTTGTGGTTGTTCCATTGAAGCCAGAAAAGAAAGGCCCAAGGTTGTTTGATACATAAAAAGGCAAATTAAAAAAAAAAATCGAAACTTGTGTGTTTTGTGGTGCTTCTTGTTCATCAAAGGCACACAAAAAGTGTCAAAATTTCTGTTGTTCCAACGAAGGAAAAAGAAAAAGTCACTACATACGGAAATTGTGCTGGTGTCGATTTCAAATCGAACTGAAAACTGTGTAATCAGTTGGGTTTGTGTTTGTGGAATAGGGACGGGAAAATAGAGAATCCCAACGGTTTCGCTTTTCTGATTTTGTAATCGTGAAAACAAGGATAACAGGCTCGTTGTTCTTGTGGTATATGGGAATCGTAAATCGGGTTGGGGTGTTCCTGTGGATTTGCAGTCGAAACAAAATTGGTTTATATGGTGTTCTTGGTTCATGATTGTGATATTCAACTGAGACGAAAGATGAAACTTTTGCGTTGTTCGGTTCTATTCGATTCTGGTTTCAAGTTAGTTGTTCGTGTTAATGGTTGATCTAAAAAGGAGATGACATCAGAGGCTTTTAAATATCCAAGTAAGTAAATCAGTACTTTTTATTATATGAATTAGGATTAGATTGATACTAGGGTTGTGAGAAAGTTGTTAACTCTTATAATATTAAGAAATAGTTACTTTTTTATAATTTTGATATTAGATATCATAAGGAATAACTTGTGAATTTAAAAACTTTTTTTTTAAGTTTTGAAAATGTCTGATGTGTTTTACTATATGCCTACCTACGAGTATCACATGTGTGGATATTAAATATCCATGTAATTGGTTTCATTGTGGATTTAGTGATCCATGAAACTTGGTATCCATTATTTTAATGGCAAAGGCAATGTGGCTGGAAAAGTATATGTGAAATTTGTAATAGTGTTCATCAATATATGGTCTTGGTATGTGAGCTTTTAGAATGTGCTTTGTAAAGTTAGAAAGCATGGAATGTTAATAATTTAGTAAATGTCTAACATGGGTTACAGTTTGCATAATATATGGTCTTAGCATGTGAGTTTAAGAAGGTGTTTAGTCCAGTTCACATTAGTTATATATATATATATATATATATCTATATATATGTATGCCGCATATTATATATATTGGATATGTAATATACTTGTGGGCTAAGTTTGAATACATTTACCTTTTCCTCGTTTCATGTGAGTTCTTTGATGGATCCTAGTAGTTTTGAAAACTTTGTTTTACTCCTCGTTACCGTCAATTTTGAGAGAAATCGTTTTCTTGAATTTGTGATCTTGATAAAGGATAATGGGGACGACACTTTGACGGTGGTCTTTTATTAAGTTTCTCGTTAAGCTTGGTCAAATTGATTTTCCTTTTATTTTCTTAAAGTGGACAATGCTTTGGATCGAGATTCTATGAAACTTGGAATTGCGAATTTCTTGATACTTGGACATTAGCGTAGTAAAATGTGTTGATTAAATGTGAAGTCATGATCCTATGATTTGGCATGCTTGTTTAGATTATGTAAACTATTGGAAATTGCATAATATGTCAAATGATTGTTTGATTCTTGCCTTTGGTAGATATATTGGAACTTGTACACAATGATTTGTGTGTCTTAACTCTACACCTTCATCGTTAAAAAAAAAAAAAAATGTAGTGCATCTATATTTTGCTATGTCTACTTAATGCATGCGAAATATAGAGTCCTAGATAAATTCAAAATATTTTAGACTAAGGTGGAATTCAAATGAATGGTTTGAATAGTACGTTCGCACCGAAAGAGTAGGTGAGCACTATGTACTAAATTACTTTCAATCAGTGGGTATTTTTTATCAAACCATTGTTCCTTATACACCATAGCAAAATGGTGTATCTAGGTGCAAGAATAAGGCTCTTAAAGAATGGTTAACTCCATGTTACCCTATTTGGGTGTAAATGAAGGGTTTTGGGGTGAGGTTATGTGAACAACCAGCTATTTGCTAAATAGGATTCCAAATAAAAGGAACAGATTACCCTTTGTGAAATTTGGCATAAATGTCATTGGATTTGAGTTACCTAAGAGTCTAGGTGTAAAATTTTAATAAGACTCATTGAACCTATGATGAGGAACATAGGTGAAAGAGGTACAAAGTGCATACTTTTAGGGTATGATTATAATTTTTATGTCTTAGAAACAAATGAGTATGTGTTTATAAACACTGTGATTGAGTCAAGACATGCTTATTTTGATGTGAATAGATTCTCTTTATACATAGATCTAACGATATGGTTTCAAGTTCTAGTAACTTTTAAGTGACTGGGTACGTAAGTGATATATCTCCCGAGCCAAGGAGAAGTAGTAGAGTAAGAATAGCTAACAACTATGGATCATATATTCACGTGCCTTTAGTGAAGTGGAAGGATCTAAGAGTGAGTTTCAAACTCAATATCCATATTATTTTAAAATTGATAAAGATCCACATACCTATAGTGAAGTTATGGCATCTCGACATGTAGCATTCTGGAAAGAAGCAATGATGATGAGATGGACTCTACTATGCAAATAACACTTGAAATTAACTAATTTGCCTCCAAGGTGCAAACGATTAGATTGTTATTAGCACTTACAGCTATACATAATCATGTAATTCACCAAATAGATGTGGAAACTGCATTCCCGTGGTGAATTAAATGATGAGATTTACATGCCATGTCATTTAAGTTTGCCACAAAGGACATGGGGGAGGCAAATGTGATTCTTGGAATTAGAATCACATGTGGAAACAATGATATCTCCATCTCTTAATCCTATTTCTCAGTTAAAAGATGCAAAGGAAATATGATGTTTAATGTATGTTATGATTAGCACAAGATCTGATATAGCCTATTTTGTGGGAAAACTGAATAGATATACTAGTAATCCAAACACACACATCATTTGCAAGATGTGAACAGATTGTTCATGTATATATGAAAGAACCCATAAACTATGGTTTGGGCTATCCAGGGTTTCCTTCTATACTAGAAGGGTATTTTGATGCGAGTTGGATAACTAGTTTGAAGGATCATTCTTCTATAGGTGAATGTGTATTCCTACTTGGTGGAGGTGCTATCTCATGGGCTTCAAAGAAGCAAACTTGCATCGCAAATTTAAAGGAATATGAATTTGTAGCTTTAGCTGCAACTGGTAAAGAAGCTGAATGGCTAAGAAATTTGATCTTTGAGATTCCTTTGTAGTCAAAACAGATATCACCAATATCTATCAGTTGTGATAGTGCTGGCTAAGGATTATAGTCAGGTGTATAATGAAAAGTCTAGACGGTTGTGTGTTATACATAGCATGATTCATGAGCTCGTCATGCATAGAGTGATATCTGTTGAATATGTAAGATCTGAGTATAATTTGGCTGATTGTCTAACTAAGAGTTAGCAGAGATCTCGTGAATAAATCAGTCACAGGGATGAGTTTAAAGTCCACACTTTAATATCCTATGTCAAGATACCCAATTCCCATCTAATACAACGTTAGATGCAGAATTCAATGTGGAAAGCTTGTCATAGAGATATTGGAACACATGATTAGAATCATCCCAAGGTTGTGTTCAGACTGCAAGATAAAGGAGGTTGAAGTATAACTTCTTAATAGTTCTTTGAAAAATTGCATTTGCAGGTGCGAGAATAAAAGAACTACCTATAAGAGTATGAAGTTTAGCCGCTTCAAGAAGCTTGGACTTGGCTTTGATATACTCTTTGAAGGATTGGACACAGGCTAGTAAAATATTGTGTCAAGTAAGAACAATGAATTTGTGAACTTATGTGTATATTATCTTCATGTATTCATTGTGAATAGAAAGGGTTCAATCCATAGCGACACCCTAATATTCGAATATTTGGAATGTGTAATATACTAATGTGAAATTCAATCGTCGCGATATTTCATTTATGCATAAGTTTGAGTTTGTTTGAGAAGTGTTTTAAGTTAATCATGGATATCACTAAAATAGGGGAGGATTGTTGGTAATTTTAGTGTTATCAACATATTTTAGTGGTATTGGATTAGCTTGTCGACTAAGTCGATCTTGTTAAAATTAAACGAGTTAGGAGATGCGGGAGTGCATGCTCGATTTAATTTAACAAGATCGGGTATCGGTTTGTTTTGGGCCTTGTTGAATCAATAAAATTAATTTGCTATTGGGCCTAAGTGGGCTATTTGTTAAATTAATAATCACTTGTATTTGGGCTTATATTAATTGGTTTAGATTAATGAACCAATTATATTGGATGTGAGATGCAAATTTGGTACGCATCTGCTTTGTTTTAATTGGAAAAAAACAAGGAAAACAAACTGATGAAAATCTTGGGGTGGTTGTGACGCACAGGATCACGCACAAAAGAAAAACGGTTCTTAGTCGAACAACACAGAAAAGAAAGGGTACGCGATTCAATCTTCTCATACAAAATCAAATTCGTTCTTGAGTGGTCACCACATCTTATCCGATTAATCATTGGTAGTACCACCAAATAGGTTAATCTGAAAGTGAGTACACGATTTGTGGGGAAATCCAAGTCGTCTTCTTCATCTTTATTTTACTGCAATCGGTTCGAATTTGGTCAGAGAATCATCCGGATACAACATTATAGTGGGTGTCACCGGCATGGTGGGTGTTGCCATCACCGAGGCCTTAAAGCAGCCAACAGCATTAGGCGGTCCGTGGACTGTCTACGGTGTATCACGACGATCATTACCCACCTGGTTCCCATCCTCCCTCCTCGACAAGCACATCATGTTAGACACCCTAAACCAACACCAAACACATGAAATCCTGGCTCCACTTTCATCCCAAATCACCCATGTCTTCTGGGTAGCTATACAAATCAGCGAAAGTGAACAAGTCTGCATTTCCCTAAACTCCACTATGCTTTCTAATGTCCTTAATGCATTAACTTCTTCTCCTAACTCAAAACTTATTCACGTGACCTTGCAAACAGGCACAAAACAGTATGTAGGTCCTGTTTTCGATCCAACTCTTTCAACTCAACTTATCCCTCATGACTCGCCTTTCATAGAGGATTATCCTAGACTACCTTTTCCAAGTTTCTACCATGCTTTGGAAGACATTTTAGCTTCCTACTCAAAATCTTTAACTTATTCCATACATCGTCCTTCTATAATCATTGGTGCATCAACAAGAAGTTACTTTAATATACCTCTCACACTCGCCGTCTATGCGTTAGTATGCAAACACCAGAACTATCCCTTTAGGTATGTATTTCAATCTATACTTTTGTCTAGATCATGCAATTCCTTTATCGATGGGGCGCTTGTGCTTGTTCAATTCATGCGTGATTTATATAACCTTTGTTTAACAACAAACTAACCTAGTACTAAATACTCTTATCGAAAGAGATAAAGGGTGATTAAAATAAAATGATGATTTAAAAATATTTTAATCATCCTTTATCTCTATAACTACTCCTTAACGGATTTGAACCCTCCATCTTTTTAACAGATGAGTAAAACCTTACTACCACGACATCACAACATATCTCATGGGGACAACTGAAATAACTAACAAGTATTTATGATAGTTTTATTTTATTTGGTTTCTTTATAGGAGTATGTTACTTGTTGTTCTCCAAGGGGATTGTTTAGTATAAACAAGGGTTATATGTTTAGGGTTCCTGTACCTTGAATTTGAATCAAAGAGTTTTTTTCTTGTTAATTTTATTGTTGATTATATTGAAGAAGAACTAATTTCCAACATATTAGAAAAAAAAGCGACCACTTTGGGTGCACCCATTTACCTGTCCCTAATTTTTTCTAGATTTGGTATGCGATGAGAATAAATGTTTCTTTAAGCCTTCAATCGGTTACTAGGCCTAAAGCAAAGAATGAGAGATCTAATGTTTCATCTTCATCTTACTTTTCCACCTGTGTGTGCGGATAATAAGGAAATGTCTTTTGACAGTCTGGTTAGATCCAATTCTATCTACGTATTTTTTAGTGTATTTTGATTTGTTCAACTATTTTATATACAAGAGAAAACTTGACACAATAAATGATTTAGCTAGTAGGGAAATTAGAGTATGAGTTTAAGCAACCGAAATTATCATATTTCTACATGGTCGTGCCGTCGCTCGAGCCCCAAATTTTTAAAGTGTCCGAAAGGTTTCTATAAGCTTTCATATATATACTTAATTATATATTTAATATATGCATCCACTTCTTATGTAAAAAAGTGATGGTGGTGAAGTGGAAATACCATCTCAAGATAATGTAAAGCTCTCAAGTTCAAGTCTTAACTCTACCACCAAGCTTTTATTTTCTTAATTCATTTCCTCTTGACCACAATTTTGGGCACATTCTTTTTTGTCGCCCGAGGCCTAATTTTTTAAGAGTTCTCGGGGACGGCTCTGTATTTCTAAAACCATGGTCTCTAATTTTTTTTAACGGCAAATTTCTTTTAATTCATGTCGGTCTATGGAAGAACCCAAGATCTCCTCCTCCCAAATTCAATTGTTTAAAAGTTTTGTCTTTATCAATGAACCACCACCCTATTTGTATGGTCTCTAAATACTCCACCACCAAGCTTTTATTTTCTTAATTCATTTCCTCTTGACCACAATTTTGAGCCCATTCTTTTTTGTCTCCCGAGGCCTAATTTTTTAAGAGTTCTCGGGGACGGCTCTGTATTTCTAAAACCATGGTCTCTAATTTTTTTTAACAGCAAATTTATTTTAATTCATGTCGGTCTATGGAAGAACCCAAGATCTCCTCCTCCCAAATTCAATTGTTTAAAAGTTTTGTCTTTATCAATGAACCACCACCCTATTTGTATGGTCTCTAAATTATTTTTTCTTTAGGACTCTAAATGGATTATAAATATCTTTAATCCATTTAATTTTAAACTAATGTGATCTTTCTTTGATAATATGTGTTTTTTTGCTTTAAAAAACTGAATACATAAAGTTGTGTTTATCTTTTTTTTTATCGAGATTGCAGTATATGTTTTGTTGAAAACGGAGTTGTTTTCGAAATTATTGAGTATCTTTTTGGTATCGTGGGCTTTATCTGGTGCAGGTCCAGGCATCGTAACGAATCGAACTAATACCAAGCGAATAACATCAGTACCGATATTGGTATTATTGGAACCAGTATCAGTTTTCGTTTTTATGGGTTTTAATGTAATATAAAACTTTATTTTTTGGGTCACTCGACTTTATTTTTTGGCCTATATTAAACAACTATTAATTAAACTTTTTCTTTGTATCCTAAACTATGCCGAGTACATGTACCGCTACAATTAATTTGTGTTCAAAATAATGTATTTATTGTTTCATAATATAGACCGACAATGAAACGAACCGGACTAATACTAACCGAACAACGTTGATACCATTATCGTATTGTTTCATTATCAGAACCGGTGTCGGTATTCATTTTTATGGTTTTCGATCGATGAAACATATTTTTTTTCTTTTCAAATACAATTTTTATAAAATTTCTATTATACCATTGCGACACGCTTATTTTTATTTACGACATAAATTTAATTCCAAACCAAACCTCCGAAACATGCGGACATAGCCCATAGCCCACTCGTTAGAGCTATACTTAAAGATGTTATTACATTTCTTGAATACGTAAACTTAAAAATCATTTTCTACTTAACAACCCTATAAAATTTGATCAAAGTAAATCTATAGGTATGTTGGTAAGTGGTAACAAATACAGTTGGGAGCATTTCTGGGATGTATCTGTTGGTAACAACCCTATCTGATGAAGCTTTTAATTGCACAAATGGTGATGTGTTTACATGGAAAATGATATGGAAGGTACTTTGTGACGTGTTTGGTGTTGAGTTTGTGCCGTTTGATGAGAAAGAAAAGTTTGATGTTGTGGAGTTCATGAAGGATAAAGGAGAAGTTTGGGATAGAATTGTTGAAGAAAATGGATTGTACAAGACAAAAATGGAGGAGATTACTTGTTTAGGTCCACTAGATAGTCTTTTAAAACTTGAGATTCAACATGTTTGTAGTATGAATAAAAGTCGAGAATTTGGGTTTCAAGGGTATGCAAATACGCTCAAGAGTATACCAGAATGGGTTCATAGGTTGAGGCAAATGAAGATACTTCCATAAGGATTGCGAAGGCTGTGTTATCCCTCAGAAGTGTGATAAATTCTACCTTTTAAATGGTTTGTATGAATAATTGTATTTGAATAATAACTGAATTATGAGTTACTGATTTTTAATAAATTAAACAAAATATGAAAAATGTGTATATGAATTAAATAAAACAGTAAATCCAAATCCTATATATAACAATTTGGATTTTATAAAATGCATAGATAAATAAACTTATGAAAAATAGATATAAAAATTTAGAGTTTTATAAAAGTTGCAATTCTTTTTAATAAATACATTGTAATCAAGAAAAGAAATGGGAAATAAATAAAAGAAAGAATTACATTAATATTTCATGTGGTATGTTTATAAACTATGGTTAACACATTTGGTTTATGAAGTGGAATTTCAAAAGCATGGTTTCTCATGCTCATAGTTGTTTATTCATGAACCTTAATGACAAGCTTCATACGGTTGAGCATGTTGATCCATTTATATCTGCTGAAATTCCAAACAAAGATGAAGATCATGAGTTGTATTCACATATATGCGAGTTCATGATTCACGAACCTTGTGGCAATTATAATATGAACTGTCCATGCATGATCGACAAAAAGTGTTCAAAGAACTTTCCTAAGAAATTCTCTGATTACACGTCTCTTGATGCAAATGGTTTCCCTTTGTATAGAAGAAGAGATTCTGGAAGTTTTGTTGAAAAGTCTGGTGTTAAGTTAGACAATCGAAGCGTGGTTCCTTACAATAAAAAAACTATTGAAAATATACCAGGCGCATATTAACGTTGAATGGTGCAGTCAGGTTTCGTCTATAAAATATTTATTTAAATATATTAACAAAGGTGCCTTCTGTCACAGCCCACGACCCCACCCTGGGAGTGAGAGCCGTGAACCAGTCAAGTGGTACCGGTGTTTATTAATTATGCAGCGGAAAATTTTTCATCAGGATCGTAGTTAGGAAATGATTTCCGAGTTTGTAAAACACCAAACTTTTAATATTAAACAAATGGGCTAAAACCCATATTCAATTCAATTGTTTTTATAGGGATAAACCCAAATAAATAAACATAAATTTCTTCTTTTATTCAGGTACGTATAGCCACTTTATTTAAGCCTTCAGTGCTCCATAGCTGGTTTATATTATCTTTACATCAAATTACCTGAAACATGTTTGGAAAACATTTTATCAGTAACAAATACTTGCGAGTTCATTCCATCTTTATAAATATATTGTTATACTTTACAGCATCAAGGTTTTATATTTGTTTATATTTACCCAAAAACTCAATCAGTATTTGTCACACGGTAGCAGTTCCGATGTAACGATGGTCATATGACTCATTGGCTAACTTTCGTCCAATAGTGAAGTTTATCAATTAATAGATATATCGTATATCTTATTATTATTATTTAAATGTATCTGTCACTAGGCGATTCCCGTGACGTGGTCAAATCACTGTTGATCATTCTTTCAACTAGTGACTGGGGTCATAACACTGTTGATCATTCTCTCAACTAGTGCCTGTGGTCGTATCACTGTTGATTGTTCTCTCAAATAGTGATTCTGGTCATATCATTGTTGATCATTCTCTCAACTAGTGATTCTAGTCGTATTACTGTGGATCATTCTCTCAACTAGTGACTCTGGTCATATCACTGTTGATCATTTTCTCAACTAGTGATTCTGAATTTAATAGTGTCACATGACATTACTTCGTCAAATATATTTTCTATGGCTAAAACCAATTAGCCCAGAAAATGATAAAAATGAAATATATCATTTTCTGTCAAATTGATAGCTATAACTTTATCAAATATAATATATTAATTAAATAATTGTAAAATTATTATTTAATATATTAATGTGACTAAGATTTAAAATAAAATCTTAGTATATTAAAAGTTAAATAATATATGTCTTCTATATATCTTTTAAAATATACCTTTTACAAATTATTTTATAAATCATATATAGTTGTAATTTTGTTAGTTGATAGTTAGGGATAATGTTATACTTATTTATTTATTTGGATGTGAAATGGGGCGGGGCCGTATTGGATTATGTGGAGAACGGATTCAACTTCATCAAGTCTTCACGACTTCAATGGGTTGATGTATACATACAAAAAAGCTCATACTGTTTATTTATTTGGGTTTTGTTTGCAACAAAATTCATCCCCTAACTTTTGGATTTACAATATTGTCCTTAATGAAAGACCCTAAACTAATATACAACAAAAATAATGGAAGACCTTAAAACCTTTCTGAAATCCGAATGTGTGATGGATATAATCTAAAGTTTGATTTTCATTGTTTATCACTATTTTATTATTATTATTAATACAACACTAGATATAACATTATTTTTAAATAATAAAGACATAAATAAAGATTTAAATATATTATTACTAATATATGGCATTGAATGTTCATGCCTCCACTAACCCACATTAAACCATATTTGTGCGACTATTGGCTAACTCTTTGGCCCATAGTAACGGGTGTCAATTAATGTATAAAACCCCACATACCCGCAACTATTGCAGAATATAAAAACTTAATCATTGTAAGTATAACTGATAAACATTTAGGATTTTGAAAAGCATTTTTAAATATAAATGTATCACAAAAAGGTGATAAAACTGTGAGAAAACAGAATGGACTCACTTTGTAACTTTAGGGTTCAACTAAAAGCCTCCTGATATAATCTTGGGTATAACTCCTGAGTTATTTAATAAAATATGTAATGCACTCGTGTTAAGTATAGTAACCCAATTCAACCTTATCCCTACGTCACGAGACAGAACCCCAACGAACTTAGTCGGGCAGAGCCTTGACATGCGTTACGGGGCTACAGATCAATCGGACAGGGTATCAGTGATCAGGGGTTAAAACACTTAAAACGGGTCAGGGCATTATTATTATTATGGGGTGAATTACTAGATAAAAAAAATATATGTATCTATGTAGAGCATGCGAGATACAAGAGTAAGAAAGAAAGATGTGTGCAAAATTTTGAGGCATATCATCCATATTTATAGTTGACATGATAAGTTTGAAATAGTCTCTCCTTATGACACGTGTACTACCATTCTTCAAATTGTAAGTGGATGATATTTGCAAACATCTTGGAGGGTCTACACGTACATCTTTATTGAATGCACACATTCCACTTAACATTCATACTAAATGTAAATTTAGTTTATTTTTTTATTATTTTATTTCATTCGTAACATTTTTTATTATATTATTTTATTAATTTATATATTATAATTAATTCAGCTGCTTCACTTATTTGACGCGTATAACTTCTAAAATATTACGTTTTATAAAACAATAAATATGTCATTAGAACGAGAATGATCTTATCTACATTTTGAAGCAAGTTTCATTAAAAACGAAGTAGGTTCAAATATAATGTATTTTTATAATTTAATTATTAAACGGTTTCTAGGCCCGTCTAGGTACTTCATATTTCTAACAGTCAGCTTACCCGTAGCCTACCCGTTTAATAATATAAGTTTTTATATACTTTATTTTAATATAGAAAATAGAAATGTCACACATATACAAGCCAGTTAATTAATATAACATTTCAATCAATTATATATAAAATAGTTTTTAAAACTATATGGGTCGAATAGTTATATTAAAAATAAAACTAGTTACTAATGGTTAATAAATTTGAACAACCTATAATTCTTATAAGATAAAAATGGAAATGTTACATACTCCCCACCTTGTTTTAAATCTCGTCCTCGAGATTTGGGCTACGATATCTTCTTAAAGTTATGTCACGTCTTAGTCGATAAGAACAATATTAAGGTAAATAACACAGAATCAAGACATGTTCAATTTTGTGGATACAAGTTTTACAATAAATAGGACTCAATGGTTCAATTGAATTAGTGCTAGAAATCGATGTCAAATGAACGAGATGAAATGATATAATTTCCAAAGTGACTAGGTTCAAGGCAAAAGAGATATATGATCAATAGATGTCTAAATTGACTGTTTACAAGTTGTAAAGGACTTTTAGAAACAATAAAATTTACTGTTAAAAGAAAACTTACTTTGATTGTCAACTAAGGAAGACTCAGAATCAACAAGCTCAAAATGAAATAGAAGCACAAAAATGATTTGTCAACTATCGAACCATAACAAGAGAAAAATCAGTGTGTTGACATTATTGAATTTGCAAGGATACATCGAAATACAATAGAGTTTAGTGTACATAATTGCATCAAGACTACTTTTCAATGATGAGTCAAACAAAAGACATACGTGGTTTTGAACGATTCATATGATTATGATTAGCTCAAGCTACAAGTTTATATCGACGCCGCAAGGTGTCGAAATGACTGAAATAGCTTAATAATTATGGTGACCGAACAATTTCACCGTGTTCGTAATCAACTAAAAGCTTTAATGAAGTAAATTTGGATATTCATTTCGAATAGGATTTTCAATTGATGATGAAAAGACCAAATGAATATTATAGAATTTTCGATCAATGATGAAAGAATCTTTAGAGGTATACCAAAATATAATACGAATTTGTGTACTCTTATCTTAACACATAAATGTATTAAGATTGTTTTAAGATAATGAACCAACATAAATTATCCGTACATCAGGTGTGAAAATGAGATTAGCTCAAGTTTCAAATTAAAGAAAATGCCATCACCAGGTGTCGTAACCAAAAACAGGATTCAATGAAGATGAAGACCCAACAAGTCTATTATGGTTCTGAATAGATGAAGTACTTGACAGGATGAATTTATTTAATAACTTTGATTTATACTAGGGCCAAATAATAACTTAACTTAGATATTACATATCAGCGATTACGTTTGGAATCATTTCTGCTTCTTGCGTAGTAAGTACGAATGCGCGTGTTGTCACACCCCGACTTTCCACGTGTCACCGGTAGGCCCGGTAGGGGAGTATCGTGACGTGGTTGGCAACATAATAGTCAAACAACACAATATTTAATTATGCACAACGGAAGCAATTTTAAAAGATATAATATAACCGAATTTAATATTGTAATATCAAATGTCACAATATTCGGAAGTTTATCCACAGACGGATCGAAAATAAAATAGAGACAATAGTTCAACAGACTTCAGGCATCTTAAGCTTGCGAGACTCTTTATTGATGCTAAGGAGACAATCCAGCCAATTACGTTTAGTACCTGCATTTAGTCTTTTTGGGAAAATACGTCAGTTTACACTGGTAAATACAATCAACTGACTCATTTTGGAAAATGATTTAAAAATTGGTTTGGATGCACATGGCATAAATGTTTTATAATTTGATTAAAATGCACAGAGGCAAGATTAATTTTTTTTTTAACTTGGGAGAATTATTTAATATTTTAATCTTGTGAACGAATTACATGTTCCTTGTGCGTTCAGTAGCCCGGATCTTGTCCGGGTTAAAGATCAATAGACACACCACAATGTTCTTTTGTGCACTGATGGGTGTACGCCTACACCCCGCGCTTAAGTCGTGGCCGTTTCGTAAAATGATGCCGAGGATATCCGGGACATGGTCATTAACCCCCCAAAGGCTTTAAGTAACAAGACTGTTTAAACGAGCCGATCAAATTTATTCAATTACCCACTCAACGGTGGAGAATTTGATGCCCGATCAAGCGGTATGCTATATACCGTAACCCAAGCCCGTATAGGGAAAATAAGTTAAAAGTATTTACCTGAGCAAAGTATAATTCACAATTAGCAAAATGCACGTAGCTTTTACTGGTCCTCCTAATCTGGAACGAAGGTTTTATAATAACCTATTAGAATCCTAACGGGTCTTTAATTAAGCTTAAGCTTAGACCGGTTAGTTTCAAAGATACGGTTCGTACGCACGATTAAGCGAAGACCGGATAGAATGCGATTTAGACCCGAAAAGTTTGAAGACTTGTTTAATGTGGGTTTATTATTCACATTCTGGATTTTGAGACAAAACCGTTAAGGTTTGACCCGTTTCGGCTAATTTATGTAAACTTGTTACATAAACCGAACCATACGCGTAATAAGCGTGACGGGTATTCATGAGAGCTATATACAGGTTTCCTAAGTTAATTATGCCTCAAATATGTTGTGACATCATTAAGATGTCTTTCATTATGCCCGAAACGTGTTTAAACACAAACTAGGCCCCGTAGGGGTAGTTTGGTCATTTAAAAGTTTATAAAAGAGTTTAAGTAACAACCTGAGTTACAGGTGTGATGTAATCAGCAAATATACTCAATTTTCTAAGTTATATCAGTAGGTTAAAGCATGTATGTGAAATTTATCATTTTTAACCAAACTATGCCCCGTAGGGGTATTTTGGTAATTTCACATAAGCCGAAAAGCTCAAAACTGAAGTCTGAGTTTATCAACCTTTGCTTACTGTTAAAATATTATAATTTGCCTAATATATCAGTAGGTCTCAACCCGGGTATGTCCAATATAATTTTAATACATACTTTGCGTTAAAAACGCTTAATAAGGCGATTAAAGGCCATTTCCGGGTTCGATACTTAAATCTGATATTTTTATATTTACAGAAGGCTTTAAATAATTTATTTATCATATGTGATCAATAGAAAAATGTTTGGAGTCGTTTAGATATGTAAAACTCATTTTATGGCCCGTAAGGGCAAACCGACAATTACCGGATTAAGCCTACGACTACTAGTTATGCTCAGCCTAAAATTAATTAAAAACCTTTAAAAATCCCAAAATAATATATTGTATCATTGGGTAAAGGATTTGATATCAAAAAGTAGGCTTAACTAGGCTATACGCTAATTACGCCGTTTTATTAGCATAAAGCTTTAATTTTGCGATATTGAGCATAACTCTAAATCTACATTTCAAACTGATGTCAAACTTTGCATACAAGTTTATATATCAGTAATTAAAGTTTCTACTCTTTTACATTTCCTAAAATCACGTTTTAAAGTAATAAGGGCATAACGGTCAACATTTGAACAATTAACGGAAACATGCATATTAATTGGATAACTAATGAACCAAGGTGTAACATCACAGAGGGTTATTCTAACATGTAACCTAGTCCAATTAAAGCTCTGAGGCATTTCTAAAACATGCCTAAACGGGTCAGAACTGAAAGTCAAAGTGAAAGTCAAACTATGTGACTTTCGGTTCCGAACCGGGTCTAAACAGGAAATTGTCGGGTTGAACATGTTTAGATATGTTCTTACACTTATTACCAAGTTATAACAATGATCCAACAGGTTGTATATGATCTATAATGTTAATTATGCATAAATGGCATTTTAAGTATCCTGTTGACTTTTTATAAATTAGTTTGACCCGACTTTTGACCTGGTTAGAGTGGTAATCAGGGGGAACCCTTTTAAGGGTTTATTACCCACATAATTACCTACTTATATCTACTTTTAATTCGAGATTTGTCTGAGCCATTATTAATTAATCTCGAAGTCAAACCGTAATTACGACGGTTTGACTTTTAGCTAAAATACTAAGCTAAACTCAATTAAAGAAGGATTAGCAGACTTACAATAGTCCTATGCACGAAATGTGATCAGTTGAGGCTGCTTGAGAGCTCCAGAATTGATCAGGTATGCAATTGAAGGTGTGAGGAATGAGTTGAACACTTGTGGCCTTTTATAGTGGGTTAAACACCACAATTTGTTGACACTTGGGGTCTACAACTCACCACAATTGTTCTACACATGTCCCTCAGTGCCTAGAACAGTTTAGGGGTCGCCCACCATGTTAAAACATCGCTTAAAGATCGATTTTGCGCGTTTCTAGGAGCATGTCCCTGTTTTCTGAATCTGGCGGCCTGACGCGGCCCGCCTCAAGTTTTGTTAATGTCTACGCGGGCCGCATGGCCCTTCTGATCAGACAAAAACGTTTTCTTGATGTTGCATCACACCCCTTGGCCCTTCCGAAAGGTCAATTGAGCTAAGTACTTGCAATTTGACCCCTTATTAATTACCCATAAGGGCTTTAGGACTTATACCCACTTTGCCAAGTCCCTGGACACTTCCGGTTAACCCGAAAAGTCTTAACTTTCAACGTTTACGCTTTAACCCCTCGCACACGAATTTGATCATAACTTTCTCATACGATAACGAAACTTTACGAAATTTATATCGTGCATTCTAGTGAGCATAATTAACAGTTACAAAGCTTCGGGTTTGTCAAAGGTCACTCAGAGGTATAAATTAAACATGTTGACACATTTAGTCCCTATAGTTTGAAATCTCTCACTTTTAGCTTCGTATGATCCATGATTTATTCGTTTGAATGTATGAGCATCTTGTTGGGTTATTATGCAATATATTTATTCACTGTTGACATTTAGAATACGTATATTCACATACTTCCCATGATTGTCAACTTTAGTCCTTCTATAATATTCTTTCACACGTTTAAACATTTGACACGTGTCTACACATTATAGGACGTGAATTTTTCGAGGTGTTACATCCTCACCCCCTTAAAATAAATCTCGACCCGAGATTTACTGAAATAAGTAAGGGTACTTTTCTTTCATCGTGGATTCAACCTCCCACGTGAATTCGGGACCTCTACGGGCATCCCATTTGACCTTTACAATAGGTACATGCTTCCTTCGAAGCTTCTTTACCTGTCGATCTTCAATCGATAAAGGTTTTTCAACAAATTTCAAGCTCTTGTCTATATGCACATCTGTATGGGGTATTACCAGCGATTCGTCAGCGAAGCACTTTTTCAGATTGCAGATGTGGAACTGTCACACCCCTAATTCCACGTGTCACCGGTGGGCCCGGTGGGGGAGTATCGTGACGTAATTGATATCATCATAGTCAAACAACACAATATTTAAATGCACAGCGGAAGCAAAAGATAAATATGTTACAATCCGAATACAAAGTAATATCAGAGTATTACAACGGAAAGTAAAGAGATCCACAGGCGGATCGAATAATCATAATCATTGTTCAACAGACTTTAGACGCCTAGGACTTGCAAGATTCCTTATAATCGCCCTGAGCTTCCAGCCAATTACGTTCAGTACCTATCACTTAACCTTTTGGAAAAATACGTCAGTTTTCACTGGTAAATACAATTTAACTGACTCATTTTGAAAAGAGTTTGAAAATTGATTTGAGTGCAAACGGCACAAAATCTTTTGACACATTGATTAAAATGCGCAGAGGCAAGATTAATCTTTTATAACTTGGGAAAATTTTGTTAATAAAAATCTTGTATCCGATTTACATGTTTGTCCAACATTTAGGGCCGGTGATCATACAATACAATACGATACGAGCCGGACAAGATTAATCGACACACCACAAATATAATCTCACAAGAAGTTACCCTTACGAATGAGTATACGTTTTACATATGCAACAGGAGGTGTTTTGTCTACACCTTGTGCTTACGTCGTGGCCATTCACTTTTTAAAATGAGCCAAAGATATCCAGGACACGGTCATTAACCCCCAATGTTATTTGTTATCAAGCAATACGAATTAAAACGGGATTATGCAATTCAATCATCTCCGATCAAAAGGTTTCTACACCCGACCAAGCGGTATTTTTATAATACCGTACCCCAAGCCCGTATAAGGGAAAATAAGTTAAAAGTATTTACCTGAGCTAGCTCCTGTCTTAATTAATAAGATTTTAATAACTCAGCCGTATTCACTTAAGTAAGCATAGGTACCATTTACCGGAAGGCTCTAGTCTGGAATGATGACATAAATAATTAATTAGAACGCTAACGGGTCTTTGCTTAAGCCAAAACTTAGACCGGTTAGTCTTAGGGAACATACGGTTCAAACGCACGATTAAGCGAAGACCGGATAGAATGTGATTTAGACCCGACAAGTTTGAAGACTTGTATAATATGGGTATACTAAACACATTCTGGATTTGGAGACAAAAATGATAAAGTTTGACTCGCTTCGGCTAATATAAATGAACTAGTCACATAAGCCGATCCGAACGCGACAAGTGCGTAACGAGTAACCAAAAGAGTCATAGACATGTTTCCTAAGTTATTATGCCTTTAATATGTCGTGATATCAATAAGATATCTTCTATTATGCCCAAAACGAGTTAAATCTCAAAATAAGCCCCGTATGGGTATTTTGGTCATTTTAATGATCATAAAAGAGTTTGAATATAAATCTGAGTTTCGGGTCTGGTCTATATAGTAAATATACTTAATTTAACATGTTATAACAGTAGGGTATGACCCATATGTGAAACTTATCATTTAAAACCAAACTATGCACCTTAGGGGTATTTTGGTAATTTCACAAGGGCTAAAAATGTCAAAATTGGAAACCTGGGTTTATAAACTTGTACTTACTGTTATTTTATAAAAATATGTTAAGAACATCAGTAGGTACCAACCTTACATGTTTAATATGGTTATAGTGTATACTATGCGATAAAAACGCTTAAAAGGCGATTTAGAGCCGTTTCCGGGTTTTTAAAAGAAAGCTGAGATTTTTATATTTCCAGAATGCTCAAAATATTTTATTTATCAAATAAAATCAATAGAAAAAGGTTTGGGGTCAAAAGGATTTATAAAACTCATTTTATAGCCTAAAAGGGCAAAACCGACAATAACCGATTTAAGGCTAAAACTCTATGATTCAATCAGTTTAAAAATTATTAAAAATCCTTATAATTCCCAAAATATTTTATAACAACAGTAGGTATACACTTTGATGTCAAAAAATTAGGTTTTGATAGGTGTTATGCTCATAACGCCGTTTAATTAATAAAAACCGTTCTATTTGCGATATTGAGCATAACTCACAATCCAGACCTCGGATTGATGTCAAATTTTCGGTGCAAGTTTATAAATCAGTAACAAAGGTTTCTACTCTTTCACTTTTTCAAAAATCGCGTTTTATAGTCAAAAGGGCAAAATAGTCATATTTAAGCATAAACCGGTAACATGCATATGAAGCGGATAAGTGTTGAACCAAGTTGTGAAATCTTAGAGAGTTAATCTTATATGAAAGTTGGTCCAAAATATTCTCTAATTCGGATCTCAAACATGCATGGATGGATCCGAACCGATAGTCAAAGAGAAAGTCAATTTATGTGACTTTCGGTTCCGATTCTGGTTTAAACTGAAAATTGTCGAGTTGATCATGTTGAAACATGTTCTTACATTATTTATAAAGTTATTTTGATGATCAAACAGGTTGCATGTAGCCTACATTACTAATCATGCTTAAATTTGCAAAAACACATTCTGTTGACTTTTTAAGAAATGTTTTGACTCGACAATTAACATTCTTAGAGTGTGAATCTGAAAATACCCTTTTTGGGGTTTGTTACACACATAAATACCAACATGTGGGTACTTTCAATTTGAGAAATGCCAGAGCCAAACTCGTTTAATCATAAAGTCAAGTGTAATTTACGATAGTTTGACTTTCGGTTAATATACTAAGCTAGAACGAATTAGAGGATGATATAAACACTTACAATGGTCCTAAACAAGCTTAGTGATCACTATGAAGGTGCCTTGGCGTCCAGAAAGCTCCAGGAGAAGTCTTGTGAATTTTTGAAGTTTCAAGTAATGAAGAACATAAGCTTCAAGTCCCTTATAATCAGATTTTGATCTGATTTAGAGGTGCCACAGAAGTCTATAAGGGTTGTAAGACTTGTACAAGTGTCCTCAAATGCATGAAAGTCGATTGGTCAGGTCCTTGAGTCGCTAACAGCTGTAAACAGCTCGAACAGAACAGCAAACTGGCACCTGTGCGTAGACTGCCGCTGGTAGGCGCTCGCGTGGCACGAGGCACCCCTCGCGTGGCGCGAGGGTGTGCGACCAGCTTTACAAGTTTTCAAACATTTTACATTTTAGTCCCTGATCTTTGTTACGTGTTTTAGGCTGTTTATTTGCATCCTAAGCCCTTGAAATCTTATTTTTATGAACCTTGGGACTTTTATAAACATGGCAAAGTCCTCGGTTCACTTTACGCTTACCCGAAAAGTCACGAAATTCACGATAACGCAATTAACCTTTCTTGTACGGTTTTGGCCATAACTTTCTCATACGATAACGAAACTTCATGAAATTTTTACCACATATTCTAGTGAGTATATTTTATCATTACAAAGCTTCGGGTTTGCCAAAAGATCACTTAGAGGTATAATTTCAACATGTTGACACTTTTAGCCCCTGTAGTTTGTAATTCCTCACTTTCTTTCATTTTCCGCTTCGTATGATCCATGATTTATCCGTTTAAGGTTATCAACACCATGTAGGGTTATTGTAGGGCCTGTTTATCCATTGTTGACACTTTGGACCCTTATATTCACATAGCTTCACTGTTTGTCAACTTTAGTCCCTCTAAAGTATGTTTTCATATATTCACAATCCATGACACGTGTCAATACATTATTGGACGTAAATTTTCGAGTTGTTACATCCTCACCCCCTTAAAAGAAATCTCGACCTCGAGATTTGCTTAAAGTAAAGGGAGTACTTTCTGTCCTATACTGAACTTAACCTTCCTCAGTACATTTGGGCCTCTATGGCACTCCAGCTGACCTCTATAATATAGGTCATGTATCCTTTTGGAGTTTCTTAACCTGCCGATCCTAAATCGATACGGTTTGCTCAACATATTATAAATACGCATATCATTTTGTGATAATGCTTCTCAACTTATTGGTGAAACACATCCTTAAATCATTAGTGTGTTACTGTGTTGCGAGCTCCGCCAAGCTCCTTAAACAGGTTTTAGCTTATAAGCTATCTGATCTCGATACATTCGATTTTTTTTCCGAATGATTCTACATATTCAGAGCTTAACTAGCCTGATAATTTAACAAATTTGCACACCCTCCTGGTGATCACCTTTGTTAAACCTTATTTCTTAACAAGAACTTAGGAGGGTTACTACTTTTATAAATTCTTGATTTTCTGCCGAATACTGGCATCTTATAGATGACTAGGGATTTGTATGATCTTATTCGTTGTTTCCAATATAACTTCCAGATCTTGATAAGTGGACTTCCCAAAGTCTCGTCCATCAAGCGGATGTTTTGATATTTCATCTATACAAGGTCTCCAAAAGAGCCACCTTGATACTTATATAACGACTATTATAAAAAGCTTATCTTAAGGTGAAATGGTTATTCCAACCACTGCTTAGAACTACTCCCAAGGAATAGTTAATCCTTGCGTTAGTCGATCAAATCGACGATCCTGGGCAGCTAATGATAATTCTTAATTGTTGTCCAATTAGGGTTGCGGTAATCAATGCATAAGCAAAATGAACCGTCTTCCACACTTAACTATACCGAATTCCCCGGATATTGGGTCAGGCTATATGAATCTATATCTTAAAATTTACTTAATCAGGGTTTCGATTATTCCATGATCAACACGGAGTTCCCACCACACTTTAACCTTAAGCGGGATGTCAATCTTAACTCTACTTGCCTCTCAGAAGGTAAACATGATATTCTTAGTGAAAGATACTTAGGTATAATGAGATTAGAGAGATTTTCCAAATCTCAGGCTCTAATTCTTCCATTGATGTCGGTGTCAGATAATGACACATTCTTTTTGCAAATGCAAGGATGTCCTAAGCAGAGATACTTATAAGGACATCTTATATTGGATATCTTCTTTGAATACTACTAGTCGACTTTAGTACGATATGACCATTGGGATATCTCAGGGGTTCCATGCATTAAACCTCCATACTGATCAGGCATGGAAGCAATCTATGGGACACACTAGGATACGCCAATCCTCATATGGCACTTTTTATCAAACATAGTTTGGCATTCGCAGTTGATAAAATCAACGAGGAAAATAATTAAAATAACATATCTTGTCGTACTCTACTCGAAGAAGGAGTACTCTTAGATTTTTCAGAGAGATCATTGCTGAGAAGAATAAAAGAAATAGTCTCTGTGGTTTCATTAGTAGGTTCTACCTCGAGGATAATCTAAAAGTTTGCTAAGCTTAGTTTATGAAGGATTTATTGGTATCTGAAAAATAAAAACTCTTAGCATTCATATCATTGATAAGTGTTAAGGGAGGTACCTGAGGCCATTATTTATGAACTAGTCCAGGCATTTTAGGCGCTTTCAATCTTAGGTTTTACTTCCTTAGCCGCCTTTCCTTTGACAGATTCAGGGCACGTGGTCTTGATGTGGCCTTTCTCATAACAGCCGAAGCAGACTGCATCCTTCATGTACTTGCAGTCCAACGTTTTATGATCCTTCGATTTGCAGATCCCACAAACCCTCGGCCGCGATCGGGATTTTGGTTCGAACCTGCACTTCCCATAATGGCGCTTCTTGCAAATCTCGCATACAGGTTTCTGGTTGGACTTTTGTTTATTCTTTTTTTTTTCTTAGAACTCTGGGAGTTATCCTCCTCCCTTTTCCTCTTTAGTTCATCCCTTGTCTTAGAGGTATGAACGAGATCCTCCTTGTGAGTAAGGACGTGTGGTTTTCGATAAGACCTGGAGCAAATAGCATTGGGCTCCTTGAACTTTTTCACGGCCTTCTTCACAGCTTTTCCAACAGCTGCGTCTATCATAGTTTGAAGGACATCATTGGAAATTCTAAGGTTCACAATTGTAGTATCATTGGCATGCGTCGCATCATCCATAGCACGATCAACGGCTGTCTTATCTGAGTTCGCCATACTTGATATTGGTTCCTAATATTGATAAAACAATTGCTTAATTGCAATCCGACAACCGCTATTCATTATCCTGGCAATTTATCATATACTATCCATGGTACCATTAGGCCATAGGCCAATATAACATGATTATTCTTAGTGAACATTGTTTAGATATGTATACTTATAGATTTTACTTAGCCTAGGCCATGAAAGACCATCGAGGGCATTTAGGGTCTGGACCTAGTTCATCACCTTTTTGACAGGGGATCGAAAAGTCACAACTGTCTTTATTATATTGATAAAGTTGGATAGCTTGAAAGCTTGCCATAAGGATATTAGAAAAGAGTGGTTCCTAATAGATATGAAATATCTTTCTAAGGTTCGTCGGAGCATTCTCCAAGGTATCATCGGCCAATTTCTACCTCACGTCAAATGGCCGGAGTTTAAATCAGGCGAAGACAACAGTTCTTAACATTTATCGTTCATTAAAGAATCATATGTGCCAGCATAAAGAAAAATAATTTATGCATAAACTTCCTGATAAGGAAAAGTACCTGCTATATGGTTAGCATTCTGTACCACCTCGTGGGCGTTCCTCTGGAAGACTCGTGCTTTTGTTTTTCCTGGCCTTTCTCGGCTTCTTTAAAATCTTTGGACAGTTAGTCTTGATATGCCCTTCCTCGTTACAATTGTGACAGATCGCGTTCTTCAACTCCTTGCAATCTAAAGTCTTGTGACCCTTGATCTTGCAAATTCCACACAGTTTGGCACCTGGGTCAATTGTACACTTCCCAGAATGTTGCTTTTTGCAGTTACTGCACTTAGGCCTGTTATTAGACTGACTCGAGTTTTTCCTAGACTCGGATTCTTTCTTGTTCCTTAGGCTTCCCTTTTTCTTCTTATCAGATCGATGAGAGTTCTCTTCCTCTCTTTCCCTTTTTCCCTCACCAGAAGCCTTAACAGACTTATTTCTGATTGTATCTAAGGTGAGAGATAAGGACAAGTCCACTGCGGACCTATATGTGGTTGGCCTAGATGCTTTAACATTTCCCTTTATCTCTGGTGCTAGGCCTCCAATAAAACGCGCTATGCGTTTAGGTTCAGGGGTGACTAAATAAGGAACTAGGCGGGACATAGTGTTAAAACTTGTCACGTATGCCTGGCAATCTAAATCCTTCATGACTAGAGTCAAGAAGTCTGATTCTATCTCTTCTACCTCATGCTGAGGGCAAAAATTTTCCTTGACTAATTCAACAAATTGATCCCAAGATAAGTTGTAGAGTAGGATCTTTCCCGTGGCTTGGAGCAATGATCTCCACCACGCCAACGCTTCTCCTTTGAACGATTGCGAAACAAATTTCACAACGTCCTGCTTCGTGCAACCGCTGATGTCAACAACAGCGTCCATCTCCTCGAGCCACGTCATGCAATCGATGGCTCCTTTTTCTCCTGTAAAGTCTCTGGGCTTGCAGGAGGCAAAATATTTATATGTGCAGGTCTTAACTGGTGCCTCTTGGTGAAGCACGACCTGACTAGGCGGATCATTCCTTCGTTGTGACGGGTTATGAACATCGTCTTCCTCTGACTCATGTGATTTAGGAGGGGGCTTAATACGAGCCACAGATAGAGTCGTAGAGTGGTTATCATTTGATTCATTATACTGACTGTCAAGAGCTTGAGTAATAGCACTATTTATTAGTGCCTGCAGTTCCGCTTCAGTCATGCTAATTTTGGTAATATCATCGTTCTTCTTCGGGTGGCTGTTGGCCTCCTCTGATCCAGTCATGTAGCTTGATCGCTACATAAACAATGGCAATGATTTATTCAGAGGTTATTATGGTATCCCCATTTTTGACGATTCATCAACCATGGTAATATAAACCATATCGGTTAATTTGTTAGTTATTTTAAATTAGTATTTTCCATTATAATTTATCCTAGTTATAAAACATTAAGGATATTAAAGTGGCGCAGAAGGCCTAGTCACAAGGACAGTTTCAAATTTATAAGCCATGATCGTTTGGGATCGAGGCATTTAAGGTTTGAGCATAGTCGGTTACTTTTCTTAACAGGGAGTCGAAGACTACAACTGCCTTTTGTCTTTTAGGACAATAGATATAGCCCGTGGGCATTCCCTTCTGAGGGATGTTTATGATATGATCATCTTTTCAGATGCTATTAGTCAAGATCGTTTGGATCATACCGACTATTATGCTTGGACATGGTCCACCCTTTTTAGACAGGAGGTCAAGGACCACCACTGTCGTTGTCTTATCGGACAACAAATTTAGCCCGTAGGCACTTCATCACTTACGGATGTTTATAATGTGATCATCTTATAAGATGATATAAGCCCTGATTTCTAGATCATAAGGTAAATTAGAAAAAGAAATTTTCCAATATAGGGATGACTGTTGTGATTTTATCGAATCACATTTTGTCAGGAGTGCTAACACGTTCTTAGGTGTTAACAAGGATCCGAATCTCTTGAGTAGGTCTCACCATCTTGGCCGCGTAGGCTAGGTTTCTCCTTTATGATTCTTTTTAAAATGTATACTGACAGGGAAGGGGGAATATTTATTTCCTTCAGGATTCTCCTCATAACTCCTATTTTACAAGTTAATAATAGCACAAATGGCCTAGTCGCGTAGACAAGTTTATAAGCCATGACTTCAGAGAATCGAGGCATTCAAGTTTTAATAATGGCACAAATGGCCTAGTCACGTAGACAAGTTTATAAGCCATGACTTCAGAGAGTCGAGGCATTAAAGTTTTAATAATGGCACAAGTGGCCTAGTCACGTAGACAAGTTTATATGCCATGATTTCAGAGAGTCGAGGCATTAAAATTTTAATAGTGGCACAAGTGGCCTAGTCACGCAGACAAGTTTAATTTATAAGCCCTGATCGTTTGGGATCGCGGCAATTAGGTGTGAATCAACGTTCATTACCTTTTTCTTGACAGGGAGTTGTAGGCTACTACTGTCTTTAATCTCAGAAGACGTTAATCATAGCCCGTAGGCACTATATTACCACGTATGGTTAAAATATGATCATCTTAATTGATGACGTAAACCCAGGATTCAGGGATCATTAAACTGGGTTAGGAATTTTTGAAGAATCCTATATAAAAATGACGTGTGATTTTAAATAAATCACATCTGCCAGTTGTGTTAACATGTTTTAAGATGTTAACAGGGAATTGAATCTTTTAAACAGGTCTTACCATCTTGGCCCGGTCTTATAATTGTCCCAAGGCTAGGTTTCACACTTAAGATTCTTAATTAATAATTAACGCAGAGCAATTTTTAAATTAAGATGTTAATATGGATCTAAATCTAATTATGGAACTACCATCTTGGCCCGGTCTTAAAATGACACGTGGCTAGGTCTTGTCCTTTTTTTTTTACTTTGCCATTTTATTATAATGGTAGATCTTGTAAAGGAAATGTTATTTTATATTTATTTAATATTTCTTGTTTAGAATGAAAGTTTAAACTTCATCATTCCATTATATAAAATAAAAGTATAAAGTTGCCCTAAGCGGGACTTGAAAGAAATAATGTTGTCCTCGGAGGGACTGAAAGATAATTATGTCCTTATAAGGACTAATAAGGAAACGATCTTCAGTAAGCGGATAAGTGTTGAACCAAGTTGTGAAATCTTAGAGAGTTAATCTTATATGAAAGTTGGTCCAAAATATTCTCTAATTCGGATCTCAAACATGCATGGATGGATCCGAACCGATAGTCAAAGAGAAAGTCAATTTATGTGACTTTCGGTTCCGATTCGGGTTTAAACTGAAAATTGTCGAGTTGATCATGTTGAAACATGTTCTTACATTATTTATAAATTTATTTTGATGATCAAACAGGTTGCATGTAGCCTACATTACTAATCATGCTTAAATTTGCAAAAACACATTCTGTTGACTTTTTAAGAAATGCTTTGACTCGACAATTAACATTCTTAGAGTGTGAATCTGAAAATACCCTTTTTGGGGTTTGTTACACACATAAATACTAACATGTGGGTACTTTCAATTTGAGAAATGCCAGAGCCAAACTCGTTTAATCATAAAGTCAAGTGTAATTTACGATAGTTTGACTTTCGGTTAATATACTAAGCTAGAACGAATTAGAGGATGATATAAACACTTACAATGGTCCTAAACAAGCTTAGTGATCACTATGAAGGTGCCTTGGCGTCCAGAAAGCTCCAGGAGAAGTCTTGTGAATTTTTGAAGTTTCAAGTAATGAAGAACATAAGCTTCAAGTCCCTTATAATCAGATTTTGATCTGATTTAGAGGTGCCACAGAAGTCTATAAGGGTTGTAAGACTTGTACAAGTGTCCTCAAATGCATGAAAGTCGATTGGTCAGGTCCTTGAGTCGCTAACAGCTGTAAACAGCTCGAACAGAACAGCAAACTGGCACCTGTGCGTAGACTGCCGCTGGTAGGCGCTCGCGTGGCGCGAGGCACCCCTCGCGTGGCGCGAGGGTGTGCGACCAGCTTTACAAGTTTTCAAACATTTTACATTTTAGTCCCTGATCTTTGTTACGTGTTTTAGGCTGTTTATTTGCATCCTAAGCCCTTGAAATCTTATTTTTATGAACCTTGGGACTTTTATAAACATGGCAAAGTCCTCGGTTCACTTTACGCTTACCCGAAAAGTCACGAAATTCACGATAACGCAATTAACCTTTCTTGTACGGTTTTGGCCATAACTTTCTCATACGATAACGAAACTTCATGAAATTTTTACCACATATTCTAGTGAGTATATTTTATCATTACAAAGCTTCGGGTTTGCCAAAAGATCACTCAGAGGTATAATTTCAACATGTTGACACTTTTAGCCCCTGTAGTTTGTAATTCCTCACTTTCTTTCATTTTCCGCTTCGTATGATCCATGATTTATCCGTTTAAGGTTATCAACACCATGTAGGGTTATTTTAGGGCCTGTTTATCCATTGTTGACACTTTGGACCCTTATATTCACATAGCTTCACTGTTTGTCAACTTTAGTCCCTCTAAAGTATGTTTTCATATATTCGCAATCCATGACACGTGTCAATACATTATTGGACGTAAATTTTCGAGTTGTTACAGGAACACATTGTGAATTCCACTGAGCTCTTCCGGTAAGTTTAACTTATAGGCAACTGACCCAACACGTTCGATAACCTCAAAAGGTCCTATGTATCTCGGGCTTAGCTTGCCTTTCTTATCAAACCGCATCACCCCTTTCCAGGGCGATACTTTAAGCAACACTTTATCACCTACTTCGAAGTGAAAAGCTTTACGCTTTGGATCAGCGTAACTCTTCTGCCTATCTCGGGCAGCTTTGAGACGGTCCCGAATCTGGACAATCTTGTCCGTCGTTTTGAACCCTATCTCTGGTCCTGATAATTGGACGTCTCCAACTTCCGCCCAACAAACGGGCGATCTACACTTTCTACCGTATAAGGCCTCAATAGGCGTAACCTTAATGCTGGTATGGTAGCTATTGTTGTAGGAGAATTCGATTAATGGTAGGTTCTTATCCCAACTACCACCCAAATCGATCGCACATGCACGTAGCATGTCTACCAACGTTTGAATAGTACGCTCACTCTGACCGTCAGTCTGAGGATGATAAGCCATACTAAAATTCAAACGTGTGCCCAAATATTGTTGGAAACTCTTCCAAAAAATGTGACGTGTATCTAGTATCTTTATCAGAGATAATAGCCACAGGTATGCCATGTAAGGCTACAATCTTATCAACGTATAACTGGGCTAACGTGTCGGAGCTATAAGTCTCCTTGATGGGTAAGAAATGTGCTGACTTAGTCAGTCTATCAACTATAGCCCATATTGTATCATTGCCTTTCCTTGTCTTTGGCAACTTGGTGATAAAATCCATTGTCACCATTTCCCACTTCCACGTAGGAAGTTCAGGCTGTTGTAGCAAAACTGATGGTTTCTGATGCTCGGCTTTGACTTGCGCATATGTCAAGCATTTAGCTACATAGGTGGCCACAGACTTCTTCAAGCCTATCCACCAATAGTTTGCCTATAGATCCTGGGTAGTTGATGGCAATTTCTTAATCATTGCCTAATTAGGGTTGCGGCAATTAATGCGTAAGCAAAATGAACCGTCTTTCTTATTTAACAATATCAAACTCCCGGAATATCGAGTTAGGCTATATGAACCCTCTATTTAAAAGCTTAGTTAATCAGGGTTTCAATTCTTTCAATGATGGTACTAGCCGCCATGGAGATTTCATAACAATGCAGCCTTAAATGGGATATAAATCTTAATTCTACCTGCCTTCCAGGAGGTAAGCAGGGAAAACTTATGAGAAGATAATCAAGATACAAGGAGTCTACAGAGATTTTCCATATCCCAGACTCCAGTTCATCCATCATTGCTTGTGTCAAATAAGTGACACATTTATGTTATAAGTCTACGAATTCCTTAATCGGGAATATTTACTTGAGCAATTCCATTCTGGATATCTCCTTTGAATACTACTAGTCGTCTTTAGTACAATATGATCATTGGGATATCTTAGGGGTTCCATGTATTAAACCTCCATACTGATCAGGCATGGAAGCAATCTATGGGACACACTAGGACACGCCAATCCTCATATGGTACTCTTATCAAACATAGTTTGGCATTCACAGGCGATAGGAAAACAACGAGAAAAATAATTAAAATAACATATGTTGTCGTGCTCTATGCGAAGAAAGAGTACTCTTAGATTTTTCGGAAGGATTCCTTGCCGATACTAGAAGAATCGGTTATTATGGTTTCCTTGGTAAGTTATACCTTGTGAATAATATAAAAGTTTGCTAAGCTTATGGTTTATGAAGATTTATTATTGCATGTATTAAATCAGGACACTTAGCAGAAAATTATCATTGGTAAATGATAACGTGAACTGCCTCTTGGCATTCATCAGGTGAGTTCAGGCATTTCTTCCTTTAGCCTTTCCAGGCTTAGCTGTACCTTCTTTGGCAGCTTTATGGTGTCTAGTTCTGATGCGGCCTTGCTCACCACAGTCATAATAGACTGCATTCTTTATGTCCCTACATTCGTGGGAATGATGACCAGTTTCCTTAGCAGACGGCACACTGCTTTGGTCTTTGTTCTAATCGACACCGTCCCAAGTGTCTTTTATAGCAGTTCTTACATACAGGCTCTTACTGAACTTTTGTGGCTTTTTATTAAGCCTGTACCTGCTCTCTTTCCTAGATTTCTGGGAGTTATCTTCCTCCTTTGGTTCATCCTTCATATACGAAGTGTGAACAAAACTCTTCTCATGAGCAATTGAACATGGTTTTGAATGAATTTCAGAGCGAGGAGCATTCGGCTCTTTGGATTGTTTCATGATCTTTCTATGGTCCTTCCAACTGCTGCGTCGACTACAGCCTGGAGATTAACTCCATTAATATTGAGGTTTACGTTTGTAGTTTTATTAACTTTCGTCGCATTAATAGTATTGCGACTGTCGTCTACCTCATCCGAGTTTTCGATACTCGAAACTTGGTACTAATCACCAAGATTTAACAATTATTAGTCATCATCCTGATGACCTGACTTAGATTAGCCACGGCATTCATAAACCGTATGGGCTATTCCGTTCTGAACATTCTTAATGAATGCTTTTTGAATGTATATCTATTACATTTAGCCTAGGTCACAAAAGGACTACCAATGGCATTTAAGGTTTGGAGCGAGTCCAATACCTGCTTGACAGGGGACCATAATGTCACAACTGTCTTTGTCACAAGGACGATTATAAATAGCTCAAAGGCTAGCCTTACAAGACTTTTATTATATATATACAAATATGGCATAGAAGCCTGTCTCGATGGACGTAGAAAGATATGGCATAAAGCCCAGTCATGAAGGACATAAATGATTATACGGCATGAAGGCCTTGTCGCAAAGGTCATTTAGATATCTGGCACAAAGGCATGTCATCAGGAATGTTAACATTTAGTATGTTAGCTTGTCACGAATGACAAATTATAGCACATAGGCTTGTCATGAATGACTTTAAATCATAACTCGATGGTCTATCATCAAGGACCTTAATTGATTAGCCGCAATCTTATTAGATTAGGGCTTCAAGGTTTGAACGTGGTTCTTCACCTTTGGACAGGGAGTCATAGACCACAACTGTCATCGTCTTGAAAGACGATTCATTTGGTAGAGAGGTAAGCCAATCAACATCACTAATGGATGTTTATATATAACCATCGTATCTAATGATATTAGTCATGATCACATCGATCATATTGACTATTAGGTTTGGGTATAATCACACCATTTTGAACAGGGGATCATAAAGATCACTACTATCTTTGTCTTACCGACACTAGAATAAGGTATAGCCCGTAGGCATTTCATCACGAGGGATGTTAATATTATGATCATCATACTGATGATACTAGTCAGGATCGCAATGATAGTATAGACTATGGGATTTGAGTATAGCTCACCCCCTTGGGCAAAGAATCACAAAAGATTACAATTGCCTTGTCTCAATTGGACAATATATTATAGCTCTTAGGTAAAACATCATTAAGGATGTTAAAATTTTTAATCATCGTATTGATGATTTTTGTCATGATCGCATTGATCATATAGACTATTAGGCTTGAGCATAGTTCCCTACCTTGGACAGGGAATCGTAAAGATCACAATGTCCTTGTCACACATGGACAATATAATATGGCCCATAGGCGAAACATCACTAATGGATGTTTATAATAGGTTCATCCTATTAGATGATATAAGTCATGATTGCATTAATCATATTGACTATTTGGTTTGAGCATAGCTCACCACCTCAGACAAGGAATCATAAAGATAACAATGTCAATGTCTCAAATGGACAATATATTATAGCCCGTAGGCAAAACATCACTAAAGGATGTTAAATAATATTATCATCGTATTAGATGATATTAGTCATGATCGCATTGATCATATAGACTATTATATTTGGACATAGTCCAACATTTTAGATAGGAGGTCAAAGACCATCACTGTCGTTGTCTTATCGGACAACAAGTTTAGCCCGTAGGCACTTCATCACTAACGGATGTTTATAATATGATCATCTTATAGGATGATATAAGCCATGATTCCTAAATCACTAGGTTAGATAAGGGAGTTGGAAGAATCCAATATAAGGATGACTGTTGTGATTTTCTCGAATCACAATTGTCAAGAGTGCTAACACGTTCTTAGGTGTTAACAAGGATCTGAATCCCTTGAGTAGGTTTCACCATCTTGGCCGCGTAGGCTAGGTTTCACCTTTAAGAATCCCTTTTAAAATGCATACTGACAGGGAAGGAAAGATATTTATTTTATTCAGGATTTTTATCATAAATCCTAATTCATAAGTTAACAATAGCACAATTGGCCTAGTTGCGTAGACAAGTTAAATTTATAAGCCATGATTTCAGAGAGTCGTGGCATTAGGATTTGAATCAAAGTTCATTACATTTTCCTGACAGGGAGCTGTAGGCTACCACTGTCTTTAGTCTCAGAGGACATTAACTATAGCCCGTAGGTACTTCCCTCCTAAGGGATGTTTATTACGGAATTGCCCATTAGGGAAAATTCATTAACCATGGTAAACAGAGACCATATTTGGTTAATTTATTAATCATATAGGTTTAGGATTTCTATTATAATTTATCCTAATTATAAAACATTAACAGTTTTATTAGTGGCACCCAATGGCCTGGTCACATGGACATTTATAAATTATAAGCTTATGATTTCAAAGAATCAAAGCATGAAAGTATATTGGCACAATAGGCCTAGTCACAAGGACAATCATAAATTTTAAGCTATGATTTCAGAGAATCAAAGCATGAAAGTATATTGGCACAATAGGCCAAGTCACAAGGACAATCATAAATTTTAAGCTATGATTTCAGAGAATCAAAGAATGAAAGTATATTGGCACAATAGGCCTAGTCACAAGGACAATTATAAATTATATGCTAGGATTTCAGAGAATCAAAGCATTTGAGGTTTGAACCTAGTTCATTACCTTTATCTGACAGGGAGTTATTGCTACCACTGTCTTTTGGCTCATATGGAAATGAGCAGGGCCCGTAGGCATTATGTTACCACGTATGGTTAAAATATGATCATCTTAATTGATGATGTAAACCCAGGATTTAGAGATCATTAAACTGGGTTAGGAATCTTTTGAAGAATCCTTAATAACGTGTGTGATTTTTAAATAAATCGCATCTACCAAGAGTGTTAACATGTTTTAAGATGTTAACATGGAATTGAATCTTTTAAACAGATCTTACCATCTTGGCCCGGTCTTATAATTGACCCGAAGGCTAGGTTTCACTCTTAAGATTCTTAATTAATAATTTGAATCTTTTTAACAGGTCTTACCATCTTGGCCCGGTCTTTTAATTGACCCGAAGGCTAGGTTTCACTCTTAAGATTCTTAGTTAATATTCATCACAGAACAATTTCTAAATTGAAATGTTAATAAGGATCTGAATCTAAATTGAGGAACTGCCATCTTGGCCGGTCTTAATATGACCTGAAGCTAGGTCTTGTCCTTTTTAGATTTTGCCATTTTATTATAATGGTAGATCTTGCAAAAGGAAATGTTATTTTCCATTTGTTTAATATTTCTTGTTTAGAATGAAAGTTTAAACTTAATCATTCCACTATATAAAAATAAAAGTATAAAGTTTCCCTAAGCGGGACTTGAAAAGGATAATGTTGTCCTCGTAGGGACTGAAAGATAATTGTGTCCTTATAAGGACAATTAAGGAAACGATCTTCAGCAAGAGGAGTTTCTTCTTTATTTTATTTCTGAGTGTCCTCTCCTTGGATGCTCGTTTCATTCTAGCCGCGGTACGAAGCTCAGCATTTCAGGGCTCCAGATGTGGAGAATTTTTATTACAGCTTCTTCGCTTGGCGACGTATATATAAAAATTTGGAAGCAAAAATTTCCAGGTTAGGATTGAGAATATTCCTAAGTTAAGTCTAGACTCAGAAGGTCAAGGAATGTGCAATTGTGCAACTGAGATTAAACACGAAAGGTTAGTGTTTAATTCACTCAGTGTTGGCTCTGATACCAACCTGTCACACCCCGACTTTCCACGTGTCACCGGTGGGCCCGGTAGGGGAGTATCGTGACGTGGTTGGCAACATAATAGTCAAACAACACAATATTTAATTATGCACAGCGGAAGCAATTTTAAAAGATATAATATAACCGAATTTAATATTGTAATATCAAATGTCACAATATTCGGAAGTTTATCCACAGACGGATCGAAAATAAAATAGAGACAATAGTTCAACAGACTTCAGGCATCTTAAGCTTGCGAGACTCTTTATTGATGCTAAGGAGACAATCCAGCCAATTACGTTTAGTACCTGCATTTAGTCTTTTTGGGAAAATACGTCAGTTTACACTGGTAAATACAATCAACTGACTCATTTTGGAAAATGATTTAAAAATTGGTTTGGATGCACATGGCATAAATGTTTTATAATTTGATTAAAATGCACAAAGGCAAGATTAATTTTTTTTTTAGCTTGGGAGAATTATTTAATATTTTAATCTTGTGAACGAATTACATGTTCCTTGTGCGTTCAGTAGCCCGGATCTTGTCCGGGTTAAAGATCAATAGACACACCACAATGTTCTTTTGTGCACTGACGGGTGTACGCCTACACCCCGCGCTTAAGTCGTGGCCATTTCGTAAAATGATGCCGAGGATATCCGGGACATGGTCATTAACCCCCCAAAGGCTTTAAGTAACAAGACTGTTTAAACGAGCCGATCAAATTTATTCAATTACCCACTCAACGGTGGAGAATTTGATGCCCGATCAAGCGGTATGCTATATACCGTAACCCAAGCCCGTATAGGGAAAATAAGTTAAAAGTATTTACCTGAGCAAAGTATAATTCACAATTAGCAAAATGCACGTAGCTTTTACTGGTCCTCCTAATCTGGAACGAAGGTTTTATAATAACCTATTAGAATCCTAACGGGTCTTTAATTAAGCTTAAGCTTAGACCGGTTAGTTTCAAAGATACGGTTCGTACGCACGATTAAGCGAAGACCGGATAGAATGCGATTTAGACCCGAAAAGTTTGAAGACTTGTTTAATGTGGGTTTATTATTCACATTCTGGATTTTGAGATAAAACCGTTAAGGTTTGACCCGTTTCGGCTAATTTATGTAAACTTGTTACATAAACCGAACCGTACGCGTAATAAGCGTGACGGGTATTCATGAGAGCTATATACAGGTTTCCTAAGTTAATTATGCCTCAAATATGTTGTGACATCATTAAGATGTCTTTCATTATGCCCGAAACGTGTTTAAACACAAACTAGGCCCCGTAGGGGTAGTTTGGTCATTTAAAAGTTTATAAAAGAGTTTAAGTAACAACCTGAGTTACAGGTGTGATGTAATCAGCAAATATACTCAATTTTATAAGTTATATCAGTAGGTTAAAGCATGTATGTGAAATTTATCATTTTTAACCAAACTATGCCCCGTATGGGTATTTTGGTAATTTCACATAAGCCGAAAAGCTCAAAACTGAAGTCTGAGTTTATCAACCTTTGCTTACTGTTAAAATATTATAATTTTCCTCATATATCAGTAGGTATCAACCCGGGTATGTCCAATATAATTTTAATACATACTTTGCGTTAAAAACGCTTAATAAGGCGATTAAAGGCCATTTCCGGGTTCGATACTTAAATCTGATATTTTTATATTTCCAGAAGGCTTTAAATAATTTATTTATCATATGTGATCAATAGCAAAAGGTTTGGAGTCGTTTAGATATGTAAAACTCATTTTATGGCCCGTAAGGGCAAACCGACAATTACCGGATTAAGCCTACGACTACTAGTTATGCTTAGCCTAAAATTAATTAAAAACCTTTAAAAATCCCAAAATAATATATTGTATCAGTGGGTAAAAGATTTGATATCAAAAAGTAGGCTTAACTAGGCTATACGCTAATTACGTCGTTTTATTAGCATAAAGCTTTAATTTTGCGATATTGAGCATAACTCTAAATCTACAATTCAAACTGATGTCAAACTTTGCATACAAGTTTATATATCAGTAATTAAAGTTTCTACTCTTTTACATTTCCTGAAATCACGTTTTAAAGTAATAAGGGCATAACGGTCAACATATGAACAATTAACGGAAACATGCATATTAATTGGATAACTAATGAACCAAGGTGTAACATCACAGAGGGTTATTATAACATGTAACCTAGTCCAATTAAAGCTCTGAGGCATTTCTAAAACATGCCTAAACGGGTCAGAACTGAAAGTCAAAGTGAAAGTCAAACTATATGACTTTCGGTTCCGAACCGGGTCTAAACAGGAAATTGTCGGGTTGAACATGTTTAGATATGTTCTTACACTTATTACCAAGTTATAACAATGATCCAACAGGTTGTATATGATCTATAATGTTAATTATGCATAAATGGCATTTTAAGTATCCTGTTGACTTTTTATAAATTAGTTTGACCCGACTTTTGACCTGGTTAGAGTGGTAATCAGGGGGAACCCTTTTAAGGGTTTATTACCCACATAATTACCTACTTATATCTACTTTTAATTCGAGATTTGTCTGAGCCATTATTAATTAATCTCGAAGTCAAACCGTAATTACGACGGTTTGACTTTTAGCTAAACTACTAAGCTAAACTCAATTAAAGAAGGATTAGCAGACTTACAATAGTCCTATGCACGAAATGTGATCAGTTGAGGCTGCTTGAGAGCTCCAGAATTGATCAGGTATGCAATTGAAGGTGTGAGGAATGAGTTGAACACTTGTGGCCTTTTATAGTGGATTAAACACCACAATTTGTTGACACTTGGGGTCTACAACTCACCACAATTGTTCTACACATGTCCCTCAGTGCCTAGAACAGTTTAGGGGTCGCCCACCATGTTAAAACATCGCTTAAAGATCGATTTTGCGCGTTTCCAGGAGCCTATCCCCGTTTTCTGCATCTGGTGGCCTGACGCGGCCTGCCTCAAGTTTTGTTAATGTCTACGCGGGCCGCATGGCCCTTCTGATCAGACAAAAACGTTTTCTTGATGTTGCATCACACCCCTTGGCCCTTCCGAAAGGTCAATTGAGCTAAGTACTTGCAATTTGACCCCTTATTAATTACCCACAAGGGCTTTAGGACTTATACCCACTTTGCCAAGTCCCTGGACACTTCCGGTTAACCCGAAAAGTCTTAACTTTCAACATTTACGCTTTAACCCCTCGCACACGAATTTGATCATAACTTTCTCATACGATAACGAAACTTTACGAAATTTATATCGTGCATTCTAGTGAGCATAATTAACAGTTACAAAGCTTCGGGTTTGTCAAAGGTCACTCAGAGGTATAAATTAAACATGTTGACACATTTAGTCCCTGTAGTTTGAAATCTCTCACTTTTAGCTTCGTATGATCCATGATTTATTCGTTTGAAGGTATGAGCATCATGTAGGGTTATTATGCAATATATTTATTCACTGTTGACATTTAGAATACGTATATTCACATACTTCCCATGATTGTCAACTTTAGTCCTTCTATAATATTCTTTCACACGTTTAAACATTTGACACGTGTCTACACATTATAGGACGTGAATTTTTCGAGGTGTTACACGCGTGTTCTTCTTAGCTCCGTATGTTGTTCTGGCCTTGTTGCCGGGTGCTTTGGTCAGTTTCGAGCAATATGGTTTGATGTGTCCTGTATCTCCGCAATTGTAACAAATATTAGTTTTCCTTCTACACTCTTCCTCTATATGCCCGGTCATCTTGGAGAAGTCACAGTAGAGTGTTCTCCTAAAACGGTATCTTCCTGAATGCTTTTTGTTACAGTTTCTGCAGGTAGGTTGCTCCAATGACGGTTCAATTCCTTTCTTCTTGTAGAATTCTTGGGAAATTTTCTGGGCTAACTCTTTCTTCTTGTTTTCTTCTCTTGTGCGGATTAGTCCATCTGTCAGGATGTTAGTGTCACACCCCGATATTTCAACGTGTCACCGGTGGGCCCGGTGGGGAGTATCGTGACGTAGTTGATATCATCATAGTCAAACAACACAAATAATAATGCACAGCGGAAGCAAAAGATAAAATATTATAAAAGTAATATCAAAGTATTACAAATGGAATGTAAAGGATCCACAGGCAGATCAAATAAAAGATGATCGTTCAACAGATCTTAACATCTAAGCTTGCGAGACTCTTTATTGATGCTAGGAGTAGCCAGCCTATTCCGATTAGTACCTGCACTTAGCCTTTTTGGAAAAATACGTCAGTTTACACTGGTAAATACAATTAACTGACTCATTTTGAAAATGTTTTAGAAAATTGATTTGAGTGCAAACGGCACAAAACTTTTTATAACTTAGGATAATTATGTGAATATAATCTTGTAAAAGAATTACATGTTTCTTATGCATTCAGTAGCCCGATCCGTAGACCGGGTTAAAGATCAATAGACACACCACATTATTTGGTTAGGCACTAACGGGTGTACGCCTACACCCCGTGCTTAGGTCGTGGCCATTTCGTAAGATGATGCCAAGTATATCCGGGACATGGTCATTAACCCCCAAAGGCTTTAAGCAAACAAAACATTTCAAAACGTAGCATATTAATGATTTAACCTCTATTCGATTAAAGATTCAATGCCGGACCAAGCGGTATTTTATATACCGTACCCCAAGCCCGTATAGGGAAAATAAGTTAAAAGTATTTACCTGAGCAAATTTATACAATTTATCCCAGCCGTATACCACCAAGCAAGTACAGATAGCTTTTACTGGGCCCCTAAATCTGGAATGAAGGTTTTTAATAACCTATTAGAATCCTAACGGGTCTTTAATTAAGCCTATGCTTAGACCGGTTAGTTTAAAAGGAGAATACGGTTCAAAACGCATGATTAAGCGAGAACCGGATTAGAATGTGGTTTAGACCCGACAAGCTTGCATACTTGTGTAACAAGGGTAAACTAAACACATTCTGGATTTTGAGATAAAAATGATAAGGTTTGACCCGTTTCGGCTAATTTATGCAAACTAGTTACATAAGCCGATCCGAACGCGATAAGTGCGTAACGGGTAACCAAATGAGTCATGAACATGTTTCCTAAGTTAATATGCCATAAATATGTTGTGATATCAGTAGAATACCTTCCATTATGCCCAAAATGAATTTAAAACCAATTTCTGCCCCGTAGGGGTATTTTGGTCATTTTAAAGGTTATAAAAGAGTTTAAATATAAATCTGAGTTTCAGGTCTGATATAATCAGTAAAAATACTTACTTTAATAAGTTATATCAGTAGGGTATGGCATATATGTGAAATTTACTATTTATAACCAAACTATGCACCGAAGGGGTATTTTGGTAATTTCACATAAGCTTAAAGGTCAAAACAAGGAATCTAAGTTTAAAACTTTCCTTTACTGTTATAATATATAAATTTACTAAAAATATCAGTAGGTATAAAGTCTTATATGTTTAAAATAGTTTTAATACATACTATGCGTTAAAAACGCTTAAAAGGGCGATTTGGAGCCATTTCCGGGTTTTCAAAGGAAAGCTGATATTTTATAATTCCAGAAGGCTCAAAATATTTTATTCATCAAATAAAATCAGTAGAAAAAGGTTTGGGGTTAAAAGGATTTGTAAAACTCATTTTATGACTAAAAAGGGCAAAACCGGCATTAACCGAATTAAACTTAGAGACCTATGTTATGCTCAGCCAAAAATTAAATAAAAATCTTCAAAAATCCCAAAATATTATATTACATCAGTGGGTAAAAAGTTTGATATCAAAAAGTGGGTTTAAATAGGTTATACGCTAATTACGCCATTTAAGTAACATAAAGCTTTCAAATTACGCTAATGAGCATAACTACTAATCTAGACCTCAAACTGATGTCAAATTTTAGGTGAAAGTTTATAAATCAGTAACTAAGGTTTCTACTCTTTTAATTTTTCAAAAATCACGTTTTATAGTCAAAAGGGCATAATAGTCAACATTTAGGCATTAATCGGAAATATGCATATGAATCGGATAAGTAATGAACCAAGTTGTATAATCTCAGAGAGTTATACTTATGTGAAACCTGGTCCAAAATAAGCTCTAAGGCAGATCTTAAACATGCATAAACGGGCCAGAACTGAAAGTCAAAGCAAAAGTCAATTTATGCGACTTTCGGTTCCGATCCGGGTTTAAGCTGAAAATTGTCGAGTTGATCATGTTGGAACATGTTCTTACTTTAGTTACCAAGTTATTTTAATGATCAAACAGGTTGCATGTATCCTACATTGCTAATTATGCTTAAATTTGAAAATAAACATTCTGTTGACTTTTTAAAGTAAGCTTTGACTCGACAATTAACATAGTTAGAGTGGGAATCTGAAAGTACCCTTTTAAGGGTTTGTTACCCACATAAATACCTACTTATAGGTACTTTCAATTCGAGAAATGACTGAGCGGATTTCATTTAATCTTGAAGTCAAACTTAAATTACGACGCTTTGACTAATAGCTAATTAACTAATCTAAAACGAATTAGAAAGGGTTAAGAATACTTACAAGAGTCCTAATTACGACTAGGAAGTCTAATGAATCATTGTTGCTGACCAGAGAGCTCCAGAATTGAGAATGCAAGTGAATGTGAAATTGTTGCAACATTGGGTGTTCTTATATATCACATTTGATCTTACAAGATGATGCCACAAGGGTCTACAATTGTTACCAGATGTGTCCAAGTGCCCCTATTGCATGATAAACCATTGGAGCAGCCTCTGGTATAAGAAGACAGCTGTTTACCATCGTTTCAGACCTGATAACTGGCACCTGCGCATTATTCTGCGCTGGCAGGTCGTAGGCGGGCCGCGAAGACCCCCTCGCGGGGCGCGTACAAGCGAGCAACCAGCCAACCAAGTTTCTATATATTACAATTCAGTCCTTGGTCCTTTGTAACGTGGTTTTACTTGTTTTTCTTGCACTTTAGGCCCTCAAACCTGATTTTTAAGGTCCTTGGGACATTTACAAACTTGGTTAAGTCCTTGGTTAACTTTGTGCTTACCCGAAAAGTCACAAATTTCAACGTTGACGCATTTAACCCTTCGTGCTCGGTTTTGATCATAACTTTCTCATACGATAACGAAATTTTATGAAATTTTTATCACATATTCTAGTGAGTATATTTTATCGTTACAAAGCTTCGGGTTTGCAAAAAGGTCACTCAGAGGTATACTTTCAACATGTTGACACTTTTAACCCCTGTAGTTTGTAATTCCTCACTTTCTTTCATTTTCAGCTTCGTATGATCTATGATTTATTCGTTTAAGATTATAAACACCATGTAGGGTTATTGTAGGGCCTAATTATCCATTGTTGACACTTTGGACCCTTATATTCACATAGTTTCACTGTTTGTCAACTTTAGTCCTTCTAAAGTACTTTTTCACATATCCAAAGCTTATGACACGTGTCAATACATTATTGGACGTAAATTTTCGAGGTGTTACATCCTCACCCCTTTAAAAGAAATCTCGACCTCGAGATTTACTGAAACAAATGAGGGTATTTTTCTTTCATCGTGGATTCTACCTCCCATGCAGTGTTGCAAAAATCGGCCTAGGCGGCCGATTAATCGGCGCCTAGGCGCTAGGCGGCTACTTACTCACTAAATTTGAGCTAGTCGGCCAATTAATCGGAGTCGGTCAAAATCGGTCCTAGGCGGTCCTAGGCGGTCAAAAATCGGATTAATCGGCCTATATTAATCGGTTAAAATCGGTCCCAGGCGGTCCTAGGCGGTCAAAATTGGTCAGAATCAGTCAAAATCGGTCAAAATCGAACCATACTATCTGAAACTTGAAGTATTTATGTGAATTTTGAAGTATTATTTTTATATTATTGGGTATATATATATAATTTTGAAAAAATACATATAAAAATCCCAATCCGATTAATCCCTAGGCGGTACCTCACCGCCCGACTAGCGCCTAGCGCCTTCTACAACACTGCTCCCATGTGTATTCGGGACCTCTACGGGCATCCCATTTGACCTTTACAATAGGCACATGCTTCCTCCGAAGCTTCTTTACCTGTCGATCCTCAATCGACAATGGTTTTTCCACAAATTTCAAGCTCTCATCTATATGTACATCTGTATGTGGCATGAACAGAGATTCATCAGCGAAACACTTCTTTAGATTGCAGATGTGAAAAACATTGTGGATAGCACTGAGCTCTTCAGGCAAGTTTAACTTATAGGCAACTGATCTGACACGTTCGATAACCTAGAAAGGTCCTATGTATCTCGGGCTTAGCTTGCCTTTCTTACCAAATCGCATCACTCCCTTCCAGGGTGATACTTTAAGCAATACTTTGTCACCTACTTCGAAGTGAAAAGATTTACGCTTTGGATCTGCGTAGCTCTTCTACCTATCTCGGGCAGCTTTGAGACGGTCACGAATCTGGACAATCTTGTCCGTTGTTTCAAAGACTAACTCAGGTCCTGATAATTGAACTTCTCCTACTTCCGCCCAACATATAGGGGTTCTGCATTTTCTACCATATAATGCCTCAAAAGGCGCAGCCTTAATACTAGTATGGTAGCTATTGTTATAGGAGAACTCGATCAATGGTAGGTGGTTATCCCAACTGCCACCTAAATCAATCACACATGCTCGAAGCATGTCTTCCAGCGTTTGGATGGTACGCTCACTCTGTCCGTCCGTCTGTGGATGGTAAGCCGTACTAAAGTTTAAGCGCGTGCCCAAAGACTGTTGGAAACTTTTCCAAAAATGAGAGGTGTATCTCGTATCTCGGTCAGAGATAATCGACACCGGTACACCATGCAGAGCTACAATCTTATCTACGTACAATTGAGCTAACATGTCTGAGCTGTAAGTTTCCTTAATGGGTAGGAAATGTGCTGACTTAGTCAGTCTATCTACTATGACCCATATAGTATCGTTTCCCTTCCTTGTCTTTGGCAACTTGGTGATGAAATCCATAGTCACCATCTCCCACTTCCAGGTGGGAAGTTCAGGCTGTTGCAACAAACCTGACTGCTTCTGGTGCTCAGCTTTGACTTGCGCACACGTCAGACATTTAGCTACATAGGCAGCTACAGACTTTTTCAAGCCTATCCACCAGTAGTTTGCCTTTAGATCCTGGTACATCTTATCAGCTCCAGGATGAACGGAATATTTGGAACTGTGGGCTTCCTGGAGGATAACATCCCGAAGTCCTCCATAAACTGGAACCCATATTTGTCCATTCAATCTTAGCATTCCGTCCTTGTCATAGGATAACTGCTCCTCAGTTACTCCTAGCTTTTCTTCAGGATAGTTAGCTTCCAACACAGCTTCCTTCTGTGCAGCTAACACCCTTTCGTTCAAATTATTCTTTATTTCAATTCTCTTGGCATTGATTCTTATCGGCTTCACTCTTTCCTTCCTGCTTAAGGCGTCAGCAACTACATTTGCCTTGCCTGGATGGTATCTTATCTCACAATCATAATCATTTAGAGTTTCCATCCAGCGTCGCTGCCTCATGTTCAAGTCCTTCTGATTGAACAAGTGTTGAAGGCTCTTGTGATCTGAATAGATCACACACTTGGTTCCATACAAGTAATGCCTCCATAGTTTTAATGCAAATACAACGGCACCCAGCTCCAAGTCATGGGTGGTGTAGTTCTTTTCGTGCACCTTTAGCTGTCGTGAAGCGTAGGCAATAACCTTGCCTTTCTGCATGAGTACACAGCCCATACCAGTGTGTGATGCATCACAATTCACCACGAATTCCTCTATACCATCGGGCAATGTTAACACTGGTGCATTGCTCAACTTTTTCTTAAGAATGTCAAAGGATTCCTGCTGCTTAGGGCCCCAATCAAACTTAACCTTCTTACGTGTCAACGAAGTTAGCGGCGCAGCAATCCTTGAGAAGTTTTCGATGAATCGCCTATAGTATCCTGCTAAACCTAGAAAGCTGCGAATCTCAGTAGGCGTCTTTGGCTCTTGCCAATTCATAACTGCTTCTACCTTAGCGGGATCCACTTGGATACCACGCTCACTTACCACATGTCCGAGGAATTGGACTTCTCGAAGCCAAAATTCGCACTTCGAAAATTTGGCGTAGAGTTTCTCATGATGTAGAAGTTTAAGAATACAACGAAGGTGTTCCTCGTGGTCAGCTTGGCTCTTCGAGTAAATGAGAATGTCGTCAATGAAGACGATGACAAATTTATCTAAGTAAGGCTTGCAGATGCGATTCATGAGATCCATGAATGCGGCCGGTGCATTAGTGAGCCCAAAAGGCATCACTAGGAACTCGTAATGACCATAACGAGTCCTAAATGCAGTCTTGTGCACATCTTCATCTTTGACCTTCAACTGATGATAGCCTGATGATGTATTGCAAAATACACACTTATATCGTGTATAGTTTGTACGTTCTTTCGTTACTTTTAGTTTAGTTTTGCTTTGAATTACGTACTATTGATGAAAGTTCGTTTCTCCAGGTCTTTGTATGTTAAATGGCTGGAAAATGGAGTGAAAACGAGCCAAAGATGTGAAACATCAAGTCCCGGAATCATGGAAACAAGTGTTAGAATTATTTCAGAGATTTTTGGGATTTAGGCTGAGATTTCAAGTAAACATTCTGTGAAAAAAAGTCACCAGCGTAGCGCTAGAGTGGAAGCAAGTCAGTCGCGCTACGCGACTGAGGTAGATTTGACTTTGCTGACTTTCTAAGCACTAGCGTAGCGCGAGCAATAAGGGAAGACCAGTCGCGCTACGCTACTGGTATGAATGACGCGTCTGATTTGTTGGCCGATTAGGGTTTAGTATAAAAAGCCAAGAAATCTAATCTAAACCCTAACTTACGAATTGAAGAAGAATTGAGGCAACTTTAGAGTACTTTTGGCGAGCAATTGGAGATCTTGAAGCACCAGAATCATTGGTACGAGCCGAGAGTGAAGATCGAAGATTTAACCGGGTTTCCTAATCCCTTATTTAGTCAATTCTTTGCTTAGAACTTGTTACAATGAATTCTCTATTTGATAACTTTGATTTGTTTTCGTTAATTAGTATGCTAGGCTAAACTGCTTTAACTACCTAGACAAGATGATAGTTTGACTTAAAGTTTGGATTTTTAATGGTTTATTATCGTTTGTGTATGGATTGATTTTTGAAAGTAACGTGTTCTAGAAATTCTGATTTGGTGCACATGCATACTTGACGATTATTTTAATACTGTTTATCGCTTCGCTTGAATCTTGGTGACGGTCTTTATCACAGAATAGAATCAGGCTAGGGTTTTAGGTTTTGGTGAGTGTCTATATCACATAATAAACCTTTGATCCTTTAAGGTGAAAAGTGCACAATTAACCTTAGAAGTAATATTTGGTAGTTTAATAAAATCAAGTGTTCTGCTTAACTTGTCGCTGAGAGGCTCGAGTTAGTTATTAGGTCGCAGTGTAATATATATCTAAGATAGGTTTTGAGAGAAGTCGATCTTATTTCCCTAATTGCATTTGTGTCTAGTGAACCAAGTTAGAACCTAGAATTGTCGTAGATTATCGCGCTGAGAGGTAGATAGTCATATTAGGGCACTTTTAGAATCGTTAGAGGACTGAGAGGAAGTCTAACAGTCGGTAATCACAACAGCCTTGTAGGGTTTCCTAGGTTTCTTCCTGAGAAGGGTCGGGAAGTCTTAGCATTGAAATACCTTAAGGTTTAGTATCTTACGATCCCGGCTCCATACAACTTTAATACCATTAGAAATCCATTCCCATTCAAACTGGATTCGAGTCTAGGTAGTCGTTAATCTCATCTGAATACAAACCTCAGGTTCCGTTCGTGACTTAGTTCTAATTTCATTATTTTAGTAGTTAATATAGATTTCCATAGTTTTCAGTAACCCCCCCCCCCCAAAACAATCAAACAAGTTTAAGTCGCGTCAGTCAGTGTCTATTAGAGTCCAGTTTACGTAATACATAGAGTCTTTGGGTTCGATACTCGGACTTGCTAGGTTATACTACATTGATCGGTACACTTGCCGATTGTGTGGTTTAGGTTTAGAGGTCTTAGTTATAAATTTAAAGCTTTTCGTGTCTAGTTTAGAGAGTCTAATTTAGTTGATATTTTATAGTCTGTTTAGCACACATCAAGTTTTTGGCGCCGTTGCCGGGGACTCTTGGTAATTGCGTTCATTAGCTTTGATAGATTTACTTGACAAATACGTGCTACGTGTTTACTTTGTTTTGTGTCTTTTGTTTTTGTCTTGTGTCTCGGTAACTAGTGTTTGCTTTTCTTGTGTTCAGGTTTTTGCTAGCAGTGGATGCCACATCTGCGCTCGCACGGACCGCCACCACCAGTCAAGCAATCGTCATCTCAATTGGGCGAAGGCCCACAGGTTACTTCTACTTCTTCATCTCGTCTTCCCCATTTCGATTCCACCCCGTTAACCACCCCTCCGCCCACACCACCACCTTCGCCTAACCATTCACCTAAGGTTACCCCACCCAATAGTCCTACTTCTAGTACTTCTAGTAACCTAGAAAACTTAGAATACATGGCTAACCCTAGGCAAACCGTCCATCAGCAGGCCACTCAGAATTTCACCGGCCTAGCTTCACCCATCACTGTCCCACCCATAGTTAATGAAAATTCATGGCAAATCCCATCGTATGCCATGCAGGCCATCACTAATAGTATCCAATTCCATGGCCGAGACGATGAGGATGCCCCGGCCCACATTAACCGTTTCTCTAGGATGTTAGCTACTTTTAGCCTTAGCGGTGCACCCAACGATGCTACATACCTACAGCTTTTCCCATTTTCTTTAGCCGGCCGTGCGGCTACTTGGTTGGACTCACAACCGACCGGTACTTTTACCACCTGGGCGGGGCTTCGTCAAGCCTTTCTGAACAAGTATTTCCCGCCCGCTAAGGCTTCACGGCTTAGAGACGAGATTCACTCATTCCGCATGGGGCCCGACGAGCCTTACTACCTTGCTTGGGAAAGGTTCCAAAACCTTTGTGCTCGTTGCTCCCAACACGGTCTTTCCGATTGGGCCTTATGTGAGAAGTTCTACAATGGACTCACCCAAGAAACTAGGGATAGGTTTGATACGAATGCGGGGGGGCATATGATGGGTATACTTACAGTTCCTGAGTGTCTAGAGCGTTTTGAGGCATTTGCTCAGTCTCAATCCCAATCAAGATCCGAACAGAGGTATCAAAGTGGTAATTCTAATACCACTACTAGTGCACCCGCCCATGGGGTGAACCATGTCACTATGGACCCTAGTTTGGCCTCTGTTTTGGAAAATATGGATAGGCAACTTAAGGAGATTAGAGCTAAGATTGATAAGTGTGAGTTGTGTCGAGGTGGTCATGACACGAGTGCGTGCCCTTTACTAGTTGGTGAGGAGAAGTGTGATTACTTAGGAGGAGGGTTCGGTAGAGGTCAACCTAGCAATTTTGGGGGTAATAATAATGTAGGTTCGGGTTGGCGGTCTAATAATAATAATAATAATTTTAATAATAATAGCAATTTTCGCTCAAGTGGACCTCCTAGTTTGCAAATAGCTCAAAATCCAAATAGGGGTCTAGGTTCACTTTTTAATGGAAGTTCGAATGGGCAGGTTCAGAATGGGGGGTCGAGTAGCCAAGGTCAAATAGGTCAAAGTTCAAGTTTCGATGTAGGGGGTAGCATGGAAAGAATGGAGGCTATGATGAGCCAGCTAGTTGCTAGAGATCAAAGTACCCAACATAAACTTAGTGAACATGATCTCATGCTTAGGAATCACCAAGCTGCGGTCCAGGACCTTGCTAGGGTTGTAGGTGATATTGCTAAGAAGTTAGAGGAGAGATTACCCGGTAAATTTGCGGGTAACACCCAACAAAACCCTAATGCCCAAGTAAATGCCATTACTACTCGTAGTGGTAAGACCGTAGGAGACCCGAGAGTTGTGGAGGAAAGAGAGGTTGATGAGGATGGTGATGTGATAGATGAAGTGATAGAGATGGAGGCTCCCGGCAAAGTGCAAAAGAGGCTAGGCCCAACAAGTACCGCACAGCCCGGTGGGTCTCAAGTTGAGAAGAAAGCTGAGAAACCTCCCGTAGTTGTTAAGCCTTCACCTTATGTGAACCATGCATATGCTCCGTTTCCTTCGCGTCTTAAGAATCAGAAATATTCAAAGGAATACGGGCAGTTCTTAGATATCTTCAAGCAATTGAAGATCAATCTTCCGTTTATAGAGGCTCTCCAGTCCATGCCTAAGTATGCTAAATTTTTGAAGGACCTTTTTAGGAATAAGGAGAAGTTAGGTGAGTTGTCGAATGTCCCATTGCATGGGGGTTGTTCGGCCATTGTTTCAAATAAGCTTCCCGAAAAGCTTACTGATCCGGGTATTTTCACTATTCCGTGTCTATTCGGTAGTAATACCAACACTCGAGTGTTAGCCGACTTAGGAGCTAGTATCAATTTGATGCCCTTTTCTCTTTATGAGAAGCTAGACCTAGGAGAGCTTGCACCTACCCGAATGACACTATCTTTAGCCGATCGGTCCGTTAAGTACCCGAGGGGAATAGTTGAGAATTTGCTTGTGAAGGTAGATAAGTTTGTTTTTCCGGCGGATTTCGTTATTCTAGACATGGAAGCCGATGAAAACATACCGCTAATTTTAGGTCGTCCATTTTTGAACACCGCTAAAGCTTTAATAGATGTCTCTTTAGGCACTATCACACTTAGAGCAGGCGAGGAAGCGGTAGTGTTTAACGTTATGAATTCGAGAGGTTCGAGTGGTAAAGTGGAAGCAATCTCGGTAGTGGGAGAGTGTGAGAATGAAGAGAAAGATGTGAGGGATGCGAGTGTAGAAAAGGTGAAAGGATTTAAGTGTGGGGATCCTCCGGATAAGAAGTTGGTAGAATTAGAAGAGAGGGTGGTGAGTTTAGAGTCTAGGATTGAGACACTGAGCAGGGCTCAGTGTGGGGATAAGTATGGAGATGATACTTTTAGATTCAAACCACCAGATGATGAGTTGAGAGAATATGAAAAAGTTGGGAGTGATGCGGGCAGTGTTAGGAAGGATAGTGCTACAGCCCGTAAAGTGAGAGCGATGTTGGAGGGTGAGTTGCGCTTCCATGATCCTCCGTAAGTTTGTGAGAAGTTGATATCAATTTGTAGAGTTTGTATTTTTGAGTCTTTTATTTTTGTACCATGAGTCTAAATTAGTAGTTTTAGAGTCGTTTGTAGAGTCGGTACTGCGTTGGGTTCTGTTTTGCTTTGATTATGCAGGTTTGGATTGTACCACCCGTACCCAATTGCCATTCGGGTGATTCTGGACTTGCTATTTTGATAAACTCAAGCAGGCTAGGCAACGATCGCGAATGAAATGCTATACGATCGTTCGGGGGATTCAAGATTCGTACGGCTGGCACTGACTTTTGTCCTAACCAGCTAAGTCGTTTCCCTTTTGTTGTTGTTGTATATTTTATTTATTTTCGTTCGCAGTTTCTTTTCGTAGGTAGTGTTGTGTCGTATTTTCGTTCTTGCATTAGGGACAATGCAATCTCTAAGTGTGGGGATGGGATACTTGTAAATATTTGAGTCATAAATATGAAAAACACAAAAAAATTCAAAAATTTGAAAAATTCAAAAAAAAATTGAAAAATTAGAAAATGTCTTTCGAATAAAAAGAAGTTTGCAAATTAAAGCGGAAAATGATAGAAAAGGTGATTTGTTGTTTAGGTTGAATAATAATAATATGAGATGATAATAAATCGAGCTTGCGTCTAGTTAGGGATATGTGGATAGGCCCGGGTTTGGTTTTAAGTCCCTTTGATCTAAAATACCTTAAATTGTCGGTCCGCTAGTGGGTTCTCGCCTGGGAAATATGGGAAATCAAAACTGCCGATAATAGTATAAGGGGCACCGTTATAAGTTAAAACTGTTAGAGTTTGTGATCATGCGAGAGAAAAAAAATAAAAAATAAAATAAAAGTGAGCTAGAAACTAAATGAAAGTAACACAGGCCTACGTATTCCGAGTTGGGGATAGCGACTCTACAGCCGGTTTGCCTCTGGGATGTGTGAAATCGATTTGCCGAATAAAAGTACCGAAACCTATGTAATCTGTGATTGGGGATAGCGACTCTACAGTCGGAATACCGCTGGGTTAAGGGAAAGCATCGTCTAGTCTCACGAATGCGGAAAAGAAAAAAAAAACAAGCAAAAGAAAAGAGAAAAAAAAATGGAAAAAGGAAAAAAGATAAAAATGATTGTTTACTCTCTTGGTTTTGATATAAAACGGTTAGGAATTGATCCATTGATCGTTCTTTAGTCCTATAAGCTTGAGGTGGGAGTAGATGGATCGTAGATTCTAGTGTGAGACCCTAGGTGGATTGACCGCACCTAAATTAAATTCACATGATAAGGGCTTAGGATTAGATTCGGGTTTAAGAGGATCAGTATATTCGCAATCGCAGCTAACGCAAGCTTTGGTTTTAATAAGATATAAATAATTTTTAATCCAAGTGATGATTTATCTCTGATTCCGTTGCACAATTCTTTTTCGGGGACGAAAAAAGAGTAAGTGTGGGGATATTTGATGTATTGCAAAATACACACTTATATCGTGTATAGTTTGTACGTTCTTTCGTTACTTTTAGTTTAGTTTAGTTTTGCTTTGAATTACGTACTATTGATGAAAGTTCGTTTCTCCAGGTCTTTGTATGTTAAATGGCTGGAAAATGGAGTGAAAACGAGCCAAAGATGTGAAACATCAAGTCCCGGAATCATGGAAACAAGTGTTAGAATTATTTCAGAGATTTTTGGGATTTAGGCTGAGATTTCAAGTAAACATTCTGTGAAAAAAAGTCACTAGCGTAGCGCTAGAGTGGAAGCAAGTCAGTCGCGCTACGCGACTGAGGTAGATTTGACTTTGCTGACTTTCTAAGCACTAGCGTAGCGCGAGCAATAAGGGAAGACCAGTCGCGCTACGCTACTGGTATGAATGACGCGTCTGATTTGTTGGCCGATTAGGGTTTAGTATAAAAAGCCAAGAAATCTAATCTAAACCCTAACTTACGAATTGAAGAAGAATTGAGGCAACTTTAGAGTACTTTTGGCGAGCAATTGGAGATCTTGAAGCACCAGAATCATTGGTACGAGCCGAGAGTGAAGATCGAAGATTTAACCGGGTTTCCTAATCCCTTATTTAGTCGATTCTTTGCTTAGAACTTGTTACAATGAATTCTCTATTTGATAACTTTGATTTGTTTTCGTTAATTAGTATGCTAGGCTAAACTGCTTTAACTACCTAGACAAGATTATAGTTTGACTTAAAGTTTGGATTTTTAATGGTTTATTATCGTTTGTGTATGGATTGATTTTTGAAAGTAACGTGTTCTAGAAATTCTGATTTGGTGCACATGCATACTTGACGATTATTTTAATACTGTTTATCGCTTCGCTTGAATCTTGGTGACGGTCTTTATCACAGAATAGAATCAGGCTAGGGTTTTAGGTTTTGGTGAGTGTCTATATCACATAATAAACCTTTGATCCTTTAAGGTGAAAAGTGCACAATTAACCTTAGAAGTAATATTTGGTAGTTTAATAAAATCAAGTGTTCTGCTTAACTTGTCGCTGAGAGGCTCGAGTTAGTTATTAGGTCGCAGTGTAATATATATCTAAGATAGGTTTTGAGAGAAGTCGATCTTATTTCCCTAATTGCATTTGTGTCTAGTGAACCAAGTTAGAACCTAGAATTGTCGTAGATTATCGCGCTGAGAGGTAGATAGTCATATTAGGGCATTTTTAGAATCGTTAGAGGACTGAGAGGAAGTCTAACAGTCGGTAATCACAACAGCCTTGTAGGGTTTCCTAGGTTTCTTCCTGAGAAGGGTCGGGAAGTCTTAGCATTGAAATACCTTAAGGTTTAGTATCTTACGATCCCGGCTCCATACAACTTTAATACCATTAGAAATCCATTCCCATTCAAACTGGATTCGAGTCTAGGTAGTCGTTAATCTCATCTGAATACAAACCTCAGGTTCCGTTCGTGACTTAGTTCTAATTTCATTATTTTAGTAGTTAATATAGATTTCCATAGTTTTCAGTAACCCCCCCCCCCCAAACAATCAAACAAGTTTAAGTCGCGTCAGTCAGTGTCTATTAGAGTCTAGTTTACGTAATACATAGAGTCTTTGGGTTCGATACTCGGACTTGCTAGGTTATACTACATTGATCGGTACACTTGCCGATTGTGTGGTTTAGGTTTAGAGGTCTTAGTTATAAATTTAAAGCTTTTCGTGTCTAGTTTAGAGAGTCTAATTTAGTTGATATTTTATAGTCTGTTTAGCACACATCACCTGACCTCAAGTCGATCTTAGAGAAGTAGCTTGCCCCTTGCAATTGATCGAACAGCTCGTCGATCCTGGGCAAAGGATACCTATTCTTGATAGTGACTTTATTAAGCTCACGGTAATCGATGCACAGACGCATCGATCCATCCTTCTTCTTGACAAACAAGATCGGCGGTCCCCAAGGAGACGAACTAGGTCTAATAAAATCTTTGGCTAGCAGATCATCTAATTGCGTCCTTAACTCCTTCATCTCCGTTGGTGCTAACCTATAAGGCGCTCTCGCTATTGGTGCTGCACCCGGGATGATGTCAATTCGGAATTCCACTTGCCTATCTGGTGGTAAACCAGGTAGTTCTTCGGGAAAAACTTCAGGATATTCTGAAATGAAGGGGATGTCTTCTATTTTAGGCTTTGGCTCATCAATAGTAACTTGTGACATATAAATGACACAACCCTTCTTCAGACATCTGGATGCCTTGAGCATAGACACTTGCTTAGGCAATCCATGCTGGGTATCCCCCTGAATGGTAAGTGACTCACCAGACGGAGTTTTGACTACCACTTGCTTTCTGTTGCACACAATCTGGGCTTGGTTATGCGATAACCAATCCATACCTATAACTATATCAAAACCGGCTAGCTTAAAGGGAAGTAAGTACAAAGGAAAAGAGTGATTCCTAATGGATATAACACATCCATCTAACACAGTTGAGGCGGTTTCTATGGTTCCATCAGCTAGTTCCACCTCATATTTCACACTTAAGGCTTTTACAGGCAATTTCAACAACTCACAAAACTTATTATCCACAAAAGACTTATCTGCTCCAGAATCAAACAATATTCTAGCATAAACATCATTTATGAGAAAGTACCTGTGATCACGTTGTCATCCTAAACAGCTTCCTTAGCGTCCATCTTGAAGACCCTCGCATTGGTCTTTTTCCCATCCTCGGTTTTCTTGGTGATCTTTGGGCAATTGGACTTAATGTGCCCTTTTTCATTGCAACCGTAGCAGGTTGTGTCCTTTAGCTTCTTGCACTCCAGAGTCTTATGTTCTGAAGATCTGCAAATCCCACAGGGCCTCGGCTGAGGCTGGGATTTTGACTCAAGTCGGCATCTCCCAAAATGGTTCTTCTTGCAAACCTTACATTTGGGCTTATCCCCAGATTGTTGCCCGTCCTTCTTAGGCCCCGACCCTTTCTTGTGGTCGTTACTTCCTCGGTGCTTTTTATCTGATCTTCGTGAGGTATCGTCCTCATGCTTCCTCTTACCTTCGTCTGAATTCCTGAGCGATCTCAACCTGACTACGTCCAAGGTAAGAGATAGAGATAGATCAGCTGCTGATCTGAAGGTAGCAGGCCTTGATGCCTTAACACTGGCTTTAATTTTTGGGGCTAAACCCCTGATGAAGCGAGCAATCCTTTTAGGTTCCGGGGTTACCAAGTACGGAACCAACCTAGATAGGGTATTGAAACTGGTGAGGTAAGCCTGACAATCTAAATTCTTCATCACCAATGATAAGAAATCTGATTCGATTCTTTCAACTTCGTGCTGCGGGCAATAATTCTCCTTAATGAGAGCAACGAACTGATCCCATGACAAGTTGTAGAGTGGGATCTTTCCGGCAGCTTGAATGAGAGACTTCCACCATGCCAGTGCCTCTCCCTTAAACGATTGGGATACATATTTTACTACGTCCCTTTCAGCACAACCGCTGATGTCTACAACCGTGTCCATTTCATCCAACCAAGTCATACAATCTATTGCTCCTTTCTCCCCGGTCAAGTCCCGGGGTTTGCAAGAAACAAAGTACTTGTAAGTACAGGACTTGGTATGTGGTTTGGCATCAAACACCATCCTTTTTGAGGGAACACTGTCGTGATTAGATGAATGTCGATCATCATCCTTCTTGAGCTCATCTTTCTTAGGTTCATCTTTCTTAGAGGGCGGTTTGCTATGAGCCTCCGAGTGTGTCTTTGGCTTGGAATGTGGAGCGGATCGGGTCCTACTTCGGGTCCCACTTGACTCACTATACTGCCTATTTATTGCTTTGGTAACAACATTTTCTACTAATGCTTGTAGCTCCGCACCAGTTACCAGTATTTTAGCATTTTCAGGGTTCTCCGCCGAATGACTGTTTATTTCTTCTGACTTGGCCATGTAGTTTTAATTGCTACATAAAGAAATAAGGACAAGGTTTATTTATAAGCCTAAACAGTACTATCGTTCTTGACGATTTATTAACCATGGTTTTAATAGCCATTTTAGTTAATTTATTCAATAATTTCATTTGGGATTTTTACTAGTAACCTTTTAGAATGAAATATAATATTGGCATAATAGGCCTAGTCACGTGGACAAATTTCTAAATTATAAATTTAGATCTTATAGGATTTAGTTACTAGGGTTTGAATTAAAAATTCATTACTTTTCTTGGCAGGGAGTCTATAAACTACGACTGCCCTTTTGTCTCATATGACAATAATTGTAGCCCGTAGGCATCACATCACAACTGGATGTTTAAATAATAATAAAAAGGAATTTGGATAATTTATAAAAAGGGTGACATGTGTGATTTTGCGGATCACATTAGTCGGGAATGTTAACATGTTTGCAGATGTTAACAGAGATTTGAATCTTTTTAACTGGTTTTACCATATTGGCCAGGTCTTATGGTGACATACAAGCTAGGTTTTACCTTTTAAGATTCTTATTATTTTATTAAAATGGTAAATAAAAAAGAATGTTATTTTTCATTTATTCATATATTATATTCATGCACATATTTAAATGAAAAAAAACTTGAACTAACCATTCTAATTAAAATTAAACTAGTACAAGTTTGCCCTAAACGGGACTTTTACATAAATAACATGCCCACGCAGGGGCTAACTAACAAACACACCCACGCAGGGGTTAACAGGAAAAAAACATGCCCACACAGGGGCAAATAGAAAGGAAATATGCCCACGCAGGGGCAGAGTACAGAAATAAATGTCCTCGCAGGGACATGATTACAACACTAAAAATAACCAAACAAACAAACAAGGATTTAACGATCCTTCTTGCTTTTTCCCTTGATCAAATCCGCCATTTTCTTAAACATCCCTCGGTTATGCCTACGTTCTTCCCGCAATTCATGCCGCACCTCCTGCCGCACCTCATTTATCCCTTGAAGGATTTCTTGAAACTGTGGCGGTGACATCACCGGCGTCTGCGGTGGTTGCTGATAATGCGGAGGTTGAGGGGGCGGTGGTTGCTGATACCCATGTGGTGGGTATCCATAAGTCGGGTGTCCCGTAGTCCAGGGACCTCCATAGTGACCTTCTGGATGGAGAGTGTTGTAGTTCACAGCTACCTAGTAGGGATCCTCTGTATAGTTGTAATTTGTATGGATCGGCTGCTCGAAGGGATTGTATGCCGCCGCGCCAGTGTAAGCAGGGATTGGGTCTCCAAAACCCAGTGGTGGTTGTGGTGGCGCGACTGGTGCAGAGTTTACTTCTGAGATGGGGTGTGAAGATTCTCACATCTCTGGTTCTTCGTGAAGTGGCGAGTATCGGCTGCCACTTGAAAGTGGAGGGGTGCTGATGCGCACTCCCCCTCGCGCGGATATCCGTGCGTTCGTTCTTCTTCGCCTCGGGGGCGAGGGAGGCTGAAGCTGAGGTGGTGGTGGCGGTGGAGTGACCGCGACAAATCGGGAATTCTCGGAAGGATTCGGCTGCTGCTGTGGCTGCTGCTGGTGGTGCAGGGGAGAGTTGTGGTAACTGGGGGTAAACGCCCAGTCACACAGCCGGAATCTCTCCTCGTAGCTGTCGGGACCATTATACGGTGATTCCACAAAAGGTGACCCATCTGATATTTCGATGGGGTGGTTAGGAGTTCCGGATGATGGCGGTACAGGATCGGTATCTTCATCTATATCCATCGCGTTGCCACCGGAAAAGTGATCTTCGGGTCCAAGTGGGTTAAAACCCACTGGTGCTCCAAGGTAGTCGGCAGGGTTAAACTGGCCTTGGAAAACAGGCGACAGGTGGTCGAAAGGCGAGTTATGTCCTTGAAGAGGAATGTAGGACTGGTGGGAGTTATGGGGCTCATTTTCAGAATGAGGCCCGAAAGAGTGTGGGATAGAAGGGGAGGTACTCAGTGAAACTGAGCGCCTAGCTGGCTCGATGTAGGTCCTCCATGGCTCTTGAGGACCCGGGTTGTTGGGATCTGATGGTGTTCGCCGGTGCGAAGGTCCGGCTTCGTGGTCATTTGGGGCGACAAGTGACCCTCTTCCTCTGCCTCTTCCCCTCATCCTTGGCGGTATTTTGTCAATTTGTCAAAAACAAACAAGTGATACAACAAGAAAAATATATATAAGACAAAGTTAGAAATAAAACAAATTTGGATAATTCCTAAGTTCTTTGTCTAGACTCGAGAATCGAGGAATGTGCAATTGTGTAACTGATATTAAACGCAAAAGGCTAGTGTTTAATTCACTCAGTGTTGGCTCTGATACCAACCTGTCACACCCCGATATTTCCACGTGTCACCGGTGGGCCCGGTGGGGAGTATCGTGACGTAGTTGATATCATCATAGTCAAACAACACAAATAATAATGCACAGCGGAAGCAAAAGATAAAATATTACAAACCAATAAAAAGTAATATTAAAGTATTACAAATGGAATGTAAAGGATCCACAGGCGGATCAAATAAAAGATGATCGTTCAACAGATCTTAACATCTAAGCTTGCGATACTCTTTATTGATGCTAGGAGTAGCCAGCCTATTCCGATTAGTACCTGCACTTAGCCTTTTTGGGAAAATACGTCAGTTTACACTGGTAAATACAATTAACTGACTCATTTTGAAAATGTTTTAGAAAATTGATTTGAGTGCAAACGGCACAAAACTTTTTATAACTTGGGATAATTATGTGAATATAATCTTGTAAAAGAATTACATGTTTCTTATGCGTTCAGTAGCGCGATCCGTAGACCGGGTTAAAGATCAATAGACACACCACATTATTTGGTTAGGCACTGACGGGTGTACGCCTACACCCCGTGCTTAGGTCGTGGCCATCTCCTAAGATGATGCCAAGGATATCCGGGACATGGTCATTAACCCCCCAAAGGCTTTAAGCAAACAAAACATTTCAAAACGTAGCATATCAATGATTTAACCTCTATTCGATTAAAGATTCAATGCCGGACCAAGCGGTATTTTATATACCGTACCCCAAGCTCGTATAGGGAAAATAAGTTAAAAGTATTTACCTGAGCAAATTTATACAATTTATCCCAGCCGTATACCACCAAGCAAGTACAGATAGCTTTTACTGGGCCCCTAAATCTGGAACGAAGGTTTTTAATAACCTATTAGAATCCTAACGGGTCTTTAATTAAGCCTATGCTTAGACCGGTTAGTTTAAAAGGAGAATACGGTTCAAAACGCATGATTAAGCGAGAACCGGATTAGAATGTGGTTTAGACCCGACAAGCTTGCATACTTGTGTAACAAGGGTAAACTAAACACATTCTGGATTTTGAGATAAAAATGATAAGGTTTGACCCGTTTCTGCTAATTTATGCAAACTAGTTACATAAGCCGATCCGAACGCGATAAGTGCGTAACGGGTAACCAAATGAGTCATGAACATGTTTCCTAAGTTAATATGCCATAAATATGTTGTGATATCAGTAGAATACCTTCCATTATGCCCAAAATGAATTTAAAACCAATTTATGCCCCGTATGGGTATTTTGGTCATTTTAAAGGTTATAAAAGAGTTTAAATATAAATCTGAGTTTCAGGTCTGATATAATCAGTAAAAATACTTACTTTAATAAGTTATATCAGTAGGGTATGGCATATATGTGAAATTTACTATTTATAACCAAACTATGCACCGAAGGGGCATTTTGGTAATTTCACATAAGCTTAAAGGTCAAAACAAGGAATCTAAGTTTAAAACTTTCCTTTACTGTTATAATATATAAATTTACTAAAAATATCAGTAGGTATAAAGCTTATATGTTTAAAATAGTTTTAATACATACTATGCGTTAAAAACGCTTAAAAAGGCGATTTGGAGCCATTTCCGGTTTTTCAAAGGAAAGCTGATATTTTTATAATTCCAGAAGGCTCAAAATATTTTATTCATCAAATAAAATCAGTAGAAAAAGGTTTGGGGTCAAAAGGATTTGTAAAACTCATTTTATGACTAAAAAGGGCACAACCGGCATTAACCGAATTAAACTTAGAGACCTATGTTATGCTCAGCCAAAAATTAAATAAAAATCTTCAAAAATCCCAAAATATTATATTACATCAGTGGGTAAAAAGTTTGATATCAAAAAGTGGGTTTAAATAGGTTATACGCTAATTACGCCGTTTAAGTAACATAAAGCTTTCAAATTACGCTAATGAGCATAACTACTAATCTAGACCTCAAACTGATGTCAAATTTTAGGTGCAAGTTTATAAATCAGTAACTAAGGTTTCTACTCTTTTACTTTTTCAAAAATCACGTTTTATAGTCAAAAGGGCATAATAGTCAACATTTAAGCATTAATCGGAAACATGCATATGAATCGGATAAGTAATGAACCAAGTTGTATAATCTCAGAGAGTTATACTTATGTGAAACCTGGTCCAAAATAAGCTCTAAGGCAGATCTTAAACATGCATAAACGGGCCAGAACTGAAAGTCAAAGCAAAAGTCAATTTATGCGACTTTCGGTTCCGATCCGGGTTTAAGCTGAAAATTGTCGAGTTGATCATGTTGGAACATGTTCTTACTTTAGTTACCAAGTTATTTTAATGATCAAACAGGTTACATGTATCCTACATTGCTAATTATGCTTAAATTTGAAAATAAACATTCTGTTGACTTTTTAAAGTAAGCTTTGACTCGACAATTAACATAGTTAGAGTGGGAATCTGAAAGTACCCTTTTAAGGGTTTGTTACCCACATAAATACCTACTTATAGGTACTTTCAATTCGAGAAATGACTGAGCGGATTTCATTTAATCTTGAAGTCAAACTTAAATTACGACGCTTTGACTAATAGCTAATTAACTAATCTAAAACGAATTAGAAAGGGTTAAGAATACTTACAAGAGTCCTAATTACGACTAGGAAGTCTAATGAATCCTTGTTGCTGACCAGAGAGCTCCAGAATTGAGAATGCAAGTGAATGTGAAATTGTTGCAACATTGGGTGTTCTTATATATCACATTTGATCTTACAAAATGATGCCACAAGGGTCTACAATTGTTACCAGATGTGTCCAAGTGCCCCTATTGCATGATAAACCATTGGAGCAGCCTCTGGTATAAGAAGACAGCTGTTTACCATCGTTTCAGACCTGATAACTGGCACCTGCGCATTATTCTGCGCTGGCAGGTCGTAGGCGGGCCGCGAAGACCCCCTCGCGGGGCGCGTACAAGCGAGCAACCAGCCAAACAAGTTTCTATATATTACAATTCAGTCCTTGGTTCTTTGTAACGTGGTTTTACTTGTTTTTCTTGCACTTTAGGCCCTCAAACCTGATTTTTAAGGTCCTTGGGACATTTACAAACTTGGTTAAGTCCTTGGTTAACTTTGTGCTTACCCGAAAAGTCACAAATTTCAACGTTGACGCATTTAACCCTTCGTGCTCGGTTTTGATCATAACTTTCTCATACGATAACGAAATTTTATGAAATTTTTATCACATATTCTAGTGAGTATATTTTATCGTTACAAAGCTTCGGGTTTGCAAAAAGGTCACTCAGAGGTATACTTTCATCATGTTGACACTTTTAACCCCTGTAGTTTGTAATTCCTCACTTTCTTTCATTTTCAGCTTCGTATGATCAATGATTTATTCGTTTAAGATTATAAACACCATGTAGGGTTATTGTAGGGCCTAATTATCCATTGTTGACACTTTGGACCCTTATATTCACATAGTTTCACTGTTTGTCAACTTTAGTCCTTCTAAAGTACTTTTTCACATATCCAAAGCTTATGACACGTGTCAATACATTATTGGACGTAAATTTTCGAGGTGTTACAGTTAGCTAGTTCAACTGCTTCTTCAATAGTCTGTGGTCTGGCGACCTTGACAATGTCTCGGATTTCGCTCACTCAACCCCAAATATAACTGGAAATTAGTACGGGTTCTGGCGAAGCCAAAGTTGGTACCATCCTTGCGTATTCGAAGAACGTCATCGTATACTCCCGACAATTCACATCTATCATTTTATGATTTAGGAATTCGTTAGCCATTCGTTCCTTTTCATAAGGAGGACAAAAGTTCCTTTCTACCATTTCCTTCAATTTTTCCCAGTTCAGGGCATAAGCCATGTCACTTCCTTTTGCTTGAAGAATTGTATTCCACCATTCTAAGGCTTCTTCCTTAAAGAGGTTAGATGCATACATCACCTTATCTTCTTCGGCACATTTGCTGATTTTAAGAACAACTTCCGTCTTTTCCAACCATCGAAGAGCAGCCGTGGCACGTTCACTGCCTGCGAACTCAGTTGGTTTACAAGCAAGAAATTCTTTATAGGTACACCCGAGAGTCATCGTCTTCATTTTCTTGGGAAATGGGGTTTTGATAATATCATCATTGTCTCCATTGACACTATGGCTAAAACTGTTGTTACGAGTATGCTTGTTACTCACAGCTTTGGTGTGTTCTATGGAGTTTTTAACAGTTTTAATTATTAAAGGTATAGCATTAGCTATTCCTTGGGCTATTATATTTTCTATAGCATTTTTATCCAAATGATTTTCATTATTAGCATGAACTTCTGGATTATATGATACTTCATTCGACATCTGAATGACAAACATTTTCAATTATTAATATCACATAATATTTAAAACAAAACAATACTTCCAGGAATCATATGTACATATATACATATATAAATATACATATATTTAAATCTACAAAAATAACACATAGGTTACTTTGTATTAATTTCCTAACTTTATTGTTTAAGTTTAGGTATTAAAAGAACACCTAAATAGCTTAAACAAGTGGCTCTGATACCACCTTCTGTCACAACCCACGACCCCACCTTGGGAGCGAGAGACGTGAACCAGTCAAGTGGTACCGGTGTTTATTAATTACGCAGCGGAAAATTTTTCATCAGGATCGTAGTTAGGAAATGATTTCAGAGTTTGTAAAACACCAAACTTTTAATATTAAACAAATGGGCTAAAACCCATATTCAATTCAATTGTTTTTATAGGGATAAACCCAAATAAATAAAACATAAATTTCTTCTTTTATTCAGGTACTTATAGCCACTTTATTTAAGCCTTCAGTGCTCCATAGCTGACTTATATTATCTTTACAGCAAATTACCGGAAACACGTTTGGAAAACATTTTATCAGTAATAAATACTGGCGAGTTCATTCTATTTTTATAAATATATTGTTATACTTTACAACATCAAGGTTTTTATATTTGTTTATATTTACCCAAAAACTCAATCAGTATTTGTCACACGGTGGCAGTTCCGAAGTAACGGTGGTCATATCACTCATTGACTAACTTTCGTCCAATAGTGAAATTTATGAATTAATAGATATATCGTATATCTTATTATTATTTAAATGTATCTATCACTAGGAGATTCCCGTGACGTGGTCAAATCACTGTTGATCAGTTTTTCAACTAGTGATTGGGGTCATAACATTGTTGATCATTCTCTCAACTAGTGCATGTGGCCGTATCACTGTTGATTGTTCTCTCAACTAGTGACTCTGGTCATATTTCTGGACATATCACTGTTGATCATTCTCTCAACTAGTGACTCTGGTCATATCACTGTTGACCATTCTCTCAACTAGTGATTCTGAATTTAATAGTGTCTCATGACATTACTTTGTCAAATATATTTTCTATGGCACAAAACTAGTGACTCTGGTCATATCACTGTTGATCGTATTACTGTGGATCATTCTCTCAACTAGTGACTCTGGTCATATCACTGTTGATCATTTTCTCAACTAGTGATTCTGAATTTAATAGTGTCACATGACATTACTTCGTCAAATATATTTTCTATGGCTAAAAACCAATTAGCCCAGAAAATGAAATATATCATTTTCTGTCAAATTGATAGCTATAACTTTATCAAATATAATATATTAATTAAATAATTGTAAAATTATTATTTAATATATTAATGTGACTAAGATTTAAAATAAAATCTTAGTATATTAAAAGTTAAATAATATATGTCTTCTATATATCTTTTAAAATATACCTTTTACAAATTATTTTATAAATCATATATAGTTGTAATTTTGTTAGTTGATAGTTAGGGATAATGTTATACTTATTTATTTATTTGGATGTGAAATGGGGCGGGGCCGTATTGGATTATGTGGAGAACGGATTCAACTTCATCAAGTCTTCACGACTTCAATGGGTTGATGTATACATACAAAAAAGCTCATACTGTTTATTTATTTGGGTTTTGTTTGCAACAAAATTCATCCCCTAACTTTTGGATTTACAATATTGTCCTTAATGAAAGACCCTAAACTAATATACAACAAAAATAATGGAAGACCTTAAAACCTTTCTGAAATCCGAATGTGTGATGGATATAATCTAAAGTTTGATTTTCATTGTTTATCACTATTTTATTATTATTAATACAACACTAGATATAACATTATTTTTAAATAATAAAGACATAAATAAAGATTTAAATATATTATTACTAATATATGACATTGAATGTTCATGCCTCCACTAACCCACATTAAACCATATTTGTGCGACTATTGGCTAAGTCTTTGGCCCATAGTAACGAGTGTCAAGTAATGTATAAAACCCCACATACCGGTAACTATTGCAGAATATAAAAACTTAATCATTGTAAGTATAACTGATAAACATTTAGGATTTTAAAAAGCATTTTTAAATATAAATGTATCACAAAAAGGTGATAAAACTGTGAGAAAAGAGAATGGACTCACTTTGTAACTTTAGGATTCAACTAAAAGCCTCCTAATATAATATTGGGTATAACTCCTGAGTTATTTAATAAAATATGTAATGCACTCGTGTTAAGTATAGTAACCCAATTCAACCTTATCCCTACGTCACGAGACAGAACCCCAACGAACTTAGTCGGGTAGAGCCTTGACATGCGTTACGGGGCTACAGATCAATCGGACATGGTATCAGTGATCAGGGGTTAAAACACTTAAAACGGGTCAGGGCTTTATTATTATTATGGGGTGAATTACTAGATAAAAAAAATATATGTATCTATGTAGAGCATGCGAGATACAAGAGTAAGAAAGAAAGATGTGTGCAAAATTTTGAGGCATATCATCCATATTTATAGTTGACATGATAAGTTTGAAATAATCTCTCCTTATGACACGTGTACTACCATAATTCAAATTGTAAGTGGATGATATTTACAAACATCTTGGAGGGTCTACACGTACATCTTTATTGAATGCACACATTCCACTTAACATTCATACTAAATTCATACTAAATGTAAATTTAGTTTATTTTTTTATTATTTTATTTCATTCGTAACTTTTTTTATTATATTATTTTATTAATTTATATATTATAATTAATTCAGCTGCTTCACTTATTTCACGCGTATAACTTCTAAAATATTACGCTTTATAAAACAATAAATATGTCATTAGAACGAGAAAGATCTTATCTACATTTTGAACCAAGTTTCATTAAAAATAAAGTAGGTTCAAATATAATGTATTTTTATAATTTAATTATTAAACGGTTTCTAGGCCCGTCTAGGTACTTCATATTTCTAACAGTCAGCTTACCCGTAGCCTACCCGTTTAATAATATAAGTTTTTATATACTTTATTTTAATATAGAAAATAGAAATGTCACACATATACAAGCCAGTTAATTAGTATAACATTCCAATCAATTATATATAAAATAGTTTTTAAAACTATTTGGGTCGAATAATTATATTAACAATTAAACTAGTTACTAATGGTTAATAAATTTGAACAACCTATAATTCTTATAAGATAAAAATGGAAATGTTACATACTCCCCACCTTGTTTTAAATCTCGTCCTCGAGATTTGGGCTACGATATCTTCTTAAAGTTATGTCTCGTCTTAGTCGATAAGAACAATATTAAGGTAAATAACACAGAATCAAGACATGTTCAATTTTGTGGATACGAGTTTTAGAATAAATAGGACTCAATGGTTCAATTGAATTAGTGCTAGAAATCGATGTCAAATGAACGAGATGAAATGATATAATTTCCAAAGTGACTAGGTTCAAGGTAAAAGAGATATATGATCAATAGATGTCTAAATTGACTGTTTACAGGTTGTAAAGAAATTTTAGAAATAATAGAATTTACTGTTAAAAGAAAACTTACTTTGATTGTTGTAACCACCCTGATTTTCACACTTGTATTTATTAGACTTGCATTATAACTACTATCACATTATGAATGGAATACATTAAACTATACTTGCCTCATACTCACAAGTACTTATACCAACACTAACATGTGGATAATTTCATAAATTGTTGTGATTTATGCTATTAAACAAAATCACATAAACTATAAGGGCCTATTGTGACATTTTATGAAACTACAATCTAAGGGACCTATTTGTCATTCTTTGAAACTTTAGAAATACAAGGGTTAAAAGTGCAATTATTGAAAACTACAAGTTTAGGGTTCTTTTTGTAATTTTTGAAACTTATTTTATAAAAGAAATAAATAGATATTTTTGAAATAAAAGTCTAGGGTTCAATTGGTCATTTTCTCAAACTTAAACTCTAGGGACTAAAACTGATTTCCTTAAACTTATTTTAACTGAATATCCCAACCTGGTTAACTTTTATATAAGGATTATAAGGATTCCTTCTTTAAACACTAACTCAGTTAGTGGTTTTAACTGAACAGTACAGGGACCAATTATGTCAACTTTCAAAACTTCAGGGACCAAACATGTATTTTATATGAAAGTTGAGGGACTGTTTTTGTAACTTTTCAAAAGTTTAGGGACCACTTTTCTACAAAATGAAACTACAGGGACCAATGTGTAAAAATTACAAAATTAAACAAAAAATGGGGTTGAACCGGCCACAAGAGAGGATCGAACCCGCGATAACCCACAACACAAACGAACACGTGACCGGTCGGGCTAAGCCCTCATTCAGTTAATATATGAAACTATATTATACTTATATACACATTAGGAAATTAATCTATTTATTAATTTAATTCAGAAAACAAAAAGGGTTTTAAACCAAAACAAACCGGCTACAAATGGACTCGAACCCGCGCACACCCGAAACAAATCACACGCACAAACCAGCTGGTCTACCAGTTGGGATGTGATAAATAGTAGATTTTATTTTATATATTAACACCTTAAAATCAGATCAGATTATATAACCAGAACTGCAGTTACGGGATTTCGAACAAAAACCCACCAAAACCGATTTTTATTCATTCTTTTGACCTGTAAAGCTTACCCACATGATCCCCAACCCATCCCAACTCGTTCCAATCATTCAAACGACACATTATGGTGCCAAAACACTCAAAAGAAAAAGAATTATTATAAAATAAAAAGTAGATCTAATCCACTAATTTGTGTCGAATCTGAGATCCAAACTTCGTGTATTTAAGTTCTCTACATTCCTAGCAACATTCCACACCATTTACAAACACTTAAACACCCGAAATCGTCGGATTAAAACCTGCAACTCGCCGGAATAGTCACTTTTTCGCCGGAACCTTTGTCAACCGTCTCTTTCGTCAATACCGGTTAGTTTTTCTTGTGTTAATCAGTTAGAGATAACATAGGTTTGCCAGTAGAAATCACGAGTTTGACTTTTAGTTTGACCGGGTCTTCTGACTTTGACTTCTCCTTGGAGAAGATGACCAGGTCCTGTTTGGTTATAAGTTTAGCAGTCCTAAAGCAAACACAAACAGAAGCTTAGCCCAGTGGTTAAGACTCTGTTTGGTTACAACACAGACCCAAGTTCGAATCTTGGAGTGTGCAAATGTTTTTAATCTTTTATTTTTAAGTTTTTATCACTTCCAATAACTTTTATATTATTATTACTTATTATTACATTTTATAAAAATATAAAATCTGTCAATTTATTTATAAAACTATTTATTTTAATTAAAAACAATTTATTTCTTAATTAATTCATATAAATCATTTTTAAGGAATACAAATCCGAAATTTTTATGTTAATCATTTCAAATGTTAAACTTTACGAAAATAATATTTTTACTGATATTTTATATAATTTTGGTATTTATATAAATAAATCAGTTTTATTACTTTTAAAAATAGTTTAAATAAAATTATATAACTATATAATTTACATCCAAAATTATTTTTGTGACAAAATAGACATAATACTGAGTTATATAAATTTAGAATCTGAATTTTTATTATATTTAATTATTTAGATAATTAAACTTATATAAACTTATTTATTGTTAATTTAAGCAAATTAATTCATTTTAATTATTCAAAATGAATCAAAAACCATAATAATTATTTTAATCAGTAATATTTCAAATTCAATAATTAAAAATATTATTTTCAATTATTCTGATTTAAATTAATTATTTTGATAATTAGTTATATAATTATCATATTATTTCTTTAAACTATATAATTATCAATTACCAAATAATTATATATTTTTGTACTTCTAAATCCAATTATAAAGTTATAAATTAATTATATCAATTATGAAATATTTTGGTATAATTATTTATGTTAAACTAATTATACAAATTGAATATAATTGATTTATTATTTTAAATGTTTGTAGTAACTCAATTATGTATTTATATAATTTAATTATTTATGTTAAAGAAATTTTTTTCATAGATAATTCTATATTCATTTTCCGAGTTCTCTATTAGGTTATCCAAACCTTATAGTTACCATTTAGACAAACCATACCGAAACCTATAGATTTAGGATTTCCTTTTATACAATTAAACATTTTTATTAATACAAACTTTATATTGATGCATGTTCAAACGATTAGAGTGACGTTGGATCTTATTTCCACAAACTCTTACATTAAACTTACTTGTTGGACTTACCGCACTCAAGGTGAGTTCATAGTCCCTTTTCACATTATTTTTGGGATGATACATATGTTACAATGTGATACAAACTATTTGCTATTTTGTGGTTTCCCCCGATTGCCTTTGCATTTGCTTAATACTTGTTGTTGTTGCTTTGAGAAGTTTACGTTCATTAACTTGCAAAAGCCCAACGGTTATATTATAGCGCTATAGGATTGACGCCCCATCTCACTTCTCATTTTATCGCAATTGTTGTTGTTGTTGTTGTTGGAACTCATGTGAAACTTAGGAGTGAGGTGATAGACCCGTGTTACGTCATAACGCAGGCTTGAGTGTACCATTAAGTAACTACTTGTATTACTCTTTTGCTTAAGACCTATCGCATGCCACAGTGTTAACTCATTTTCATATCACATTGTTATTTTTGCCTAACAAAACCTATGAATTCACTCAACCGTTTGTTGACCCAAATATTTTCCCTAACATATTTTTCAGGTGACAATGTTTGATGACATGATTTGCAAGAATATTTACATAGGATTGATCAAGACTTATTCCTTAGATTAAATCCGAATTTATCATTTGTGAAACAATTTATGTTGTATTTGTTTATGTACTCTTATATTTTCAGACGTGAATGCAATCTATTGAATTGAACTTAAACTATATTTCAACTTAATATAACCTCCATGTGCTCAAATGCATTCTATCAAGTTTCGTGACACCTTTGGCTCTTCCGCCTCCGGCCGAGGTGTTACAGATTGGTATCAGAGCCATGGTTATAGGGATTCAGGTTATTAGTAATACTTTGACCTAGACTATAACCTACCTAGGACACTTTTCCATTAGCAAACTCTTCCGTTATCTTTGCCTTTGTCTTCATCCTTATCCTTATCTTTTGCAAAATGAAGCCTCGTCAGCGCATATTTTACCTTTAGACTCTTTACCCTATATAAATAATCATCATCTATCCTTAGGTGATTATTTTCAAAACCTCTTTTGATTTTCAAACCCTCGTTAAAGTTTTGGGCTCTAATAACGAACTCGTGCAATCTGGAAGAGTGGATGCCTGTATTCTGAGCTTTCTGTCTAGGCAAGCACTTCGTATAAATCCCAACTCGAGGGACCAGTTGTGCTTACCTGGGAATTCTCTGTATGAGTGTCCACTTATAGGCTAAAGCATGACTTCACTAAGTTATAAGAACCCAACTACTTTGACTTATCCCCGATGTTGTTTATTCGTAAAATAAATGATGTCAAATTCCATTACGTGTTGATCCTCGTTGACTTTGTAAAATTTTCCTACAAAAAAAAAACATTTCATTTTAAATTCCTATGATCTTATGTTTTCCCCTACCGCTTGTAGATGCCTCCTCGTCCTGCACCACAAAACAAAATCTCTGACGCAGAAATGGCAGCTATTATTGTTCAACAGTTAGCTGCAGTACTTCCAAATCTTGTAACCCAACTTTCCCAAACTACTAACGGGCAAAGTAGTAGAAACCATCACGAATCTCCGTGCAACTTCAAGCAGTTCAACTCTTGCCATCCCACCAAGTTTGCAGGAAATGAAGGTGCTACTGGGTCGAAATCTTCAAAGAATTCTAGGAATTCTAACAAACGCAAAGCCGTCAAAAACTTTGTTGTTACAACTCCTGCACCCGCAAATCAAGCTGCTCCTCCACCCGCTAAACGACCATATGATGGTAAAGCACCTCCCAACCAACCAGCACAACCCCGTGCTAGAAAACCATACAATGGAACTGCACCTTTGTGCAACCAATGTAATCTTCATCATCATGCCAGTGTACGATGCCGCAAGTGTTTAAATTGTGGGCGTATTGGTCATACAGCTAACGTTTGCCAAGTTGCTGCCACACAAAACCAAGGTGTTAACAACCCGGCTTAAGGACGTACTCTTAACGCTGGAGTTAACGAGGCTCGTGCCCTGAACGATGTAGCCTAAGGCTGTGGGATTACTTAGCTGGATCCAAAGGGTCATGCATAATAATGTTATGACTCTGAAATCTTTGGATGTTGTTTTAGCTTTGTTATTCAAAAGGGGTTTCGGCGCAGTCTGTTGCCCGTTTACCATCTCTTTCAATGTACTAAAGACCTTGTATTATCTTGTGTGTTTCAAATTATTAATTTGGTTAATAAGCTTCCATTTTGTTTGACCCAAGTACGAATAGAAGTTTCATTTCACCTAAGTTTGAACCTTTGCTTGCTATACCATATTCAAAATTTGTTAAACCAAGTCCTCAAACCCTACTTGGATAAATTTGTCATTTCTTCATTTATGATATTCTTATCCACTCCGAAACCAAAGCCAACCAAAAGATTCACCTCTGCTTTATCTTTGGACTCTTAAAACGAGAACAACCTTATGCCTAGTTCTTAAAATGTGAATTTTTGCTTAAGGAACTTTATGCTTAGTAAATACATCTTTTCTTTATAAATAAACCTACCATGCTTGGTATACGCTTACAAATACATTTTTGCTTCGTAAATTAATTTAACATACTTAATGCATAAATTACAAACACATCTACGCTTAGTACAGTCTCACAATAAACTTATATTGCTTATGACAAACCATGCTTAGTTTATAATGCACACTATTAGTTTGATTTATGTGAAACATAAAATTTCATTGTGCTTGAATGAAATACCTACGACTAATTTTGTTGTATGCAAAACAAAGGATGCTATCATTACAAATCTGAAATACGTTTTGATTCAATTGATGTTGTGTTATATTGATGCTTATTTGATTTGAACGATACCTCAATCTTATTTGTCTTCCTCACTTAACTAGAAGTGCTATGTGGACCATGCGACGAAACGAATAATTATGGGTGCACACTTAATTACGAGGTTCGACGCATGAGAATCATAGTAAACCTTGTTAAGTACGGTGGCATGTAAGAACATTATGTGACTATGTGATTATCTATTATTTGTTTATTATTACACCCTTTTGTTTGCTTAAGATTTACATTACAAGTTTAGTATAAACAAATTTCTATACGCTCAATAATGCTATTAGATTCATAAGTTCTAAAAGGTTTGAATACCCCGAGATGCCATAGGATCTAACACCTTGCTCACCCTTTCAATCGTTACAAATGCACTTTACGGTTTCTTTCGAATAAATTTCGGGACGAAATTTTCTAAAGTAGGGGAGACTGTAACCACCCTGATTTTCACACTTGTATTTATTAGACTTGCATTATAACTACTATCACATTATGAATGGAGTACATTAAACTATACTTGCCTCATACTCACAAGTACTTATACCAACACTAACATGTGGATAATTTCATAAATTGTTGTGATTTATGCTATTAAACAAAATCACATAAACTATAAGGGCCTATTGTGACATTTTGTGAAACTACAATCTAAGGGACCTATTTGTCATTCTTTGAAACTTTATAAATACAAGGGTTAAAAGTGCAATTATTGAAAACTACAAGTTTAGGGTTCTTTTTGTAATTTTTGAAACTTATTTTATAAAAGAAATAAATAGATATTTTTGAAATAAAAGTCTAGGGTTCAATTGGTCATTTTCTCAAACTTAAACTCTAGGGACTAAAACTGATTTCCTTAAACTTATTTTAACTGAATATCCCAACCTGGTTAACTTTTATATAAGGATTATAAGGATTCCTTCTTTAAACACTAACTCAGTTAGTGGTTTTAACTGAACAGTACAGGGACCAATTATGTCAACTTTCAAAACTTCAGGGACCAAACATGTATTTTATATGAAAGTTGAGGGACTGTTTTTGTAACTTTTCAAAAGTTTAGGGACCACTTTTCTACAAAATGAAACTACAGGGACCAATGTGTAAAAATTACAAAATTAAACAAAAAATGGGGTTGAACCGGCCACAAGAGAGGATCGAACCCGCGATAACCCACAACACAAACGAACACGTGACCGGTCGGGCTAAGCCCTCATTCAGTTAATATATGAAACTATATTATACTTATATACACATTAGGAAATTAATCTATTTATTAATTTAATTCAGAAAACAAAAAGGGTTTTAAACCCAAACAAACCGGCTACAAATGGACTCGAACCCGCGCACACCCGAAACAAATCATGCGCACAAACCAGCTGGTCTACCAGCTGGGATGTGATAAATATTAGATTTTATTTTATATATTAACACCTTAAAATCAGATCTGATTATATAACCAGAACCGCAGTTACGGGATTTCGAACAAAACCCCACCAAAACCGATTTTTATTCATTCTTTTGACCTGTAAAGCTTACCCACATGATCCCCAACCCATCCCAACTCGTTCCAATCATTCAAACGACACATTATGGTGCCAAAACACTCAAAAGAAAAAGAATTATTATAAAATACAAAGTAGATCTAATCCACTAATTTGTGTCGAATCTGAGATCCAAACTTTGTGTATTTAAGTTCCCTACATTCCTAGCAACATTCCACACCATTTACAAACACTTAAACACCCGAAATTGTCGGATTAAAACCTGCAACTCGCCAGAATAGTCACTTTTTCGCCGGAACCTTTATCAACCGTCTCTTTCGTCAATACCGGTTAGTTTTTCTTGTGTTAATTAGTTAGTTTATTGTAACACCCCGAAAACGGGTTTGGTAATTAAACCCCGTTAATAGTAAAGAGCGGGTATAATAACGTTAGCAGAAAAGATTAAACCGGAAATTATTAGGATTTAAATAAATAAGTTTAATAATAAATAAAACGAGGATAAATACTTTGAGAAAACAAAGTATATAGAAGGCCCGAGTTAACGGGACTTAAAATAAAACGGGTTATGACTTCCCAAACCCATTAAGTTAACTAGGAATAATTAACCTAGTTAGTAATATATGATTAAGTGATGAATAATAAATTATAGCTTCTTTTGAAACAAAATAAACATGAGGGGCCAAAAGGGTTAACTTGAAAGTTAACTAAATAAATAACACAAAAAAAAAGAAAAAAAAACACAGTGTATGTTCGTAGGATCCACCAGAGCAGGAGAAAGAGGGGTGAAACCCTAGCTCACCCAAATTCATCAAATTGAAGGCCAAGATTAGCTCGAATCAAATGCATGAACACATAGAAACGATCACCTAGTCGTGGGGATCATAAGGTATGTCAAATTTTTTATATTTATGAAGTTGAGATTTTGATGAACTTATGAAAAATCGAAATTCAAGCTTGAATGATTGATGTTTGGGTGAAACTAGGATGAATTCATGTTTAGAAACAAACCCCAGTTGAAAAACTTGATGAATTAGTATTAAAGACTAGGGATTTGATGATTACTCTTACATGTGCTAAGTGGGTTTTGACTAAATTCGTGTATGTGATGCTTTTAGGGGTTTTGATTGCTAAGAATAAGTGTTATAATGTCATAAACATGTTCAAATTGAAAGCTGAATTCAAACAGCTTCTGATCAGAATTTACAGCCGACTTGTATTGGCTGTAACCTGGACAAAACGAGACAAAAACATGTGTTTCTTGAGTCTAAAATGTAATTCCAGGAAATATCTTTAAAACCCCACTGGAATCGCATTTTTTTTTGACGAAAATTGAGCGTTTTATGAATTTTTCCGTATCGAAGGTTCAAGCTGCGTTTTCTGGCAGAATTTGCAGCCCATTACGAATGTCATAATTCAATTTAGAAATTGAGTTAAGATCTCAAATTCTTACTGTAGAAAGTTTTAAGTGATTAAAAGAATTTCCAATTGGAATTTTGTCAATCGGATAAACGAGGAATTTTAAATGAATTTTTCCGTAAGCTGCAGTCAGAAGTGACGAATCTGATTGCAGCTTAGTAAATGAATTTTTACGAACTTTTTGTAAAGAGTTAGATCTTAAAATTTTAACACAAGGTCTAACCCTCCGAGAGGTACGCCACATAAAAAAATCATAATTTTTGAAGACTTGTAAACAGGTTAAACAAGTCACCAAAAACATCCCATTTTTCAGTGATATGAAATGCCTGAATGAAATCGCGGTCTACTTGGTTGTGTGTAAAATTTGATTTCATTAAGAGTTCGGATGAAATATGCCTAAGTGAGTTCAATGAACCAAATGTGCATTTGAATATGTTGATAAGTCAATTGACTTTTAAAAAGTCAAACCGACCGAATGATTAGATCGAATGATAATTTTGATATGGTCGAATGATAAATTCGACATAAAACCCGTAGGATGGAATAGTCGTAAACGATTATGACTAATCTAACCGTCTTACGAATTGTGATGATGATAGTTTGACTCTAGACAAGCAAGATGAAGACTTGAAAAAAAAAGCGGGTCAAACGGATCAAGTACGCGGAAAAAGGACATAACCGGATGCAAGGTAAGTGAAACTTACACTTTTTGTAGAATATGTGTTTGTTCTAAAAGTTTCTTATACGATTAAGATGATATTCATGATATGGCTCCGACACGACACGAAACGATACGGGTCGGAGCATATCAAATGATGAAAAACCATGTTTTATGATAAAGAGGCAAAATGGTCATGAAGTGACATAAATAAAAATGGGTTTTCGAACGGCTATTTTATAAGTAAGCCTAAACGAGTAAAAAGGGGAAACGGTGATTTAGTCACGAACAAATAGGTAAAAGTTGAAATATAAAACAACACTAAGCGACATAAGTCATGTCGGGCTAAATGCGTAAGAAAAAAAGGTTTAAGAGACATAGCTAAAGAGGTGAGAAATCTGAATTTAGTTATTTAATGAAATGGTAAATAGATACCATTCCAATATAAGCGCAAAGTGTTTAAATCGTTTAGACCAAACGGGTCAAATGGTAATGTAGATACCATTTGACAAATAATGACTAATAAGTGCTTGTCGAGTCTTATGTGCACAGGATAAAATGGTTATGATTTAGCGGTGCTATGAATTAGCATATTATGGACGCAAGGTATTAAACGGGTCAATATGTTGATCCGAGCCAGGTACGTATATTTTGTATTGTAGTTAGAAACGATATCGTGGTCAATTATTGGCGAAAGCTCTTCGTCGCAAAATGAAGGATTTAAAATTGACCAAAAAGTCATTGAGGGGTAAATAGGGAAAAACAACCTTTAAGAGTTGTTTAGAAATAAGTGTTTCGTTTAATTGAGTCCTTGGGATATGTATAAAATGGAGATAGGGTGTAAGCTAAAAGAAGCGTGAATTAAGCTTAAAAGTGTTAAATACCCCGTAACGGGTCAAAATGAGTAGATATGCGAAACGGGTTAAGATTTGCATAAGAACCCGTAATTTGAACCTTGAATATTAGAAAACTAATATAATGTGATTTGCATGGCATTTTGAAGTTTAGAGTTTGATCAAAGCTAGAGCTGGGCAGGAAATGCAGGTCCAGATACGAACATGCTGGAAAAGAGCTTCCCCCGCGCCACGCGAGGGACCACCTGAAACCGGGCGCGACACGCGACAGGAGTCGCGACACGCGAAAGAATGAGTTGAGCCTCTCGCGTGGTGCGAGAGGCATAAATCTGAGAAATTATTTTTGTTTTTTTATGCGATGTACATGTTTTAAGCTATTTATTAAGTATCGAAACTAACTTTTAGGCTGGTTTCGATCACAGGTTAATTTCAAAAGTTACCGGAGGACGATCAAGCTCAACGGAGAACCGAACACGAATAAGATAAAAGCTTCCGCACGTCGTTTCGTCGTAACTTTTAAACGACGAACTCAATTATGTTATGTTGTATTATCTTAAAATTGTAAAGTTTAAACAAACCCGTATTTTTACAAAGAATATGTAGTCATAATTACATGTTGTTTTTCGTATACTTTACAAAAACCATTAAATAATGACAAGGGTGTTACATTTATGCCTATAGATCGTTTCCTAGGATTTAATTTAGAGATAACATAAGTTTGCCAGTAGAAATCACGAGTTTGACTTTTAGTTTGACCGGGTCTTCTGACTTTGACTTCTCCTTGGAGAAGATGACCAGGTCCTGTTTGGTTATAAGTTTAGCAGTCCGAAAGCAAACACAAACAAAAGCTTAGCCCAGTGGTTAAGAATTTGTTTGGTTACAACACAGACCCAAGTTCGAATCTTGGAGTGTGCAAATGTTTTTAATCTTTTATTTTTAAGCTTTTGTCACTTCCAATAATTTTTATATTATTATTACTTATTATTACATTTTATAAAAATATAAAATCTTTCAATTTAATTATAAAACTATTTATTTTAATTAAAAACAGTTTATTTCTTAATTAATTCATAATAAATCATTTTAAGGAATAAAAATCCGAAATTTTTATGTTAATCATTTCAAATGTTAAACTTTACGAAAATAATATTTTTACTGGTATTTTATATAATTTTGGTATTTATATAAATAAATCAGTTTTATTACTTTTAAAAATAGTTTAAATAAAATTATATAACTATATAATTTACATCCAAAATTATTTTTGTGACAAAATAGACATAATACTGAGTTATATAAATTAGAATCTGAATTTTTATTATATTTAATTATTTAGATAATTAAACTTATATAAACTTATTTATTGTTAATTTAAGAAAATTAATTCATTTTAATTATTCAAAATGAATCAAAAACCATAATAATTATTTTAATCAGTAATATTTCAAATTCAATAATTAAAAATATTATTTTCAATTATTCTGATTTAAATTAATTATTTTGATAATTAGTTATATAATTATCATATTATTTCTTTAAACTATATAATTATCATTTACCAAATAATTATATATTTTTGTACTTCTAAATCCAATTATAAAGTTATAAATTAATTATATCACTTATGCAATATTTTGGTATAATTATTTATGTTAAACTAATTATACAAATTGAATATAATTGATTTATTATTTTAAATGTTTGTAGTAACTCAATTATGTTTTTATATAATTTAATTATTTATGTTAAAGAAATATTTTTCATAGATAATTCCATATTCATTTTCCGAGTTCTCTATTAGGTTATCCAAACCTTATAGTTACCATTTAGACAAACCATACCGAAACCTATAGATTTAGGATTTCCTTTTATACAATTAAACATTTTTATTAATACAAACTTTATATTGATGCATGTTCAAACGATTAGAGTGACGTTGAATCTTATTTCCACAAACTCTTACATTAAACTTACTTGTTGGACTTACCGCACTCAAGGTGAGTTCATAGTCCCTTTTCACATTATTTTTTGGGATGATACATATGTTACAATGTGATACAAACTATTTGCTATTTTGTGGTTTCCCCCGATTGCCTTTGCATTTGCTTAATACTTGTTGTTGTTGCTTTGAGAAGTTTACGTTCATTAACTTGCAAAAGCCCAACGGTTATATTATAGCGCTATAGGATTGACGCCCCATCTCACTTCTCATTTTATCGCAATTGTTGTTGTTGTTGGAACTCATGTGAAACTTAGGAGTGAGGTGATAGACCCGTGTTACGTCATAACGCAGGCTTGAATGTACCATTAAATAACTACTTGTATTACTCTTTTTCTTAAGACATATCGCATGCCACAGTGTTAACTCATTTTCATATCACATTGTTATTTATGCCTAACAAAACCTATGAATTCACTCAACCGTTTGTTGACCCAAATATTTTCCCTAACATATGTTTCAGGTGACAATGTTTGATGACATGATTTGCAAGAATATTTACATAGGATTGATCAAGACTTATGCCTTAGATTAAATCCGAATTTATCATTTGTGAAACAATTTATGTTGTATTTGTTTATGTACTCTTATATTTTCAGACGTGAATGCAATCTATTGAATTGAACTTAAACTATATTTCAACTTATTATAACCTCCATGTGCTCAAATGCATTCTATCAAGTTTCGTGACACCTTTGGCTCTTCCGCCTCCGGCCGGGGTGTTACAATTGTCAACTAAGGAAGACTCAGAATCAACAAGCTCAAAATGAAATAGAAGCACGAAAATGATTTGTCAACTATCGAACCATAACAAGAGAAAAATCAGTGTGTTGACATTATTGAATTTGCAAGGATACATCGAAATACAATAGAGTTTAGTGTACATAATTGCATCAAGACTACTTTTCAATGATGAGTCAAACAAAAGACATACGTGGTTTTGAATGATTCGTATGATTTTGATTAGCTCAAGCTACAAGTTTATATCGACGCCGCAAGGTGTCGAAATGACTGAAATAGCTCAATAATTATGGTGACCGAACAATTTCACCGTGTTCGTAATCAACTGAAAGCTTTAATGAAGTAAATTTGGATATTCATTTCGAATAGGATTTTCAATTGATGATGAGAAGACCAAATGAATATTATAGAATTTTCGATCAATGATGAAAGAATCTTTAGAGGTATACCGAAATATAATACGAATTTGTGTACTCTTATCTTAACACATAAATGTATTAAGATTGTTTTAAGATAATAAACCAACAGAAATTATCCGTACATCAGGTGTGAAAATGAGATTAGCTCAAGTTTCAAATTAAAGAAAACGTCATCACCAGGTGTCGTAACCAAAAACAGGATTCAATGAAGATGAAGACCCAATGGTTCATAAACATGCATTTGAAGCTTTGGATAGAACCATGAAAGACATTTTTAGTTCGGGTACTTCTGTCAATGAAGAAATACCTTTCGAAGGTAAAGTTATTGTTTTTGGTGGTGATTTTCGACAAATTCTTCCTGTTATCCCCAATGGTAGTAGACAAGAAATTGTTAATGCTTCTCTAAGCTCTTCTTACCTCTGGAGAAAATGCAAGTTGCTTAAATTAACAGAGAACATGAGGCTAACCATAGGAAGCCAAACATCTGAAACGGAAAAAACAAAAAAATTTGCTCAATGGCTTTTGGATTTGGGTGAGGGAAAAGTTGATGATACAAATGATGGTGATGCATGTATAGAGATACTGGATGATCTTCTAATCAAGGACTCATTTGATCCTATCAAAAGTTTAATTGACTTTGTATATCCCTCGGTTTTTCAAGATTATGAAAATCAAGACTACTTTCGTGAACAAGCAATTTTGGTGCCGAAAAATAAAGTTGTTCAAGAAATCAATGATCGTTTGCTTTCAATATTTCCTGGCGAAGAAAGAGAATACCTAAGTTCAGATAGTATTTTACAGACCAAACATATTAGTGATCCATCACAAGAACGCTTATACTCTCCTGATGTTCTCAACGGGTCTTAAAATCTCCGGATTGCCAAACCATAGGTTAGTTTTGAAGGTCGATGTTCCAGTAATGATGTTAAGAAATATTGACCAAAGAAACGGTTTATGTAATGGGACGAGACTACAAATACTATCACTTCATAAGCGGGTCATAGAAGCTAAAATCATACCTGGAGGTAATATTGGAACTCGGGCTTTCATTCCAAGAATTAGTTTGATACCTTTAGACAAAAGGATTTCTTTCAAATTCCAGAGAAGACAATTTCCATTATCAGTATGTTTTGCAATGACTATTAATAAAGGTCAGGGACAATCATTATCTAGAGTTGGGTTGTTTCTAAAAGATCCGGTTTTCACGCATGGACAATTGTATGTGGCGTTATCAAGAGTTAAAAGCAGAGATGGAGTTAAACAACTTATATTAAATGAAGATGGTCGTGTCACGAATAAAACAACGAATGTTGTATACAAAGAAGTATTTAGAGATTTATGAATTATTATTACATTTGTTCTATTTGTAAGTATTAATTTTAATTACAAGACTGTATTCTTTTAATCAATATGTCATAGAATTATTCAAAATGTCTATTAACATAAGATATTATATTAGCCCGTGTATCATACGGGTAACTAACCTAGTCCTATATATAACGATTTGGATTTTATAAAATGCATAGATAAATAAACTTATGAAAAATGTATATATAAATTTAGAGTTTTATAAAAGTTGCAATTCTTTTTAAGAAATGCATTGTAATCAAGAAAAGAAATGGGAAACAAATAAAAGAAAGAATTACAGGAATATTTCATGTGGTATGTTTATAAACTATGGTTAACACATTTGGTTTATGAAGTGGGTGCCCATTAACATGTGTGTAAAAGGTTTATTTTACCCTTAATGACTCAAAAATACAAAGTAAAAAAAATAAAAGGTGGGATCTTGAAGATAAAAAGTAACAAGAATAAAAATCTCCAAAAATAAAAGGTGGGATCTTGAAGATAAAAAGTAACAAGAATAAATATCTCCAACGCCAACACAACGCAATTTTCGTGATTGCTTTTACTTAAAGCTCAAATAATCCTCTATTTCTTTCCATGGGCATTACTTCATCAATTAAGACCATGAATACGAGCAATGCCATCACCTACTTAAAGTACGGTAACTAACAATGCAATTTTGTTTCGTTAAAAGATAGATTGTTGTATCAAGTACTTTAATGTTTTCTTTATCATATTCATTTCTTACCAATCTTTTGCTAATTATTTGTTGTGTGACTAAAGTGTATCAAAATTCAAAGCTTGGTGATGATGTTTCACATTTTATCTGCTGCTATTGTTCAAAAGATTGCAATCAAACCCCACTGGACCGATACTCATCTCAGGTAAAAAGGTAATTTTCAATTTTCATGAGAATCTCCTATATACATGGTAAGTTGGTAACTATTTATTGAATGTGTTATAATTTTTATAAAATCTTTTATACTTTGTATGGTATTTATATTTTGTAGGTGTCAAGTAATGACTAGCTAAAATGATGGGTTTATCTGGAGAAACACTACAATGATTTGTTCATTGTCACTTTTGAATTTGATGATTGAATAAGTTAAAATAATCTACTAAATTGGAATTATCAATTTAAAAGTGAAAGCCAATGAGATGGTGATGGAGTGTTAAGAGAGAGTCTTGGTGTTTAAGGAACTCAAGTTCGATTCCTGCCCTCCGCATTATTTTCTGCGGCACCTGGTGATGATTGGAGACTAGGCGAATAGGTGGAGATCGCTAGTTCGATCCTTGAACTGAGCGGGTTTTACCTCACCGCATTGTCGTGCCTTCGGGCGAGTGTTCACAGGCTTCGGCCCTAGGTGAGGGTTTTCCCCGGTTCGGGGGCGAATGTATCCCGATGTGGTGAATTTCGCTAGTAGCCCGTTTGAAGGATTCGTTGGCCTTTCAAAAAAAAAAAAGTGAAGCCTTCAATTAAATATGTAGCAATTGCCGGAACAGTGGAAAGTGAAAGTAAGGCATGTTTGGTTCGTGAAATTCTATGGAATTTTTATTAGATTTGGAATTAAGTCCGTCTAAAATTGTGTTTGGTTGACTATTAGAGCAGGCGGGGTGGTCCGTTATGGACCATCCATAACGCGTTGAACCATCACGAAACACCGCCGTCGCCCCTCCCATAACGCGTGGAAAACAAAACGCGTTAAACATATAACGCGTTGAACTTTTGAAAAATTGGAACGTTGTTGATTATATATCCACACACACGAAATACTTGTCATGCTTGTGAGAATTATATATCCATACACACGAAATACTTTGTATGAATTATATACATTAACACACGAAACATGTAGTGTAGGAAATGTATATATTCACACGAACGGTGGACACGAAACTAGTATGACTCGTATACGTGACAACGAAGTTTTGATGAACGATTATTTTGTGGAAAATCCAATCTACAATGTCGAAACGTTTAGAGATCGGTTTCGTTTACCCAAAGAATTATTTTTAAAATAAAAAATTAAAAAAATTAGTGAAATTTATAATTTAGTGTTTAATTTCTAATTTTAAAATGAAAATTAAAAAAAAAAATTGGGAGTGATAGAATTCCATCACTAGTGATACCACCCCCACTACATTTCTATCACTAGTGATAGAATATTGGGTGATGACATGACATGAGTTGATTGGTGCTTGGTAGAAATAGAAATGTATCACTAGTGACCACCCCTCCTCCCCTAAACTCAGAAACCATTTTGACATTCTACTCTAAATTATATCTATAGTTATATTTTTAGATTGAATTTAAAAGGTCAACGATCTTTATTTCTTTCATTTTCGTAGTCGGCTAATTACACTTTGGTTTCTTTGTGTTGAACTTTGGGTCTTTAGCTACAAATATTTGTATCTCGTCCTTGAAGATTTACTTAATTGTGAGAGTTCGGGTTCAAACTTGTTTGTGTGTTTGTAGTTTGGTTGTGTTGATTGTCAAACATTTTGTTATGGATTAATTACCCGATGTTGCCATCTTATCTTAGTATAAATAGAGGAGGTCCCGTTGGTGTAGTTAGGTATAGACTATGCTCAAGGTTAGTCAATCAATACAAGTTATATTTATGTAACTAATCGAATATTTGTATCACAAGTCGAGTGAATCCGCAGTGGCGGACCCAGGATTTTTTTTCTGGGGGTGCGGAAAATTTTTAAAGATTTTAGACCTCTACCTATATAAAAAAAATCAGTTCATAGCGGGTCGGATCGGGTCGGGTCATATAAAACAAGTAAAAACAAAGTTTCATAGCGGGTCGAATCAGATCGGGTCGGGTCCATTTCAATTCTCAAACAATCAAACCCTAGTTCATAACTTCCTATCACATTAACAAACAAAAAAAACATCAAAGTTCAAACCATCCCTACTTTTATTTCTCTTAATCATTCAATAAAAGAACAAAAAAAATTATCTATAACATACCTTGGTCTTTAATTAGAATAATCCAGCGAAAAAAAGTGGTTCAACCCATTTTTTCTTGAGAAATCGCGGCATAACTTCCCTACTCATTGTTCATTCCTAATCCTATCACATACAAAATAAACAAGGATCTTCAAGTGTTCAACCATAGCCCATATTCCTTAATTTTGAATTTAAAATTTTGAATTTCAAGCCCTAGTAATTATTATTTGCCAACCAACAATCATATAATCAACAAACATGTTTGCCAATCAAAATTTTGAATTTCAAGCCCTAGTAATTATTATAAGCCCTAGTAAAAAACATGTACCTGTTAGGGGCGGCCTGAATTAACCAGTTTGCAACCGAAATTTTGCAGTCGCCGGCCGGAATTATACTGTCGTTGGGCGCTGAAGTGAGGCGGAGGGAGGGCGGGAGTCGCTGGCAAGTGGCAGAGATTTGGGTTTTTTTTTATTATGTGGACTGGTTTGTTTAACAAAACTAGTAGTTGGGTTGGGCTTGAATGGTTATTAAGTTATTGGGCTTGATGGATTGAATTTAAGTTTTATTAAAGGGGTTAGTAGGCTAATTGTTTACATAATTTGATCGGGTTTCAATCCGTGTTCACAATTTTTTTTACATAAATTCCTAACATTTTTTTCTAAGGGGTGCGGACGAAAATCTCCAAGGGGTGCGGTCGGAATTTTTCAAGGGGTGCGGACGAAAATTTCCAAGGGGTGCGGTCTAGATTTTTCGCGAAAAATACCACTAAATTTTTTTTTTCAAGGGGTGCGGCCGCCCACCCACCTCATAAGGTTTTTAGTCTTGGGGATATACAAAGATTGTCTCTATGTCCCTTAAATTATAGTCCGACAAGTGTTGTCAAGAGGTACGTCATTGATTGCATCTTGTACCGTCCTGCGACACTGCCAATACTCTTGCCATCTTTGAACGATCAGCGATAAAGCATGAAGAGATTGTACATAACACTCGAGGAGAGTGGCAGGATATGAAAAGCACACGTAAACAATTTTCATCCCACTAATAACAAAATAATGCATAAGTGACATGTTACTACGAGTTTTCAATTTTATAGGTATATAGTAGTAGTAATTCTTTTGAAAAGCACATCCAACCAGCCCTCGCAATTTTGATGTCTAAACAAAAATCTCTAAAAATACATGTGACAAAAACCCCAAAGACACCGTAGACAAGGCATGTGATGTGCATATGTGTTTCTAGCAAATTCTTTTTACTTCGGGAAAATAAATAATATCTCAAACTCTCTATCTCTGTGTTGTGTTGATAAATTCTATTAAAGGGAACGATGTTAAAATATTTTATATTTTTATTTAGAGTAAATTACGATTTTGGCTCATATGGTCATATCCAGTGGCGGAACCAGAACTTCTAAACCGGGGGATCAGAGTAGAATTTTATTATCACTCAACGATTAATATAATTGTATAACTATTTGCCCGTAGTACAAGCATGAGAACAATAGTATGTCTCAGTTGTAATCTTTTTGTACCATTCTATACAATACAAACCGAACCCTTTTAGCAATACTTTCTTAAGAATTTAACATATATATCATTAATGAAAACTTGATACTTTTCACTTGTATGTTCACAAATACATCTCTAACGGATAAAATTCATACAAATACACTGATGAATAACTAAAAATCAAATTAAAAACAAACTAACAAAACAATAAGAAAGCTAGGTATTTTCAAACTAAATCAAACAAATCAATAATGTGAAACCAAAAACTAATCATATATATTTATTTAATAACAAAAAAAAAATCAAATCAAAATAAATAATAATAAACTAGAATGGTAAAATATTGCAACAATAAGAAATCTAGTTACTCCAAGACTAATTAAAAAAGTACACGTTAAATTAAAAATTAAATACACTTTCTCTGGACCATTGATGTCACATCCTTAGGCCATGTGTACTCATAACGCCCCTTTGTGGGCGTTATGCAACACGTGGCGCGCCACGTGTGCGGGTGGGCGTTATGCATTTTAAGCCCGTAGTCATAAAGCCCCCGCCTAATCATTACTCAATTATTAATTTCTATTTTTTAATAATTATTTTCTAACTTTATAAAATTAAAATTCATTTCATTAAATTAAAAAAACATTACACTAAAATAAAAAAAAACATTACACTTAAAAAAAAACATGACAGTAACATAAAAAAAAACGGAGAGTGTGTAGGTTTTATAAAAATATGGGAGAAGGGGGTATTTAAAGGGAATTTTGAAAATTAAATGAATAATTTTTTTTTTACATTTGACCGTTTTCAAACGGTTGTAAATTCAAAATAAACAACACATCACGCCGCTATGTCTATCGCGCCGTTCAAATTTTCCGGGCTATAGCGCCCCGCGTGGCGGTGTGCATGGTGCCGTCCGGCGCTATGTGAGGGTTTTGGGCGGTATATGGAGCCCCATTACACACAGTCTTAGGGAATTAATGGATTATCTTTATCTGTGAAGATAAATCAACGGTGAAGATAAAATATTAAAGTTATTATATTAAAGTAAACACAGTATGGGCCAAAATTCAAGAAAAAGCCCAAAACGACAAAATAAAAGACACGTGACTTCCGATCTCCTTCTTCTTCCCTTTATGAAAAAAGGAGATTACTCATATTGCTACTTGTTGTCTCTTGTACTATTTCTGGTCCAGATAATTGTTTTTCTCCAATTTCTGCCCAACAGACTGGGGTTCGGCACTTTCGTCCATAAAGTGCTTCGAATGATGCAACATTGATACTGGTAAAGAGACAGAACCCTCTTCCACCCGACCAAGTTGAAATGACTATGTGTTAGTTAAGCCCCTAGACATAAATGCTATATGTTTTATCATCTATTGCTCCATATATTTGTATTCAATTTGTTTATGTACAGGCATGGCCCGGGGTGTAAGCGGAGCTCCACCGCCATCACCAATAGCCGTTCAAAAAAAAATAAATAAATAATAAATGCTATATGTTTTATTATCTATTGCTCCATATATTTGTATTCAATTTGTTTATTCTTAAAGAAATTACCAATTTTTATGGTTACTCACTCTTTATTTTGATCCATGTGTTTATCACCGTTTATATATCCAACTAAAGCTACAACTTATAATTGTCGTTTGAACTTTTATGAACAATTAAATTAATAACTTATTAGCTTTCAAGACCTCCGCAACATAAAAGAAATCATTATTAGTCTTCCCATTACAATAATCCCATTCCCCGTCGGTGAGTCTTCCCATTACAAAAGATCCCATTCCCCTTATGAAAGATCATTCTTCTCTTAATTTTCATACACTTTACATTAACTACACTAACATCTCCATTTCACTACGCTTCACCTTTTATTATAGTACATTTTCGTTTCTCAAATATAATTCAATTAGCCATCGACATCTAAATCCATCATTATTATTCAATCCTTCATCATCAGAACAATCTGCAAAGATACACCACATTAAGCACATTACAAACCCTGCCTAGCTGACATACTACCAATACCATCCACATCTTCGCCGTACTCTTTACATAGCGGCCTGATTTTTCTTGAGAGAGAGGAGGGCTATGATTTTGACCAATCAAAAAATAGTTAGCGACCAATCAAAAAATAGTTAGTGTTTTTCTAATTAATTAATAAAAATGAAAATTAATAATTAGGTAATGATGGGTAGGGGCTTTATGACTACGAGCTCTAGTGATATAACGCCCCATAAAGCCCATGTGTGACGTGGCACGACACGTGTCGCATAACGTCCACAAAGGGGCTTTATGACTACACATGGTCTAAGATCAACATGGGTTACTTTTAATTTACTAAAACAAGCTTCTAATCTTAGACCACCCGTAGTGGGGCGGTATTTTAAAAAAAAATTGAAAAAAAACGCCCCAAAACGCCCCCCCCCCCCATTACACCCGGCGTTATAAGGCGTTTTTTTTTTGAAAAAAATTGTATGTTGGCGTTTTATTTAAAACGCTGAAGTGGTCAAATGGAAGGGGCATGTGGCCAATGGGAGTGGTCCAAGGTTTGACTAGCCAATAAGCAAGTAGTTTGTTTTTTTTTGTTTTTTTTTTTGTTTAATGATTGGAAGGGGCATTATTAGGCATTATGCCCACTACACCGCTTTTGCAATAATGCCCCATGCTGACTGGGATGACACGTGTCGAATTATGCCTCATGGTGGGGGCATTATTTTGTTTAACCACTACACCCGGTCTTAGTAATCCTGTTGAATGTTTTTTGGATTGCATAGTAGGAAATGCGGGTTTTTTTTATGTTACAGCGTGCCACTTTTAAGAAAATTCAATTGCAAAATCTCATATTTTTGCAATGTTCTTTTGCAAATTATTATAATAAATCACTATTATTACCATAACTTCTTAATTATATGCTTATTAAAATCTGGTTTTTTCAATCCAAAAAAAAAAAAAAAAAAATTAAAATCAAGATAGAGAAAACAACATTTTATTCTATCACGTACTGGAAACTAAGTGTTCAGGATTTGGATGAAAAAAATAATTAAAGCAATTCATTATGAAAATTTTAACTACAATCATAAACAGATTTTATGACATCTCTTTTTCTCCTTTTTATGTCAAAAAATCATAAACACTAGTACGGATAACAAAAGCAGAGCGAAATGAAGATACGGGATCAAGAAATATGCCTTGACAATAAGAAGTTTATTTTTTTCAAAGAAAACATAGCAACCACTATATTCAACGGGATCTGCAAATGCTGTTTAGCGCGGAACCATGTAACAACCAGTATTGTTAATTGAAAATCGACAAATCTCAGGATATTAGAACCACATGACAACCACTATTGTCCGACAATTGTCAACTCGATACAAGGATTTAAGTCTAGAATTTTGACACATTAAGTAACCCAATTTTCTTACTGCTGCTGTGAAGAGATACAAAAACCTTATTCTTAAAAGAAATTCAGATTAAAAAAATAGTAAAATGTACATTAAGTGCAACACAAGTGGTAATTAGTAAATTTAATATCTGCAACTTGACATCATAGAATATCAAATAATTATGCAATATGCACAAGAATATTTAAAGAATTTGTTGAAATGTAAGCATCCTTGTTTTGTCGACTGCTTTCTTGTCTCCACTCATATCTTATACCTAATTAACCACTCCACTCATATATCTTATTTACATACATTCATAGCATACAGACCAACTACTCTCATTCCAATTCATAGCAACCATTGCTTTAACTTATTTACATACACTCATATATCTTATTTGGATTAGGATGAAATACAAAGGATTCTAATTGTAAGAAGTGTAAGAATGATTTATAGAGTGACAAGTCTCCAATAACCTAAAAAAACCCACTACAAAAAAAACCCCACTAAAAAAAAAACCCCTTAAACATCCACCACCACCAAAAACCTAACCCCCCCATCACCCACCCAAATAAAAAAAAAAAATTGTTTTTTGCCGAGGGGGTGGGGGTGGGGGTTTAGGTTTTTGGGTGGTGGTGGGGGTGGGTGTTTAGTTTTTTTTAGATTTTTTTTTAGGTTTTTGGGGGGTGGGGGGTTAGGTTTTTTTTAGGTTTTTTTTTTTTTTTTTTGGGGGGGGGGGGGGGTTAGGTTTTTTGGGGTTTTTTTTGTGAGGTATAGTTTTTTTTGTTTTTTATTGCCCGGGGGGGGGGGGGGGGGGTTAGGTTTTTTGGGGTTTTTTTTGGTGAGGTATAGTTTTTTTTAAGAGTAAAATGCACGGATAGTCCCTGTGGTTTGGTGAAATTTCACCTTTAGTCCCTAACTTTTCAAAATTACACTCTTAGTCCCTGTGGTTTGACAAGTTGTTACTCGGATAGTCCCCAAAGCGGATGAAGGTTACTCGGATAGTCCCTGTGGTTTGACAAGTTGTTACTCGGATAGTCCCTGTGGTTTGACAAGTTGTTACTCGGATAGTCCTTGTCATTTCACACCCACTTAACCAGAAGAGTAAAATGCACGGATAGTCCCTGTGGTTTGTCAAAATAACACCCTTAGTCCTCAACTTTTAAAAATTACACTCGTGCTCCCTATGGTTTGCTCGGTTGTTACTCGGATGGTCCCTAGAGTGATTGACGGTTAGTTTTCTCTGTTAAATGTGTGCGGATTGACTAAATTACCCCTAACCAACTAAAAAACCAAAAAAATTATAAAGATTGATGGCCCCACTCATCTTCTTCATCTCTCTCTAAAATCCATCACCATCACCACCTGCACCTTAACCCACAACCACCACCTCCATCGTCACCTTCAAAATCAACAAATTGATCTGCAAATTCCCTTATTAACAACTGATGCAACATGCCCACCAACAAAATCTTGCAAAAAAGAATCAAGAAACTAAAAATTCAAAGAATCACATTACACGATTATGTTCCTGGACAATAATCATGTGCACACTTGGAATGTTAAAGGGATCTGCACACATACATCTCATTATTGTTATTATTATTTTTATCATGATTGTTATTATTATCAAACAAACATATGCTTTCAAGATTTCCCATTTCAACCCAGTTTCAATTTCAATTTCTTCTTTTTTATCTCTGATTCAATCATCCAAGAGAGAGAAAGAATCTTGAAAGACAGACCACCTACCCTCCCCCTCTTCTGTACCCCACCAACACCACACATCCTCCCACAACCATAGAGAGAGAGAGAGCTGACGAAGGTAAATGACTGTGGCTGGCCATGGCCTCCGATCGTTCTGTTCCGACTAAGGTTCCACAGCTGTACCTTAGGTGTCGGATAGAGTTCCTGCGAGTTCCGGTAAGTTGTATTATAACCGATGTCTCATTTTTTACTCAGATCCATCTAAACCTAACTCTGATGTGGTGATATTTGTCGACACTTGACACTGTGCGGATGGATCCATGGTTCTAGTACTATCCCGTCTAGCATGGTAAGGTCCGGTCACAAAGTTGCTTATTTTCTTTTTTCTGGTTGAATGTAGTCTCTCAGGCGGAGTGTGCTGTTGATTGTGATGGTCGTTTTGTCGAATTTATGGTGAACTATAGTGTAGGCAGCAGTGGCTACACTCGTCAGTGGTGATCTCCGGCAAGAAGATGTTGTCGGAACAAGGGAGAAGATGGAGAGATGAAGTAAAGATGAGGGGATGGCGGTGGTTGTTATTGATTGCAGGTTTAGAGTGAGAGAGATGATGGGGCCTACTTGACTTTAATAATATTTCTTCTTTATTGTTGTTATTTTTATTTTTTAAAGGGAAGGGTAAATAAGTAATTTCAGATGGGCTTAACGGAGAAAACTAACAGACATCCACTCCAGGGACTATCCAAGTAACAACTCGTCAAACCACAAGGAGCACCAGTGTAATTTCCAAAAGTTGGGGACTATAGATGTTATTTTACAAAACCACAGGGACTATCCGTGCATTTTACTCTAACCAGAAAAACTAACCTTCATCCGCTTTGGGGACTATCCGAGTAACAACTTGTCAAACCACAGGGACTAAGAGTGTAATTTTGAAAAGTTGGGGACTAAAGGTGAAATTTCACCAAACCACAGGGACTATCCGTGCATTTTACTCTTTTTTTTTTTTGCCCGGGGGGCGGGGGGGTTTAGGTTTTTGGGTGGTGGTGGGTGTTTAGGTTTTTGGTGGTGATGTAGTGGGTTTAGTTTTAGGTTATTGGACACTTATCACTCTATAAATACTTCTTACACTTCTTACAATTAGAACCTTTGTTTATCTTATTTATATATCTTGTACCTAATTAACCACTCCACTCATATATCTTATTTACCTACATTCATAGCATACAGACCAACTACTCTCATTCCAATTCATAGCATCCATTGCTTTAACTTATTTACATACACTCATATATCTTATTTATATATCTTGTACCTAATTAACCACTCCACTCATATATCTTATTTACATACACTCAAATATCTTATTGACCGGGAGGTGGGTTTTGGTGTTAATGAAAGGTGGAAGAGGGAATAAAATGAACAAGAAAAACAGGGTGATCGGATAGAATGATTTTGAGGGAATGAAATGCTTTGTGTAATGAGCGATTTCATTCCATTGACCAACCAAACACTTTTTTTTTCATTTTAAATGGGTTAGTGACACGAAATGCGTCTGGAAGTCAATGATGGAATCAAAGGATGCAAAAAATAGCTTTATATAGTGACATATAAAGATGAAGAGATTCATATACCTCAATGAATTTAAATTTCAATACCTTTCTTTATACAGTAACCAAACAGATTCTATAACAAAATTGTTATACCAAAGCAATTGTCTTAGTATGAGAAGTAAAGTCATTGCGCACTTGGATATCTCTATTGAGAGAGGAGAGAGCTGATGACAATAGTCCCTGGAGATAACGACTCAAAACCAAAGGTCGCAAATTCAAGCCTTTTATTTACAAATGGGTCGATTCAGGTTGTTAGCTTAATGCGTCAAATGATTCAAATAAAAAATTTACTCTTTTGGTAAAGGGGAGGGCACCCCGGTAAATAAATTTATTTACAACCTAAGATCATTGGGTCTCCCAGATATACCCTAAGAACACGAACCCCAAAATAGTACCTGCAACAACAAAACACTTTTCTTGAATTGCAACCCCATCACAAACACCATCTGAGTCATAACAAAAATCTAAACAACAATTTTAACAAAAATCTCTAAACAAACAAAGAATTAAAGGCGTTACCGAGCTACTATGATCAGGAGGGTGTATCTGCACTTGCTAGTTGCTACCATACCCACATGTCCAGTTTTCATATAGTAAGCACATTCTACCATTTCTTGTCACTCCAAATAAATCTGACATCTTCTCATGCCCCACAGCCCAGTCACCTCATACACACACACAAAAAATCTCAATCAATCAAAAAAGTTAACCTAAAAGTCCGTACATTGTTCAAAATGCTAGAAGAAAAACTCAAACAATATCAGAAATCAAAATTGTAAAACACAAAGTCTAGAGCACAATTCAAAAATGAAAAATAGAACTAATTCAATGCTTTTACATCAAAATAATGATAGTAGTCTTGCGAACATTTGATAACACTTATATTTGACTGCTAGACTCATCCCATTCTAAAATTGTGTAATCTTGTGAACTTAAATTATTTTTATAGTCATATTTTGTAACGATTATCAATTACCAAATGCTTATATGTTGTTTGATAGCTCATAAAGACAGAATTGTAACCCATTTATTTTGGAGCTATAAAACGAACGTTTATTAGAAGCACAGACAGAAAGCATATGTTTTTACTTGTGATGTAGCAGTTCCAAGCAGAGATGGCATGAGCCTAATCTGACCTGCCAACCTAGGCTCGATGTAAACAGTGGTGGCCCTAATCAAATTATCCTATTATCAAAAGAAAAAAATAAATAACCAAATTTTAAAATTACTTGCAAATACCAACAAACATAGTGGCCATAATCAATTCCATGTTTCACAGGTCGGGAAAGTAACTTGTGCAAACCGGAAACAAAAGAGAAATCACCAGAACTTACCTACTTCGACAACTTCTCTTCTGAAACAGCCACCATTGTTATGGTTTAAGCCCTAGTGTCATCACCAATACCAAGGATGGTCGAATCTTCTGGAATCAGTTGCATGTAGCCCCAAGCAACGCTAAATAGTCATCACCGGAACCCTAGGTTGCAAAAAAGCAACTACACGCCCGAATCGCCTATAGATCTGAACATGTAGTGTCGCAACCCCCGTTCCCCTATACAAATACAGGAACGGACTGCCGCAGCCAGTTTCGGTGGTATCTAGTATTGTCTAATTTTGGCAGCGGAAATTTCATCAGGACCGTAGTTAGGAAATATTTTATCAGAGTAAAATACCACACTTTTATAATATCAAACACATGGGATAAAACCCAAGTTTTAAGTACACACATTTTCATAGAAATAAATCCTATTTTTTATTTAATAAAAACTGTTGTGAAACAACGACCTACCAGCCTAATAGCAAACAATAAGAGAAATAGATGTAGGGAGAAAGAGACTGATATTTCATTGATATGTATGATTTACCATGAGATACAATAGTGGTATATATGGGTGTACAAAACTTGGAGAGAAAGCTAATCTATTTTTGGTGTTGATAACCACATTAATAATAAATATATTCATAACACTCCCCCTTGGTTATCAACATAATACGCTTGATGCTACCTTGTTAAAAACCTTGCTAGGAAAACCCGGTGGGACAAAACCATAGCTAAGGGAAAAAGAGTGCAGCGTGTAATGCGCATTAGTCCCCCCTGATACTTCTAGATCAGGTATGTTGTCTCATTAAAAACCTTACTAAGAAAACATAATGGGACAAAACTTAGTCAAGGGAAAAAGAGTGCAACTTAAATAAGTCTCCCCCTCATTTTAACATGTATGCTTTAAGTGACGTGTGTCCATCTTCCTTGAAAGTTGATCAAAGCTTTTGTGGTCAATGATTTGTCGCTCGATCCCTTAATGTGCAATCCTTTATGTTGAGCAATGTTGTATAATCTTCTAACAAGACTTTAGGTGCATCCTTCCAAAAAAATATCATATGTCCAGGACTATGTTTAGTTACATTCCTGCATCTACAAGACTAACCAAACTTGTTTTGATGGGTTAGTAAAATATAATCAAATATCGTTTATACCTGAAATATTTCGTTGAACTCATTCCAATGTCTCTTCGCTTGACAAAGGTTATATCATGACAATAAGCTCAAGTGAAATATATTTTAACCATACATAGCTAGCAAAACATTTTTAGCGCATACATGCATTTAAAGATGGTACTTCTAGAATGAGAATCTCTACTTTGGTAGGAGATGATAATAGTCATTTCTTATAACAAATGACTTAACAACCTTTAACATACTTTAAGGTTCAACTATGTCCATACTAAAATATCCCAACATCATCTTCTAGATGTACTTGAGGGATTGATAAAATATAATTACATATATACTCGAACTGCAGTTCGAGTAATAATTAGATCGTGCCAAGGTCATTAAAAAAATTCTCCCTCTAAAAGCTCGACAGTTTCTCTCGATGATGCCTAAATATCATCACTGTAAACTGCAATTATAGTGAACTTTTAAAAGTAGAATGTTGATAAAACATGGCTAATTTAATCAAACTTATATCCCTCTTTATGCGAATATCTCGAGTTGTACAACACTCGACTCGACTATTTTAGTCCATACATATTTTGTCAACTTCATATAGTATGTTCTTGAGGTTTTGACATAAATGCTTCTAGCATTATCAATCCATAAAGGAATTTGTTCCATCTTATCGAAATATGCACATGCTTTTACTCTTTAGAAGTTTTGCTACATAAAATTTGCCCATTTAACACATAAATATCTATATCATATGCAAAAATGTCATGAACACTTGCTTTTATCTCCGAAATCCATATTGTACCATGCGTGTACACTATTTATTGAGATATCACAATCACCGGGTACAAGTTTTCTATGTATGTTTCTTGGTGCACAAGTATTACATCGTTAAGATGTTTCAATTAACCTTTTAAGCACTCAGTTGCTTTAGAAACTCATCAGGAGTTCCAATTATATCCAACATGTAAAATAATCATAACATATTCAAATTCGAATATGTATAAATGATCACATTGTTCTCGAGAACTTACTTTACATGACTTACATAATTTAATCCTTCAGGACTTTCATGTACACTTTCAATATCAAGTGATACATAACATTCATAAGACGCATATCAATTCTCTCTCTATATTACCAGACGGATAAAATATTGTAAAGTCAATGCATCCACCACTGGAGAATGTGTCTCCTCATCATCAATCATGGGTCTTTGCAAATATTTTGTCCTACCAATTTTTTCTTATATCGCTTAATTTGATTTCAATTCATGATTCGCATAATAGACCCATTTGTATCCAATATGTTTTACAACTTCAGTTGTACGGACTATTGGTCCAAAAACTTTCCATTTTTAATAGAGAATTCAACTCTGCCTTATTTGCGTCTTTCCATTATGGCCAATCATTTCTATGTTTACGTTCATAGGCAGATCTCAAATCTTGATCCTCATAACTTAATAATTTCAAGCGCTACATTATATACAGAAGTATAACGACGTCGATTTTTATATCGATTCCATACATATATTCGACATGATACAGCTTATCGAGATCTCTTTATTTTCAGATACCTGAGGTTCTTCTTGAACCATCATGTCTACTGTCTCTTCAGGAGATCTTATTACTATAACCTCGACTTGACCATCTTAATTACTTGCTCTAATTTTCGAGGAATTTTATTATTGGAATCAACTAGTCTACCACGCTTTAGGCGTACAATAGACTTATTACAAACAATGTGGTTGTCCTCTTGGGACACAAATATAACTAGAGCATAAGCAGTTGATTATGTGACTTACTTAGTTACTCTATTTAGGTCAGTGAACTTGTCTGGTAATTTGTTCTTTAATATTGGTAAATGAATTATCCTTTGAACTTCTGGTTCACCGTTTATAGTCTAAGGATCAAGATGACATGATAATTCATTCCACTTTTCACTTTCCAACTGCTTGTTATCTCCCCCTAATGTTGGGAACATTCATTCACTAAAGTGAAAAATAATGAGCCATAAACAAATTTCTCACTAATGGCTTTAAGTATTCAATCATAGATGATTATTTATACCCAACATATTCTCAAAAAATTTTAGAAGTCCCGTATTTGTGCGGAGTGGTGGATGAGTTTCAATATATGTCGCACAACCAAAATCTTTGATGAGACATCTTTGGTTCCTGACCAAAAACCAACTGTATGGGGAGAACTATAACATATTGGCTTGGTGTGAATTAATGGTACTATATGTAAAATTACATGTACCTAAATGAACTTTTTCTCCTCTCATGATCATTGGCTTTGTAATCAATAATAGACGTTTAGTGACCATCTCAACAATAACACTTATTCCAACGATCGTTAATAACTTGGAAATCAAATTCATTATTACCAAATAAATATGCTAATCTGGATTAATATGCTTGCTATCATATTAGCTAAGCTACAATCACACAAACTTCAGGTTGTGGATTTGATAACCATTTAGACGATGCATCGATTTAAAAACACTAAATGGTATCATGTTTGGATATACGTATCCTTTCTTTATTCCAGAATATTTAGGGATTCACACCCTATCTTAGTTGATAAATAATTAATTTCTTTTTGAGAGCAAAGACATCTTTAATTGTCAAGAAGAATCTTCCTGTTCTTCATTGTGTTTCACATCATCATTGACTCGGCGTGGTCTAGCCGGTCATGCCAATCAAATATCATGATCCATAAACTTCTAGTTTATGATCGTAGATGTATTACTTGTACGTATGTAATACAAAAGTAAGACACGAGAGAGATATCATTTGAAACTATCATGTTATATCACTATCATTAATATTATTTGTATATTATCACTCCCTTATATTGCCACCTCTAGTGGTCAATCTCATTATGCCTATCATTACAATATTAATAGTCGGTCTCACTATTAACTTGGCTATTCTACATTTTCTGGTAGTTCGAACTCATCACAAGTTTGTCGCAACATTTTCAATGATAGTTATACAATCACATTCACTTCAGTGAACCAACAAAGTTACATGGTTCTATAGTATTGCGACTTTAACATATTTGAGATATGACAAATGAAAATTGTTTGATCTGATTTTTCCTTGTAAATAATCTTCTTATGATCACTTATCACTCATCAAGCTAATTTATGAAAATGTTTTTTACCACAAACATTTATAATAGTATCTTACAAATTATTGATTAACTGAAGTTAAAATCCAAACATGAATACGGTATTATCCACAAATATCATAGCAAATAATCAAATATGATAAAATAATAATGTTAGAGATCATACGTACAAATTTAAATTTAATGATTATTCATAACTGATATAGATCAATTCAAATCTTTCAAATACATCAAATATCTTTTGTATAAATGATATTATAATAATAAGTAACCTATAATATTTTAAAATATTTTGTGGGCTTTTCTGGTCTAATAAAAAGAATCAACTAATCAATTTGTAAGCTAAAATATACCATGGATAACAGTTTCATCTTCATGCGATATTCAAGATTTTGATCTTTCAATTTTCTCAATGTTATTCTATTTATGAAATTCAATAAATATAAAAACATAACCAAACAACGATTAAAGGATATGAATATGCCAAATGCTATAGCGCCTTCCTAAGAATCATATCAACCTAACGGCTATATATTTAATATCAATATCAGGAATCGTTTTCTGTGATGATTTTTTTATGTTTCAAAAAACAATACCATTGTCGGCTTGGAATAGTTGGGTAAATGAAACTGGTTTATTTATTTAAATTATAAATCCCATAAATCATAAAAAATGGGATTTATGTATAAGTATAAGTAATCCTTTAAATCATAAATCCCGTGTTCGAATGTTCAAGTAATCCTTTAAATCATATTCCATCCAAATAATACTCTAAATAACTGTGTTTATGAGGTATATATCATAAATGTATATAACTAGGAAGTCCAACCCACTAACATTTAACATAAAACTTGCTGGCATTCCTAATTATTATTTGTATTCAACTAGTGTTTAACCCCCACATAGCGGGTGCGAGGGTTGTAGACTAAAACAAAAATAATCGTAACACAAAAATGCGAATTTATACAGTCATGTTACGTAAAACATAGTCATATAGGCAACAATGAACTGGCATAAAATATAGACAAACTCGAATTTGTAGAGAAATATTTAACTTAAAGACCAAAAAAAACTAAACTTTCAGGTCTAAAATTAGTAAAGAAACATGATTGATGGTAAATGTAAACTATAGTATACGAAAAAAAAGAAAAGAAAGACAAAAACAAAAAAGCTATCCGTTTGTCCTCTTTTATGTGGTGAAAATTAAGATGAAAATCAAAGGCATGACACTATTATATGGGTAAAATAAAGGCTTTTTATATTACTGTAGAGAACGGTAATTGTTAGAATATAGTAATATGATTTTGCTAATGAATTAATAAAATAATCCATATAAAACCCTTAATTCAACTATAGAAATTTTATTTAAGTTTCTGATCTATATTAAAATATATTTAGGAATCAATGATAAAATTGCTATAGGTGTACGTGTATAATGAAACCCAACCTAAATTGAGCATGAAGTACGACAAGGATATATTTTTAGAAAAAGAAAAATCATGAGCAGTTCATCTTCTCCGATGACTCCCAGGTCACCGGAAAATTTGTGTAGGTCAATTCAAATTAATTCAATGCTTAGAGTTTAGCGTAGACATAAAAAAATGTAGGAACTGATGGTGTACGACTGAGGTAAAGGTCGAGCGTGAACATAAAATAAAAATTGTATACTAACAGTTACCTTTATGAAGACATGGCAGATTAAACTCATTCAACGGGGCAGCAATGAACATTGATGGTTGACTAACCGAACAACAAAACACTGACGATGATGCGATCCAACTCCAAGAACAATTCGTGCTGATAACGTGTTGTGAAACAACGACCTACTAGCCTAATAGCAAACAATAAGAGAAATAGATGTAGGGAGAAAGAGACTGATATTTCATTGATATGTATGATTTACCATGAGATACAATAGTGGTATATATGGGTATACAAAACTTGGAGAGAAAGCTAATCTATTTTTGGTGTTGATAACCACATTAATAATAAATATATTCATAACAAAAACATCTATTTCTTTTTAGGTAACTTTATTGCCACTTTTTCAAGCCTTCAGTACTGTCCAGCTGGCTTTTATTTGGCTTTCACATTTTGTTACCTGAAACGCGTTTAAAAACATTTTGTCAGTGGGAAATACTGGTGAGTGAATCCCAGTTTAATCAAGTTTAAATAAAATCCATTGTACAGTATTGAGGGCGGTCTCGCAATTACATTTGTTTCCGAGTCATACCAATTACCACCCACGGTAGTGTCAAACCCGACTTGTGGAAAAGTTACTCCTCGCATGGCAGCAACTAATTTTGTATACAAAACCCCAACATACCGACGATAATTGTATCCTTACAAATACTCAATAACTGCTTAATATATAATTAATTGTGTGAGGTTTTGTAAAAACAGTTAACAAAAAGGAGATTACTCACATTGCTGTCTTAGGTTTTCAGTAAGGATTTCCTGGGAGTAATCTATAATTTACACAAATGCACATGTGTTAGTATAATAGCCCATTTTAACATTAGTAATACCTTCCCCGAGACGGCATTCCAATGACTACGTCGGGCAGAACCACGACAGCCGTTACGGAACCCTAGATCTATCGGGCAGAGTATCTAATACGTATCCAGGGGTTATGATACTGACAACGGAGCAGAACTTCGTTATTTAGGGGGTATTATGCCCGAGTATAGAGTATACTACGTAGAATTTAGAGAAAGAAAGATTTGAGCGAATTCGACTGAAGGCCCGAGCTCCAGCTTTATAGGGGCTGATTTTGAGTTTTAGGCGGCCCGCGTAAGAGTAGGTTAAGGCCTACGCGGCCTGCGTACTAGGTCGGGTAGGGTTTAGCTCATCCGGGTCATCAACTAGCTTCGCCACGATGATGACACGTGTCATTACCGGGTGTCGCCACGTTTTCGATCGCTCGCGGCCCGTGTAGGCTCTAAGGGTGGCTTACGCGCCCCGCGAGATCCCAAAAAAATCATTTTTAATTAATTTTAATAATATAAAAGGTATTCGGGGTCCGTTTTCACGTATGGGGTGTGTTTTAAGACATATTGGGATATTTTAAAATATATTAGAGCGTCGAAAAAATTCAGGAGGGTTGTGATATCCTCCCCACCTTGTTTTAGAGCTCGTCCTTGAGATCTACTGGAACAAGTGTGGATATTTCCTTTGCATTTCTGATTCAAGCTCCCATGTGTACTCTGGTCCTCTTTTGGAGTCCCATTTTACTTTGACCAGAACTAATCTCTTGTGCTTAAGGTTCTTGACTTTCATGTCTTCGATTTGTAGAGGCCTTTCTACAAACTTGAATTGTTCATTTACGTCTATATCCTTAAGAGGCACTACAAGTGATTCATCTGCTAGGTATTTCTTGAGATTTGATACATGAAATACATCATGTATTCCTGCCATTTCCTCTGGCAGTTGTAGCTGATAGGCTACAGGTCCTATTCTTTTAATAATCTCAAAAGGTCCAACATATCTGGGACTTAGCTTTCCACGTTTGATGAATCTTACCACTCCTTTCCAAGGAGAGACTTTTAACAATACTTTATCTCCTACTTGAAATTCTAACGGTTTGCGTCGGTTATCAACATAGCTCTTCTGTCGATCACGTGCTGCTTTCAGTCGTTCCTTGACTTGAATAATCTTGTCAGTTGTTTCTTGTACTATCTCAGGTCCAGACAGTTGCTTTTCCCCAATTTCTGCCCAATAGACTGGGGTTCGACACTTTCGTCCATAAAGTGCTTCGAATGGTGCATCATTGATACTTGTGTGATAACTGTTATTATAAGAAAATTCTATTAAAGGTAAGTGATCATCCCAATTACCTCCGAATTCAATTACACAAGCTCTAAGCATGTCTTCCATTGTCTTAATTGTCCTTTCGCTTTGTCCGTCTGTTTGAGGATGATATGTTGTGCTTAGATTTAGTTTGGTTCCCATGGCCTTTTGAAAACTTGTCCAAAAATGAGAGGTAAAACGGCTATCTCTATTAGAAACAATTGATAAAGGAATTTCATGTAAAGAAACAATTTCATTTACATACAATTTAGCTAACTGTTCCATACTGAAAGTTTCTTTCATTGGTAGGAAATGAGCTGACTTGGTTAGCCTATCTACAATCACCCAGATTGTATCATTTCCTTTTCTTGTTTTGGGTAATTTGGTAACAAAATCCATTGTTATCAATTCCCATTTCCACACTGGCATCTCTAGTTGTTGCAGCAATCCTGAGGGTTTCTGGTGTTCAGCTTTAACTTGTGATCAAGTTAAACATTTGGAAACATAGGCTGCTGTATCCTTTTTCATTCCTATCCACCAAAAATTCTTTCTTAAATCCTGATACATTTTATCATTTCCTGGATGCATCGTATATTTGGACTTATGGGCTTCTTCTAGTATAAGATGACGCAGGTTTCCTAATTTAGGTATCCACATTCTTTTATTATGGAATCTCCAAATTCCATTTGTTCCTTGTTCTAATTCCTTGATCATTCCTTTTAATTTTTCAGTATCATCTTTGATTACTGATTCCTGTGCTTTTCTAATCTGTTCATTTAAATCTACTTGTAGATTTAATTTAAGAGAACATACCTTTTTTGGCTTTTCGTGATACTTTCGGCTTAAAGCATCAGCCACTACATTTGCCTTTCCTGCATGATACTGGTGATGCGTGTGAAGTGTTATATATATTAGGTGTATATTTTAAGCCCCTTTAACACTTATTTTAGCCAAGTTTTAAATTTATAAAACACGATATTTCACTAACACTAAACACACATATGGGCAAGTGCACCCATCGTGAGCGTAGTATAGTGTTGGTAAGATACCGAGGTCGTCCAAGGACACAAGAGCTTTTAGTACCAGTTTATCCTCAACGTCTAATCAAAATAAAAAGTTTAGAAAAAGGTTTTTAACTAAGAAAAATAAAAACTAACTAAAATGCTGCAAATAAAAATAAAAGAAAAACAGATAGACAAGATGAATCACTTGGTTCCGACTCGTATCTAGTGTAACCTTTGATTATTTCCGCACTTTTGCATATAATTAAGAGATTATCTTAGTTATTGTAGTAGGCCCCTCTTTTGAAGGTGACGTTACCCTCACCCTAGTAGTTTGAGTCAGCAAGGATACAATCCTAAAAGGGTGGATTATTGGAAGATAATAAATTAAGTTATTAATGCAATATTATGGTAGGCCCCGCTTTTGGCGGTGACGTTACCCTCGGCTAAGTAGTCTGAGTCAGCAGGGATACAGTCCTAAATAGCCGGGTTATAGTATTAATAGTAGTTAACTTATGAGGGGGTCAAAGAGTTTGGACCCCCGCCATCCAATACCGTGAAGTATTGAAGGAGGTCCTACTAAATTTGACCCAGGTCCATTGCAGGACCTCTAAACGCTGAACAATGGCAAGACCTTTACCAAACCGTTCCCTTAACCCCCGACCAGGTAGCCAACATACCTCCATATAAACCGTGGAGATATGAATGGTGAAAATCTTTTATTTTATATAGACAGTAAAATAATTTCAAGACACCACGGACAAACGATAAAGAAAGATCACCTTCAACATAAGCAACTAGTTATTAAAGTCATTAATACGAAACCAAATAAAAAGTGCAAAAGATTAGAAATAAAAAGTATTACACTAGACACTTTGTCTTCACCAAGTGATGTAAGAGACTTAGGCAAACATGGCCTTGATTGTCAAGAACTCTTACGATCAATCTTGGATCCCGAGACGACTCACACACTCTACGATGGACAATGGATGATGGTGGTGGATGATGGTGTTATGGTGGTGGTGGGTGGTGGGTGAAGTGTGAGAGATGTGGTGTGCCAAGGGATGGTTTGAGCTTGAGCCAAGCACTCCTATTTATAGGCTGAACGGAAGCTCGGGCACGGCCCCGTGTCCAGTGGGCACGGCCCCGTGTCCACATCCTCTCTTTCTTCATTAAATGCAGCTTTGTCTTATTAGTTGACCACGCCCCCGTGTCCGCTGAGCACGACCCCGTGTGCAGAAGAATCTTTGTACTATGAAGATTTGCCTGGATTGTGCGAATCTTATAGTTGACCATGGCCCCGTGTCCGCTGAGCACGGCCCCGTGGTGGGCAATAGAAGCTTCTACCACTTTGTCTTTTCTGCTGACACTTGGGCACGCCCCCGTGCTGGCTGAGCACGGGGCGTGTTCAGTCTTCTGTCTTCTTGTTTTGCTTGGGAAGATGCTGTCGTGGGGTCGGGCATGTCACATCTTTTTCCTTTTCTTGTATTTATGTCAGATTTTGATGTCTTTTTGCTTCTTTTGTTAATTTGAGCTCATTTAATCCTGAAAATACAAAAGGAAGACAAAAGCACACTTTTTCCAATATTAATACTAAAAAGGGGTTAGTTTTATGCCTCATTTGATGAAATTTATATGTTAATATTTGAACACATTAAATACCCCCACACTTGAATCTTTGCTTGTCCTCAAGCAAAACTCTTTAATTTGTGGCTATTACACACCCAAATGGAATGGGTAGAGAAGAAGGTTTTTGGGCTTGTCGTAGAGTGTCGGGATTTCCAAGATTCTTTATTTAATTTTATTTTTATTTATTTACAATCCTATTCGTCATGATTTATTTAAAACTTTTCATAAGATAAATTACTTATTAGGGCATAACATGCCTTTGTAAAATTCTATTTATATACAAGTTCACATACCTCACGGGGATCGCTCAACACTCGGCCGAAAATGTATTTTTGTGGATCACTCGAGAGCGGCATGGAACTTACTCCTACCATAGGCTTGCCAAGCAATCAATCCTCCTCCTTTTTAACTTATATACCTTTGTAAATATCAAGAGGACTTTGTGGGTTAAGGGTTAGGCTTGGGTTAAAGGTAGGTGGTTGGGTTGGTGGTTAGTGGTTAGTAAAAAGGGCGAAAAGCGTAACAAGTGTCGGTTTTCATATGACTTCCTATTTTTGTAACTTTTATTTTGATGAAGCCATTTATTCAAACAAAGTTATTTTTGATGAACTTGTTTGTTTATTTTCTTTTGCTTCATCATCAACAACAAATGTTTTTTTTTTTTTTTGAAGTCATTTAAAGAACCGAACTTGTTACTAAAACAAAGGGGTAAAAATGAAAAAGGTTTTGGTGGGTAAAAAGGGTGTTTGGTTTGGGTTATGAAATGAAAAGGTTTAGGCTCAAAGGGGCTAACTAGGGGGATTTTGGGTAGGTGGTAAAAAAAAATAATGGTGTAGAAATAAAAAAGGGTTAGTCCTAATGCCTCCATCATTTACTTGCTCGGGTAAGGACCGGGAATGTATCGTCATGGCAAGTTCTAGAGTCGTAAGAACCAAGCGGCTATTCACACAAGAAACGAAAATGGGCATTTAGTCAAATGATATGTAAGTGTTTGCTCAATAAAGGCTCAAAACTCACTTTTGTGGGAATGGGTTTTTATGTGATCAAGTATATATAATTAAATTTAGCTTGTCATGCCTTTTCATAATTTTCTTATGTTGGTTCTTTTTATCACGACGCTATCGGTTGTAAATTCGTAAAAATATAACCTTTTTAAGAACTTGAATTTCCCGAATTAAACTTAGACAAGTAAAAGAAAATGAAATTTTTTTGGGGTGATTAGCGGTTCCAATAGAGTTTTGTGTAAGGCTTGTATTTAGGACTTGCAAGTTTCAAGGTTTTAGCATCCCCCCCACACTTAAATTACACATTGTCCTCAATGTGTCCCAAAAATAAGTTTTTAGGTTGATTGAATGTGTAAAAAGCAAAAATTTTGTGTTACTGCCAACCTGGACACGACCCCGTGTTGAGTGAACACGACCCCGTGTTCAGGTGCCAGTAACGAAAACTTACAGAAGGTGAACACGGGGGCGTGTTGAGTGGACACGACCCCGTGTCTGTCAAGGTCTGCAGAATTTAAACAAACAGCAGGTTCAGGGGAATGGGCACGGGGGCGTGTCGGCTGGACACGACCCCGTGTGGACAGTCTGCAAAGTTGAAAAACAGGTTTCTTTCATCGGTTTTCCTGTCCCGGCTTTAGTAGTACTAATGCTTAGTACTTTAAGCCTCGTATGTACCTGCTTAATCAATAAACACTCCACCAAAACATAGCAAACATCCTACTTTTACCAAAGTTAACATCCATGTCAAAGTTAAAAGAAAAAAAAAAAATGCAGAAAATAAAAGGAGTTAGGGAAAGTAAATTGTTCAACACTTGGCATGCAGTCCATCAATTGTTCAAGATTAAAAAAGGTTAACCTGGGGAGACATCAACCAACCGCTTCCTCCTCTGCTCCTCTCGCCTATTCCATAGCATCGTCATCATCCCCTCCATGGCGTGCAATGTGGTCTCGTATATATCCAACATCGTCTTGGATCTCGGATAGGTTTCTCTCGATAGCTCCGACCCGGTGGTAGGTGTTGCTCGCCATGTTATAGGTGTTCCTAGTGCACATAAGGTTTTCCTGCAACAAATCATGCAAACTTTGAAAGTTAGGAAAACCGCCTCCCGAGGAGGATGATTGGCCCGGATCACCGTGGGGTTGGTATTGGTACTGATGATGTTGCGGAGCTTGGAGGACAAGCGCTTCTTGCGGGTTCCATGCATGACCTTGCATCCTTTGAAAGGTTACCGTCCCGTCCTCTGCCTCATAAATCAGGTTCATGGATCGGCATATGTGAATATCCACCGTACCCGACCATGGGCTCCTTTCAAATGACCTAGGTATGTGGGCGAAGTGCTTGAAGAGACGGTACACCCATCCCCCAAAGAAAATAGGAGTCGGTGCACTAGCAAGGCAGTTGTGATGCATGTTTCGGAGCATGAGGAACGGAACATCGAGCGGCCTGTGGTTGTGGATGCAGTGGAGGACAACCAAATCTCTTAACCCAACGACGCCACTACTGTCATGCCTTTGGCTAAGAGAGTAGCCGAGGAGCCTATGAATGTATCTGTATAGCGGATCCCTCAGCTTTGTACTCTTAGTGCTGCTCGGATTGTAGAACCCCTCTCCAATCTGAGCCCACATGGCTTGGCGTTCGTTGTCACCTATCTCTCTCATTCCCCCAGTATTTTCTTCGTTTCCCGCATCCTCTTCCGCATACAACCCGATAATCGACCCAAATTGCGCCATAGAGATCGAATACTTCGTTCCGCCACATCGGAAAGCTACCCCGTCATTGTCGAACGGGTCGCACCTCGAGTTGAATGTGAAAGTGCTATAGAATTCCAATGTACATTCATGGACGGAACGGAGCCGAGTTGTTAGGGCGACTCTGAGTGGTCCCGTGACAATGATGTTGAAACGGTCAATTTGATTCACCATGGTTAGCAATTCTGTGCAAGCTTGCCTCGGGTATTCCTCTGGCCTTATTTGAAGAATCTCGTATCGAGCTCTTGCATCGAGCTCATTGGCGTTAAATCTTGTGAACTTCCTGGCCATCTGCAAGAATACACCAAAAGTTAGCACGAAACAGAAATATTTTCGGACAAAACTGCATACAGTGGGCTGGGCACGACCCCGTGTTCAGCTGACACGGCCCCGTGTCCAGGCGTCTGTTACTCAGAAATTTCATTTTTTGACCCGGTTTCGAAAACTTGAAAATTTTTGGTCCAATAGGCGCGGTTTCCCCCGAAAATGAAACCCTAAGCATCGTTTTCCCCAAAATATCCCGTTTACCCTATCAATTTTATCTTTTTCGGTTCAAGAACAAGGGTTTGGGGTTTTTGTGCGAAATTGGATGAATCTATGAACAATGCAAGTGTATCTACTTCCCTTAACACTAATCTAACTAAATGCAAACAGATCTAAACAAAAAATTGAGGTTCGATCCGGATGAACTTCAAGAACCCTAGATTTTTCCCCAAATTTTTGGTGTTTTAACTACATGCAAGTAACTAATCTAACTACTAAAAGTGATAGAATCATACCTTGATGTTGTTAGAGCGATAGGAGACGTTGAAATTCTACGAAAAATCTCCTGAAACCAGAGCTTTTTCGGGGAAACGGGGCGTGTGGAATGAAGTAACTGTTTTGAAAAAGGGGATTTATCCCGACTGCAGCGCGGACACGGCCCCGTGTCCAGCGGACACGGCCTCGTGCCGAGCAAGGTTTTGAGCAAATTTTTTTTTTTTTTTTAAGTGCTCGTGTGAGTGCCCTTTTTTTCCCACAAGCTATGGTTAGAAAACTTACCGCTTTATTTTGTTGTCTCAATCGTTCGTAACTTACCAGGCATGATGTTTTTATTCTTCCACCGTTTGAAGTGAGATCTCTTCTTCTTCATCCTCAATGAATCCTTGATAGAGTTTCAGCCGTTGGCCATTGACTTTAAATGGGGGACCATTTCTAGATTTAATTTCTATTGCACCGTGTGGGAAAATATGGGTGATGGAAAAAGGTCCTGACCACCTAGACTTTAATTTACCAGGAAACAATCGAAGTCATGAATTAAACAAAAGAACTAGATCTCCTACTCGAAATTCATTAGGTTTAATATGTTTGTCATGCAAATTTTTCATTCTTTCCTTATAAATTTCAGAGTTTGAGTATGCATGATTTCTAAGCTCGTCTAATTCATTTAATTGACAAAATCGATTTTTACCGGCAAATTCTAAATCTAAGTTTACATTTTTAATTGCCCAGTAGGCTTTGTGTGCAATTTCTACTGGCAAATGACAACTTTTTCCATAGACTAGCTTATACGGGGTTGTACTTATTGTTGTTTTATAAGCAGCTCGAAAAGCCCATAAAGCATCGTCTAATTTATCTGCCCATTCCTTTTTATTTAACCCTACGGTTTTTTCGAGTATTCGTTTTAAACCTCTATTAGTCACTTCGGCTTGTCCATTTGTTTGAGGGTGATATGCTGTTGAGACCCGGTGATAGACCCCATATCTTGTTAAAAAAATTTCGAGTTGATGGTTGCAAAAATGGGTACCTCTATCACTTATTAATGCTTTAGGTGTGCCAAAACGAGAGAATAATTTTTTCAGAAATCTTACCACAACTCTTCCATCATTTGTTGGAAGTGCCTCGGCCTCGGCCCATTTAGACAAGTAGTCTACTGCCACAAGTATATATTTGTTTCCTTTCGATGGTGGGAAAGGTCCCATAAAGTTGAGTCCCCACACATCAAAAATTTCACAAAAAAGAATGCCATTTTGTGGCATCTCGTTTTTGGAAGAAATATTACCTGTTCTTTGGCAAGCATCACATGTCTTGACAAGACTTTGGGCGTCTTTGTAAATGGTTGGCCAATAAAATCCTGAATCAAATACCTTTCGTGCGGTACTAGCGGCACCATGATGCCCTCCGTAAGGACCTTCATGACAATGGCGGAGAATTCTTCGTGCTTCCCTACCATGTACGCATCGTCGGACGAGTTGGTCGGCACACATTTTGAAAAGATATGGATCCTCCCAAAAATAGTGTTTAACATTGGCAAATAATTTTTTTCTTTGATAATGTGACCATCCTTTTGTGACTATACCGCTAGCTAGGTAGTTAGCATAGTCGGCGTACCATGGTTCTTCCCTATATTCCACCATTTCCAGGGACTCAGTTGGAAATTTTTCGTTGATTTGCTCGTCCCTGGTTGCCTCTAAAGCTGGGTCTTCTAAGCGCGAAAGATGATCTGCTGCGGTATTTTCTGCTCCTCTTTTGTCTCTGATTTCAATGTCAAATTCTTGGAGGAGTAGAATCCACCTAATCAAACGTGGTTTTGCGTCCTGCTTCTTGAAGAGACATCGAATGGCTGCATGATCTGTATAGACTATAGTTTTAGAAAGAACAAGATAAGAACGAAATTTATCAAAAGCAAATACCACAGCTAGTAATTCTTTTTCAGTTGTTGTGTAATTTTCTTGTGCATCATTAAGTGTTTTACTAGCATAATAGATTGGGTGGAAATGCTTTTCTTTTCTTTGTCCCAAGATAGCTCCAACTGCAAAGTCACTAGCATCACACATGATTTCGAAAGGAAATTTCCAATCAGGCGCTATCATGATAGGTGCATTGACTAACATTTCCTTTAGGGTTAGAAATGCTTGATTGCAATCCTTGTCAAAGATGAATGGGGCATCTTTTTCAAGTAATTTCGTTAGAGGCCTTGAGATTTTTGAAAAGTCTTTGATAAACCGTCTATAAAATCCGGCATGCCCTAGGAAACTTCTGATAGCTCTTACGGAGGATGGAGGTGGTAATCTAGAAATGGTATCTATTTTGGCTCGATCCACCTCCATTCCTTCGCTTGAGATCTTGTGACCGACTACTATTCCCTCCATTACCATGAAATGGCATTTTTCCCAATTAAGGGAGAGGTTAGTTTCCTCACATCGGGATAGCATTCGTTCAAGGTTATCGAGGCATTGGTCGTATGAGTCCCCAAAGATAGAAAAGTCATCCATGAAGACTTCCATTGTCTTTTCTATCATGTCATGGAAGATGGCTACCATGCAACGTTGGAATGTTGCTGGGGCATTACATAGACCAAACGGCATGCGTCGATAAGCAAAAGTTCCATAGGGAGATGTGAAAGTTGTCTTTTCTTGGTCTTCGGGTGCTATCGGGATTTGAAAGTAACCTGAAAAACCATCCAAGAAACAATAAAATTTATGACCGGATAATCTTTCTAACATTTGATCAATGAAGGGCAAAGGAAAGTGGTCTTTTCTTGTTGCTTCATTTAATCGTCTATAATCTATACATACTCTCCATCCTGTGACGGTTCTCGTTGGTATTAATTCATTTTTTTCGTTAGTTATTACCGTCATACCTCCTTTCTTTGGAACTACTTGGACGGGACTCACCCAAGGACTATCGGAGATAGGATAGATAAGTCCGGCGTCAAGTAGTTTGATGACTTCGTTTTTAACCACTTCTTGAACATTTGGATTCACTCGACGTTGTGGTTGTATGACCGATTTGTAGTCATCATTCATCAAAATTTTGTGTGTACACATAGAAGGACTAATTCCTTTTATGTCTACAAGTTTCCAAGCTATTGCATTTTTATGTTTTTTCAACAGACTAATTAATTTTTCTTTTTCTAAGCTATCTAATTTAGATGAAATAATTACAGGTAAATTACCCTCTTTGTCTAGAAAAGCATATTCCAAACCTTTTGGAAGTTCTTTGAGCTCAAGTGGTGGGTCTTTAGGAGACTCCTTATTTGGTTGCTCATTTCGATCAAGAACTTTAAAAGTTTGTTCTATGGCGACCTCTTCTTCAACAAAGTGGTCAATCTCTTCACTTGTATCGGGTGGTTCATCTTCATCTTCAATTAGGGGGTCATTATTGCCGAATGGATATTTCATTGATCGTTCTAGATCGACACTTCTTTTAAATGCCCCTAATTGAAGAGGTAGATTGTTGAACTTCCGGTTTTTCAAAGCTTCGTGGGTTTTTACAAAGGGTCGCCCCAACACTAGAGGAGCGTCATCGAGGATGACAAAGTCGGTTGGGATTACCATTTGATTTGCTTGAACCAAGACATCCTCAACTATACCGATTGATTTTATTACTTTCCGATTGGATAGAAAAATGGGTATTTGAAGTGGAGAAAAATCACTAATACTTAATTTTTCGAAAATGTAGTTAGGCATTATGTTAACACAAAGATCTTTATCGATGGTAACGTTACTAATAAATGAATTTTGAAAGAAACATGGAACCGGTGTAATGTTAATTTCAAATGGGTCTTCTTTTATTAGCGAAGTTTGATCATTAGTTAACTTAACACTTACCGTTTCGTCAATTTTAGTGTTAGTGTTTAACTCTTTTAAAAACTTAGCATGAGTGGGTACTAAACAATGATTTTCAAAAGAAGGTGGCAAGAGATTAATTTCTTCAAAATTAGACTCTTCTTGAATTTTAACGTTTTCGGACTCACCTTTTTCGTTGTTTAACTCATGTGTCGGTTTTTCACTTATTTGTTCTTCCATTTTTACATTTTCAGTTATCTCTTCCTTTTTTTAATTCTTCTCTTGCGCGGGACTCCTCTTCCCTTGCGCGAGATTCTCTTATACATCGATCGATAACTCTAATGTGTTCTAATATCCTATCGGTCACTTCGGTTATAGAAAAAGAATCGGGATTTTCTAAGCTTGAATCCGGTTGTTCGACCCTTTGTTCCTCATAATACCCATATGAAGTCGATGGTTCGCACCATTGTTCTTCATTGTAAGCATATGATTGATAAGGTTCGTAATTTTGTTCTTCATAATACTCATATGAGGTGGGTTGTTCACGCCAAGGTTCCTCATAATAAGCATACGAAGGTGGTGGCTCATATCTTGGTTCCTCAAAGTATGAGTACGAAGGCTCATACCTTGGTTCATCAAAATATGAGTATGAGGGAGGAGGTTCATACCTTTGGTCTTCATAGGATGTGTATGAAGTTGATGGCCCGTACCTGGGCTCCTCATAGTAGGTGTATGAATTGGATGGTTTATATGAGTGACTATTTTGGACCGATCGTGTGTTACGACAATTAGTGCAATAATTACCCCTATAATCATCCTCCTCATAGGTGTAGTTGTAACCTCCTGAGTATTGATCCATAAGAATCACTCAGCAGACCACAACCGAGTCTCGAGATCAGAAAACAAAAATAAAAACGGAAACAGAGGCTGGACACGGCCCCGTGTTCAGTGGACACGGCCCCGTGTTCAGGAACTGTATCTGGGCGTTTTAATTAAATTTACTGATTTCGTTGAGCACGGGGCGTGTTCAGTGAGCACGGCCCGTGTTCAAGCTTCTGTTACTGGGTGTTTATAAAAAAAATCTGCAGCACGACCCCGTGTTCAGCGAACACGGTCCCGTGTACAGGTTACTGTAAAAGCAAATTTAAACTAAAATGCAAAAAAATGTGCGCGCGTTTTTAAAAGGTTTTGAAAAACTGATTAGGCCGTCGATTTTAAGCTTTCTTAAAATCCTTGTGTCCCCGGCAGCGGCGCCAAAAACTTGATGCGTGTGAAGTGTTATATATATTAGGTGTATATTTTAAGCCCCTTTAACACTTATTTTAGCCAAGTTTTAAATTTATAAAACACGATATTTCACTAACACTAAACACACATATGGGCAAGTGTACCCATCGTGAGCGTAGTATAGTGTTGGTAAGATACCGAGGTCGTCCAAGGACACAAGAGCTTTTAGTACCGGTTTATCCTCAACGTCTAATCAAAATAAAAAGTTTAGAAAAAGGTTTTTAACTAAGAAAAATAAAAACTAACTAAAATGCTGAAAATAAAAATAAAAGAAAAACAGATAGACAAGATGAATCACTTGGTTCCGACTCGTATCTAGTGTAACCTTTGATTATTTCCGCACTTTTGCACATAATTAAGAGATTATCTTAGTTATTGTAGTAGGCACCTCTTTTGAAGGTGACGTTACCCTCACCCTAGTAGTTTGAGTCAGCAAGGATACAATCCTAAAAGGGTGGATTATTGGAAGATAATGAATTAAGTTATTAATGCAATATTATGGTAGGCCCCGCTTTTGGCGGTGACGTTACCCTCGGCTAAGTAGTCTGAGTCAGCAGGGATACAGTCCTAAGTAGCCGGGTTATAGTATTAATAGTAGTTAACTTATGAGGGGGTCAAAGAGTTTGGACCCCCGCCATCCAATACCGTGAAGTATTGAAGGAGGTCCTACTAAATTTGACCCAGGTCCATTGCAGGACCTCTAAACGCTGAACAATGGCAAGACCTTTACCAAACCGTTCCCTTAACCCCCGACCAGGTAGCCAACATACCTCCATATAGACCGTGGAGATATGAATGGTGAAAATCTTTTATTTTATATAGACAGTAAAATAATTTCAAGACACCACGGACAAACGATAAAGAAAGATCACCTTCAACATAAGCAACTAGTTATTAAAGTCATTAATACGAAACCAAATAAAAAATGCAAAAGATTAGAAATAAAAAGTATTACACTAGACACTTTTTCTTCACCAAGTGATGTAAGAGACTTAGGCAAACATGGCCTTGATTGTCAAGAACTCTTACGATCAATCTTGGATCCCGAGACGACTCACACACTCTACGATGGACAATGGATGATGGTGGTGGATGATGGTGTTATGGTGGTGGTGGGTGGTGGGTGAAGTGTGAGAGAGGTGGTGTGCCAAGGGATGGTTTGAGCTTGAGCCAAGCACTCCTATTTATAGGCTGAACAGAAGCTCGGGCACGGCCCCGTGTCCAGTGGGCACGGCCCCGTGTCCACATCCTCTCTTTCTTCATTAAATGCAGGTTTGCCTTATTAGTTGACCATGTGACAACTCGAAATTTAGAACCTTTCGTGTATCCTAGTACAACCTACTTGCAACGTTATGTGACTAGTTAACTTGTGTGATTAATGATAAGTGAACCTTTTATGTAGTATATGAATGCTTATATGTATGGTATGTGTATATGTTATGCGAGCCGAGAACCAAGAACCCGACTCGAGACCATGCGGTCTCGAGTGAATAGTGTAACCGATGGGCCGGTTGGGCCGTGTCTCTCCCCACCCCACTCGAAAGCCCATTAGGGTGCACCACTTGAAACTAGTATATATCCTTGCTTATGACCAACACTATCATCTTTGGACAACACACACACACTCCCCTACTCTCTCTAGAAACCATTAAACCCTAAGCTACAACATTGCTCCCCTTCATCTCGGATCAAACCGGTGGCCACAAGGAGACTCGGTTAAGCTCATCAACATCACTCGAACACCCCATTTCACTCATCTCCCTTAGCAACTCGGTGTCCTTTCACAAACCGGTTAGTGAGTCATGCTATGTAATATATTTCGATTTATGATGATGTGTGATATTCGGTTGATGATGATGAATGATAAAGTTGTTTGATAATATGTTTACTTGTTAAGTTTCATGCATGATAAACACATCCTTCTCGAATAAACGGTATTAAGATTGTTGTTACATGATGATATAATGTCGGTTTAGTATAGATAAAATGTGATTGATCATGATTATGAGTAATCGGCTCTATATGTGTTAAATCCGAATACCTTGGCTATGTTTAAGAGGTTTATTGCTTATGAAGTAGGGTTTGCATATGTGTTTTTAGATAATGTACATGGTCAAGATATATAATAAGGATTGTTGGATCGGTCATATTGCAAATGGTGGAAAACCCTAAATGATGAATAACTTGAATATTGGAAGAACATGATGAATATGATAGGAATGTGTTATGATATTTGAAATTTGCCATGTTTGATCCATTTCGGAAATTAACTAGACAAGAAAACATGTTTATGAGGATAGTACATAATGGTGCATGAAATCAGAATGTTATTGGATAGTACACTGTACCGAATCAGCTACTGTCCAGTCGAAACCTCCAGTTGCGACTCGAAACCACCACATGACGAGTCGAAATCCCTCGGTTGCGACATCGGTTGCGAGTCGCAAACACCTGGTTGCGACTCGAAACCACACGAGATCAGCACATAAACCGTATGACTCGAAACCACAGTTACGAGTCCGGTTGCGACTCGAGACCAAAACAGCACGAACCGAGACCATGATTGCGACTCAGGTTGCGAGTCGCAAACGCCTAGTTGCGACTCGAGACTATACGCAGATACACGCTGTTTGGGCTTGCACCTCATTTCGGACTTAAGTAATTGGGCCGGACCTTTGGGCCTACTACATGGACCTTATACGTGCTGATGTACATGAATAATTGTTTGGGCTGCCATAGATGATACTTGAATGCAATATGCTAGAAACATCCGTGTGCTACTTGGTTACGAACCTGACTTGTATGATACAACTATGATAGGACACGAGTAGCCACAACATTGCTTGTTTGACTTTTCTGTGTTTCTACCGAGCAAACCAAGGTGAGTTCACACCCTCTACAAAGCATGGAATTCCCAGGGGTCGGGAATTGGGGTTAAGGAACATAGGTTCCTCGTCCTCCTTGGGTAGGACAGCAATGGTTCAGGAATGTAATTCCTCGTCCTCACGGACAGATAACTCGTACTAGACCAAAACTCTATCAAGAAGTCCCTCATCTTTGTATCGACTTAATCGCCGAGGCCAATGGCGAGCGGGTCATTAGTTAGATAGCGCTATTTAGGTTTGACAAACCTCACACCGTGCCGCAGAGGACGGGCGTGAACTAATGGACTACTGGCACGTCAATGATGATAGACATTGACAGTTCAGGGCACATAAACATGACTACAGTCAGCAGTCGATATGGTAACGAGTCTAGTAGATACATGGGGTAGCCCCCACGGCCGAAATGCCAGATAACTAACACGGGGTAGCCCCCACGGCCGAAATGCCAGATAACTAACACGGGGTAGCCCCCACGGCTGGATTGCCAGAGTAACCGGGAATACACATGACACGTTTTTAACTATGGGGTAACCCCCACGGCAGGATTGCCAGATAAAGGAAAACTGTTTTCGAAACAACTTAAAACTAACACCCAACCGTGAACTCACTCAACTTGTTGTTGACTCGTTACTACATGCTTTGCAGGTCCTTAGGTTCTTAGCTGGAGCTTGCATGGAGGAGGATCGTTGTGGGACATGGACGACTGTGTGCCATGTTAAACTTTGAAACAATTAAACTTATGCCTTGTTTTTAAGACTTATGCTTCCGCTTGCAACTTAACTATGTTTTGTTTGAACACCAATTATATTGGTTGGATTTTTATAACTACTTATATGCTTGTTCAATATGATTGGTGGCTGGATCCTGGTCAGTCACGCCTCCAAGCGGTGGTGTTCCGCAGGTGGATTTTGGGGGTGTGACAGATTGGTATCAGAGCCATTGGTTATAGAGTACTTGGTTTTAATAAAGGGAAAAAAAAAACGTTTTTGTTAAAACCAGACTATAACCTGTACAGTGCTCAACGGTCCACAACGACGCTTCGCTCCACATGCAAGGCTCGACATTCTAGGTGATATGATCTGTGTATATATTGCCTACTTGTTAGTTACATAGTACATTGCTAATGGTATGTTTGGTTAGAATAACTACTGTTGCTTGAACACGTGCGTACTTACTCGCTTCTGACCTCGCACTTTCGCGAACCCCTCTCACTCACGTTCTTCTTGATATGAAGATCATGTCTGGACGCGTTAACCTAACACAAGCCCAGTTGACGGCTCTGATCAACGAACGAGTTGCCGCAGCACTTGCAGCTGCACACGCAGGAGGTATATCCTGCAGTCCGAACTCATTCTAGGATCTTTAGGATCCTACTCTCGTGAACCAACCTTTGTGTTAAACTCTGTCTTTTCTTTCACCTACGATAGGTCAGCATGTTCAGCCACCCGTGTGCACTTTTAAGACTTTCATGGACTGCCGGCCAACTACTTTTAGCGGCACTGAAGGAGCAGTAGGTCTCCTACACTGGTTTGAGAAACTAGAATCTGTGTTCGAAATGTGTGAATGCCCTGAGGCGCGCAGGGTGAAGTATGCTACCGGTACTCTCGAGGGTTTAGCTCTCACATGGTGGAACGCTCAGGTTCAGATGCTGGGGTTGGTTGCTGCCAACGCCACCCCATGGGAAACTTTTAAGGAGATGATCAAAGAAGAATATTGCAGTCGTGATGAGATTCACAAACTAGAGGTGGAGTTCTTCAACCTCAAGATGACGGGGTCCGAAATTGAAGCTTATGTGAAAAGGTCGAACGAACTGGCAATTCTATGCCCTACTATGGTGGATCCTCCCATCAAACGCATCGAACTATTTCTTCAGGGCTTAGTGCCAGAAATCCAAAGTCATGTGACTTCAGCGAACCTCGCCACCTACCAGCAAGCCGTTCAGTTGGCTCACCGTCTCACGAATCAAGCGGTGGAGCAGAACAAGTTACCAAAACGCATAGGCGCTGCAACTACTTCTGGTACCTCTAGTGACAACAAACGGAAATGGGATGGAACTTCGAGTAAGGGTTCGACTTCTGTTCAGTCCCAGTCCCAGCAGAGGAAGACTGAGGACTACAAGAGCCCTAATCAGCAATCGTCTGGTGGTCAAAGTCATGGTGGGTACAAAGGAAATCACCCCAAATGCAATCGCTGCAGCCTGCACCACAGCGGGCCATGCACCACGGGCAACTGTCATCGGTGCAACAAGCCTGGTCACGCTGCAAAGGATTGCAGGAGCTTATACCCCGCCAATCAGAATCGTCATCAAGCTCAACAGAACCAGCGCCAGCAGCAGCAAGGTGATAACAAAGGGTGCTTTCAGTGTGGAGCTGAGGGCCACTTCAAGAGAGATTGTCCCCAACTGAACAGGAACCAGAACAACAACAACAACAATAACAACAATCAGGGGAATGGTAACAATGGGAACAACAACAACAATGGCGCCAGGGGGCGGGTGTTTGTGATTGGCCAAGGTGAAGCAAGGAATGACCCCAATGTTGTGGCGGGTAAGTTCCTTCTCGACGACTTTTATGTTTCAGTTTTATTTGATTCGGGTGCCGATACTAGCTACATGTCACTAGAAGTTAGTCGAATGCTTAAGCGTGTTCCAACCCCTTTGAACAACAAGCACACCGTAGAGCTAGCAAATGGTAAAAGTTTAGAAGCCACACACATAGTCAAGGGTTGTAAACTTATTCTCGCTGACCAGACCTTCTCTATCGACCTCATTCCTATTGTCTTGGGTAGTTTCGACGTTGTCATTGGGATGGATTGGTTATCCCAACACCGAGCAGAGATTCTTTGCAACGAGAAGGTTGTCCGCATTCCAGGTCCCGATGGTGAACCTCTCATGATTCATGGCGACAAGAGGAGTGCTGTTGAGAACGTCATTTCTCTCCTTAAGGCCCAAAAGTGCTTGCGAAAGGGCCACACTGCCATTTTGGCTCTCATTACTGACACCTCAGAAAAAGAGAAGAAGATAGAAGATTTTCCAGTTGTACGCGATTATCCAGAGGTATTTCCTGAGGAATTACCTGGTCTTCCGCCTCATCGCCAAGTCGAGTTTCAGATTGAACTAGCTCCTGGAGCTGCGCCTATAGCTCATGCACCTTATCGATTGGCTCCATCAGAGTTGAAAGAACTCTCTACGCAACTACAAGAGCTCCTGGATAAGGGTTTTATTCGTCCTAGCTCATCGCCCTGGGGAGCTCCAGTGCTATTTGTGAAGAAGAAAGACGGTACTTTCAGAATGTGCATCGACTACCGAGAACTCAACAAGGTGACGGTGAAGAATCGTTATCCTCTACTGCGTATCGACGACTTGTTCGACCAGCTGCAAGGGTCGAGCTACTATTCGAAGATCGATTTGAGATCGGGTTATCACCAGCTGAGAGTCCGGGAAGAGGACGTCTCCAAAACAACTTTCAGAACTCGATACGGGCACTATGAGTTTTTGGTCATGCCGTTTGGGATGACAAACGCACCTGCGGTTTTCATGGACTTGATGAACCGAGTGTGCAAGCCTTACCTGGACAAATTCGTTATAGTCTTCATCGACGACATCCTGATCTATTCCAAGAGTCGGGAGGAACACGAGCAACATCTACGACTTATTCTGGAACTCCTTCGAACAGAACAGCTTTATGCAAAGTTCTCGAAATGCGACTTCTGGCTTCGAGAAGTCCATTTCCTAGGCCATGTGGTAAACAAGGATGGGATTCATGTTGATCCATCCAAGATAGACTCGATTAAGAACTGGCCTGCACCTCGTACACCAAAGGAAATTCGCCAATTCTTGGGTTTGGCGGGATACTACCGGAGGTTCATAAAGGATTTTTCTAAGATTGCACAGCCTCTCACCTCACTAACGCAGAAGGGCGTTGTTTATCGCTGGGGAAACGCACAGGAGTTGGCATTTCAGCACCTAAAGGATAGGCTTTGTAGCGCACCTATCCTTTCCTTGCCAGAAGGCACAGACGACTTTGTGGTCTACTGCGACGCATCAATTCAAGGTCTTGGTTGTGTATTGATGCAACGAGATAAAGTTATAGCCTACGCCTCACGCCAACTCAAAGTTCACGAAAGGAACTACACTACGCACGACTTAGAGCTGGGAGCTGTTGTTTTTGCACTTAAGTTATGGCGGCATTACCTGTATGGTACCAAGTGCGCCATCTACACTGACCACAGGAGCCTCGAGCTTATCTTCAAACAGAAGGAACTGAATATGCGACAACGACGATGGGTCGAGCTGCTGAATGACTACGAGTGCTCAATCAGGTATCACCCGGGCAAGGCCAATGTTGTGGCTGACGCCCTCAGTCGGAAGGACACTGCGCCTAAGCGCGTGCGAGCTTTACAACTCACGATCCACTCTAGTCTCCCTTCCCAAATACGAGCAGCTCAGATAGAAGCACTGAAACCAGAAAACGTCAGGGCTGAAGCCCTACGCGGATCAAGGCAACGATTAGAACAGAAGGAAGACGTTGCTTACTACGTAACGGGACGCATTTGGGTCCCACTCTATGGCAACCTACGAGAGCTTGTGATGGACGAAGCACACAAGTCTCGCTACTCGGTACATCCTGGTTCGGATAAAATGTACCACGACATCAAAACCACGTATTGGTGGCCTAGCATGAAGGCCCACATAGCAACCTACGTCAGCAAGTGTTTGACTTGTGCGAGAGTCAAGTCTGAATACCAGAAACCCTCAGGCCTACTCCAACAACCAGAGATACCTCAATGGAAATGGGAGCAAATTTCCATGGACTTTGTTACTGGCCTACCTAGATCCCAGCGCGGGAACGATACTATTTGGGTGATCGTGGATCGACTCACAAAATCTGCACACTTCTTGGCTATCAAAGAGACGGATAAATTCTCCACGCTCGCAGAAATTTACCTTAAGGAAGTTGTTTCGAGGCACGGGGTGCCCACCTCTATTATCTCAGATCGAGATGCACGTTTTACTTCAGAACTGTGGCAAGCAATGCACAAATCCTTTGGCTCACGATTAGACATGAGCACAGCGTACCACCCTCAGATGGACGGGCAGTCCGAGCGCACTATTCAAACCTTAGAAGACATGCTTCGTGCATGTGTGATCGACTTTGGCAACCGCTGGGAAAAGCATCTGCCACTTGTGGAATTCTCGTACAATAACAGCTACCACACCAGCATTAAAGCTGCTCTATTTGAGGCATTGTACGGACGTAAATGCCGGTCTCCTCTCTGCTGGGCAGAGGTGGGAGATAGTCAGATCACTGGTCCAGAATATGTGGTAGATACGACCGAACAAATCGCTCAGATACGAAAACGCATGACGGCCGCTCGTGAACGTCAGAAAATTTACGCCGACATGGGCAGGAAACCGCTTGAGCTCCAGGTTGGGGAGCGGGTACTACTCAAAGTTTCACCCAGGAAGGGTGTGGTTCGTTTTGGTAAACGCGGTAAACTTAACCCACGATACGTTGGACCTTTCGAGGTCATTGAGAAAATAGGCAGGGTGGCCTACACACTAAACTTACCAGCGGAACTCGGTGCAGTTCACAACGTTTTTCACGTGTCGAATCTGAAGAAGTGTCCGTCAGATGAGACCCACGTAGTTCCTCTGAAGGAACTCACTATCGACGAACAGTTACGATTCGTCGAGGAACCAGTCGAAATCACGGACCGGGATGTTAAGGTCCTCAAGAGCACTAGAATACCTCTCGTTCGAGTTCGTTGGAACTCACGTCGCGGCCCAGAGTTCACCTGGGAGCGCGAAGATCAGATGAAACAAAAGTATCCCCAACTGTTCGCAAACAGTACACCCACTACTGAGGCCGAAGCTACGGAATTTAAGGACGAAATTCCAGATCAACGGGGGGTGGATGTGACACCCTAGGAAAACCGGGAAAACCATACAACTTAACTAGCTTCCTCAGTGAGTGCTTACCAAATTTCGGGACGAAATTTCTTTCAACTTGGGGATGATGTGACAACTCGAAATTTAGAACCATTCGTGTATCCTAGTACAACCTACTTGCAACGTTATGTGACTAGTTAACTTGTGTGATTAATGATAAGTGAACCTTTTATGTAGTATATGAATGCTTATATGTATGGTATGTGTATATGTTATGCGAGCCGAGAACCAAGAACCCGACTCGAGACCATGCGGTCTCGAGTGAATAGTGTAACCGATGGGCCGGTTGGGCCGTGTCTCTCCCCACCCCACTCGAAAGCCCATTAGGGTGCACCACTTGAAACTAGTATATATCCTTGCTTATGACCAACACTATCATCTTTGGACAACACACACACACTCCCCTACTCTCTCTAGAAACCATTAAACCCTAAGCTACAACATTGCTCCCCTTCATCTCGGATCAAACCGGTGGCCACAAGGAGACTCGGTTAAGCTCATCAACATCACTCGAACACCCCATTTCACTCATCTCCCTTAGCAACTCGGTGTCCTTTCACAAACCGGTTAGTGAGTCATGCTATGTAATATATTTCGATTTATGATGATGTGTGATATTCGGTTGATGATGATGAATGATAAAGTTGTTTGATAATATGTTTACTTGTTAAGTTTCATGCATGATAAACACATCCTTCTCGAATAAACGGTATTAAGATTGTTGTTACATGATGATATAATGTCGGTTTAGTATAGATAAAATGTGATTGATCATGATTATGAGTAATCGGCTCTATATGTGTTAAATCCGAATACCTTGGCTATGTTTAAGAGGTTTATTGCTTATGAAGTAGGGTTTGCATATGTGTTTTTAGATAATGTACATGGTCAAGATATATAATAAGGATTGTTGGATCGGTCATATTGCAAATGGTGGAAAACCCTAAATGATGAATAACTTGAATATTGGAAGAACATGATGAATATGATAGGAATGTGTTATGATATTTGAAATTTGCCATGTTTGATCCATTTCGGAAATTAACTAGACAAGAAAACATGTTTATGAGGATAGTACATAATGGTGCATGAAATCAGAATGTTATTGGATAGTACACTGTACCGAATCAGCTATTGTCCAGTCGAAACCTCCAGTTGCGACTCGAAACCACCACATGACGAGTCGAAATCCCTCGGTTGCGACATCGGTTGCGAGTCGCAAACACCTGGTTGCGACTCGAAACCACACGAGATCAGCACATAAACCGTATGACTCGAAACCACAGTTACGAGTCCGCTTGCGACTCGAGACCAAAACAGCACGAACCGAGACCATGATTGCGACTCAGGTTGCGAGTCGCAAACGCCTAGTTGCGACTCGAGACTATACGCAGATACACGCTGTTTGGGCTTGCACCTCATTTCGGACTTAAGTAATTGGGCCGGACCTTTGGGCCTACTACATGGACCTTATACGTGCTGATGTACATGAATAATTGTTTGGGCTGCCATAGATGATACTTGAATGCAATATGCTAGAAACATCCGTGTGCTACTTGGTTACGAACCTGACTTGTATGATACAACTATGATAGGACGCGAGTAGCCACAACATTGCTTGTTTGACTTTTCTGTGTTTCTACCGAGCAAACCAAGGTGAGTTCACATCCTCTACAAAGCATGGAATTCCCAGGGGTCGGGAATTGGGGTTAAGGAACATAGGTTCCTCGTCCTCCTTGGGTAGGACAGCAATGGTTCAGGAATGTAATTCCTCGTCCTCACGGACAGATAACTCGTACTAGACCAAAACTCTATCAAGAAGTCCCTCATCTTTGTATCGACTTAATCGCCGAGGCCAATGGCGAGCGGGTCATTAGTTAGATAGCGCTATTTAGGTTTGACAAACCTCACACCGTGCCGCAGAGGACGGGCGTGAACTAATGGACTACTGGCACGTCAATGATGATAGACATTGACAGTTCAGGGCACATAAACATGACTACAGTCAGCAGTCGATATGGTAACGAGTCTAGTAGATACATGGGGTAGCCCCCACGGCCGAAATGCCAGATAACTAACACGGGGTAGCCCCCACGGCCGAAATGCCAGATAACTAACACGGGGTAGCCCCCACGGCTGGATTGCCAGAGTAACCGGGAATACACATGACACGTTTTTAACTATGGGGTAACCCCCACGGCAGGATTGCCAGATAAAGGAAAACTGTTTTCGAAACAACTTAAAACTAACACCCAACCGTGAACTCACTCAACTTGTTGTTGACTCGTTACTACATGCTTTGCAGGTCCTTAGGTTCTTAGCTGGAGCTTGCATGGAGGAGGATCGTTGTGGGACATGGACGACTGTGTGCCATGTTAAACTTTGAAACAATTAAACTTATGCCTTGTTTTTAAGACTTATGCTTCCGCTTGCAACTTAACTATGTTTTGTTTGAACACCAATTGTATTGGTTGGATTTTTATAACTACTTATATGCTTGTTCAATATGATTGGTGGCTGGATCCTGGTCAGTCACGCCTCCAAGCGGTGGTGTTCCGCAGGTGGATTTTGGGGGTGTGACAGACCACGCCCCCGTGTTCGCTGAGCACGACCCCGTGTGCAGAAGAATCTTTGTACTATGAAGATTTGCCTGGATTGTGCGAATCTTATAGTTGACCACGGCCCCGTGTCCGCTGAGCACGGCCCCGTGGTGGGCAAAGAAGCTTCTACCACTTTGTCTTTTCTGCTGACACTTGGGCACGCCCCCGTGCTGGCTGAGCACGGGGCGTGTTCAGTCTTCTGTCTTCTTGTTTTGCTTGGGAAGATGCTGTCGTGGGGTCGGGCATGTCACATCTTGTTCCTTTTCTTGTATTTATGTCAGATTTTGATGTCTTTTTGCTTCTTTTGTTAATTTGAGCTCATTTAATCCTGAAAATTCAAAAGGAAGACAAAAGCACACTTTTTCCAACATTAGTACTAAAAAGGGGTTAGTTTTATGCCTCATTTGATGAAATTTATATGTTAATATTTGAACACATCACTGGATATTACAATCATAATCACTAAGAATTTCCATCCAGCGTCTTTGTCTCATATTTAACTCTTTTTGCCCGAAAACATACCTTAAACTTTTATGATCAGTGAATATGGTAAACTTACTACCATAAAGGTAATGTCTCCAAATCTTAAGGTCAAAAATTATAACTCCTAACTCTAGATCATGGGTTGAATAATTCTCTTCATGATTCTTAAGTTGTCTAGAGGCGTAAGCTATAACCTTTTGACGTTGCATTAATACATATCCATAACCTAACTTAGAAGCGTCACAATATACTACAAAATCTTCAGTTCCCTCTGGTAACGCTAGTATGGGTGTGTGGGTTAATTTTTGCTTAAGAATTCTAAATGCTTCTTCTTGTTTTGGTCCCCATTCAAACTTAATGGATTTACATGTTAGCTTAGTTAAGGGAATGGCTATTCTAGAAAAAATCTCGAATAAATCTTCTATAATAACCAGCCAATCCTAAGAAACTCCTAACCTCGGTTGGTGATTCAGGGGTTTTCCATTTGGTAATCGCCTCGATTTTTGTTGGATCCACATGAATTCCTTCATGGTTGACTAAATGTCCAAGAAACTGTACCTGTTCTAACCAAAACTCGCACTTTGAAAACTTAGCATAAAGCTTTTCTTTTCTTAGTAAGCTTAGAAGTGCGTGCAAATGCCTTGCATGATCCTCTTTATTTTTAGAATAGATAAGAATATCATCTATAAAGACAATTATGAATTTATCCAAATATGGCTTACATATTCGGTTCATCATGTCCATAAATGCAGCTGGGGCATTGGTTAAACTAAATGGCATGACAGTAAATTCCTAATGGCCATACCTTGTTCTGAATGCGGTTTTAGGAATGTCCTATTCCTGTACGGGTTGAATAATTCTCTTCATGATTCTTAAGTTGTCTAGAGGCGTAAGCTATAACCTTTTGACGTTGCATTAATACATATCCATAACCTAACTTAGAAGCGTCACAATATACTACAAAATCTCCAGTTCCCTCTGGTAACGCTAGTATGGGTGTGTGGGTTAATTTTTGCTTAAGAATTCTAAATGCTTCTTCTTGTTTTGGTCCCCATTCAAACTTAATGGATTTACAGGTTAGCTTAGTTAAGGGAATGGCTATTCTAGAAAAAATCTCGAATAAATCTTCTATAATAACCAGCCAATCCTAAGAAACTCCTAACCTCGGTTGGTGATTCAGGGGTTTTCCATTTGGTAATCGCCTCGATTTTTGTTGGATCCACATGAATTCCTTCATGGTTGACTAAATGTCCAAGAAACTGTACCTGTTCTAACCAAAACTCGCACTTTGAAAACGTAGCATAAAGCTTTTCTTTTCTTAGTAAGCTTAGAAGTGCGTGCAAATGCCTTGCATGATCCTCTTTATTTTTAGAATAGATAAGAATATCATCTATAAAGACAATTATGAATTTATCCAAATATGGCTTACATATTCGGTTCATCATGTCCATAAATGCAGCTGGGGCATTGGTTAAACCAAATGGCATGACAGTAAATTCCTAATGGCCATACCTTGTTCTGAATGCGGTTTTAGGAATGTCCTATTCCTGTACCTTTAATTGATGATATCCTGACCTTAAATCGATTTTAGTGAAAAATCGAGCTCCTTGCAACTGATCGAATAGATCATCGATTTTCGGTAATGGGTACCGATTCTTAATTGTGACCTTGTTCAATTCACGGTAATCAATGCACATATGCATTGATCCACCCTTCTTTTTGACGAATAAAATTGGTGCTCCCCATGGCGATGAGCTTGGCTGTATAAACCCTTTCTCCAACAATTCGTCTAATTGCTTCTTCAGTTCTTGCATTTCTGCGGGTGCCAAACGGTAGGGTGCTTTGGCAATTGGTGCTGTTCCTGGCAGTAGGTGGATTCTAAATTCAACTTCCCTGTCTGGCAGTAGTCCTGGCAATTCTTCTGGAAAGATATCTGAAAACTGAGACACTACTGGAATATCTTTTAGTTCTTTTCCTTTAGTGTTAGTGATTATAGAAATCAAATACACTATAGATCCTTTTCTTATACAACTTGCAGTTTTCATTATAGAGATGAATTTCGTAGATCTAGATGGTTTATCTCCTTTAATTGTGATCTTTTCACCCTTTGGTGAATTTACTTGAATTAACTTTTGATCACATAAAATATTAGCTTTATTGGCTATTAACCAATCCATTCCAAATACGATATCAAATCTTGCCAGATTCATTGGGTAAAGATTTGCAATAAACTTTTGATTTAAAAACTCTATTCTTGCTCCCTGCAAGATTTCAGAAATCCTAATCGTTTCTCCATTGGCTGTTTCTACTACACATTCTCGGGAGAGTTTAGTTAATGGTTGATTTAGAAAATTTGCAAAATGAAGTATTAATAAAACTTTGGTTTGCACCAAAGTCAAATAATACTTTAGCAAAAACATCATTAACTAAAAACGTACCGGCTATGACGTCCGGAATCATTTTAGCTTCGTCTGCAGTCAGAACAAATGCTCTAGCGTTTTTAGTATTCTTGGTGTTCGCAGCTGGAGCCAATTTCGGACAGTTCGGCTTGGTGTGACCTTTTCCTCCACAGTTGAAGCATAGTCCATTACTAGATTTTCTCCCGCAATCTTCTTCCTTGTGTCCTGGTGCCTTGTAGAAATTGCAGTGAGTGAAGCATTTTCCCGAATGCTTTTTCTTGCAGGTCTTGCAGTATGGTGCAGAGGTAGAACCTATATTCCTACGGTTGGAATTCCCAGAACGGAATTCTTGGGTAAGCCTTTGAGCTAGGTTTCTCCTCTGGTCTTATTCTCTAGTACGGATTAATTCACCTGTCAAGGTATTTGCTAGTTCTACAGCTTCTTCTATAGTTTGAGGTCTAGCTGCCTTGACTACATGCCTAATTTCTCCAATTAATCCCCAGATGTAACGGGAGATTAATACCGGTTCAGGTGATGCAAGGGTTGGTACTATTCTAGCATATTCAAAGAATGTGGTAGTATAACCCTTACTATCTGCTCCGGTTATCCTAAGGTTCAGAAACTTATTCGCTATCTGTTCCTTTTCATTGGGAGGGCAGAATTTCCTTTCTACCATATTTTTAAATTCCTCCAATTCCATGTTGTATACTCTATCACTTCCTCTTGACTGGAGGATAGTATTCCACCATTCTAAGGCTGAGTTTTTAAATAGATTAGAAGCAAACATTATCTTTTCTTCTTCAGCACACTTGCTTATCTTTAAAACAACCTCAGTCTTTTCTATCCAGCGTAGAGCTGCAATGGGTCCTTCATTGCCCGAGATATCTATTGGTTTGCAGGACCATAATTCTTTATGAGAACAACCATAAGGCACGGTTCTTCTTCTTTTGGGAATGGGCACTTGAAGTATGGGTCCATTGTTTACGCTGTGTTCAGGTTCAGTTGGTCGCTTACTGCTATGTTTACTTTTATTTTCCGCATCCTTAACAGTTTGAAGAATATATGGCATTGCATCTATAATTCCTTGTGCCACTATATGTTGGATAGCGCTATTATCCACTTGGTTTCCATTGTTATTGTTGTTCGGATTCTCATTATTCAGATTATCGTTATTCGAGTGGTTATCATTCTGGTTTTCCTAGTTCACTTCGTTGTCCATCTGAATTTTAAACATTTACCCCGCATTAATAATCACAAAATAATATTTAATATAGCCAATCACGTGACACACACTTTGGTCAAAAGCGTCGATCATTGCGACTTTACTCTATTCATATAATATGCATCCATTACACACCAGTACTGAAATTAAAATTACAATACCGACTGAAATTTAAAGTTACACTACTAGTAGTATGCATCCGTAGTTTTTTTTCATACACATACACACATATTTTATTATTATATTATTATTATTATTATAACCTTCTCCACCATCACTTCTACGGATATGGATTCATCCAGAAATCCATATTGCGATCGTCGTACTTCCAGACGAGTCGCTCTCCCACCTGTCTCATCCTTTCACTATTTTCTAAAATTTCCTCACCAAATGTCCTAAGTTCTTATACGTTTTCTGCACTCATTGGGGGTGCAGGTTCTAGGACTGGGTTCGGAAACTGGGGTGCGGGTTCCTGGTATGGGGGTGTAGGGGCCTGGTATGGGTAAGGATTTTCTAGAATCTCCCTAATGAATACATCATTATCGTAATAGGGATCTAGAGGATCTAACCCTGGGTAGGCTCCTAGGTTCTACATGGGCATGTCTTCGTGTATCGGGTAACGTTGCACATAGTCCCTATTGTCATCCCACCATGGGTCGTAATTTGGGTCTAAGGGGTTTGGTGCGGGTACCCTATGTGTCTCTTCCGGATTAAAATCATGCGTTTCTACTTGATTTTCAAAGTTTTCTATCTCAATCGGTTGGTTAGGAATTGGTGGTTGTGGTTGGGGTGCTATCATTTGTTCCAGGTTAGGGTCAGCTGCAGTGGTTGCTAAGATGTGGATGTTGGCTATACCCCTATTAATCATTTCCCGGGCATAGGCATCGGTTTCTCTTTTGGCCGCTGCTAGTGCTCTCTGGTCTTGTAACTTTTTCATACGCTTCCTACGCTCATGTGCTCCCGTACTGAACCATCCCCTCTTTTTCTGAGAAAACGACTCTTCAGATTGAGCCTTAAATGCGAATATTCCTTCTTCCGTATCAGTAGAGTACCCCGAAAAGGCAGACTGAGAAGAGGCACCTTCGCTTCTAGGCGAACCAGACAATTGACAGTACGCGTCAGATGGTCCTTGGTCGCTCATACTCTAAACTAACAAATAGTCAAATAACACATAACAAGAAAATACAATTATGCACGTATTCCCGCAATTTATTTCCTAACAATTTGAATTTTGGTGTCAGCAGAACACTTCTGTGGCTGAATCAGTGGCTTAGCTCTGATACCACCTTCTGTCGCAACCCCCGTTCCCCTATACAAATACAGGAACGGACGGCCGCGACCAATTTCAGTGGTATCTAGTATTGTCTAATTTTGGCAGCGGAAATTTCATCAGGACCGTAGTTAGGAAATATTTTATTAGAGTAAAATACCACACTTTCATAATATCAAACACATGGGATAAAACCCAAGTTTTAAGTACGCACATTTTCATAGGAATAAATCCTATTTTTTATTTAATAAAAACATCTATTTCTTTTTAGGTAACTTTATTGCCACTTTTTCAAGCCTTCAGTACTGTCCAGCTGGCTTCTATTTGGCTTTCACATTTTGTTACCTGAAACGCGTTTAAAAACATTTTGTCAGTGGGAAATACTGGTGAATGAATCTCAGTTTAATCAAGTTTAAATAAAATCCATTGTACAGTATTGAGGGCGGTCTCGCAATTACATTTGTTTCCAAGTCATACCAATTACCACCCACGGTAATGTCAAACCCGACTTGTGGAAAAGTTACTCCTCGCAAGGCAGCAACTAATTTTGTATACAAAACCCCAACATACCGACGATAATTGTATCCTTACAAATACTCAATAACTGCTTAATATATAATTAATTGTGTGAGGTTTTGTAAAAACAGTTAACAAAAAGGAGATTACTCACATTGCTGTCTTAGGTTTTCAGTAAGGATTTCCTGGGAATAATCTATAATTTACACAAATGCACATGTGTTAGTATCAATGTTGTAGAAGGCGCGAGGCGCTAGTCGGGCGGTGAGGTACCGCCTAGGGATTAATCGGGATTAATAGGGATTAATCGGGATTAATCGGATTGGACTTTTATATATAATTTTACATTTTTTTATAAATATGTAGTTAATTTTATACTTTTTATATATCATTTTACAAGTTTAGGAACAATATTTAAACTTGTGAAAAATAGAGGGGCTAAATATCAAAATAGCCAAACTTAATATAACCTAATACCCTCCCACGTTCTCATAAGCCGCCTCTCATAAGCCGCCTCTGCCTCTTCCTCTTCTCCTTCGATTCGAATCAAACACAGACACAGGTAATAACTTGAATAAAAATTACAATTAACCTACCGAAGTCGGAGCTGGTGGTGCGCGGTGGTGCTTTTGATGACGGCGGAGCTGGTGGTGTGCGGTGGTGCTTTCAAACACAGGTAATAACTTGAATACAAATTACAATTAGATTTTGGGCTTGAAACCATGTGCTGGGTCCGATTTTCAGCCGGTTTTAGTTGGCGACTAGGTCCGATTTTCAGCCGATTTCCACCGATTTTCCCGACTTTTGACCGATGTTGACTTTTACCGACTAATTAGACCGATTTTGGAAAATCTGGGCGGCAGACCTCCGATGAGCGACTAATCGCCGCCTAGGCGCCGCCTAAAACCGATTTCTACAACATTGGTTAGTATAATAGCCCATTTTAACATTAGTAATACCCTCCCCGAGACGGCATTCCAACGACTACCTCGGGCAGAACAACGACAGCCATTACGGAACCCTAGATCAATCGGGCAGAGTATCTAATACGTATCCAGGGGTTATGATACTTACAACGGAGCAGAAATTCGTTATTTAAGGGGGTATTATGCCCGAGTATAGAGTATACTACGTAGAATTTAGAGAAAGAAATAAAGATTTGAGCGAATTCGACTGAAGGCCCGAGCTCCAGCTTTATAGGGGCTGATTTTGAGTTTTAGGCGGCCCGCGTAAGAGTAGGCTAAGGCCTACGCGGTCCGATGATGACACGTGTCATCACCGGGTGTCGCCGCGTTTTTGATCGCTCGCGGCTCGCGTAGGCTCTAAGGGTGGCTTACGCGCCCCGCGAGAGCCCCAAAAATTTCATTTTTAAGTAATTTTAATAATATAAAAGGTATTCGGGTTCCGTTTTCATGTATGGGGTGTATTTTAAGACATATTGGGATATTTTAAAATATATTAGAGCGTCGGAAAAATTCAGGAGGGTTGTGATATGTAGCAACCGATTAGTCAAAATCACGCTTTCTCTTGCTTGAAAATCAAACAAACAGATTTAACATGGTGGAGCATGTGACGCTTCAACTGATAAAGTTCAGTTGCTCATAGTGACCTGATATCAGCTCCATAACGGTTCACCGTCATTACCCTAGGAAGAAACCGCAAGTCCTTTGCCGGAATCCTCTTTACATGTGCCTCCAAAGTCTCTAGAAATCATACATGCAGAGACAAATCAACAGTTTGCACAGATAATCTCATTGGAGTTACATAAAACAGTTAAATCTTACCTGAGCTAGACGGAAATGGGGACATACACCGGACATCGTCGCATATCTGGTCGGAAATGAGGACATACACCGGACATCGTCGCATATCTCAATCGACATACCCTGCCCCCTATGCTTCAGCTTCTTTGTTGTTTAACATACGCTTTGATGTACTAACTAAAGCTTATTGCAGATTCAGGTTAACCATAACTTCTTGCTTTACAGCGACTCTCCTTTTGGCCTGAAGTTAACCATTTATTGCAAAGGCTCCACCAATGAATCTAAAATTGTAAGGGTGCAAAGTAACATCGTAAATCAGTTAGCTATGACCCAGAGTGTCTATATGCCCAAACGACAAAAATAAAAAAATCTCTCACTTGCTAAGAAAGCCAAATGACACTTATGTGCAAGTTTTGAAGGATAAGATGGCAAAGCAAGCGTCTTCTTCTGTCAAAGGGTCTGTCGATGGTGTGTCTTCTTCTAGCAAGTCAAGTATTTCCTTGAAGCATTCGTCTTTTCCCTTCCCGTTCACTCAAAATGCTTTCTTGAAAGTGTTCGTATGCCCAACTACCATCATTGTTCCCGTCACCAACTCGTAATCCCAGTATTTTCAGTTTTGCAGCAGATTCAGGCCCGGTATCCACTATTTGGTTACTACGGGCATCAACCAGGCTATTTCAATGGGCGATTCTCTCCTCGAGATTAGCGAGTGAGAGCCATAAAGGAGTTGAATTTGGGCACTGCTTTAAACCCAACTCGTAGGCTTCTTTCGCTTGTGGTAAATTACCTAACCGTTCCTCAAGCTTACCGAGCATCAACCATAGCTTGAAAAACGACGGAAACAATTTCAGCTGTTCATCAAGAAGCCGCCTTTCTTCTGAACTGTTCATGAGTTCTCTCTCAACGATAGCAGACTTCATCCATACTCTCTCGGTTCCTCCCCGTTCCCGTGCTTTAGAATTGCATGCCACATTTTTAGAAATGTTCGACATATAATACAATAAACCATTAAAAAAACTTACAGTCGCTCCTTTTCTGACCGTCGGCTCCCTTTATCCCTTTCTTCACTAAAAATTTGACTCCAAGCCTTCGCTTGTTCCTTTTCATCATGCATGACAATAGGTACCTACAAACCAGCAAGAATTATATTCATTCAAAATTGTGCATCAGTTTTGAGAATGTTATAACTGAATGTGACAAGTTCAACTCATCCAGTTATGTATGGACTGATTGGGGTCATACTTTGACCCAAATGGGTCAAATAGAAAAAATGGCTAAAGTAAATCCAGTTAAATGGGTTTAAAAGTCGCCCAAAGGCTATTATTAATGCGTACAACCTCCTAAATTTGTGTATTCAAATAATACAGTTTTTAAATCATATTTAACGTATTATTATACATATATAACTTGTAAATTGAGTACCTTTTTGCAGCGATGTTGGGTCATGGCAAGCATAGCAGTCATCTGCACGTGAATCAAGGCAGATGTGTATATCATGTCAATGGGTATATTGCTTATCCTCTTACCAGCTTCGATAGCTTCCTCCACACAAAAGCCTTAAAAATAAACAATCCGCAACAAAATTAGCAAAGATACATGTAAATTACTAACAAAACAACTATCAATTATTATCATTACCTCATGGCATCAAAATTTATTATAAATAATTTCCAAATTATAAATAATCTCCAAATTGCAAAATGAGGAAGTATTATACCACAATAAATGTTTCATCTACATAATTCCTCATGTAATCAAATTGCAAATTCAAACATTAAACAACCATAAATTATGGTTTACTAAACTAATAATTATCATCAATTTGCAGTTCTCAGATACACATATATACAATCATAGTCCAATTAAATCACAGTCCAATCAAACCTTAAAACAATTATCGGATCAAGAATGAGACATACCTTCCAGATATTCAAAAGAAAATAGATAAAATTTGACAAATGATTGCAAAATGTCAGACCTCGCGTATATTCGGGCCGACGTTTGCTTCATCGGAAACGCATCTAAGTTACCGGAAAGTGCCCGGAACCCTAGCTTCCTACCAAAACACTCTGGGAGCACCGTCAACCCTAGAATTGTCGGAAAACACCATAGTTTTAGTCTCAGGTGAGAAGCATCTCATCAACATCATTGACTGAATATCCCTTACAATCTAAAAAACGTGGTCTTAGGTGAGATCGATCTCATCATCATCATCGACCGAACATGGATTACAGCCAACGCTACCTAGGACAGCCGCAAACGCCAGCTGGCAACGATGGTTTATATGTTGCAACAACAGGCCAGATCTCGCCATCGTAGCCTCAGATGACAAAATCATCTTCATCGGTCTGAGTAGAGACGTTCAAGGTTCACAGGCGGCGACTTTCTCTCTCCACTTCATCTTCGTAGTGAGAGAAGTAGAGGGACCGAGATCGTGCCTGAAAAAAGGCATTGAACAGTCACTGGAGATGACCTCTCATTCTAAATCTTTCATCAAATCCATAACAGTAGATGAATTTCATGAAATCCATTGCAACAGATGAAGATTATTTGAAGATGTATTGAGAGGTAGCTGCATATAAGGAAAGGTGGAGAGGTTTGAAATTTGAAGATGGTTGAGTAAAGTTTTTGTTTTGAAAGAGCTCATGTTTCTCTCTCATAAATCTGGTCTTTGTTCTCTGAAATGTGGAGAAGGGTTTGAATTTTGAAATTCAAATTTTCCTTCCTCTTTCTACTGACTTTTTTTGACCAACTTATTATTCATTATTATTCATTCATATTTATTAATTAAAACTGATTTAATTGGAATGTTTAATAAAGATTATGACATCAACATATTATACGTGGCATGCCTAGATGGTTGACATATATACAAATCGAGGTCATCTTCTAATCTTCTTTTATAGATTATATAGATTTTCAACACATAAAAAATAAGAACTAAATACAAAACTTTCAAAACTAACCAAATCTTTTTTTTAATTCCTTATTTTGTTGTACATTTAGGTAGCGTTTGGTACGAAGGAATAGAAGATGGAATGGAATAGATCATTCTATTAGAATGAAAAGAAACATGTTTGCTTGTCAAGTAGTAATGGAATGGAGCATTCCACAAGGAATATAAACCTTCCAAATATAATAATTTTCATTCCTTGGTAAGATAGTGTTTTTTTTTTCATTCCTTCAAGGAATGGAAAGATATATTATTATTATTATTATTATTATTATTATTATTATTATTATTATTATTATTATTATTATTATTATTATTATTACTCTTATTGGTTTTAATAACTCACTCACGGGCGACACCACTCTGCCATAGCTGCCGCCGTGACTACCGTCGCCGCCGTCACCCACTTCCGCCGCCGCCGCCGCCACCACCACCCACCTCCACCCTAGCTGTTTACCGCCACCACCCACCTCAACCCCAGTCGTCACCCACCTCCGCCGCTACCAACCGTCACCCACCATCCACGCCAACCCCCCCGCCGTCACTCGCCACCACACACCGCCGCCACCCACTGCCACCACCTCCGACCATTGCTACCATTGCCACCTATCACCACCCATCACCACCGACTGCCGTCACCCATCACCGATTTTATTACTTCGTCTATTCTTTCCTATCAAACAACACAAAGTAATGATTCATTTCATTCTCACATGGTAACCAAACAAGACATGTAATGGTAATGATCCATTCCATTATATCGTCCATTCCCTTACCTTGTACATTCTATTCACCCGTCTATTCCATTACGCCATACCAAACAGACCCTTACGGTTTTAGTTTTAATTATTTTTATCTCTTTTACTACTTAATTAAATAATTTTTAAAATACTGCATTTAGAATTTTAATAATTAGTTATATTAAATTTGGATAGATAATCTTATTCAAAATGGAATCATGTCACCGCCGCAACGTGCTGCAAAATCTGCTTGTTATTATTAAAAGGAGAATTGGCCTATAATAATCTCAACTAGAGGTTATTGCCTATTGACAGTCCCACATTTGAATATTCTCCCACCAGCCCCACCTTTCACCTATTTTTCCTACACCAGTCCCCCGTTAAAAAAACTTAACGGAGTTAAGCTTTTTTCCACATTACAAACAAATTTTTAAGTGCTTTTCATTAGAACGACGATACAAGTCCATTGATGTAAAAATTACCTCAAAATGGTGCTCCAAATGACTTGATTTTTGTTAATTGGAATTTTAAACACCCGAATTGAAGTGCCGTTTTCATCGTTTGGAGCACCGTTTCGAGGTAAGTTTTACATCAATGGATTCGTATCGTCGTTCTGATCAAAAGCCGTAAAAAACTGTTTGTAATTTAGAAAAAAAAACATAACTCCATTAAGTTTTTTTAACGGGGACCGGTGTAGGAAAAATAGGTGAAAGGTGGGACTGGTGGGGGGAATATTTAAAGGTGGGACTGTCAATGACCAATGACCTTTAGTTGAGATTATTACAGGCCAATTCCCCTTATTAAAAAGTGAGTATAGAACCCCTTTATCGTATACAGTTATATACTCGGTTTATATAAATTCTCACTAGTCCACTAGAGTTGTTATAGAATACAAATTTTATTAGTGTAACACTATAAGTCTGCAAGTTGCTAGCACGTTTATACAACCATCATACATTTTGATCTGTTTTTGACCCACTAGAAACAATATGGGTCTTCTATTAACTTGTATATCAACATCCTTTTATTGTTGAACACAACTTCATTCTTCACTTTCTATACTATCTAAATACTCGTTAGTGTTAGTATAACTGCATGCACCATCTTCTCTTTGTTCTTAGAGTAAAGTACACGGTTAGTCCCTGTGGTTTCCTCAAATTTTGGATTTAGTCCCCAGGTTTTCAAAACTACACTCATAGTCCAAACTTTTGCATCCGGGTTGCACGTTTAGTCCCCAGCGCTGACAGCTGTATGTTTACACCTTTGACTCTCCCCACGTGCCTCCCACGTGAGGGTATATCCGTCATTTCAAGCCTAGATATTTTAAAAAATATGCACACATATAGCAAAGATCACTCAATCGTCATTTAGAAAGTTGTGACTTCCCCCCATAATTATCATCTTCCTCATCACATAAACCCATTTTCATTACACCAGCAATTGTCATTACATAAACCCACTGACATTACAAAATATACATTGCCATTACATAATGCTAACACCAAGCACCAAATCATTTTCATTAGATAACAAATACAAGAACCATGAGCCCTAATAATAACGCCAAACACCAGATCATTATGTTCTTCTTGCGAATTTGTCCTTCCAAACTCTCAACTTGTGTTTCAAGTCTATTTCTAGCCCTTAAAAGACCTGGAATTATCACCAATGAGCGTTGACACATAGGTGGGTTAACCCATCCAACAAATCGACATCTAGACTTCTGCAAAAAGGTTAAACAACAAAAAAATCATAAAGAAGATGGATAAACATGAAAAACTTGATTACAAACAAACTATTGAAGCACACCTCCAAAGGACACGAGTAGAATCTTCGTCCAGGGTTTAGATCTGTCCATGAAGTTCGTATGATCGCTAAATTTCCACAGTAGCAAAGCACCATTATTAGGGTTTTTATGGATGTTCAAATGAAGAAGAAGAAGAAGAAGAAGAGTAACAAGTTTAAGGGGCATGGTTTAACTTTTTTAAAAGATCTAGCCTTGAAATGACGGATATACCCTCACGTGGGAGGCACGTGGGGAGAGTCAAAGGTGTAAACATACAGCTGTCAGCGCTGGGGACTAAACGTGCAACCCGGATGCAAAAGTTTGGACTATGAGTGTAGTTTTGAAAACCTGGGGACTAAATCCAAAATTTGAGGAAACCACAGGGACTAACCGTGTACTTTACTCTTGTTCTTATTTTCCGCTCCGTATTTGTGAATTTGCATCAAATCCTTAAACGGAAATAAGGGGAATTTCACACCATTGCTATATAATTGGCCAAATCCTATTTGCTATCTCATATTGAGTAAAAAGATGGTTCGCCGTTTCTGGTGCGTTACGACATAACTTGCACAGAACCGAGCCGGTTTCCACTCTCTTTTAGACAAGGACACGAGGTGGGTTAGATAGTTTTCCCTAGACAAATAATTTTTTTAGTGATATGACAACGGCCCACTGGTAGCCCAGTGAATCCGTCTTGGGCTTCCGTCATTTGGGCCGGCTAGTGAGCCCAATTCGAGTCTTCTCTCTTAAAAGAGGATCAACAGAAGAGGCGGGAAAGAAGAAAAGGATCCAATGCTCTGCTCTCATTTAATGCTTGACGGAGAGAGAGAAAAGATGGTCGCCAGAATAGGAGTACAAGGCAGCTGGCCTCATTAATGAAGCCTGTAATCCATCCGTTGGGGCTGAGACACGTGTCCGAGTCCCCCAAAGCTGCCAGAAAGTTAGATGATCCAGGCAAGCTATCCAAGAGAGATAAGCGATTTCCATTATATAAGGAAGGTGAGGATACTCAATCAAGGTATGCATTCACGAGCCATTCTCATTAAATACCCACACTTCATTTATTCCGACAACCTCAGACTGCATTTAACACGCAAGCACTATCCAGAATTCACACCAACAGAGAATATTCCGACGATCACCAACTCGTCGGGATAAGCTTCTCAGTTCTCCGGCAAGTTTAATTACTCTCACGCTGGAGCTTGGTCACGGATCCTCCCCCGGGTGTCCTCCGTGGCGAGGCTAACGGTGTTTTCTTTTGTAGGACGAAGAAGCAACACCTTTACAACGTTGACGAGACCCATTGACCGTCAATCGGGACTTGAGGACTCCACATGATACATTTTATTTTTATGTAAAATCAAGACACATGAATTTGAATATTAAATTTTCTACTTTATTGAATGAATCTTTACATTACAATAACGGCTGATTCTAAACACACCCCCTCCCCTCCTGATTATACCCCTCCTTGTGAGAGAAAAACTGCCGGTCCCACGCGGGCCCCACATGTAAGTATGTGAGAGAAGGGGGTGTAAAAGTAATTAGAGGAGGGGGGTGTAGAAAGTAGCACCTATTATCAATCGCATTGGAATTGGTAAAATCATATTATACAATAATATCATATATCATAGATGTCATACATTATTATTATATATATTAATAGAAATTCTTGATGAATAGTGTCTCTGATAAATAAATAAATAAATAAATATTATATATATTAATAGAAATTTATCAAAAAATACGAAGTAATGGTATCTTGTTTTTTTGCTATTTTTATTTAAACTAAATATTTTTATTTTAGTTCAACTATAAATAAGTTATATATATAATTTATTTTTTCCTTATCATGACGATTTAAACCAACACCATACAAACAACGGATTCGATTTTATGCGTTCCTTGAAGTTCCTATGGGCATATATAATTGACTTTTTCTTACCATGATGAACTGAAAATAGTGTCTCTGATAAATAAATAAATAAATATTATATATATTAATAGAAATTTATCAAAAAATACGAAGTAATGGTATCTTGTTTTTTTGCTATTTTTATTTAAACTAAATATTTTTATTTTAGTTCAACTATAAATAAGTTATATATATAATTGATTTTTTCCTTATCATGACGATTTAAACCAACACCATACGAACAACAAAGATATTGGAATTCGATTTTATGCGTTCCTTGAAGTTCCTATGGGCATATATAATTGACTTTTTCTTACCATGATGAACTAAACACCATACGAACAACATAGATACTGGAAATTGATTTTATGCTTTCCATGAAGTTCCTACGGTTTCGTGACGAACCAATTCGATTATGACCTAATAACATCGGTATCACTAAAACCGTTGTCGATTCTTACTATTCATAATCGGTATAAGTTTGGTCATAGATGGAGTTATGTTCCCCCATGTATTCGTTTTTGTTTCTTTCGATTTCTATATCAAGTGTCTGTATCGATGAGTTTCGTAATGAACCAACCCGATACCATCGAAAACTCGCCGTGAAGCGCGTAGAAACACACTAGTTTAAACAAAAAGCCAACGACACACACGAACAAAAGTGACGATCTGATTTATTCGATCTACCAAAACCCATCCGAAGGACACTACACGTGGAATGTATCTCATTCACATGGGAGAAAAACTTTATGAAGTTGTTCGAACACTACACTACACTATAATTAAGTCTCTAAGCTGCGGCGGACCCAGAATTTTTTTCCATTGGGGTCCCATTTTCGCTGTTTAGATTTTTTACAACTAAACGTTAGAATTTTCTGGTCAACTGTTGGCCGGGGCGGGGCGAGAAACATAATAAAGTACAATATTAGATAAAACTATATGATCCTTACTCATTAGAAAACACACAGTAAACAAAAGATGTCATTGAAATGAAAAAAAAAAACATCACAAATATTTTAAGTTGTTCCTACGAAAATCAAACGGATATAACTCAGCCAAACTTATCTTTTAAATATTAGACGCACTAAAATTATCATCCGGACTCAAGTTACTGCACGTAACTAATTCGATTGTTACCTCACCAAAACGTTCAGTAAACTCTTGTATTTGCATATTTCAATCACATTAATAAGGATTAAATAATATTGGCATGATGTTCCCAATAATGATAGCCATGATGGCAGCAATTAATCCTCATAGAATTATTCAAAAATGCCAAACCATGTAAAGTGGGTTGCTAAAAAAGAAACCAAACACGCTACAGAGAAAGGTCGAACGTGAGACCTTTTTGTTTGGGGAGAAGGGATTTACCACCACACCAAGTTTATTTTTAATGCTATGAGGTCCAACGAATTATTTTTATGGGGTTCATAAAAAAATTAACATACCGGTTCTACTAATTTTTTAGAAAACATTGGGGTCCGAGGACCACGATCCATCGTATGTGGGTCCGCCGGGTCCGCCCCTGTCTCTAAGTCTTATCTTTATATTTGTGGTTGAGGATTTCGTACATGGTCATGTAACAAAATATAAAGCACGTTATCTCATCAGCTAAACTTCAAAGCCCCATATCAAATTTCTCTCTCTCTCTTTCCACACACACACAATGGATCCTGAAGCAAACTACACAACCGGTGGCTCTTATCGTGGGAGTTACCGGCATGGTAGGTGTTGCCTTCACTGAGGCCTTAAAGAAGCCAACAGCGTTAGGCGGTCCATGGACGGTCTACGGTGTATCGCGACGACCTTTACCCACATGGTTCCCATCCTCCCTCCTCAATAAGCACATCATGTTGGACACTCTAAACCAACATCAAACACATGAAATTTTAGCTCCACTTGCCTCCCAAATCACCCATGTCTTCTGGGTCGCTTTACAAGTCAGCGAAAGTGAAGAATCCAACATTTCCCTAAACTCCACTATGCTTTCTAATGTCCTTAATGCATTAACTTCTTCTCCTAACTCAAAACTCAGTCACGTGACCTTGAAAACAGGCACACAGCAATATTTGGGCCCTATTCATGATCCAACTCTTTTAACTCAACTTGTCCCTCGTGACTCACCATTCATAGAGGATCATTTTAGCCTTAAACAAGTACTATAGCAGAGAAATACAGCCGTTGAATCATTATGCGACTCAGGACCCCCATTAGTCATACTATAGCCTTAATTTAAAACCTAACAGTTATGATCAAAATATGTAAGCCCTTTAGCGTTTGATTTGTATTTATAGTTGTCTATATGTCATTACACCGGCAGAACATATGTAAGAGACATACAAAATCAAACTGATGAGGAAAATTAATTAATAGTCAGTCATTCATAGTACGATATGCAGTTGTACATGGTCATCAATTAAAACCCGTCTCTTTTATGTGCACTCTTAATAAGACTTATGGGTAATAGACCTTTAGTTATAGGATCCTTAAGCATATCACGAATGCATTCGATACAAAGATTTAGTTTCCTCAATTCGTTCATAAACGAATAATTAATTGTGTATCGAAATTTAATGCAGCACCTCTCGAACTGTTACTGTTCAAGGAGACATGGTAGCTGACTTTATCACAATAAGTCTTCAATATATTAATTATATGGAGTTAATAAACTTATGAGTCCACTGATAAATTTCCAACAACATTTAGTGACTATATTATGTCGTTATAACTTAGGTTGTTATCAGTTTATTATGACTCCTCCATGAAATAGGTTTTGTCTGCTGACATAAAGATATACCCGAAATTACATTTTGTCATCTTTGAATATCTCAAAGTTAGAGTAATAAACCGGTTTGAGTTCTCACTTCTTCTTTAAAAAATATAGCCTCTCGTTTCTTTTAAGGATATTGTAATACTCTATTAAATGCTTCACATTAATCTAGACATATCTAGTGTGTTGCAATGTGAGTAATATCTAAACGAGTATAGACTTAAATTTACATAAGACTTCTAATTAATGAAGCGTAAGAAATAATCTCATTTATCCTATTATCCTCTAAAGAAGAGCAGTATTGTTTGTTACATATGTAAGGACCAATTTAATGTTAAACTTATGGAACGGAAGTAATGTTCCATTTGGTCTATCTCAACATGTTATGATATCTATTATGTAAGAGATATCTCTGAGATCTATTATATCAAAGTTTGTGTTAACAATGCTTTGACTTATGTAACATCTACTTGTCAAAAGAATATCATCTATATAGACAAGTTTATCTTAGTTGCTCCCACTCATCTTGAGGTAGGTACATTATTCCACTTGGTTGTTGATGAAAATAATTGCGTTAAGATTTCATCACATTATAATGTTTGCATTAAACCATACATGGATTTTATTGGCTTATAGACAAACTGTTCTTTAACCTTAAGTTTAGAACTTTCAGGTTGTTTTATGAACATGTAAATATGTCAGCCAGTTGTTAGGGAAAATTGTTTTAATGTTCATCTAATGTAGCTTTAAACTATTATAAGCTACTAGAACAGTGATGATCCTAAAAGAAATCTTTTGTTAGATATGTAATAAAGATTCTTTAATAATTTATCTCTTCCTGAGTACAACCTTTGACAATCAATCATGCTTCTTTGTGTCTTAACGTTTATATCAGGATTTGGTTTAGTTATGAACACTCTTAGGTTATTCAATCAAATCCCAAACGTTATGCGAACACATAAAATCAGTTTTACTAGAAAACTGTTTTATTCCATTCAGAAGATTGATTGACACTAATGGCTTAATTAGAAGAGATATGATCAGTAAACTTTTCCAAAATCCATTTCAACTTCAATTAGGGAGGTTGTGTAATCATCAAAGTTAGTAGGCTTTTAAACCTAGATGACCTCCTGAGTTGATTATTGGGTTTATTAGAAGTTTTTGTTAGAAGTTTCAGTTTTATGGATTAGCTCTTGCTTAGGTTGCTATCATTTTCAGGATTCTAAGTTTGTAAGAGTTGGTGCAGTATGGTGTACAAGAGGTGTAATCGGAGTTAAATTTTGAGTGAAATTTAATGACACTCTTCCCCCCGCCTCTTGTATTCCTTGCAAGTCATGATAAGGACTTTGACTGCTCCCACTGACCTTAGAAATCTTTAGGAACTCAGCATGCTTAGGGTCAATATTTAACGACCAAACAAATTCTAATAGAGAAAACATATAATAGAGAAAACATATTAGTGACATTAGTCATTGTAGTTTCTCTTGTTGAGGATTATGTTAGTTTAGATAAGAAATCTAAGTGTGCCCACAATTAAGCAATAATGAAACTTTTGTAAAAGTAGCTTTAGATTTTAAGAAGACAAGTTATGATAGAACAGTGTCAAGATGGAGCAGTGTCTTGTACAAGAGGTGTAAATTGAAGTAATGTACAATTTTCACTCCCCCACCTCTTGCAACTATTGTAAGTTATTATTAAGACACTTAATGCTCCCACTGATCTTTTAATATCTCTAGAATGCTACTAGAGAAGTTTCAATTAGTTATGTGACGTGGGAACCTATCATATATATATGTTAGACTTTACTTGATTTCTTTAATGTCCAGGTGTCACAAAAACTTAGGGACATATTTAATAGAAATCATGTTAAGCACATATATGAATAGATTTCTTATAAGACCGTGGGCCATATACGACAAAATTTAGATACAAGTAGATAGTCTTTAAATGATAAATGAATTATGTCTGAATATTCCATTTGGAATAAGTTCCACAAATGTCAATGAATGACTTATGATGGACCCATACTTATTCCTTAAGCCAAGTAATATTTAGGGCTATAACGTCATGATTTAAAATCACTTAGAATGAGATTAGATAAGAAATCATCCTCATTAACCATGTCATGATTTCTCATGATTTTTGGTTATAATTGATGAAATTTGTAACTCTCATTTTCCTTTTGTCAAATTTTTCATTTGCATGATGACAAAATTGTGAAAGTGTAAGGTATCATCTAGTTTTATCTTAATAATGTTTCAATCCAGATATTTAGAACAAATAAGATGAGAGTTTAAGATAAGTGTGACTTTATGTTGACTATGCAAACCTCACAACCTTCATAACATTGCTTAATTATGATACTATATTCTGATTAATACTCAGAATATATGTACGGTATCAAAACGTTGTTAGAAGACTGCTTATTATTGTTCTTATAGCCTTAACATTTAATTTTGTCACTAACTCTCATGTTAGTTATTTGTTAAGTTCTGGTAAGGAAACGTTGAAAACTAGAGTCAACTAATCATGTGTTAATATGAATATTATAGTTAGTAGACTTAAATATCTTTAATAAGTGACTATCTAATTAATTCAACCAACTGTTCTTTAGAATAATGGATAGTCCCGTTGCTTATGTTTAGTCTAATGACATAATTATGCAGTGAGATTTTCCCTTGAAGAACCTTAGAGGTGGAATTAACAGTTGTAAATTGTCTATGGACTTTAGAACAATCCTCTTTTAAGGTTTTAAGTGGTTGTAAGGTGAGTAACAACTTATTTTTCCAGCTTCAAACATTTATTTCTTTGTACATATGTTGCTTATCAACACACTCATTATACTTTGGTATTTTTGAGTGTTATAGTTGATTTATAAGGCATCAAATTGTACAAGTGAAAATCTTAATATGTAATGTACTGGAAAATGTACTTATTTCCATGCATAAGCCCTTAACATTATGGGTCATGGTTTTGTACATTATAATGTATTCACATATACCACTTAACTTTATAGTTTCAAATTAAGGCATGCATCTTAGGAGTTCTAGTGATTATTCCATATATAAGAGATTTGCCTTAGGAAAGACTTAATCTGAAATAACTTTAGTGATAGCATTATGTTAGAGAGTTCTTGATTATCATAAGAGACATCATGTTCGATTTGTCCTAATTATCATGCTCTAATTTTCTTCTTTATAATCTTTATAAGAAGAGAGCAATAGGATTATCGTGTCTTAAGAAATAATCAAGGATTTAATTTAAGAGCTAATTCTAATAGAAACTTTAAATAAAGCAAACATTTTAGGGTTAGGAATTAAAGTGGATGAGATATATGTAGAAGTAATTTATAGTGAGTAAAAATTATGGGTACTAAAAATAAGACAGACGAAATGATCATAAAATTAATTAAGGATCATTAATATAAGGATCATTATGTGAAGAAATTGTGATATGTCTATTACTAACATCAAAATAATAGATTTAGTAAAATTCTACTTAAACAAAGACAAATCAGCTTTGGCCAGAAGTGTAATCATTTAAGTATGTGTGCAAAGTAATCGTGACAAATCAGCTTTGGCCAGAAATGAGACAATTACTTTAGTTATGCACTTGTCAAGCATGCTAAACATAAATGAATTAAATCAGCTTTGGCCAGAATTAAGACATTTCACGTTTGTAGTGCATACTTAACATAGCTTTTTATAATACTTGAACAATAAATAGATGTATTAAATCAGCTTTGGCCAGAATTAATACATCAGAAGCTCATTCAAGTTAAGCTAGTTTGGTTTTGTAAAACATTATTTGATCCTTATTAATTAATTAAGTATAAACAAAACCAAGTATTTAATAGCAAAATTTTTTAGGTCACATTAAACAGCATAAAAATGAGGTCTCGAGTCGCAATCTTAGTTTCGAGTCGCAATCTCAGTCTCGAGTTGTGATGATTATGGTTGCGAGTCGCAATCTCAGTCTCGAGTTGTGATGAGTGCGGTTGCGAGTCGCAATCTTAGTCTCGAGTTATGATGATCGTGGTTGCGAGTCGCAATCTTAGTCTCGAGTTGTGATGATTGTGGTTGCGAGTCGCAATCTTAGTCTCGAGTTATGATGATCGTGGTTGCGAGTCGCAACCTTAGTCTCGAGTTGTGATGATTGTGGTTGCGAGTCGCAACCTTAGTCTCGAGTCGTGATCTCTGTTAACAGCTGTTGATTGTGATAAAACTGAAACTCGAAATTTAAGGGATTTGGGATAGTATTTCCTGTTTTAATCATGATCTAAACTTATCAAGGATTTCGAAAATAATAACTGATTATCTCTTTAACAGTTTTCGAAAATTTAATAGATAAAATTTAGATCAAAACAGTAAAACACTTACTAATCCAAAATTATATTCCAAATCTTATGAATTTTTTCGAGTTTCTTAGAACATAAATGATGAACCCTAAAATAATAAGAACATAATCTGGAAATCCGAAACCTTATTTTAATGGTTTTGTAATGGATTTCGTGACAATAAGCTTAACCTTTATGATTCCGAGTCAATTATTCAAATAACAGTTTTCGAAAACAGGGATTTCGGCCACAATGAAACCCGAAACAGTCTTTGATTTTAATGCTTTAAAACTTCCGTTTTCCAGATTTTGATCCGAGAATAATGGATACGAAAAACAGAACTGATTTATCAACATACGCTCTGATACCACATGTTGATCAGTTCTGTTTTAAACATAATGGAAAACATGAAATAACATACCTTTGATTGCATCAGTAGAGAATCCAGTCAGATACGCAGCAACGGAGTTCGACATAGTTGTCAGTTTGATCTGGTTCCTCCTTAGGGTGTAAAGTGATGATGGTGATGAAACCGAGACTAGGGTAGAATTCGGTTATGGGGAGAGAGTTCGAGATTGATGTTATGAGGGTTGGTTGATTGTGTAAAGTGTCTAACCCTTTAACTCTCTAATAAGCCCCTTATTTATACACCCAAGAGGAAACCCAATTAGTTAATAAGGGTAATATGGTCCATCAACAATTACCAACTAATTATTAATAGGTTATTAATATATTTTGATCTATATTATATAAATGATAATGATGGCTACAAGATTAAATATAAATAAATAAATATTTAATCTTACATATCCTAGACTACGTTTTCCAAATTTCTACTATGCTTTGGAAGACATTTTAGCTTCCCACTCGAAATCTTTAACTTATACCGTACATCGCGCTTCTATAATCATCGGTTCATCATCAAGAAGTTACTATAATTCGCTTCTCACACTCGCCGTCTACGCATTAGTTTGCAAACACCAAAACTATCCCTTCAGGTATAATTAGTCTATATGACTATATCGTTCAGTTAGTTTGATCGATGGGGTGTATGGGATTGCTCAGAGCGGATCTAGGCCACTTTTGTGAGTTCCTAGGAACCCATTCGGTTTAGAAAAAATGAGAAAAATTAGTAAGAACCTCGTCTGATTTGGAAAGAAAATAGTGAGAATTAGTGAGAATCTACCAAAAGGAACCCAATGAAAAAAGTTGTTAGATCCACCACTGATTATTAGAACATGTTATCTGCCTTTTCTATAGTCGAAGCGCAATATATAGGCTTTCCATCCTAAGCACGGGACTAGGGTCACCAAAAATTAAGTTCCTCAAATTAAAAGCAAAAACTCAACAAGTTCTTTTATTAAAGGAGCCCAAATTAAAATAGTGTAGGAAAAAAGACTCACATTCAAAACCCATTTTTGAGTTAAACTAAAGACATAACTGCATGGTAATTTTGCAAAAATAGTATAGGATAATTTTGCAAAATAGCCTTCACTTTGTATATTTTGGTTGTGATCATTAAGTAGTCGTGACTTATCCATCATGTTGCAAAAGGGCCCTGAGTGGTCTTGACGTGTTTTGGGCAATGAATGATATATTTTGGTTGTGATCATTAAGTAGTCCTGACTTATCCCAAAATGTCAATTTTCACACAATAATTGATCAGGTTTTTCAGGTGTTTTGGGGCTAAATTTTCGTTAGGTGTTCCAGTTTTCTGCAATTTAGTTTACATATTTTTTTTAGAAACGTAAACATCTGTAAAAATCCATAGTATCAGAACAATAATGAAAGTCGAGTGATTTTAAAGGAAAAAGAACTTTGAGTGACATTAGTGGTACCCTTGAGAAATTTGTTTATTTATGGATGAAGCTTTCCTAATAAAATTACATCTCTAGTTTGAATTTGTATACGTGTGATTGCGCATTTTATGTATTTATATATCTAAATTGACACTTTTAATATAAAACCAATTTTAAGCAGATTGTAATGTAATTCACAGTATGAGCACTTGTATGTTATGGTGGCTATATATATATAGAGAGAGAAATAAGGGTGACTATATGGTTGCATAACTTTCTTACACATCATACTTACATCATATTGATCAATTATGTATAGGTATGTTGGTAACAAATACTGTTGGGAACACTTTTGGGATGTGTCCGATGCTAGAGTACTAGCCGAACAACAAATATGGGCATCTGTGACCGACAAAGCTAAGAATGAAGCATTTAATTGCACGAATGGTGATGTGTTTACATGGAAAATGATATGGAGGGTGCTTTGCGATGTGTTTGGTGTTGAGTTTGTGCCGTTTGATGAAAAAGTAAAATTTGATGTTGTGGAGTTCATGAAGGATAAAGGGGAAGTTTGGGATAGAATTGTTGAAGAAAATGGTTTGTACAAGACAAAAATGGAGGAGATAACTTGTTTTGGTGCACTAGATACGGTATTAAAACTTGAGATTCAACACGTTTGTAGCATGAATAAAAGTCAAGAATTTGGGTTTCATGGGTATGCAAATACACTCAAGAGTATACCAGAATGGGTTCAAAGGCTAAGGGAAATGAAGATACTTCCATAAGGATTAGTGTTGTAATGGTTTTACCTGTATTTAAAAAGTTCAAATTTTCTGCTTTTATGTAAACAGGATGAGAAGAGACAACGAAGCATGATGAACCAAAGGTAAACTCAAGTCATGTATTTTCTTTCATTCAATTTACAATATCATACTTAACGCTGGAATTCAAAGTTCTAACTTTTTGATTTTGATGTAAACAAGATTAGAAGATGATGTCGAAGCATGATGGAACAAAGGCAAGCTCAAGTTACATACTTTCTTTCTTTCAATTTACAATCTCATCGTTAAAGGTGTAATATAAAGATTTAATTTTCTGTTTTTGATTTAAACAAGATTAGAAGACGATGTCGAACATGATAAATTAAAGGTAAACTCAAGTCATGTACTTTTTTTCAGTTTACAATTTGATCTTTAAAGATGTAACTAAATATTCATATATATTCTATTTTTGATTTAAACAAGATCAGAAGATGATGTCAATAGGGCTGGCATATCGTGCATACCTGTACACGATAAGACACGAAACGATAAGACACGATACACGAAATCTCATACACGAACACGACATGATAACTTATCGTGTCCTTTTTTTCAAACACGAACACGAACACGACACGATATACACGGAAATTACATGTTAATACCTGTTAACACGACTGTTATACACGAAAATTACCTGTTAATACATGTTAACACGAACACGACATGCTATCTGAGAGTTATAGAGGGAGTTTAGGGTTTTATTTTTTTTAATTGAATGAGGAATGAAAATAGAAAGGAATTAAGGAACCCACACGCACATGGCTGATGATTTTTATTTAATTTAATTTCTTATCGTGTACTAACGGGTATTAACAGGCAAACATGTATTTAACCTGTTTATACACGAAAATTAACAGGTAATCTCGTGTCTACCTGTTTGGTACACGATACCTGTTAAGGCCATACACGATACCTGTTAACTTCGTGTAGGTTCGTGTCGTGTATTCGTGTAAAATTGTCAATCCTAGATGTCAAAGCATGTGACTCTGGTAATTTTGCTTTTTAGATATTTACACAGGTTTACATATTGTTTTTTTTTAGAAAATGGTAATTTGTTTTTTAGTGGTTTTCAAAAAATATAATGCCTTTTTTATATTTTTACACAAGTTTCATATTGTTTTGTTTATAAAAGAGGCAATTTGTTTTATTAATGGCTTTAATATAAAGGATAGTTTGTCTTTTATACATTTTTACAAAAGTTTTTGGTCCTATTTTTTAGTTCATTAAGTTAGTGGGTATAATATTTTCGGCTTAACTCTTATTTTGTGTTATGTAAATAAGCTGTTTGAATTCAGCAAAAAAGGTAACTTTTATGATTATTTTCCTGTTTCTTATTTTGTAAGATATCTTTTCAAGTTGTGTCAATGAAATTATTTAACAAGACATTGGGACTAACACATGAAAGACTTGAAAGTATTAATAACAAGATAAAGTGTTGTGCTACAAAGAACGTACTAACCTTGACTTAAAGCCATAAGAGTAGCCTCCATCTTCTGATAAAGATTAAGATTAGAAGACCAAAATGTCATATTAATAAAAGGGAAGGAAACACTATCATTGAAGAATACCTTCATAGCCATTTTGAATTTTCTGAAGAAAAACCTCTCATGTGTTAATACCTTCATTACAGATTAGTAGCCATTTTAAATTCTCTTATTCAAATATTTACAAATATCTATCATATGTTAACACCTTCATTAAGTAACAAGAAATTACAACCAGAGAAAACAATGAATGAACACTTATTGTTAACTAAAACTGGGTAGATTAGTTACTAACACAACTTGCCTAATTTGCTCATTCAGCTAGCCCCCTTCCTCTTTAAACTCCAAAAAAAAAAAAAAACTTTTGTGATTCATGTGCCTTTATCAAATTAGCTATATCTCCAAAATGATTCAACATAAAACTTAGAAAATGCAAAACCTTGATTCACCGAAAAAAGATGTAATAAAATCATTAATGAACTATACGAAAAAAGATGCATATAACGAAAATAAAAATAAAAGCAGCAGCAAGTAATAGTCTTCAGACCAACAACTAGCCTCCTAAAACAAAAAAAAGTTTTTTTTTAGTGTGCAATAATAAAAAATGACAATAAAAAATTGTTTTGGGGCTTAGGCTATGTTTATCAATTGGGTGTCTTTCGATTATATTATATTTTGTTGGTGCACTTGTGTCTGTACTTTGTCTGTATTTAGTCTTGATACAAAACGATGTCTTTGATGTAAGATTGATGTAAGTTTGACCAAGTCAACCATCCTCCGGTTTGACTTGGCCAAACAGTTAGACAATGGACGAAAGATGTATGGGCCGAAGGATGTGTCATCGAAGGATAGTTTAGATCCTTCGATGAGCTCGAAAGATAACCTTCGAAGGATAGACCACGAAGGATATCATCCTTCGTGGTACATGTTGATCCTTCGATGAGTTTCTAGTCGATAGATGATCCTTCGATCAGTCTATCTATCCTTCGACCAGACGATCTGTGTTCGGGTATATATACCCATGTTGTGTGTTCACTTGAAACTAGCACTTTAGAGAGACATTGTGAGAACACTCAGAGCAGAAAACACACACACACACTTGAGAGAGTTTACAGAACAGATTTGTAAACATTGAGCTTGTAACAGACCTTTCATACGTATTAATACAAGAGGTGTTAATCGTTGAATCTTGTGTGTTTATCATTGTGCTTGTTCTATCTCGGTTTGCATGCTAGCTTGGATTCCGCACTTGCTAGTGTGTTAGACATAACAAGGAATCCGAGGGACCTACAAGTGGTATCAGAGCCGTGGCTCTTTTCCTTGTTAAAAACCGGGTTTATACAAGTCTTTGGAGTGTTTGGATAAAACTCACTGTTTTAGCAGCCGTGTTTACTGATTTTCTCGCTTTTCTTGACGTTAAAACGGTTCTAAACTTACCGGGTGTGCTAAAAGACGGGTTGGGTAACTTGAAAACTTGTTTTTGAGGTGTTTGGTAATTTCCGGCCAAAATTCCGGCTTCTCCGGTGACCGGTTTTCTAGATAAGTTTATTATATTTTATGTTTCAAATCTGATTTTGGCAGAAAATCATGGTCTGACCATACCTCTGCCGAAAGATTTCACCAACCCATCAACTTTTTCACCAACCTGTCATCCTTTGTCAACTGTGTCAGAACCGATCGAAGGATATCCTTCGAAGTCGAAAGTTCATCTTTCGATCAGTGGAGGTTCGATAGATCATCATCATTCGAACCAAGGAATCATTTCGAAAGACCATCTTTCGATTAGTGGAGGTTCGATAGATCATCATCCTTCGAACCAAGGAATCATTTCGAAGCATACATCTTTCGATCTACAGTTCTTTTTCGAAAGACCAGGATCCTTCGATAGGGGAGTCTTTCGAAAACCTTTGTTCGAAACTCAACAGTGATCTTTCGAACACTGTTGATCCTTCGAACAAGCTTTGATCTTTCGATCCTTAGTCTGTTTATGCTTAACAAGTTTGTGATTTTCAGGTTCTTATTTTTCTTGATCAAAAATGAATCCAAGGTGGAATACTCTGGTAAATACAGATATGTATTTTGGTACTCCGTCATCTTCCGCACCGGTATCTTCTCAAGCTAATGCAATTTCTACCGGTCAATGGGCATTTGTATCAAATCAAATTCCAAGTGTTCAAAGCATTCTCTTAAGCGAGAGCGAAACTGGAAGTTTGAATCGGCCTCCAAAGTTGATGCACTTATACGAATATCCAGGATGGATTGATAGATTTCATACATACGTTCTTGGTCAAAATACAGAATTATGGTTGCGGTTCATCACAGATTTCGATCAAACAATAGAGGTTGCCGCATCATCTGCTGCTACATTTGCAGATCTAACGGAAGATCAGAAGAAGGTCTACGATTTGGAAAAGAAAGCATATGCCATCCTTACTCAGGCGTTAAGTAAAGACATTTATCATCAATTTGTCAGTTACAAGACAACGAAAAGGTTGTGGGATGCTTTGAAGACAAGGGGCGTAGGAAATGAAGCGACACGTCAATTGAGAAAAGAATTGCTGAAGAAAGAGTTTGATAGTTTTACTTGTATGGAGAATGAGTCGTTGGGTGATTTGATAAGTCGATTTAATCATTTGCTGACTGAATTAGCAAATTTTGGGGTTGTTACAACTTCTGCAGAGATTGTAAAAAGGTTTGCAGATGCGTTGCCACCTCAATGGAATACTTTCTTGGAAATCATGAAGTACAATGGTACTTTAGCTACAACAAGCTTCAACGACTTTGTTCAAATCCTGGAAAACAAGAATCAGGAAGAAACTCTCAAGGCAAAAAGAGTTCCAGTGCCACAAAATCCTGAAATGTATTACGGAACTTCTAGCACTTCTACAAAACCTTCTTCGCATGCTCCAATTCAAACATCATTTGTGACTAGCACTGACATGTATGGCAATGCTATCCAAGTTCCGGTCCCTCCAAAGACAGACATGTATGGAAATCTGCTGGAACCAGTTCCTCAACAGCAACAGCAAAGCCAACGACCTCTCAGACCAACTGATATGTTCGGAAATCCATTACCTGTTCGATCTCCCGGAACAACAGACATGTATGGGAATCCTCTTCCTCCTCTATCTACTGTACCAACAGACATGTATGGGAATCCACTTCCTCCTCAACAGCAAGCTTGTTATGGAAGCACATCATCTGCTGGTCAACAATCAAAGCCAAATACAGTACGGCTCGACACCTCAAGCTTTTCTAAAGTCAGTGTGGAAGTAGCAAAGGAACACATGGAGCTGCTAAACACTTTGGTGAGCGCATACTGTGGATTAGTGGAAGGTCAGATTGGTAATATTAATCTGACACAAGAAGACTATCAGCAGATTGATAAAGAGGAGATGGAGATGATGGACATCAAGTGGGCCTTTGCAAGTGCTGTTAGGCGAGCAAAGGATTTCATGGAGAGAACTGGCAGAACCAGCTTGGAGAGCAAGAAAGACACCAAGTATGGGTTTGATAAGCAGGCTGTCAAATGTTTCAATTGTGGTGAACGTGGTCATTTTAAAAGGGAATGTACAAGGCCATCTCAGCATGGAAACCAGAATCCCTTCAGAAATCAAGGCAACCAGCAGACCCAGAACAGGAACAATGTTCGTACGCTGGTACCTGTCAACAACCAAAGCCAAGCTGGACCATCAAATGCCAACCAGGCACTTGTGGTTCAAGTAGATGAAGGCTGTGATTGGTCAATCCAGTTGGGAAATGATGCTCCAGATGGAACAGCTTGTTTTGCTGAAATTGTCAAGGATCTTAAACACGCCAGTGGTGGAGAATCTTCCACCAATGGTGATGAGTCTTCTGAAGATGAAAACAGCTCAGGTTACAGTGGAAGTTCAGATGAAGAATCCTCGGGTTCAGGGAATGATCAGGAAGATGACACATCAAGTGCGTCAGTCGATGCAAATATTGATGAGCTATTGGAAGAAACTGCAGCAGGAATTCAAAGAAGATCTATTTTGGTGGATCAAGCTGCTTATTCTTTGTCTTCTCTCCATTCAGCCTTTATGGCGAATGTCGACAGTTCATCAAGTCAGGTATGTGTCGATGAACCCACTTCTGTTAGCTGTGATAACTGTGATAGTTTAAATGTTAAATGTGCTGATTTAGAGGCAAACATGTCTGAGTTGCAAGACAAACATGATGCTTTACAAACTAGTTTGTTTGACTTGCAAGACAAACATGTTTCTTTGAATGATAAGTGGAGTGAATTGCAAAGCAAACACGAGGCTTTGCAAGAGAAATATGATGTGACATTCATCCACAATCAAAAGTTGACCGTTGATCTCTCCAAGTGCACAGAAGCCAACATGTTTTATGAAAACCATGAAAAGGAATTTAAGTCAATGATTGAAACATTAAAGAAAGATAAAACAGAGTTGACAAAAATGGTTTCCAGAAAACAAACTGACATTAACCTTTATATAACTCGTCTTGAGGTAATGCAAAAGGAAATGGCTTGTGTTAAAACAGAGAGTGAGGCGATCCGACTCAAGTTAGGCAGTTATTTGAGCTCTAGCTATGTGTTGGATCACATCATTGATGTTCAGAAAGAGAAAAAAGGATGTCACATGCATAGGTTATAAGAAATGTCCACCACCCGTGAGAAACAACTTTGATGCACTGCCTGATGAGGAGTATAGAACTCATTTTGAACCATCTGTTCCTTTGGACGTTGAGGAATTTGCAGCAGGGCTCGGATACAAGAAAGAAGTATCATCAGATTCGGATGTGTCAGCAGATACATTTGTAACTGCTGAACAGAATCAGGATCCTCCAGTTGTGATTGAGGATGCTGATTCTTCTGATGATGAGTCTGATGATACTGATTCAGCAAAGTCTGATGCGGTGATAAACGAAGAGGACATACCTCTTGAGAATCATATTCTGTGTGATCCTCCTGCAAAACCCGCTAAGACTGTTGCAATCGAGTCCTCGTCTGAAAAAGAGTCGGAGAGTGTGGATTTGCTGTACACTCTTGTTGGTGATAATAAAATTTATTCAGACAAAGATTTTCCTATTAAGAATGTAAATCAATCATTAATCAGTAAAGTCTTTGAAAATTCAACAAGTAAGTTTTTGGGTAAGAAAGGATCACACATTGTGGTAACACAGTGCCCTCCTATCCCAAAGGCTGAAGTTAGAAAACAATTTGGGAATCAGAAATTACCAACAGTGCAAAAACAGCAAAACCATACCAAGCCAAAAGGAAAATTACCGGCTCAAGGTCAAAGGAAGCCGAATCAGAAGAAGAAAAAGAATGTGAACTTTGTGAAATCTAAGGGAACGGACAAAATTGCAAAGTTTGAAAATTAATCTAATTTAGATTTTGTCAAGAAAGCAACTGTGATGAAAAGGAATGAACCAAGTAGTTCAAAACCTAGTACCTCGGGAGCACAAAGTTCATCATCGGTAAGACGATCACATGATTCTTCGGGGTTTGTTGAACGAAGATCATGTTTTGAATGTGGCACAATTGGGCACATTGTCAGAAATTGCCCGTATCTTCATAAATTAAAAGCCAAAGAAGATGATCCCCGTGAACGCAATCACCAAAAGCGATCTGTGTCTGTAAAACAAGATCCCCGACTTGTAAGAGAAAGGGAAAAGAAACAGAAACGCCAACAAGTCAAGGTGGTTGAAAAAGCACTTAAAAATGAAGTGGTTCAAAAACAATCGGTTCCAGTTAAACTAGAAAGTTCAAAATTTTCAAAAACTTCAAACAATCACGAAGTTAAACTTTCAAACAATCAAACTGGTAAATTTCAACAGACGTGGAAACCTAAAATAACCACAAATTCAGGGGGACCATCACAATTTTCGAATCATCAAAGAATAGAAGTTATTGTTGTTGATGAAAATGGAAGACCCAAGACCACAATGGCTTGGGTCCCCATCTCCAACTAATTATGTGAGTTCATGTGCAGGGTGTTCCAGGAGGAACTGTCAGTAGTCATTGGATTGTTGATAGTGGGGCATCCAGGCACATGACAGGCGACATGAAGCTTCTCTACGACGTCAAATCTATTAGAGGAGGTTATGTTGCTTTTGCTGGAGATAAAGGCGGATATATTACGGGTGAAGGAATGATTTCCAACGGGGTTGTTAGTTTTGATAAGATTAACTTCGTACAACAACTTGATCACAATCTTCTTAGTGTTTCTCAAATTTGTGATAAGCAGTTCTCAGTACACTTTGATGCAAATGGATGTTATGTGCTGAAACCCGGATTCAAAATTCCAAAAGAATGGATTCTCTTGTCGGCTCCAAGGATAAATGATTTGTATGTCCTTGATATGAGCCAAGCTATCACAACGTCTGCACAAGCAACTTGTTTCGTTTCCAAAGCCACAGAAAAAGACACAATCTCTTGGCACAGACGAATGGGTCACATTCACTTACGCAAAATGAATCATTTGGTGTCAAATGAATTGGTGAATGGTGTTCCTCTTAAAAACTTCCATCTTCAAGATGTCTGTGTCTCGTGCCAGAAAGGAAAACAAACGAAGAAGCGACACCCTACAAAGAAAGTCAACACGGTGGCTGTTCCTCTTGAACGTTTGCACATGGATTTGTTCGGTCCTGTCAAGCACAAAAGCATTAGGAATGATCAATATTGCCTCGTGATAACTGATGATTATTCAAGATTTTCTTGGGTGGCGTTCATGGCACATAAGAGTGAAACCTTCGGTATTATCAAAAACTTGATCATTCAGATTGAGAATCTCTATAACTTGAAGGTTAGGCGGATACGTAGCGACAATGGTACTGAATTTAAAAATCATGCCATGGCGGAGTTTTGCACTTCAAAAGGTATTCTTCACGAATTTAGTGCAGCTTATACTCCTCAACAAAATGGCGTCGCTGAACGTAAAAACCGCACATTGATCGAGACTGCTAGGACAATGTTGGTAGAGTCACAATTGCCGATTCCATTTTGGACTGAAGCTGTGTCCTCTGCATGTTATACGTTGAACCGAGTCCTTACAGTCAAAAGGCACAACAAGACCTGCTTTGAGCTTATTAACAAACGGAAACCAGATTTGTCATATCTTGAACCGTTTGGAGCTCCGTGCACAATAATCGATCCTAATGGAAAGTTTGGGGCAAGAGCAATTGAGGGATACTTTCTTGGGTATTCCACCCCGAACTTAAGAGTCTGGAATCTAGAGACTAAAAGGGTCGAGGAATGGTCTGAAGTCAGAGTACAAAGGCACACTTTACCAGTCAAATGTCCTGGTCAGCCTTGGATGTTTGAGTACGATGACTTTTTCAATTCGATCAATGTTGAAGCCGTTGAAGAAAATGCTGCGGCAAGGATGTTTTTCGAGAGTGATAATGCAACAGATTCACTGCTGGTTCGTCCAATTATTGTCAATCAAGAACCATCTTCGGTGAACAATAATGCTCTCGACAATGAGGATTTTCATGATGCTACCGAATTGAACGAATCTTCAGAGGATGATGAATTTCTAGATGCAGATCAAGAAGCTCCAGCAACAGCAGTACATGGTACTTCAGAAGGTACACCTCCAGTGGATGTCCCTAGAACAGCTGAAGCTACTGCATCATCCTCTTCGTCAATTCCGGGCCTTGAATTGATTGTTGATCTCAATCTCAACAATCTGGGTACAAATATTCCAGTTCAAGATAATCCAGAAACAAGGATTCACAATACCCATCCTCAACAAAACATCATCGGAAATGTACAAAGTGGCGTTCAAACAAGAAACATGTTGCGAAATAACAACAATGCAGGCTTGTATGCAACTATCCGAGAATCTGGTCAACAAAATGATTGGTCTTTCGCGTGTTATGTCTCACAGGAAGAGCCAAGAACTTGGAAAGATGCTTTGAAAGATAGCTCTTGGGTTGAAGCGATGCAGGAAGAACTGCAACAATTCCAGAAGCTTGGTGTCTGGAAACTCGTAGAGAAACCTGCTGGTTACAAGAAGATTGGTACCCGTTGGGTGTTTAAATGCAAAAAGGATGACCGTGGAGTCGTTATTCAAAACAAAGCAAGGCTAGTCGTTCAAGGTTTTCGTCAGATAGAAGGGATCGACTACAACGAAGTGTATGCACCTGTTGCACGTCTAGAAGCAATTCGGATTTTTCTGGCTTATGCCTCATTCAAAGGTTTCAAGGTATACCAGATGGACGTGAAAAGTGCATTCTTACATGGTGTGGTAGAAGAAGAGGTGTACGTCGAACAGCCTCCAGGTTTTGAAGATCCTATCCATCCCGATCGGGTTTGGTTGCTCAACAAAGCTCTATATGGTCTACATCAAGCACCGCGAGCTTGGTACGCAACCTTATCTAATTATCTGCTGGAGAATGGATTTCGCAGAGGTCTTATCGATTGTACTCTTTTCATCAAAGAACAAGATGGAGATCTTCTACTGGTACAGGTATACGTTGATGATATTATTTTTGGTTCTACTAATGATGTTTTGTGTAGGGATTTCGAGCGTGTAATGCAGGATAAATTCGAGATGAGTGCTATGGGGGAAATGACCTTCTTTTTGGGCCTACAAGTACAACAAACTGAGTCTGGGATATTCATCCATCAGACTAAATATGTTGGTGACATCTTGAGCCGGTTCCAGATGTCTGATGCAACGCCCATCGGTACCCCATTGCCGCAAAATCACGGAATTACTCCAGACTTGAAGGGTGAAGCTACTAGCCCCTCATACTACCGCGCGATGATCGGATCTCTTATGTACCTCACAGCATCAAGACCAGATATAATGTACCCAACGTGCCTGCTTGCCAGATATCAAGTCAACCCGAAGGCCTCACATCTTGCAGCTGTAAAAAGGATTTTTCGTTATTTGAAGGGTTACCCTGACACCGGTCTGTGGTACCCTAGGGATAATAACTTTGACTTGATCGCATTCAGTGATTCTGATTTTGGCGGATGCAAAATCGACGGCAAATCCACAACGGCTGGATGTCAGTTTTTGGGAAATCGCCTAGTCACATGGCAGTGCAAGAAGCAGACGTGCGTCGCTACATCAACATGCGAAGCTGAATACATTGCTGCCTCAAGTTGTTGCTCCCAAGTCCTATGGATCCAACAACAAATGCGAGACTACGGTTTTGAATTCCTAACTACTCCTATTTACGTTGATAATTCTGCTGCATTACAGATCACTAAAAATCCTGTGCAACATTCAAAGACTAAGCACATCGAAATTAAGTATCACTTCATACGTGATTGCTTTGAGAAAAGGCTAATCGATGTTGCTTACGTCCACACCGATGACCAACGTGCCGACCTTTTTACCAAAGCATTTGACAAATCAAGATTTGACTATTTATTATTGGTAAACGGCATTAAGGTCAAGCAAGAGTAAAACCAACATCGGAAAATCATTTTTGTAAATACCTTTGTGTTTTAAATTTGTCTTAGTTTATTGATTTTAGGGGGAGTAAATCCAAATTTGAAAATCCAAAAACATCGAAAAATTTCAAAAACACAAAAACAATAGAAAAACAAAAATGAGTTTCTTGGCGAGCAAAAGAGAAAATGATAGTACATCAGTGGTCTGTCCAAACCTCTTTAAACCTTAAATGCAAAACGATAAGCAGCTCTATATAAGATGTATCGGTAGGCTCACAATCATTTCAAAGTGTGCAGGGTGATATAAATCTAAATCGACTGAAGACCAGGTGGGAACCATTCATTGGCATATGGTCTTAGTACCGAAATTTCGTTTGAGAGATTGCCGAGGTTCTGAGATATTCGGTCTTTATGCTGCTTATCATCTGGGTATCATGGTTGTATCTTTTACCGAAAAATAACGGGGACGCAAGTCTAGATCTTCCATGATACTATACATACGTGTACATACTGCATACGACCTCAATAAGTGATAAACAATCACATGTCCAAACAAATAAGTGATAAAATATCACAAATTCTTTCCGGGAGTCAAGTTCGTCTCTCTGCTGTACGAAAGTACTGACCTGTTCACGGACTTGCTCCTGTGCCCTCATGCATTGAAAATCAAGTTCCTCATCAATAAGTGATTCTATCACATAGGGCTTGTTTTCAAATCTAAATAAGTGAGAATCTCACATCATATACGGTCAAACAGATGATAATCGGTATACTCACCGGTAAGATGAACCCTCGTGCATACCTTGATACGGGAATGTGTCGTGATGTGGATGAACACCGGTCGGTAAGTATAAATCATACCTTAACGTATCCCCTCGCCATGATTACATCTGATAAGTTGAGCTTATGTGGACAACAATACCGATAATTGTTATAGGATGCTTATCTTAATGTTAACTAATTGAACAAAGAGAGTGTTTTGACATGACCGTACACTGATATGATTCTCTTACCCTCGAAACTCGCAAAAAGAATGTCTGTAAATATTTATTTAATGCTTTCATTTTCCGCACCTTTGTATATATTTATTTACTGCTTTCAGTCTTTACATTTGAAATACTTTATAAAATACCAAAAAAAAAAAAAAGATTTTAGGTGTGTTTTAATTTAAACTTTATAAAAACCAAAAAGATTTTATTTCTATTTTATTTTCGATCGTACGATGTTGGAACTCGAGTCTTCGTTACCTGAAACCTGAACGAAAACCGAAACGCCTAAATCTTCATAAACGGTCGAAATTTGCAAAGTGTTGAAAGTTAAAATTTGAAATTGATAAAATTTGTTAAAACTTTCAAACTGTCGGACGGTGTTTGTTTGAACAATGGTCACATGTGTGTCGCTTACTTATGATATTCCAGGCAGTTGTTCTCATTACGCGTTTAGATTTCTTGCATGTGCAGATTCTAAAGGCAAGGAGAACATGGTCGATGACAAGCTTTGGAATGAAGACACGACGTGAAGGCACTCAAATGATGAAGATGATCGAGTTGCCGCTGACCATCATCAACACCACAAGGATCTCACTTCATAAAGAACAAGATATTCACGAGCATAACTCAAGGGGGAGCTTATGTTAAGGGGGAGTTTGTCAACACACTTCCTACATGAAACGGGGAGTTTGTTGATACACTTTCTGCTTTCAAGACGTGAAGACTTTAAAGATCCTCCGACATTGAAGACTTGAAAAGACGTCAAAGACTTGAAGTCACAAAGATCGAGACAAAGCTACAGCCAGACAAAGCTACAGCCAAGGGGGAGTTTGTTGGTGCACTTGTGTCTGTACTTTGTCTGTATTTAGTCTTGATACAAAACGATGTCTTTGATGTAAGATTGATGTAAGTTTGACCAAGTCAACCATCCTCCGGTTTTACTTGGCCAAACAGTTAGACAATGGACGAAAGATGTATGGGCCGAAGGATGTGTCATCGAAGGATAGTTTAGATCCTTCGATGAGCTCGAAAGATAACCTTCGAAGGATAGACCACGAAGGATATCATCCTTCGTGGTACATGTTGATCCTTCGATGAGTTTCTAGTCGATAGATGATCCTTCGATCAGTCTATCTATCCTTCGACCGGACGATCTGTGTTCGGGTATATATACCCATGTTGTGTGTTCACTTGAAACTAGCACTTTAGAGAGACATTGTGAGAACACTCAGAGCAGAAAACACACACACACACTTGAGAGAGTTTACAGAACAGATTTGTAAACATTGAGCTTGTAACAGACCTTTCATACGTATTAATACAAGAGGTGTTAATCGTTGAATCTTGTGTGTTTATCATTGTGCTTGTTCTATCTCGGTTTGCATGCTAGCTTGGATTCCGCACTTGCTAGTGTGTTAGACATAACAAGGAATAGGTTAAACCTCAACCTCCGAGGGACCTACATATTTAATTTGGGATTAGTTATTATACAAGTTTGGTGTTATAAAATGTTTGGACTTATAAAATTTGGAATTTTAATAAATTAAAGTATCCTATTTTTTAGGGGTATCCCGGTATTTATTCAAGAGTATCTTTTATATAAATCTGGAAAAAAATTACACTACGAAAACAGGGTTGAGTCATAGCCCGTGATACCCCTCATTATATTATACCTCCGCCACTGAAAAATACGTTTATTCAACAAAAAAAATCCTATTGAAATTTCGTGCTTATACATAAAATCTGTTTTTTTTTCTAAGGTGACACGTGTTTAGTTGCATTTTAAAATCTTAAAAGCACAATTCTTGCATGAATACGGCTAGAATGTATGTTATGTTTTACTCTTGGAGAATGTTTTACGCTTAACAGATTTCAGTACGATCGTGTATGAACCAAACATGCCTGAGACACATGATATTAAAATGTTCGGTTGTTCATAAAGTACATGTCCATGTTGAAACACTTTTGAACTCTTTTAGTTTACTTCACACATTATCATTTGTTCCTTGGTGTTTGTATTTTCGTTATATGCATCTTTTTTCGTATAGTTCATTAATGATTTTATTACACCTTTGTATTTATGTTTAGATTTTGTTTACCTTTCAATTGGTGTATGTTCCTTGGTGTTTGTATTTTCGTTATATGCATCTTTTTTCGTATAGTTCATTAATGATTTTATTACACCTTTGCATTTATGTTTAGATTTTGTTTACCTTTCTATTGGTGTATTATAAAGTTATATAAGTTAATGTTGCTATTTCTTGTGTCAATCTTCATAAACAATAAAAGCTTTCAAATTATATCTTATCTAACTATCCCACACATTTTGATTGTATTATACCATTAATAAATCCGTCCACCGGACGGGTATAGAACTAGTTAAGATATGTTATTGCAGTTCATAAAGGGAAATGTAGGTTTGGTGTAAGACCAATGTCGGATTGTGAAATACTAAAGACGTATTTAACTGGCCTTTTAGCGGTATGTTTGGCTGGGTATGCGCAAGATACTTGCAATTTATCATAATTGCACTAGTTCAATGGAAGTCAATGGATTTGCCAATGAAACCGATGTATAATTTGCGATCATTCTTTGTGTTTACATATCGGTTGATTATGTAAGCGAGAGTCATCTGTTAATGAGTTTATTTTTTTCATATATTCATTTCACTGATGATTCTCTTCTCCGGAATATTAAACGACTTATCGACTAAATCAGTCGTTGGTACAATCACCAAAGTATCACAAAGCTGAAAACAGATATGGACAAGTTAGAGTGGCTAGGGTTACTTTTTAGCTCGCTTACAATTTTATTGATGCATTGACTTATTGTTATGTTTGTTGTAGGTAGAGTTAGTTAATAGTTGGGCTAATGGATTCTTCAGATTCAGAGTTTTATCCTGCTATTCAAGTTTTGTAATCATGATTCTATTGAATCTTTATTTTGTTTTTAGTAGTTTTTTGTGCATTGAGTTTAGGGTTACTAAAATTTTGAGCACTAGAAATTAGTAGACGTGATTCGTGCAAGTTATTAGCTGTTGAATTTCAAGAAAATGGTTGTTTATCTATAAAAAGTAGGAACCATTTACACTCGAAGGAGTATGATCAAATACAAACCAGATTTTGTATACAAACTGTAAAAAACATTTAAAAAGTGTCACGTGGCATTCAACCAATTAGAGAGAAATGGTAAAATGATAACCTAAATAATATCAATTATCTTGGATTCCTTATAATTATGCTAACAAGCAATTAATTCTTTATTTGGGTCTTCCTTTTTTTTTCAATGTGCTGATAAAAAGTGTTGATATCATTTCACATATGTGCTAAAATCAATTATATTGGTTTATTTTCATGTGCTAATATAATTCAAAGTGCTCTTTTATGTAGTATTGTTTTAGTATGTGTGCTAATTTAACTTTTTTTAAGTATTAGGATATGTTCTTACAGTTTGTAGGATAAATATCGTTTGTACTGTAACCAACCTCTACACTCGAATATAGGATTGTCAGTAGGGCTTATGAACTTCTGGATTAATTAGGTGTGCCATTTTTTTTTGCTGGGAATAAACTATCAAGTTACATGTATGTCATTGTTTTCAAAATTTTGATGTAATTGAAGTTTTTTTATGGGCGCATTGTGTCACACCCCGAAATATCAGAGCGTTGGCGTGACTGGACTGGTATCTTCATTGCACAGCGGAAGCAAATAAGCTAAGACTTTTAGTATGTGAACGCCCACTAAGTACTCGACTCCAGATGGTTCTCCTATTCCAACCGTGCCTTGTCTTAGAAATGCAACCTGAGAAAGAAACATGCGAAAAAGTCAACATAAAGTTGAGCGAGTTCATAGTTTGTTTGTAAAAGATTTGAAATAAATCTTTTTGAGTAACCGGTTTTTGAAGTATTGTTGAGAAAACGAATTTAAAATCATTTTCTTGTCCAGTCATATGGAAACTTTGTACGAAAACATAGTATGCATCTTGTATAAATCAAGTATTCTTGTATGTATCATGTTTTCTTGTATAAATCAAGTATTCTTGTATGTATCATGTATTCTTGTATAAATCAAGTATTCTTGTATGTATCATGTATTCTTGTATAAATCACGTATTCTTGTATGTATCATGTATTCTTGTATAAATCAAGTATTCTTGTATGTATCATGTTGTTAATGGGTTGCAAGGCCATTAACATGTGACACGACATAGGAAGTCACAAAACCATAGGCATTTTTCTAGTAGTCGATTCACAACTGAGACACAAAAACACTACTCGGTACTAGTTGTCACCAAGAGTGGGGTTGCCCTGACACCCGTTAGATCTAACCTTTTGTTCTGCGGTCTTAGTATGTACACGATTAATGGTGCTTATGTTACCCTATTCGTGACACAATTTCTCGTATCATTCCTCAATTCTTGTGTCATTTCTCAATTCTTGTATCATTTCTCAATTCTTGTATCTCTTTGTACTTGTATTTTCCCGTAGTTTAGAAAACTAGAATTCATGTGTATGCATATTTCGAAAAAATACGCTTGTTTGAAAAAAACCCGGTATAAAACATAAGCTTTCCGTAAACCATTTGCGTCAGTTAAAACTTGCTTGTAAAATGGTTTAGAAATATGTAATTCTTGTATGCTTCGCAAAAAGTGCATGTCTTTCCACCCCGAAAACATTTAGAAAAATGTAAAACCGTAAAAGGTGGGGTTATGAACTCACCTGAATATTCCTGTGCAAAGCTAGCTATATACGATGCCGTTTCCAAGATGAGACTCGCTAGCGTGCATTCTACAATATTCCTAACACGGAATATCTAATAAGTTTCTAAATAAAAGCAGTAACTAACTACGTGTCACCGAGCTCTACCGAATCGTTAATCGAACGATTTGACGGTACGTTGTTAACTTAATGAAAACGATGAAGTTATACTTGTTAGCTCGTTTTGAGAAGTCGTACGTGTATGTATCGAGTAATCGTATGAAAATAATATATAACAAACTCGTATTATATATTGCGTCTTGTATATATGTGCCATAATATACGTATATGCCGATTCGACGTTTGTAATAAATATAAAAAGTTATATTTATTTTGCGATAGTATCATCGAGTTGTTGGAAGTTTGAAATAAATATAAAACTATATTTATTTTTATAAGGGAATTCGTGTTACGCGATGTTTGAAATAAATATATATACTATATTTATTATAAGAGTATTCGAGTTAACGTTTGAAATAAATATAATAACTATATTTATTTTGTAAAATAGTTAGCGTCATCGCCGTTTTTTGTAAATTATAAAGTGTCGCCGAAAGTAATTATGGGTTTGTATTTGCTTTTCTAAAATATCATTCGAATCCGAAAGTTGTTTTATAATAACACGCGTCTTATTTTGCGGATTTTCTCGAAAAACGGGCATAGTTTTCTCTGTTTTTGGACGGCCCTGACAACTAAAGTGTCATTATATTTTCAAAATTCAATCAACGTTCAATAATCAGCATAAATAACTTTATAAAAGCGACAAAATATAAATTAAACACTATAATGTTCGGTTTAAGCTCGATATCGCGTATTCAATTAAAAACTATATAAAAACAACATATTTGCCGTTAAAACTTTACCATCTTCTTGTGTCGAATGCTAACGGAGTTGGCCGAGTCAACTCACTTGTTGACCTGAGTTGGACCGAGTTTGACCGAGTTGACTCGGTTTGACCGAGTCAACCCGAACGGAGTCTGACCCAAAGCCGATTAACACGAACCGAACTGTTGACCGTTGTTGACTCCTGTTGACCGAACCCAAAACTTACCCGAACCGATCTTTTGTTGATTCGAACTTGAAAGGGCTCCAATCTTGATCCCTAAACCTCCAAACCAAGCCAAACCCTTCCACCGCCACTGTCGATGTCCCCGGCTGCCGTCAACCACGACATCAATCACCCGAGGCATCACCAACGATGCCAAAATCCAAAGAAAATTAGCACTTTGTAGAATCAGCGAGGCTTCCAGTAACAGAAAAAAAGAAACTTACCGGAGTTTACCGGAAGTGAAACGTGTCGTCGAAGCCATCGCCGAAGCTCAACGTCAGCTCCATCTCTCTCCGATCTCTTTCTCTGCCTGCCGCCATGCCTCCGTGCGCCGCCACGCGCCACCACGCGCCACCGGTTCTCCATCTCTCCTCTGTTCCTTCTGTCTCTCTCTCTCTTGTTGTACCATCGCCGCCGCACACCACCACCAGTTGGTGGTGGTCGTTGCTTGATTTGCCGAAGGGGGGTGTGAAAGAAAGAAAAGTGGATGTGGGTTTGATGCACGACCACCGGAGGATCGCCGGCCGCCGCGGCTCCTCTGGTTTTTCCGGCCGTCATAAACTGTCGAGAGGGAGAGGAGATCGAGAGGTGTGTGTTTGGCTCTGAGCTTTGTTCTTGAATATATTGAGAAGGACATGTAGAAAAAAAGATAGAGGAGGAAGGCATTTATTATTATTTTGTTTTCTTTGGGTGAGTAGAATGGATGCACCAAGACCCTTTTATAAAGATATGTTTGATGAGATCTTGCATGATCTTTAGAGATTTTGCAAATCTCTTGTAGAGATTTACTAGGATTTTATAGAGATTTTGTAAGATTTAAAGGGATTTAGTAAGATCTTGTAGGATTTGTAAAGATCTCGTGAGATCTTGTTAGGATTATAATATAATATGTGCAGGTTTAGGCTTGCGGGTTTTGGGCTTGTGCCTAGGGCCCACAAGCCCATCTCGTGTGTAAGTGGCCCGTAATTCCTACGAGACCCGTTGTCAAAACCCGAACTCCGTAAACATAAAAATATTCATATAACATCCATATTTGTCGGTGTCGTCAGTATTTTGTACGGTATCAGTCCGCTGTCGCGTAATATTCAGCAGATTTTCGGTAAATCACCACACGCGCACTGTATAGCTGAACATATGTTCCTGGGCACTCCAAGGGCCTGGTTAAGTTAATTAGCGTCGTAAACACTATTTATTATCGCGTAATCACTTGTTAATCACGTAATTAAGGGCGTAAACTACCGGTTGTCACATTCTCCCCCTGTTAATAAAATTTCGTCCTCGAAATTTAGACTACGTTAACTCCTTAGAGTTACGTTATGTGTAAGTAAATACGAATAATACCAAAGTGAACGATCATGAAATCGAATCAAGACTTATTCGAATGATGTGAATTCAAGGACGTATCACAAGATGCAAACGAATTCTAGAAATGATTGCATCCAATAAATGAATTTAGATTTCAACAAGCCCAAATGTAATAGTTTGCATGAAACGCTCGATCAAGATCAGCCCAAGCTGCAAGTTCTACCGACGCCACAAGGTGTCGTAGTGAATGAAACAATTCAATAATAGCGATGATTAAACAAGTATCACCTGTGTTTTGCATCAAATGCTCAATTGTAATTAGCCCAAGCTACAAGTTTATACTGACACCACAAGGTGTCGAAATCAATAAACGACTTAATGGAGTCGTAGACCAAACAAATCTACTACTACTCGGAGCAAATGAAATGCTTATTGGAACAAATTTGAATATGATGTTTTCAATACATCATATGGTGTCTTGAATTGAATAAGTGAAATGAACAAGCTCAAACAATTGAATTTGATTTCGGCGCAAGCCGACAGTAAATACATGTATCGACAAGAAAACTTTCGGCATGGTCACAACGAAAAACCATGTATGTAACTTGAAAAGAGAAGAAATTTCAAGAAAATGTGTTGACTTGATAACAAAGAAGCCAACAATTACAATAATGCGGGTCATTCGAATCACAAATCAATAATTAGATTTTGCGAAATAATATTTGAACTTTTAATGAAACACTTTATTCGAAACGAAACCACATGCGTAACAAACGATGCATGCGTAACATGTGAATTTTCAAGAAATGAAGCAAATGAATATTCGCTATACTGAAAGAAATGGTCGTGACACAATGATCATTAAGAGGAGTAGAGATATGAAAATCTACTCAGTAAATGTGAAAGTCGAAATTTCAATAAAAGAAATTTAAGGACTTTACCTGGGGTTGCATGTGATAACCAGTTGTTAGGTGACATTACCATGGAATGTCGAACATAGCGTATTCGTCGTTAACAAGATAGGGGGAATGCGGAGGCATACGTCTTCTTCTTAGCATGACTCATGTCGTTTACAAGACCGCGTGCCAACTGCCGCTTCCTCGAAAGTCGTATGTGACATCATTCAACCTCCGTTGATGTATAGATTGAGTTCTCGTGTACTTTTGCACGCCCGTGCTTCGTTTTGCGTAGGTTACCTGCTCGGCTAAATAGCATAGATGACATAAAAATGGCGTTTGTCCGAGTTAATAAACGTGGTACCGACGTGATGATCTTTAATGAACTTCAACATGAGTTTCTGAAGGTCTTAAAGGCATGTTTCCTAAGCTCTCAGAGCTTTGTGTAATGTATGTGACTGTCTTGTGTACCGTGTGTAAAAACACCACAATAACGTATGTTTGAAAACAAAATCTTGACTGTTTTTTTTTGGCAACGGTTGGAGCCATATTCGAGTACTAGGCGTTCTGTATGTATTCAGGTTTTAATATTCTAAGTTCCTAGAGGAAAGTGAGGTTAGAGCCTAGGTATCTTTACAGAAACCCTATTCGCTGTAACCTATAGCTCTGATACCAATCTGTCACACCCCGAAATATCAGAGCGTTGGCGTGATTGGACCGGTTCTCCATCTCTCCTCTGTTCCTTCTGTCTCTCTCTCTCTTTTGTTGCACCGTCGCCGCCGCACACCACCACCAGTTGGTGGTGGTCGTTGCTTGATTTGCCGAAGGGGGGTGTGAAAGAAAGAAAAGTGGATGTGGGTTTGATGCACGACCACCGGAGGATCGCCGGCCGCCGTGGCTCCTCTGGTTTTTTCGGCCGTCATAAACTGTCGAGAGGGAGAGGAGATCGAGAGGTGTGTGTTTGGCTCTGAGCTTTGTTCTTGAATATATTGAGAAGGATATGTAGAAAAAAAGATAGAGGAGGAAGGCATTTATTATTATTTTGTTTTCTTTGGGTGAGTAGAATGGATGCACCAAGACCCTTTTATAAAGATATGTTTGATGAGATCTTGCATGATCTTTAGAGATTTTGCAAATCTCTTGTAGAGATTTTGCAAATCTCTTGTAGAGATTTACTAGGATTTTATAGAGATTTTGTAAGATTTAGAGGGATTTAGTAAGATCTTGTAGGATTTGTAAAGATCTCGTGAGATCTTGTTAGGATTCTAATATAATATGTGCAGATTTAGGCTTGCGGGTTTTGGGCTTGGGCCCACAAGCCCATCTCGTGTGTAAGTGGCCCGTAATTCCTACGAGACCCGTTGTCAAAACCCGAACTCCGTAAACATAAAAATATTCATATAACATCCATATTTGTCGGTGTCGTCAGTATTTTGTACGGTATCAGTCCGCTGTCGTGTAATATTCAGCAGATTTTTGGTAAATCACCACACGCGCACTGTATAGCTGAACATATGTTCCTGGGCACTCCAAGGGCCTAGTTAAGTTAATTAGTGTCGTAAACACTATTTATTATCGCGTAATCACCTGTTAATCACGTAATTAAGGGCGTAAACTACCGGTTGTCACACATTGATATCGCAAACAGACCCTGCATTGGTAGTTCAATGCTTGCTGAAAAGACATTATATTCAAATACTTTTCATAAAATCAGTCTGTGAAGAACCCAGGTTCTTCGTGGTACATTGATGTTCTAAATGTGGTCTATAAATAATAAAATAGACACCTAGTAATATAAAACCGACTCAACTAAACTAGACCACACGAGCAATGTACCTCTCAATGTAGTACAGATTAAGTAAGTTTGAGTATCGAACCCACATGACAAAACTAGAAAACAAAACTAGACTCAACTAGGACTCTAACAAATGGTTGTGTAAAAAATGAACCCGAGCGGGTCGGAACTTCTACGATGATGAATACGAACATAGCCACACCTCGTCTTCTCCGCTTCATCCTAGACCTGCAAATAAGAAAAAGAGAGAAACACGGGGATGTAGAGACGGCAGTTAGGGAAAGAATCCCCTATTTTTCAGCTACAAAAGTGTTTGCCCCATATCTCATGCCCTGATAAAGAGGTGGAGACCTCCTTATATAGGAGATATAGGAAACCCTAACCTCAATGGCCCAAGCCCAGTTAGGGGTTGTCTCTACAAGCCCACAACCTAGTATAGTATAAACTACAACGCGCTGTGCTTCGCGGGTTAGTACGCAATAATAATAAACATTAACATAAAAGGCGATAAGTGACGTGTAACCATTTGGGCTGGGTCAAGTACCTTATCTCGTCATGTCCCCCAAGTCCAGTTTTGCTCCTGCGTGCAAGCGCTGGGAGTAACACTGGACTTATTAGGAGCTCGGGAGTGAAGATCACTAATTTTAGGCTTACATGTCATCTGGGTGCGAGAAAGTTGCTGCCCACGTTTGTTGTGGTTGTCATTAGCTGTGAGTGGAGATAATGGAGCAATGAATAGTACACAATCGTTCATGGTGGAAATTGGTGGGGCAAACCTAGCGCACACTGATTGGTTATAGACATTTGCCGTTTGCATTACCCAAGCTTGTTAAGGTTGCGCGTACGCGGTTAGGTCCCGCGCATGACCCTTGGATCAGGCTGAGTTTTGGTAGTTCAGTGTATCACCTTTGGATGATCTTTTCGGGTGTGGACCTGCCTTAGCGGTGCACACACAGTCATGTGGGCTACTGCAGAATATCCACCCTGTGGTTTGACTTTTGTTAGTTAACATATGGTGCGCTAACGGCGTTCAACTCATTGAAAGAGTTGATGTTGATGTGATGACGGTCCCTACCATGCGTCCGTGTCATCGGGATCTCCGTCGTCGTAATGTGCAGCCATTGGTGGACATAGATGCACATGCAGATGTTATGCCACCTTAGGCGAATGTAGAACCGCTGGTGGTTGTACTGGTCGTTATTATTGATGATCTGGTTATTGCAATTATCGTTGCAGTCGGAAAGAATGATATACAATGCACCCCTACAGAAGTGCTTGCTATGCTCAGTGACCTCAGATGGGTGCTTAGAGCGTTATTTATGTTCCCTACAATGTTTTTATAATTGTGGGACAAGTACTTGGTTTTTCATCAGTGGTTGTGCATCTATTACCAAGATACCCACTGGAGTAGTAGTGGTTGAATACATCTATTACCAAGATGCCCACTCTTAACGCGCTCTATGTTGTGAGCAATACTATTTTGTATGTGTAGGTATTTGTATTAGCTACGTTACACTTAGTATTGTCGTTTTATGTTTTACCGTATTGTGCAGCTCAGATGCAATGGTATGTTGTATTTACAAATGTTTATATGAACACTTGTTGATATAAGAAAGTGCTTTATAATGCGTGTGGCGTTAATGAACACTTGATTAAAAGAGTGTTTTATACGCGCTTAGCGTGAGTGAACACTCATTGAGATAATAAAATGCTTTATCACGCTAGCGTGAATGAGCACTTTATGTACACTATTATGTGTTTTTCCTGGACGCGCATTGGCGTGTGGAACACTTACAGTAGGTATCATATTTGTTTAAATTGCCTCGTGCGAATAATCCCTGTCGCCTACGGCGTGTGGGTTTTCGTTTATTCATATCGCCTGTTGGCGTGGAGAATACATATCTGAATAAGTATTTTTCCTATCGCATAGCGTGTGGAATACTTGTAAGTATATTGGTTTTGTCTTGCGTTTGTCTTGACTACCAAATTGCATATGTTGTGTCGAGTGGTATAGTTGTAGGCCAAATGATGTGAGGAGTATAGATATCGTCTGGCGTATTGAAACACCCACATTATATATGAACCGATGCGGGATAATGTGCCGCGGATATCACCTTAATGGGCAGCCTGAGAGAAGATTATCATTTTTAAGGCGTAATGGAGCTATACCCTGCTAGTCCCCCAGTTCAATGCTGCTAAAGTGTGTTAGTAGCTTTGAACTTGATAGGTAATGAAAAGAAATCGGCAAGTAAACATGCAGTATATACGGACCATCATATAGAGATATATGTATATAGTCAAGTGAACCAAGGGCATGCAATGAGATGCGAGGCGCGTTTGAACAAATGAAGGTGCGTTGCGCCGCTAAATAAACAATAAAAGAGAATTGTATATGGAATTGTGTTCCTAAATATGTAGCTCAACATAATGAACTCCAGCTTAGGTATGTCCTTACCAAAGTATAGCTTGGAGAAGGCGTAAACAGGGACAAGGACCAACCTACAAGTAAGAAGATTTGACAAGAAGTTGTCCAACCGATATCACGTTGTTGGAGAAGGGTTTTTAGGTGTGTAAATAGAATGCTACAACCAAGGCCTTTGGTCTTGGTGACTACGTTCTGTGGTGCTTGTAGTGTTACACTGTCCCCATCCCTTGTTTCGATGTTGCTAGATAATGTTAGCAGGGGCGTCATGTGCTCGATGTGTCATGTTGGAGACGACGAGAACATTATCAGGAGGACTGTCTAGCTTGAGGATGTCTATTCCTACCGATGTGCCTCTCGGTTTTACTAAGTGCCAGCTTTCAAAACTTAGTTGTAGTTGGGGCGTGAGTGGTTAGCCCGTCGTGCTAGTCTCCCAGTCTATTGTTGCTTAAATAAACATTACGAACATTGAAATAACAAAGTAGAAATTTGCATTATTTGTATGTATACATAAGGTTTTCCAAAACACGTCCTACTTAGACAAAGACTATTTTATGTACAAGACGAAATGATAGAGCTTGGTTGTTTTTTTACATTTCTTGCCCATGGTGCTATCATACTGCGATGATAATATTTATGTAGTTTCGATCATTTTGAAGAAAATGATTTCGTTATGCTCTTTTCAATGGTAAAGGTTATCTATGCCACCAAACTTCAAGTACCGGTTCATGTTAGTTAACGTAAATGCATGTCCACGATGTGGAAGATGATGTGGATGTTGGGGAGGTTACACGACATCCCATAGTCTTAGTTGAATTAATATACGCTCATATATGTTTAAAAGTTGGGCAACAACAGTTGTACAATCTCGTGCTATAAAGCCTCGACACATGTAAAATGTGGTGTAGTATAAAGAGGAAAACATTGGACCATTATAAGTGATCTGGTCCTATTAAAAGCTCTAGTAACACGAATTAAAGCAACTCGCCGGTGTATGTGCGACATACACGGGTGGATGAGTGGCGACGTAGGCGCTACAACGGTGGCGTGACTAAATGCGCCACAACTCCATTTATAGCAATAGGCAAGATGGTGGGAAAGTATACCTTTATGTATGACAACTGAGAATTTCCATTGGGTACTGATGTATTGCAAAATACATCCTTTATTCATGTATAGTTTGTATAGATTTTTGTTATTTTTAGTTTCGTTTACGTTAGAATGTGCATACTATTGATAAGATTGTGTTTTTTCCCGGTCTTGGTACTGAATATTGCTGAGAATGGAGTGACAACGAGTCAAAATGTTGAAACACCAAGTCCCGGAACAAGCTTAAAAGAGTTAGAAAATATTTTGAAGTTTTTGAGATGTGCAAGCTGGGAATTTTACGAAGCAGGCTGTGAAAAAAGAGATGTGGCGTCGCGCCACAGCTATACCCCTCCACCGTCGCGCCCCGCCACCAAAGAAAAGAAGATTTCTGGAATTTCACAAGGTCGCGTCACGCGACCTCAACATCTCATACCCGTCGCGCGATGCGACTGGGTTAAAATTCGAGTTTAATCTGTTAAGTTCTAGGGTTTGCTTTATAAACTCAAGATAATCATCATTAACCGACGTTACGAACTCAAGAAACCCTAGGTGAATTTCAGAGAAGATTTTACGGTTTTCGGAGTACTTTGGCGTGCAAGAATCATCCGGTTGAAGCTCGGAGCGTAGGAAAGAAGATTGTTCGGGTCTTATCTCCCGGTTTTCGTTATTTTCTTGTTTCGATACTTTAATGATGAATTCTTGTTTTGAACTTATTTTGTTGACTTTAGACATCATGTTTTCAGGCTAAAACCTTCGTTACTACCTAGGTTAGATGATAGTTTAATAAAGTTTGGATTTTTAATGGTTTTCGATTGTTTGGTTATGGATTGATCTTTGAAAGTAAATAATTCTAGAACCTTTAATTTGGTGCGTATGCATATTTAATTTTGATTGTTGATTATTTGCCGTTTCACATAAATTTTGGTGGATGTCTTTCACATAATGAATTTGTGTTGATTATTTGTATCTTTGCGGGTTCGGGTTATCTTTGGGTAAATCGGCCGATAGCCTTAGAAACAGTAATTAAAATTCAATTAGAATTAAGTATTCTGCTTAACTTGTCGCTGAGAGGCTCGAGTTAGTTAGTAGGTCTCGGTGCGATATATAGCTAAGTTAGGTTTTGAGAGAAGTCGGTCTTAGTTCCCTAATTGCACTTGTGTCTATTAAACAAAGTTAGAATCTAGGATTGCCTTAGACTTTCGCGCAGAGAGGTAGATTGTCATATTAGGCCACTTTTAGAGACGTTAGAGGACTGAGAGGAAGTCTAACAATCGGTGTTCATAACAGCCTTGTAGGGTTTCCTAGGTTTCTTCCTAAGAAGGGTCGGGAGGTCTTAGCATGAGACACCTTAGGGTTTAGTACTTTACGATCCCGGTTCCATACCACAATAGTACCGTTAGAAATCTTTCCTAGTTAAACTGGATTCAAGCCTAGGTAGTCGTTAATCTCTAGTGAATTAAACCTTAGTTCTTGTTCGTGTCATAGTCTAGTTTTATTTTAATTCCAATTTTAGGATTTTAGTAAAAACCCCCCTTTAAAATACAACAATAGTTAAGTCGTATCAGTGTCAATCTAAATAAAGTCGTTAACGTAATTTATTAGAGTCCTTGTGGGTTCGACATCCGGACTTGCTTTTCTTTGCTAGAGTCAACCGGTTCACTTGCCGGTGAGTAGTTTAGTCAAGTTAGAGAGTCTAGATTATTATTACTTGAGTCTAAATTTAGGTTTATTTTAGTTTATTTATTTAAACTACTTCAAGTACATCAAGTTTTTGGCGCCGTTGCCGGGATTCTTGGCAATTGCGTTAATTACTTTGTTTGGATTTCAACTGATATCTATACGTGCTTTTTGTGTGTTTTTGAGTAGTAGGAGTCCAATGCTAAAGTACTAGCCGAATAACAAATATGGGCATCTGTGACCGACAAAGCTAAGAATGAAGCATTTAATTGCACGAATGGTGATGTGTTTACATGGAAAATGATATGGATGGTGCTTTGTGATGTGTTTGGTGTTGAGTTTGTGCCATTTGATGAAAAAGTAAAATTTGATGTTGTGGAGTTCATGAAGGATAAATGGGAAGTTTGGGATAGAATTGTTGAAGAAAATGGTTTGTACAAGACAAAAATGGAGGATATAACTTGTTTTGGTGCACTAGATACGGTATTAAAACTTGAGATTCAACACGTTTGTAGTATGAATAAAAGTCGAGAATTTGGGTTTCATGGGTATGCAAATACACTCAAGAGTATACCAGAATGGGTTCAAAGGTTGAGACAAATGAAGATACTTCCATAAAGGTTAGGATTGTAATGGTTTTAGTTGTTGGGAATGAATAAATTAATATTATTTAAAATAAAATTATAATAATAAAAGAGGTGAGACCCAAGATGTAATTTGATTTGTAGTTGTTAATTTGTTGATATAGAAAATGACATAAATATCTCTAAGTAAGAACTAACTAAATTAATGATTTGGATTAAGAGACAGGAACCCGGAACCTTGTTGACTAATAATGAAAAAAAACAAGGTTATGATTTGGATGGAGAATTCTCCTCGCGGCTTTGGTCCTTCATTTTCTTACTTTTGCAAAGCCAGTCCTTCCACTTTGTTTATAGGTTTGATGGTCGGGTGTAGCACAGGTGTTTATTCTCAACCTTTTGCTTTTATTTAACTTCTCATCCTTGAGAGAGAGAGAGAGAGACTTACGTCGGTTGTTTGCTAGAGTGAGAATCTGTTAAAGAGAAAGGGAGGCCTGAGATGGATTTTTGTAGCGGTGTTATCCTAAGTAAGAAATGTGATCTTAGGACTTAATGACGGTGCAATTTAGGTACACTCCTTTTTTATATCTGCCATGGTTTTCTAACGAGTAACGAGTAACAATGGAATGCGGTATCCACGTGTTTTAAGAAAAAAAATGTTTCGGATAACTTAAAGGGATGTGACATTATATATTCTTATGTTCCAATTAAAGTCAAGGGGAACATAAAACAATCTTAACCGTAGGATGTAGCTAGGATCAAATCTCAACCAGTTAAAATAGAAAATTCCTTCTAGAAGGAGCAGTTAGAAGGGTAAGATATTGACTTTTTGGACTAATATTCAGGGCCACGATCTAATTACTATAAAACTTACAAATTTCAATTAAGCTCCATGTTGCATTTACAAACCTCCATGCATTTACAATCGGTTCTACATACAGAATTAAAATTAAAAGTAATATTTCATAACCATAAACAAAAAGAAGAAGCATAAAAAAACATGTTATAATTACAATCTGGAATATATAGTCGACTTCTGGAACAAATGTAAGCTTTAAAGCCTGAGAAAAACAAATAACATAAAAATGTTAATAAAACATGTAAAAAATGGAAAAAATCGGAAACATAAAAACATAATCTAAAACATTTAATGTTAATTTATTTTAAATTTACAAATTACTATTTTAGCACTTGATTAAACATAATAAAAAGTTGGTATAAATGTTTTACCATTTATAATAACACGTATTTTTGAACTTTGAAGGCGCCAAAAAATGGTAAAACTGTCCCACGGTTTTTTAACTTGGCTCCATAAAAATAGGGTAGTGGGTCATATTATCATGTATATAAAGAGTCATGAGGGGTAAAAACATTACCCATGCTGTCTAAATAGAAGATCATCATAAAAAAAACACAAATCAGTCGGCCAAGGTACTTTCTTTCCATCATATTACACTTTCAGCTTTGAAACTGTAACAACAAATTAAAACTTTTGTTATTTGATGTAAAAAGGACAAGAAGATGATGGTGAAGCATGGTGAACCGAAGGTATGTTCATGTACTTTCTTTCATTCAGTGTACAGGTGCTTAGTTTACAATCTCATCTTTAAACCTGTATTTAAAAAGTTCAAATTTTCTGCTTTTATGTAAACAGGATGAGAAGAGACAATGAAGCATGATGAACCAAAGGTGAACTCAAGTCATGTATTTTCTTTCATTCAATTTACAATATCATACTTAACGCTGGAATTCAAAGTTCTAACTTTTTGATTTTTGATGTAAACAAGATTAGAAGATGATGTAGAAGCATGATGAAACAAAGGCAAGCTCAAGTTACATACTTTCTTTCTTTAAATTTACAATCTCATCGTTAAAGGTATAATATAAAGATTTAATTTTCTGTTTTTAATTTAAACAAGATTAGAAGACGATGTCAAACATGATAAATTGAAGGTGAACTCAAGTCATGTACTTTTTTTCGGTTTACAATTTGATCTTTAAAGATGTAACTAAATATTCATATATATTCTATTTTTGATTTAAACAAGATCAGAAGATGATGTCAAAGCATGTGACTCGTAATTTTGCTTTTCAGATATTTACACAGGTTTACATATTGTTTTTTTTAGAAAATGGTAATTTGTTTTTTAGTGGTTTTCAAAAAATTGTAGGTCCACCCGGAGGATCGAGTCAACCTCTATTCCTGTTTTCCGACGAACCCGAGAGTGCGGAATTCAAACGGGTAAGTTAAACCAAGTTACGAACACGCAAGACACAAAGATTCAATTATTAACACGCAATGTATTAATACTCTGAAACGTTTACAATGCAATGTTTACAAGATAACCTTATAAACTCTCTGTTGTTTGTGTGTTCTCTCTCAAAGTCTATGCAGACTCGTCTTTGTTTCTGTTTGTTGTCTGTGTATTTATAGTAACATGAACGACGAAATCCAGTTGTCGACGAACACCCACGACGAAGATCCAAGACCTTGACGAAATCAGGGGATTTCGTCGCATGGGGTGTCTTCGTCATATGGGGTTTGGGCCTGGGACTTGGGCTTGGGATTTCGTCGCATGATGTTGGGCTTCTTCAATTGTCCAAATAACAAACAGAAAACATACAAACTTAAGCTAATCATGCATACTGCACACACGCAGTTGCATGTACATCAAATGTTACAAAGTAAATAACATACCGAGTCAAGACAGGAGGATGTCTTGACTACGACCTTCACTTCGTAGCCGAGTCGAACCGAGCCGAGCCGTATCCACTTAATATGTATCAACAAACTCCCCCTTGGATGCTGCTCATGAGGTTCATAATCTCGTTCTTCATCTCTTGATGGTTCATTCATTCTCTAAAAGGATCTTCAAAGACTTCACGTGTTGTAAGTAGAAAGTGTATTAACAAACTCCCGCTTTTATCTAGGAAGTGTATCAATAAACTCCCCTTTTGATTATGCTCGTGAATCTTTTGATTTTCGATACTATAGATCCTTGTGGTGTTGATGATTAGTCAGCGGCAACTCGATCATCTTTATCATTTGAGTGCCTTCCCGTCGTGTCTTCATTCCGAAGCTCATCATCGAACATGTTCTTCTTGCCTTTAGCATCTGCACATGCAGGAAAGCTAAACGCGTAATGAGAACAACTGCTTGGAATATAGTTAACATTTAAACAAATGACACATATGAGACCAATTCTCATTCAACTACCGTCCGACAATTTAGTTTGAAAAGTTAACAGATTTTTCAATTTAGATTATTAACTTTCAAAACTTGCAAACTCTGACCGTTTATGAAGATTCAGTCTGTTTGGTTTTCATTCAGATTTCAGGCAACGAAGACTTGAGTTCCAACATCAGTTAATCAAAACTAAAGCAGAAATAAAATATTTTTGACTTTTATAAAGTTTATATTAAAACACACCTAAAATCTTTTTGGCATTTTGAATATTTCAAACTTAAAGACTGAAAGCAGTAAATAAATATATACAGAGTTGCAGAAACTAAGAAAAGTAAATATATACAAACATTCTTTTTGCGAGTTTCGAGGGTAAGAGAATCATATCAGTGTACGGTCACGCCAAAACGCTCTTGCTCTTCTTTTTGTTAACATTTAGATAAACATCCTATAACGATTATCGGTATTGTTATCCACATAAGCTCAACTTATCAGATGTAATCATGGCGAGGGGATACGTTAAGGTATGATTTATACTTACCGACCGGTGTTCATCCACACACGACACATTCCCGTATCAAGGTATGCACGAGGGTTCATCTTACTGGTGAGTATACCATTTATCATCTGTTTTGCCGTATATGAAAATGTGAGATACTCACTTATTTTGTTTGAAAACAAGCCCTATGTGATAGAATCACTTATTGATGAGGAACTTGATTTTCAGATGCATGAGCAAGCCCGTGAACAGGTCAGTACTATCGTACAGCAAAGAGACGAACTTGACTCCCGGATAAATGTGATATATTATCACTTATTTTGTGGACATGTGATTGTTGATCACTTATCGAGGTCGAATGCAGTATGTACACGTATGTATGATATCATGGAAGATCTAGACTTCGTCTCCGTTGTGTTTTCGGTAAAAGAAACAACCATGATACCCAGATGATAAACAGCATAAAGACCACATATCTCAGAACCTCGGCAATCTCTCAAATGAAATTTCGGTACTAAGACCATATGCTAATGAGTGGTTCCCACCTTATCTTCAGTCGATTTAAGTTTATATCACCCTGCACACTTTAAGATGATTGTGAGCCTACCGATACATCTTATATAGAGCTGCTTAACATTTTTCATTTTTCTTTTAAGCTCAAAGAGGTTTCAACAGACCACTGATGTACTATCATTTTCTCTTTTGCTCGCGAGGAAACTCATGTTTGTTTTTCTATTGTTTTTGGTTTTTGAAATTTTTTGATGTTTTTGAATTTTTCAAATTTGGATTTACTCCCCCTAAAATCAACAAACTTACAATAATTTAAAAAACACAAAGATATTTACAAAAATGATTTTCCGATGTGGATTACTCTTGCTTGACCTTAATGTCGTTTACCAATAATAAAAAGTCAAATCTTGATTTATCAAATGCTTTGGTAAAAAGGTCGGCACGTTGGTCATCGGTGTGGACCTTAACAACATCGATAAGCCTTTTATCAAAGTAATCACGTATGAAGTGATACTTAATTTCGATGTGTTTGGTCTTTGAATGCTGCACAGGATTTCTAGTGATAGATAAGGCAGCAGAATTATCAACTAAAATAGGATTAGTTAGGAATTCAAAACCGTAATCACGCATTTGCTATTGTATCCACAGGACTTGGGAGCAACAACTTGAGGCATCAATGTTTTCAGCTTCACAAGTTGATGTAGCGACACAAGTCTGCTTCTTGCACTGCCATGTTACGAGGCGATTTCCTAAAAACTGGCATCCAACCGTTGTGGATTTGCCGTCGATTTTGCATCCACCAAAATCAGAATCACTTAAAGCGACTAAATCAAAGTTATCATCCCTAGGGTACCATAGACCGGTGTCTGGGCAACCCTTTAAATAACGAAAAATCCTTTTTACAGCTGCAAGAAGTGAGGCCTTCGGGTTCACTTGATATCTGGCTAGCAGTCATGTTGGATACATTATATCTGGTCTTGATGCTGTGAGGTACATAAGGGATCCAATCATCGCGCGATAGTATGAAGAGCTAACGAGTTCACCCTTCAAGTCTGGATTGATTCCGTGATTTTGCGCAGTGGGGTACCAATGGGCAATGTGTCGGACATCTGGAATCGGTTCAGAATGTCTTGAACATACTTAGTCTGATGGATGAAAATCCCAGACTTCGTTTGTTGCACTTGCAAGCCCAAAAAGAAAACCATCTCCCCCATAGCGCTCATTTCGAATTTATCCTGCATTACACGCTCGAAATCCCTACACATAACATTGTTAGTAGAACCAAATATAATATCATCCACATATACCTGTACCAGTAGAAGATCTCCATCTTGTTCTTTTATGAAGAGAGTGCAATCGATAAGACCTCTACGAAATCCATTCTCCAACAGGTAATTAGATAAAGTTGCATACCAGGCTCGTGGTGCTTGATGTAGACCATAGAGAGCTTTGTTCAGCAACCAAACCCGATCGGGATGGATAGGATCTTCAAAACCTGGAGGCTGTTCAACATACACCTCTTCTTCGACTAGACCATGTAAGAAGGCACTTTTGAAGTCCATCTGGTAAACCGTGAATCCTTTGAATGAGGCATAAGCCAGAAAGATCCGAATTGCTTCCAGACGTGCAACAGGTGCATACACTTCGTTGTAGTCTATACCTTCAATCTGACGAAAACCTTGAACGACCAACCTTGCTTTGTTGCGAATAACGATTCCACGGTCATCCTTTTTGCATTTATAAACCCAACGGGTACCAATCTTCTTGTAATCAGCAGGTTTCTCTACGAGCTTCCCGACACCAAGTTTCTGGAATTGTTGCAGTTCTTCCTGCATTGCTTCAACCCAAGAGTTATCTTTCAAAGCTTCTTTCCAAGTTCTTGGCTCTTCCTGTGAGACATAACACACGAAAGACCAATCGTTTTGTTGACCAGATTCTCGAATCGCCGCATACAAGCCTGCGTTGTTGTTGTTGTTTCGCAACATGTTTCTTGTTTGAATGCCACTCTGTACATTACCGATGATGTTTTGTTGAGGATGGGTATTGTGAATTCTTGTTTCTGGATTTTTCGGAAATGGAATATTTGTACCCATATTGTTGAGATTGAGATCAACAACTAATTCAATACCCGGAACTGACAAAGAGGATGATGCAATAGCTTCAGCTGTTATAGGGGCGTCCACTGGAGGTGTAGCCTCTGAAGTACCATGTACTACTAATGTAGGAACTTCTTGATCTGCATCTAGAAATTCTTCATCCTCTGAAGATTCGTTCAGTTCGGTTGCATCATGAAAATCCTCATTGTCGAGAGCATTATTGTTCACTGAAGATGGTTCTTGATTGACAATAATTGGACGAACCAACGGTGAATCTGTTGCGTTGTTACTCTCGAAAAACATCCTTGCCGCAACATTTTCTTCAACTGCTTCAACATTGATCGAATTGAAAAAGTCATCGTACTCAAACAACCATGGTTGACCTGGATTTTTTACTGGATAAGTGTGCCTTTGTACTCTGACTTCAGACCATTCCTCAACCCTTTTAGTCTCTAGATTCAAGACTCTTAAGTTCGGGGTAGCATAACCAAGAAAGTGACCTTCAATAGCTTTTGCCCCAAACTTTCCATTAGGATCGATCATTGTGCAAGGAGCTCCAAACGGTTCAAGATATGACAAATCTGGTTTCCGTTTGTGAAGAAGCTCGAAGCAGGTCATGTTGTGTCTTTTGACTGTAAGGACTCGATTCATCGTGTAACATGTGGAGGCCACAGCTTCACTCCAGAATGGAATGGGCAACTGCGACTCTACCAACATAGTCCTAGCAGTCTCGATCAATGTACGATTTTTACGTTCAGCGACACCGTTCTGTTGAGGAGTATAAGCCGCACTAAATTCATGAAGAATACCATTTGATGTGCAAAACTCCGCCATGGCATGATTTTTAAATCCTGTACCATTGTCGCTGCGTATCCGTCTAACCTTCAACTTATACAAATTCTCAATCTGAATGATCAAGTTTATGATAATACCCAAAGTTGCACTCTTGTGAGCCATAAACGCCACCTAAGAAAATCTTGAATAATCATCAGTTATCACGAGGCAGTATTGATCATTCCTGATGCTTTTATGCTTGACAGGACCGAACAAATCCATGTGCAAACGTTCAAGAGGAACTGCCACCGTGTTGATCTTCTTTGTCGGATGTCGCTTCTTGGTTTACTTTCCTTTTTGGCATGAAACACAGACGTCTTGAAGATGGAATTTTTTAAGAATAACACCATTCACTAATTCATTCGACACCAAATGATTCATTTTCCGTAAGTGAATGTGACCCATACGTCTGTGCCAAGAGATTGAGTCTTTTTCAGTGGCTTTGGTAATAAAACAAGTTGCTTGTGCAGTCGTTGTTATTGCTTGGCTCATATCATGGACATATAAATCGTTTATCCTTGGAGCAGATAAGAGAATCCATCCTTTTGGAATCTTGAAGCCGGGTTTCAGCACATAACATCCATTTGCATCAAAGTGTACTGAAAACTGCTTATCACAGATTTGTGAAACGCTGAGAAGATTGTGATAAAGTTGTTGTACAAAGTTGATCTTGTCAAAACTTATAACCCCGTTAGATACCATTCCTTCTCATTTAATATATCCTCCTTTATCTCCAGCAAAAGCAACATAACCTCCTCTAACAGATTTAACGTCATAGAGAAGCTTCATGTCGCCGATCATGTGCCTGGATGCCCCACTATCAATAATCCAATGACTGCTGAAAGTTCCACCTGGAACACCCTGCACATGTACTCACATGATTAGTTGGAGATGGGGACCCAAGCCTTTGTGGTCTTGGGTCTTCCATTTTCATCAACGTAAGTTACTTGAACTTCTCGATGTTGTGGAAATTGTGATGTTCCCCTCGATTCAGTAACCGTTTTTGGTTTCCAGGTCTGTTTTGTTTTACCATTTTTATTCTTTAAAATCTTAACTTCATGATTGTCTGAAGTTTTTGAATTGTCTGGTTTGACAGAAACAGATTTTTGTTAACCACATCGGTTTTGATTGTTTTTTCAATTTTCTTAACCTGTTGGCGTTTCTGTTTCTTTTCCCTTTCTTTTACAAGACGGGGATCTGGTTTTGATGAAACAGATCGCTTGCGGTCAATTTGGTCACGGGGATCATCAACTTTGGCTTTTTGTTTATGAAGATATGGACAATTTCGAATAATATGTCCAAATTCACCACACTCAAAACATGATCTTCGTTCAACAAACCCCGAAGTAACATTTGATTATATTGTCGATGAACTTTGTGATCCCGAGGTACTTAGTTTTGAACTATTTGGTTCATTTCTTTTCAACATTTTAACTTGATTAACATGATCTAAGTTAGATTTATTGGCAAATGTTTCAAGTTTATCCGTTCCCGTTGATTTCACAAAGTTCACTTTCTTGTTCTTCTTTTGATTCGGTTCCTTTCGACCTTGAGTCGTTGATTTACCTTTTGGTTTGGTATGATTTTGCTGCTTTTTCACTGTTAGTAATTTCTGATTGCCACATTGTTTTCGAACTTCGGCCTTTGGGATAGGAGGACACTGTGTTACCACAACGTGTGAAACCGACTTTCCCAAAAACCTACTTGTCGAATCTTCAAAACTTTACTGATTAAAGATTGATTTACATTCTTAATCGGAAAATCTTTATCAGAATAGATTTTATCATCACCAACAAGAGTGTACCACAAATTCACACTCTCTGACTCTTTTGCAGACGTGGACTCGACCAGAACAGTCTTAGCAGGTTTTGTGGGAGGATCACATAGAATATGATTCTCAAGAGGTATGTCCTCTTCTTTGATTACCGCATCAGACTGTGCTGAGTCAGTATCATTGGATTCATCATCTGAAGAATCGACATCCTCAACAATGACTGGAGGATCCTAATTTTGTTCAGTAGTTGACACACTTATAACTGTTGAAACATCCGAATCTGATGATACTTCATTTTTTGTATCCAAGTCCAGTTGCAAATTCCTCAATGTCTAAAGGAACAGATTCCTCATAATAAGTTCTATTCTTCTCATCAGGCATTGCATCATCATTTTGTCTAACATGTGGTGGACATTTCTTATATCCAATGCACGTGACATCCTTTTTCTCCTTTTGTGTGTCAATGATGTGATCCAGCACATACCTAGAGTTTGAATAACTGTCTACCTTAAGCCGGATCGCCTCACTTTCACACTTAACACATGCTAACTCTTTTTGCATGATCTCAAGACGATCGATATAACAGTTTATGTCAGTTTGTTTTCTTGAAACCATTTTTGTCAGCTCGGTTTTATCTTTTCTTAAATTTGCAACCACCGTTTTAAACTCCTTTTCATGGTTTTCATAAAACATGTTAGCCTCTTTGCATTTAGAAAGATCCACTATCAACTTTTGATTGTGGATATTTGTCACTTCATATTTGTTTTGCAAAGCCTCGTGTTTGCTTTGCAAATCACGCCATTTAGCATCAAAAGAAACATGTTTGTTTTGCAAGTCAGACAATTCAGCATTTAAAGCATCATGTTTGCTTTGCAACTCAGACATATTAGCATCCAAATCAGCACATTTAACACTTAAGCTAACACAATTATCACAATTAATGACAGTTGGTTCATCGACACATACCTGGCTTGATGAACTGCCGCCATTAGCCATAAAGGCTGAATGAAGAGAAGAAGAAGAATAAGCAGCTTGATCCACCAGAATAGATCTTCTATCATTCCCTACTGCAGCTTCTCCTAACAATTCATCAATATCTGCATCGATTCTCCCACTAGATACATCATCAGAATAATCTTCGCCTGAGGTTGAGGTTTCCTCATCTGAACTCCTTGAATAACCAGAACTCTCTCCATCTGAAGATTCACCACCACTGGCGTGCTTCAAATCCTTAGCAGCTTCAGCAAAACAAGCTGCTCCTCCCTGATCACCAATGCCTAATTGCATTGACCAGTCACCACCTTCATCTATTTAAACCACAAGAGCTTGATTGGTGTTCGATGGTCCTGCTTGATTGTTTGCAGGGACCAAGGTGCGATCGTCATTCCTGGTTTGTTTCTGATTATGTTGGTTGCCTTGACCTCTGAAAGGATTCTGGTTCCCATGCTGAGCTGGCTTTGTGCATTCACGCTTAAAATGACCACATTCACCACAGTTAAAGCACTTGACGGATTACTTGTCGAACCCATACTTGGTATCTTTCTTGCTTTCCAAGCTGGTTCTACCCATCCGTTCCATGAAGTCCTTAGCTCGCCTAACAGCACTAGCGAAAACCCATTTGATGTCCATCATATCCATCTCTTCTTTATCGATCTGCTGATAATCTTCTTGAGTTAGATTGATGTTTCCGATCTACCCTGCAATCAACCCACAATACGAGCTCACCAATGTGTTTAGTATCTCCATATGATCTTTAGCTACTTCAATGCTAACTTTGAAGAAGTTTGACGTGTCAAGCCGTACTGTCTTTGAATTTGATGGTTGACCAGCAGATGGTGTGCTTCCATAACAAGCTTGTTGTTGAACATGAAATGGATTCCCATACAAATCAGTTGCTACGGTAGATGGCCGATAGCTTTGCTGTTGTGGAGCTGGTTGTAGTGTATTTCCATACAAGTCTATGGTTGGAGCTGGCTTTACAGGAACTTGTATCAGATTGCCATATAAATCTGTGCTTGTGATAAACGTCGTTTGAATTGGAGCGTGTGAAGCAGGTCTTGCAGAAGTGCTAGAAGCTCCATAATACATATCAGGATTTTGTCGCACTGGAACCCTTTTCGCCTTTAGGGTTTCTTCCTGATCTTTGTTCTCCAAGAGCTGAATGAAGTCATTGATGTGTGTCGTAGCAAATGTGCCATTGTATTTCAGTATTTCCAAGAAACCATTCCATTGAGGTGGCAGTGCATCGGCAAACTTTGTGACAACCTCTGCTGGAGTTGTTACTACCCCATAATTACTCAATTCAGTCAGCAAGTGATAAAATCAACTTGTCATATCTCCCAAAGATTCATTTTCCATACAAGTGAAACCATCAAAATCCTTCTTGAATAAATCATGTCGCAATTGACGTGACTTTTCATTTCCTAGACCCCTAGTCTTCAATGCATCCCATAATCCCTTTGACGTCTTGAAGCTGACAAACTAATGATATATATCCTTGCTCAACGCCTGAGTCAGAATAGCATATGCTTTCTTTACTAAATCATATGCCTTTTTCTCGTCTTCCGTAAGATCTGCAAATGTAGCGGCAGTTGAAGCGGCAACCTCAAGAGCTTGATCGAAATCTGTAGTAAAACATAACCACAATTCCGTGTTTTGCCCAAGGACATACATATGGAATCTATCTACCAATCCAGGATATTTATTTATGTGCATCAGTTTCCGTGGGCGATTTAGACTTCTGGTCTCGCTTTCGCTTAGGAGTATACTTTGAATACTTGGAGTTTGATTTGAAACAAACGCCCATTGACCTGTCGACATTGGATTCGCTTGCGAAGATGCGGTTGCGGGAGATTCGGCCCATGATGGTGACAAACCTGTGCTTCTATACTTGCTCTCCGTATTAGATGCGGGTGCGGGAGATTCAGCCCATGAGGGTGATAAACCCGTACTTCTATACTTACTTTCCGCATTAGACGGAGTACCCCACCAATCCGGATTCATTCTGGATGTATAATGATGAAAACCTGCTCAAAACACTCAAATCAAACAGTTTAGTGTGAAATGAAAACCTTCTGTTAGAAATATCACAAGTATGCGATGAAAACTGTAAGGTGTTCATCGAAACCAACACTGACGAAATCGGGGGTGTTCATTGCTGAAATGTTTGACGAATATAGGGTGTTCGTTGCTGAAGTGTTTGACGAAGATAGGGTGTTCGTCGAGCTGAAGCGTTTGACGAAGATAGTATGTTCGTCGAACTGGAGTGTTTGACAAAGATAGGATGTTCGTCGAGCTGAAGTGTTTGACGAAGATAGTATGTTCATCGAGCTGGAGTGTTTGACGAAGATAGTATAATTGTCGAGCTGGAGTGTTTGACGAAGATAGGATGTTCGTCGAGCTGGGATTTCGTTGACAAATGTGACCAGACAACTAAGATATTTATCAAACCAAATCTTCTGACAACAAAACCTTCTTTTTCAAACCATCATGCTTTCGGCCATACTTATCAACCAACCATCATCATGCTTGTGTACACAAATGTCAAACAATCAATATTATATCAATAACAACACAATAATTCATCAACCAATGGATCAAGCTCAGATATATATCAAGAACAACTCAAGAACACTTTGAATATTTCTATGAACAGATGAAGTTTCTGAGTTTTCAGGCAACCTGAAAACTTTCCGAGCACAAGTTTTTGCACAAAAGTTTAGTAAAAACCAAATCTTAACATGTGTACATGCAATTTAACAATGGTTTTATAAAAACTAATAGCAAGATACAAAGATTTTCAAGGTTTTGATGAAAAGCTTTTCCAGAAATATGATTTTTTTTTTAACAAGAATGCAAACTGAAAAACCCTTTTAAAATCTATAAAAACACAAGTAAATCGACTTGGTTTAAACAAGGAATCGAGCCAAAGCTCTGATACCAATTGTAGGTCCACCCGGAGGATCGAGTCAACCTCCATTCCTGTTTTCCGACGAACCCGAGAGTGCGAAATCCAAACGGGTAAGTTAAACCAAGTTACGAACACGTAAGACACAAAGATTCAATGATTAACACGCAATGTATTAATACTCTGAACCGTTTACAATGCAATGTTTACAAGATAACCTTATAAACTCTCTGTTGTGTGTGTATGTTCTCTCTCAAAGTCTATGCAGACTCGTCTTTGTTTCTGTCTGTTGTCTGTGTATTTATACTAACATGAACAACGAAATCCAATTGTCGACAAACACCCACGACGAAGATCCAAGACCTCGACGAAATCAGGGGATTTCGTCGCATGGGGTGTCTTCGTCATATGGGGTTTGGGCCTGGGACTTGGGCTTGGGATTTCCTCGCATGATGTTGGGCTTCTTCAATAATCCAAATAACAAACATAAAACATACAAACATACAAACTTAAGCTAATCGTGCATACTGCACACACACAGTTGCATGTACATAAAATGTTACAAAGTAAATAACATACCGAGTCAAGACAGGAGGATGTCTTGACTACGGCCTTCACTTCGTAGCCGAGTCAAACCGAGCCGAGCCGTATCAACTTAATATGTATCAACAAAAATATAATGCCTTTTTTATATTTTTACACAAGTTTCATATTGTTTTGTTTATAAAAGGGGCAATTTGTTTTATTAATGGCTTTAATATAAAGGATAGTTTGTCTTTTATACATTTTTACAAAAGTTTTTCGTCCTATTTTTTAGTTCATTAAGTTAGTGGGTATAATATTTTCGGCTTAACTCTTATTTTGTGTTATGTAAATAAGTTGTTTCAATTCAGCAAAAAAAGGTAACTTTTATGATTATTTTCCTGTTTCTTATTTTGTAAGATATCTTTTCAAGTATTGTAAATGAAAAAAAAATTGAAACGAAAACTTCATTAAACAACGGCCAGCCCGACCAAAAAACAACGGGCGACCCAACCGACTACAAAAACCTTACAAGAATTTACACCACTTATCCCAATCTACCTCTATACATTTAGATCTATTTCTAAACCAAAGATATCCAACAGACTTAATCGACCTAAAAACCTCATCGGCCTTCGGACTAACTTCGTTGAAAACCAAATCATTCCTCGCTTTCCAAATGAGCCAACATGTAATCACCACAATCCCTTGGAACCTTAACTGGAGCTTCCCCACAAGGCCACTATGCCGGTGAACTTCGAGCAAGTCCTTGAACGAGAAAGCCACGGGGAAAGGGGTCCTACTCCAACTGCACACTTTGTCCCATACCTCAGCAGCGAAACAAGTAAACAGATGTGAGGCGGTCTCCTCGCCAGAATTACACTTCGGACAAAAGACATCGGCAACCGTAATGTTACGCTTAGCTAATTCCACCCTCGTCAGGAGTCTCTCCATCGCCGCCCTCCACGTGAACACATTACACTTTAGCGGCACCCACTTACACCAATCCCAAATGAATCTCCCACCCACTAAATCCGGCTCCATCAGTCGTTTCACGGAAAAAACACTGAACTCACCGGAGCCGTCTCCCACCCACCGCCACTTGTCCGAGCCCTCTGATAACCTGGTATCCCTCAGCAGAAAACACAGGGCTGACCACTCAGCCATCTCGATGTCACTGGCAGGCGGGCTACGCCAGTTCCACGAAGCCCCCGGAATGGAAAAAAGGCAACACAATTCGATCCCGCACCAAACATTTCTTATTAACCTCAAGCCGAAACAAGTTAGGAAAACAAAACCTAAGAGGATCCTTCGATAACCAAGGATCCAACCAGAATACAAAATCCATTCCGTTGCCGAGAACCCCGTCCATGAAATGCCAAAAATGGTCCTGATCTCGCACCAGAATATCCACCACTTTAACAATGTTCCCCCACACACCACCCAGCGATTTTTTAACCGGGAGAAAACCCCAATTCTTACCGTGATCATGAATAGCCGATACCGATTTAACCCACAAGCTGTTTCTTTCCGTCTTGAACCTCCATGCCCATTTCAAAAGCAGCGAAATATTGATTTGCCCAAGTTTGCGAATCCCGAGACCCCCCTTGTCAATAGGGGACACCACTCTATCCCAAGAAACCCAGCTTAACTTCTTTTCTATACTACTTCCGCCCCACAGGAACCTCCTTATGATAGACTCGAGCTGATTAAGTACCCCCGCCGGGGCTTTGTACAACGAGAAAAAATAGTTGGGCAAGCATTCCAAAACCGATTTGGTAAGCGTGATCCTCCCTCCAATAGATAGAACTGAAGCCTTCCAAAGAGAAAGCCTAGACTCAAAAACGTCTAAAACCGGACTCCAGTTCGCAATCCAGTTCATATTGGCACCCACAGTTAACCCGGGGTACTTAAACGGCAACAAATCCTTTTTACATCCAACCCGTAAAGCCATTAAATCTAACTCCTCCTCCGACGCCCCGATCCCATAAATATTAGACTTGGCCAAGTTAATCCTAAGACCAGAACAGACATGAAAACCTCTCAAAATCCTTACAACATTAAGAATGGATACCTCATCCCACTCACCAATAATAAGTGTGTCATCCGTATAAAGTAGGTGAGACAACACAGGACCATTATTAGGGAGACTAATTCCCGACACCTCCCTAATCGACACCGCCTTCTCGAGGCAACACGAAAGAACCTCCATAATGACCAGAAAAAGAAACGGGGATAGTGGATCCCCTTGCCTCATGCCTTTTTGACACTGGAAGTCAAAGGTGGGCGACCCGATAACTAAAACCACCGACCTAGCTGAAGCAAGAACCCCATGAATCCAATCACACCACAAAGACGGGAATCCCATTTGAAGCAGAGCCATCCTAACAAATTCCCAATTTACATTATCATATGCCTTCTCAAAATCCAGCTTTAATAAAAACGCCTTCTTTTTGCACTTCCTAACCCAATTAATCGTTTCACTAATAACAAGCGGGCCATCGAGAATAAACTTACCTTTAAGGAACGCCGACTGGCTCTCCGAAATCACAGACGGGAGGCCCTTTTTAAGACGATTCACCAACAATTTAGAGATAACTTTGTTTATCGCCCCAACCAAACTTATCGGCCGAAACTCATTGAGAGTAGTCGCATCTCTAATCTTTGGAATAAGCGTGATAAACGACGAGGCACACCCTCTACTAATCTCCCTCCTGACATAAAACTCGTTCAACACCTCCACAAAATCAGATTCGAAAATGTCCCGGAAGTGCTTAATAAACTTGAAGTTCAGGCCATCAGGGCCCGGTGCACGATCCCCCCCACAATCCGCCACCGCTACCTTAATTTCCTCCAAGTTGAAACTGGCAACTAGACAATCCGCCTCATCCTGACTAATCTTTTTAATGTTCTAACAACTGATGAAAGGTCGGTCCACCAAATCCTCCTTAAACTTATCCCGAAAAAATTGGAAGACGTTTTTTTTAATAATACTCGGCTTGGAGCACCATGACCCATTGATCTTTAACCCCGGGATTCTATTGCAAGCTTTTCTACAATTGATCATAGTGTGAAAGAATTTAGAATTTTCGTCCCCCTCTTTAGCCCACAAAACCCGAGGCCGGTGCTTGAGGTCCTTAATTTTATTCTCCTCCAACTCCTTAATCAGTCTCTCATTTTCTTCTAAAATCCACTCTTCTTCCTCCTCCAAATCTCTACTTTCCATGAGAACCTCCAGATTTTCTAATTCCGACCTCGCTTTAGCTTCTGCCTCTCCTTCCTTCTCATCTCTCCAATCCTTCACATGATTCCTAATAAATTCAAATTTCTTCAGCAATCGGATGTCTGCCGGACCATCCCACACAAACTTGGACGCTGCTTCTCTAACCATAGTGTCGTATCCTGGTCGACACAACAAAGAATTGAACACCCTAAAGGGTTTAGGGCCGAAGTTAATTTCCTTAGTAACAAGAACAAGGGGACAATGATCCGACCACTCCTTCGACAACTCTCTCAGATAAGCCTCCGGCCACATCCAAAAGAACTCCCGACATACCAGAACCCTATCTATCTTGCTAAGTTTCCTCCCACCACTGGCCCACCAGGTAGTAAACTTCCTGTCTTTCATTTCATACTCCAACAACCCAGCACTGAAAATGAAGCCATTGAACTCCCTAGCACAAGCCGGATTAAACCGGGTATTAAGCCTTTCCTCCGAGCACCTAACAGCATTAAAGTCTCCAAGAAAAATCCAACACCCCGGTTGCCCATTCAACTCAACCAGAAAACGTTGCCACAAAACGATTTTGGACTGGAGATCTTGAGGCGTATAGACATTAACAATGTTCAGCAATTGACCACTCCCTTTTAACTTCCCTTTAACCAGCAAAAAATTCCTATCTTTAACCGAATCGATCATCTCAAACAACCTTTTTGTCACACCCCGAATTCCACGTGTCACCGGTGGGCCCGGTGGGGAGTATCGTGACGTAGTTGGCTAATAGTCAAACAACACAATATTTAAATGCACAGCGGAAGCAAATGAAAGATATATTTCAACTGAATAAATATTGTAATATCATGTATCACAAACAGTCGAAAGTTTATCCACAGAAGGATCAAAATAAATAGGAAACAATAGTTCAACAGACGATAGGCATCTTAAGCTTGCGAGACTCTTTATTGATCCTATGGAGAAAATTCCATCCAATTACGAATAGTACCTGCATTTAATCTTTTTTGGGAAAATACGTCAGTTTACACTGGTAAATACAATCAACTGACTCATTTTAAAAATGATTAAAAATTGATTTGGATGCACATGGCATAAACATTTTATAACATGGGATAATTATTTAAATATATAATCATGTAAAAGAATTACATGTTCCTTATGCGTTCAGTAGCCCGGATCATGCCGGGTTAAAGATCAATAGACACACCACATAATCTATTTATGCATTGACGAGTGTACGCCTACACTCCACGCTTAGGTCGTGGCCATTTCGTAAAATGATGCCAAGGATATCCGGGACATGGTCATTAACCCCCCAAAGGCTTTAAGCAAACAAAACAATTTAAACGGGCCGATTAAAATTCAATTAACCACCATATGATGGAAGATTTAATGCCCGACCAAGCGGTATTTTATATACCGTAACCCAAGCCCGTATAGGGAAAATAAATTAAAAGTATTTACCTTTGCAAGTATAATTCACAAACAGCAAATGAAAGTAGCTTTTACTGGTCCTCCTATTCTGGAACGAAGGTTTATAATAACCTATTAGAATCCTAACGGTCTTTAGTTAAGCTTAAGCTTAGACCGGTTAATTTTTACGGTTCAAACGCACGATTAGGCGAAGACCGGAATAGAATGTGATTTAGACCCGACAAGATTGAATACTTGCCTTATATGGGTAATCTAGGCACATTCTGAATTTTGGGGTAAAACCGATAAGGTTTGACCCGTTTCGGCTAATTTATGTAAACTAGTTACATAAGCCGAACCGTACGCGCAGGAGGCGTAATGGGTAGTCATAAGGGTCCTAACCAGGTTTCCAAAGTTAATATGCCTCAAATATGTGGTGATATCAGTAGGATACCTTCCATTATGCCCAAAACGAATTTAAACACAAAATATGCCCCGTAGGGGTAATTTGGTCATTTATAATGTTATAAAAGAGTTTAAGTATTAACCTGAGTTACAGGTTTGATGAAATCAGAAAAGATACTCAATTTAATAAGTTATAACAGTAGGGTAAAGTATATATGTGAAATTTATCAATTATAACCAAACTATGCACCGTAGGGGCATTTTGGTAATTTCACATAAGCCGAAAAGCTCAAAACTGAAGTCTGAGTTAAACAAATTTTGCTTACTGTTAAAATATTATAATTTACCTAAAATATCAGTAGGTATCAACCCTTGTATGTTTAAAATAATTTTAGTACATAAACGCTTAAAAAGGCGATTAGGAGCCGTTTCCGGGTTCTATATGGAAAACTGATATTTTTATTATTCCAGAAGGCTTAAAATAATTTATTTATTATTTAAAATCAGTAGCAAAAGGTTTGGAGTCAATTAGATATGTAAAACTCATTTTATGGCCCGTAAGGGCAAAACCGACAATTACCGGATTAAGCCTATGACTATAAGTTATGCTCATCCTAAAATTAATTAAAAATCTTCAAAAATCCCAAAATAATATATTATATCAGTGGGTAAAGATTTTGATATCGAAAAGTAGGTTTATATAGGCTATACGCTAATTACGCTGTTTAATCGCTAAAGGAGCTTTCTAATTACGCTAATGAGCATAACTCTCAATCTACACCTCAAACTGATGTCAAATTTTGGGTACAAGTTTATATATCAGTAACTAAGGTTTCTACTCTTTTACATTTGCAAAAAATCACGTTTTAAGGTGAAAAGGGCATAATGGTCAACATATGAGCAATTAACGAAATCATGCATATTAATTGGTTAACTATTGAACCAAGGTGTATAATCACAGAGGGTTATACTAGCATGTAACCTGGTTTAATTAAAGCTCTACGGCATTTCTAATACATGCTTAAACGGGTCAAAACTGAAGTCAAAGCAAAAGTCAAAGCTTTGCGACTTTCGGTTCCGAACAGGGTCTAAACAGAAAATTGTCGGGTTGAACATGTTTAGACATGTTCTTACACTAATTACCAAGTTATATTAATGATCAAACAGGTTGTATGTGTTCTACATTGCAAATTATGCATAAATTAGAAAATAAGCATTCTGTTGACTTTTTAATAACAAGTTTGACCCGACATTTGACCTAGTTAGAGTGGAAATCAGGGGGAACCCTTTTAAGGGTTTATTACCCACATAATTACCAACTTATAACTACTTTCAATTCGACTAATCACTGGACCATCAGTAATTAATCGCTAAGTCAACCGTTAATTACGACGGTTTGACTTTTAAGCTAAAACTAAGCAAAAACTTAACTAAGAAAGGTTAAGCATACTTACTGAAGTCCTATGCACGATTTGTGATCACTTGAGTCTGCTTTGGAGCTCCAGAAATGATCAGAAATGTTGAAGGAAGGTGTGATCAAAATGGTTGCATAAGAGGCCTTTATATAGTGCTTAAATCTCAATGGATTGTTGACACACAAGCCTATCAATGATCCCAGATGATCCACATATGTCCCTAAGGGTCTAGGGGTTGCTTAGGGGTCGCCCATGAAGTGAAACAACTGATTAAAGTCGGTTTATGCATGAAATTCGGCTGCTGTCCAAAGTTTCTGTATCTGGGCGGTCCAGGCGGCCCGCGTAAGGTTTTGTTGGGGTCTACGCGGCCCGCTTGGGCCTCGTAATCAGATTCCACATTTTCTGGTTTTTGCATATTTGTCTCTTGGCCTTTCGAAGGGTCAACCAACTTATATTTTGCACTTTGAACCCCCCAAATTGACATACAAGGGCTCCAAGACTTATGCCCACTTTATTTAGTCCCTGGTCACTTTGTTAATACCCGAAAAGTCATAACTTTCAACGTTGACGCTTTAACCCCTTGTATACGAATTTGATCATAACTTTCTCATACGATAACAAAACTTTATGAAATTTATATCGTGCATTCTAGTGAGCATAATTAAGCGTTACAAATTTTCGGGTTTGTCAAAAGGTCACTCAGAGGTATAACTTAAACATGTTGACACATTTAACCACTGTAGTTTGTAATCTCTCACTTTCTTTCATATTTAGCTTCGTATGATCCATGATTTATTCGTTTGAAGGTATGAGCATCATGTAGGGTTAATGTAAAGTATATTTATTCACTGTTGACATTTAGAACCCGTATATTCACATACTTTCCTTGTTTGTCAACTTTAGTCCTTCTATAACATTCTTTCGCACGTTCAAACATATGACACGTGTCAACACATTATAGGACCTGAATTTTCGAGGTGTTACATCCTCACCCCCTTAAAAGAAATATCGACCTCGAGATTTACTGAAATAAATAAGGGTACTTTTCTTTCATTGTGGACTCAACCTCCCACGTATATTCGGGACCTCTTCGGGCATCCCATTTGACCTTTACAATAGGCACATGCTTCATTCGAAGCTTCTTAACCTGTCTATCCTCAATCGACAATGGTTTTTCCACAAATTTCAAGCTCTCATATATATGCACATCTGTATGTGGTATGACTAGCGAGTCGTCAGCTAGGCATTTCTTCAGATTGCAGACGTGGAATACGTTATGAATACCACTGAGCTCTTCAGGTAAATTTAACTTGTAAGCCACTGATCCAACACATTCGATTATCTTGAACGGTCCTATGTACCTCGGGCTTAACTTACCTTTCTTACCGAATCGCATCACCCCCTTCTAGGGTGATACTTTAAGCAACACTTTATCACCAACTTCAAATTTCATAGGTTTACGCTTTGGATCTGCGTAACTCTTCTGCCTATCCCGGGCAGCTTTGAGACGGTCACGAATCTGGAAAATCTTGTCCGTCGTTTCAAAGACTATCTCTGGTCCTGATAATTGGACATCTCCAACTTCCGCCCAACAAACGGGCGTTCTGCACTTTCTACCGTATAAGGCCTCGAAAGGCGCAACTTTAATGCTGGTATGGTAGCTATTGTTGTAGGAGAATTCGATTAACGGCAGGTGGTTATCCCAACTACCACCTAAATCAATCACGCATGCTCGAAGCATGTCTTCCAAAGTTTGAATAGTACGCTCACTTTGACCGTCTGTCTGAGGATGGTAAGCCGTACTAAAATTCAAACGCGTGCCCAAAGATTGCTGGAAACTTTTCCAAAAATGTGATGTGTATCTAGTATCTCTGTCAGAGATAATAGACACATGTATGCCATGTAAAGCTACAATCTTATCCACGTACAACTAGGCTAACATATCGGAGCTGTAAGTCTCCTTAATGGGGAGGAAATGTGCTGACTTAGTCAGTCTGTCTACGATTACCCATATGGTATCATTTCCTTTCCTTGTCTTAGGTAACTTGGTGATAAAATCCATAGTTACCATTTCCCACTTCCAAGTAGGAAGTTCAGGCTGTTGTAGCAAACCTGACGGCTTTTGATGTTCTGCTTTTACTTGTGCACACGTTAAGCATTTATCTACATAGGTAGCTACAGACTTCTTTAAGCCTATCCACCAATAGTTTGCCCTTAGATCTTGGTACATCTTATCAGCTCCAGGATGAACGAAATATTTAGAACTACGGTCTTCCTGGAGGATAACACCCTGAAGTCCTCCATAAATTGGAACCCATATTCGTCCATTCAATCTCAGAATTCCGTCATTGCCAAGAGATAACTGCTCCTCAATTACCCCTAGCTTTTCATTAGGATAGTTAGCTTCCAACACAGCTTCCTTCTGTGCAGCTAACAACCTTTCATTCAAACTGTTCTTTATTTCAATGCTCTTGGCATTGATTCGGATGGGTTTCACCCTTTCCTTTCGACTCAAGGCATTAGCGACTACGTTCGTCTTGCCGGGATGGTATCTGATTTCACAATCATAATCATTTAAAGTCTCCATCCAACGGCACTGTCTCATGTTTAAATCCTTCTGATTAAACAGGTGCTGGAGGCTCTTGTGATCAGAATAGATCACACACTTGATTCCATATAAATAATGCCTCCAGAGCTTCAGTGCAAATACAACGGCACCCAACTCCAAGTCATGGGTGGTGTAATTCTTTTCATGCACCTTTAACTGTCTTGAAGCATATGCAATAACCTTGCCTTTCTGCATAAGCACACACCCCATGCCAGTGTGTGATGCATCGTAGTAAACTACGAATTCTTCGGTGCCTTCAGGCAATGTCAGTACAGGAGCGTTGCTCAACTTTTTCTTAAGGATATCAAAGGATTCTTGCTATTTAGGTCCCCAGTCGAACTTAATCTTCTTCCTAGTTAAGGAAGTTAGGGGTGCAGCAATCCTTGAAAAATTCTCAATGAAACGCCTATAATATCCTGCTAAGCCTAGAAAGCTACGAATCTCTGTAGGCGTCTTTGGCTCTTGCCAGTTCATAACAGCTTCAACCTTAGCGGGATCCACTTGGATACCACGCTCACTAACCACATGTCCAAGGAATTGGACTTCTCGAAGCCAGAATTCACACTTAGAGAATTTGGCATAGAGCTTCTCATGATGTAGGAGTTTAAGAATATAGCGAAGGTGTTTCTCATGGTCAGCTTGGTTCTTCGAGTAGATGAGGATGTCGTCAATGAAAACGATGACGAATTTATCTAAGTAAGGCTTGCAGACGCGATTCATGAGATCCATGAATGCGGCAGGTGCATTAGTGAGCCCAAAAGGCATCACTGGGAACTTGTAATAACCATAACGAGTCCTAAATGCAGTTTTGTGTACATCTTCATCTCTAACCTTCAGTTGGCGGTAGCCTGACCTCAAGTCAATCTTCGAGAAATAACTTGCCCCTTGCAATTGATCGAACAAATCGTCGATCCTGGGCAAAGGATACCTATTCTTTATTGTGACCTTATTAAGCTCACGGTAATCGATGAACAGACGCATCGATCCATCCTTCTTTTTGACAAACAAGACTGGCGCTCCCCAAGGAGATGAACTAGGTTTAATGAAACCTTTGGCTAGCAATTCGTCTAGTTGCGCTCTTAATTCCTTCATTTCTGTTGGTGCCAACCTATAAGGTGCTCTAGCAACAGGTGCTGCTCCAGGGATGATGTCAATTCTGAATTCCACTTGCCTATCTGGTGGTAAACAAGGTAGTTCTTCAGGAAACACTTCAGGGTATTCAGAAATGACAGGAATATCTTCCATCTTTGGTTTCGGCTCATCAAAAGTCACTTGTCCCATGTAGATGACACAACCCTTCTTCAAGCACTTAGAGGCCTTGAGCATAGTCACTTGCTCAGGCAGTCCATACAGGTCTGATGAAATCAACAAAGATACTCAATTTAATAAGTTAAAACAGTAGGGTAAAGTATATATGTGAAATTTATCAATTATAACCAAACTATGCACCGTATGAGCATTTTGGTAATTTCACATAAGCCGAAAAGCTCAAAACTGAAGTCTGAGTTAAACAACTTTTGCTTACTGTTAAAATATTATAATTTACCTAAAATATCAGTAGGTATCAACCCTTGTATGTTTAAAATAATTTTAGTACATACTAAGCGTTAAAAACGCTTAAAAAGGCGATTAGGAGCCGTTTCCGGGTTCTATATGGAAAACTGATATTTTTATTATTCCAGAAGGCTTAAAATAATTTATTTATCATTTAAAATCAGTAGCAAAAGGTTTGGAGTCAATTAGATATGTAAAACTCATTTTATAGCCCGTAAGGGCAAAACCGACAATTACCGGATTAAGCCTATGACTATAAGTTATGCTCAGCCTAAAATTAATTAAAAATCTTCAAAAATCCCAAAATAATATATTATATCAGTGGGTAAAGATTTTGATATCGAAAACAAGGTTTATATAGGCTATACGCTAATTACGCCGTTTAATCGCTAAAGGAGCTTTCTAATTACGCTAATGAGCATAACTCTCAATCTACACCTCAAACTGATGTCAAATTTTGGGTACAAGTTTATATATCGGTAACTAAGGTTTCTACCCTTTTACATTTGCAAAAATCACATTTTAAGGTGAAAAGGGCATAATGGTCAACGTATGAGAAATTAACGGAATCATGCATATTAATTGGTTAACTATTGAACCAAGGTGTATAATCACAGAGGGTTATACTAGCATGTAACCTGGTCTAATTAAAGCTCTACGGCATTTCTAATACATGCTTAAACGGGTCAGAACTGAAGTCAAAGCAAAAGTCAAAGCTTTGCGACTTTCGGTTCCGAACCGGGTCTAAACAGAAAATTGTCGGGTCGAACATGTTTAGACATGTTCTTACACTAATTACCAAGTTATATTAATGATCAAATAGGTTGTATGTGTTCTACATTGCTAATTATGCATAAATTAGAAAATAACCATTCTGTTGACTTTTTAATAACAAGTTTGACCCGACATTTGACCTAGTTAGAGTGGAAATCAGGGGGAACCCTTTTAAGGGTTTATTACCCACATAATTACCAACTTATAACTACTTTCAATTCGACTAATCACTGGACCATCAGTGATTAATCGCTAAGTCAACCGTTAATTATGAAGGTTTGACTTTTAAGCTAAAACTAAGAAAAACTTAACTAAGAAAGGTTAAGCATACTTACTGAAGTCCTATGCACGATTTGTGATCACTTGAGTCTGCTTTGGAGCTCCAGAAATGATCAGAAATGTTGAAGGAAGGTGTGATCAAAATGGTTGCACAAGAGGCCTTTATATAGTGCTTAAATCTCAATGGATTGTTGACACACAAGCCTATCAATGATCCCAGATGATCCACATATATCCCTAAGGGTCTAGGGGTTGCTTAGGGGTCGCCCATGAAATGAAACAGCTGATTAAAGTCGGTTTATGCGTGAAATTCGGCTGCTGTCCAAAGTTTCTGTATCTGGGCGGGCCAGGCGGCCCGCGTAAGGTTTTGTTGGGGTCTACGCGGCCCGCTTGGGCCTCGTATTCAGATTCCACATTTTCTGGTTTTTGCATATTTGTCTCTTGGCCTTTCGAAGGGTCAACCAACTTATATTTTGCACTTTGAACCCCCCCCCAAATTGACATGCAAGGGCTCCAAGACTTATGCCCACTTTATTTAGTCCCTGGTCACTTTGTTAATACCCGAAAAGTCATAACTTTCAACGTTGACGCTTTAACCCCTTGTATACGAATTTTTTCATAACTTTCTCATACGGTAACGAAACTTTATGAAATTTATATCGTGCATTCTAGTGAGCATAATTAACTGTTACAAAGCTTCGGGTTTGTCAAAAGGTCACTCAGAGGTATAACTTAAACATGTTGGCACATTTAACCACTGTAGTTTGTAATCTCTCACTTTCTTTCATATTTAGCTTCGTATGATCCATGATTTATTCGTTTGAAGGTATGAGCATCATGTAGGGTTAATGTAAAGTATATTTATTCACTGTTGACATTTAGAACCCGTATATTCACATACTTTCCTTGTTTGTCAACTTTAGTCCTTCTATAACATTCTTTCGCACGTTCAAACATATGACACGTGTCAACACATTATAGGACGTGAATTTTCGAGGTGTTACACTTTTATCCCACAGATTAAGCAGACCCCCCGAGAGACTGGTGGAATTGAACCAATCAAAACCGAAATCTCTCCCTCCCCACAGACTCGCAATCCCCAATTTATCAACAGACGCACACTTAGTTTCTTGAAATGCCGCGAAAGAGATACCCGATTTAACTTTAATCCTTTTAATCCAAGTCTCCTTTTCCCCACCCCCAACCCTCTAACATTCAGAGACAAGAAATTCATGGTAGAGAGTCATTAATACCTTTTCCTAAGATAACTTTCTTGATGAGCTCCTCTTTGTTTTCCAAATCCATGCCTAGACGAACACCAATTCGAACGGTTTCACCTACTTCCACATCAACTGCAGCCGTTCCTTCACCATCTTGACCCTCCTCCCCTTCCTCGGGTTAGTAGAAGATGAATTACGATCCGCATCCAATCTCTGGTTCAGATCGAAGAACCTACCCCCACCAGCTACCGAATTGTCCCCCAAACTCCTGTCGTTTACAGAAACACCTCCACTCCCCCTAACATCCTTATCATTCTCTGGCCCAGAAATTTATCCAAGGAGAATGGATCACTGCCTCCTCAATATGGGCTTTATTTCTTTTTCTTTTAGTGGGCCTGGACTTTTCACTAGAATCTTGGTTGAGAGATGGGCTCTCACAAATCCCCTGAGATTTAGAACCACCTTTCCTGTGCCTCTTTGACTTCTTTCTTGAGTAAAAAACAAACAACCCCTTTTTGCCAACCGGTTGTGCAGCGGACCCACTCCCACAATCCAAGAAAGCATCATAATTAAATGCATTCCCCAACCCATCACTCCCCTTGGGACCCACATCAGTCGCCTCCTGACTCCCCGCCGCTTCTCCCACCAAGCAAGACCCTTCGTTACCCACATTACCCCCACCTTGACCGATCACCTTCGAACTTTCAACCACCGGGGACGACGCCAACGGAGACTCTACCTCGTCATTAAAAGTCAGAGAATCCTTTGCCGGTGAGAACCGATCATGCCTGACAAAATCTCTAAAACCCAGACAATCGGGAACCCAATCTTCTTGCTCTTCTTCAATCCACACCCTGTAAACCCTCTCCTTACAAACGATCTTAACAGCCTCCCTGATCCTAGTTGCTTCACCTGCGAGCACCACCACCCTAGTAACTGAAAGATCCTTCTCTTCCGATATAGACTTTAGGACATGTAACACTTTCCCAAACAAACCGCTAGTAAGCTAAGTGCGCTTCACAAAAGAAGGTTCAAAGGTGACAACCTACCTATCTTGCAATACTCAACTGTCGAAGTTTATCGTTGAAAAGTGTAAGGAAAAGATCCATTTCCATACATGTGGGGGATTGTTGGAAATTTGATGAAAATAGCATTTTTCATGTGGGGGATTGTTGGAAAAATAGGTGAAAATAGCATTTTTCACAAATATAGGAAAATGATTTTTTCCTATTTTGGACTAGAAATAAATATAATAAAATGAGCGGGTTTTATATGTTTATTTGTGGGTTTGTGTTCTATGTTGCAAGAGCTTCGCAACGAACTAAACCACGTCCAAAACGGAGCTAAGATGAATGAGATATCGATGCTCAAAGTTGGGTGTTTGGAACATTCAATGCTGAAACAAAAGGGAAAGTAGCACCTTGTCCCACATCAGATGAGAGATGGAACTTAAAGGGGTATTTAAGTGGGAACTCTCCATCCTTATTGTTTCATGGGAGCACTCACTAGTGTACTCGCGAAGGTTCGAAGCGCGTGATGTGGCAGTCCGCGCGCGGGTATACGTGGCACGAAGGCGCGCGGTTGCGCATGGTGCATGGGTCTGAAGGTGTCGTGCGCGGCGCACCAAAGTGAGCCAAAACGGCGCGACTGTGTGGCGTGCTCGTAGAGGCTCACAGGTGACGTGGCGCACGCGCGCATGGACCTGAGTCAGTGAGGCGCACGCGCGCATGGGTGTGAGCCAAGAGGACGCACCGCGCATGGCGTGCACACCTGGGCGCGCTCGCACCAGTATGGCCTGCGCGCGCGCACGCGTAGAAGCTTCCAACATTGAATGACAGTGCAGTTTCAGTCCAGCTTCGTAACTGACGAGTTAATAAGCTTTGACTGAGAATTAAATGACGTATTAAATTGCATTGAAGACGTTTAATGCAATTTAAACCTCTCTTTAATTCGTTTTTTGACTGTTTCAACTTAGGAGCTGTATAAATACAGCTCCATACCCAGCAGAAGAAAATCACCAGCAACACAACAGCAACTAATACTTTCTCTCCACAGTTCTGATCTTTTTCCAGCAAGCTTTCAAGGTAGACATCGGGTTGTAGGCGAACTCCGGCAGTACTACTGCTCCGGCTGTTGTACCCTGGGAAACAAAACGAGTACTCTTGGGAGACTCGGAATTTGTTTTAAGGGAAGCGTGTGGACACGTGCCTCAGCCATTCTGCTTCTACTCTTTTCTTGTATTTTGGTTTATTTATGTTGTAATTGTTCTAGTATTTCAGCTTTCTTTTTCTGTATTGTAATTAGTTTAATAAAATTTGTTTATTTTATTTTTATTACGCGAACGGTTCCTACAATCTTAAAACAAAATTTTAAACACCGTTCGTGTAATCAAAACCATTCTGTTAAGTGATTCAAACCAGTTTTGTTTTCACTCAGTTTGTGTTTAAAAACAGATTTTTTTTTGTTTTCATCTTCAAAGGGGAGACTTTGGTTGAAAACCTTTCTGGTTACTTTCAGTTTTTATCCTTATATTGCTAAAACTTTCTGATTTGGTCGTCAAAGTTGGACTTAGAAGCCAAGCAGTAAGTTCTAAAACTATTAAAAATTTTCTGTTTTTGGTCTTCAAAGTTGGACTTAGAAGCCTAAACAGTCAATTTGTGGTAAAATTAAAATTTAGTACTTTCCTTCTGGTTTGTGTGTAAATCAGAATTTTTGACTAAAAATTTTAATTTTTTTCCCCAGCATGTCGAACGAAAACGTCAACGTTAACAACACCACAAATGTTGTGACGGGAACCCCCCTTAACGCCACCACTGTGGGAGCGTCCACAGTGGCTAATCACGCTGAACGACCCGAGAAGTTCGCGGGTCTACACTTCAAGAGGTGGCAGCAGAAGATGTTCTTCTACCTGACCACCATTAACCTTGCGAGGTTCTTGACGGAAACCGCTCCCCAACCTGTGGAAGGGGAGACCGACGCACAAAGACAGTGCGCGGTAGATGCGTGGAAGCATTCGGAGTTCATATGTCGTGGCTATGTGTTAAACGGCCTGTCGGATGCATTGTATAATGTGTACTACAACGTCAAGACTTCCAAAGACCTTTGGGATGCCTTGGACAAGAAGTACAAAACGGAGGATGCTGGCACAAAGAAATTTGTGGTAGCCCGTTTTTTGGATTTCAAAATGGTTGATTCTAAAAGTGTTATGAATCAAGTCCATGAATTCCAAATTATACTACATGACATCTTTGCGGAAGGCATGACACTTAGCGAGACATTTCAAGTGGCAGCGATGATTGAAAAGTTACCTCCTGGTTGGTTGGATTTTAAGAATTATCTTAAACACAAACGAAAGGAGATGACGTTAGAGGACCTTATTGTTCGTCTTCGGATTGAAGAGGGCAATAGAATTGCCCTAAAAGGCAGCCAGGCGCAAACTTCTGCTAGCGCAAATTTGGTTGAGCATGGGCAATCCTCTAAGGGCGCAAAGGGTAAGGGGAAGAAGGACAAGGAGAAATAAAAGGCTAGCAAACTTGGACCGAAGAAAGGGGTTGTGAAAAAGAAACCTCCAACGTTCCAAGGGACTTGTTACAACTGTGACGAGTCGGGGCATCGGGCTAACCAATGCAAGAAACCAAAGCGTGAGCGTGCGCACATGGTGGATGAAGAGGGAATGCCTTTGGTGGCAATGATTTCCGACAAAAGCGCAATGATGGATGAGGTCAATACTGTGACCAACACTCCAAAAGGATGGTGGGTTGATACGGGCGCGACCCGTCACGTTTGTGCAGACAAAACACTCTTTACCACCTTCAAGGCGCTTTCTGGAGAAGTGAAGCTGTATATGGGAAATGCAGCCACCGCTGACATCATGGGTGAAGGAACGGTGATCTTGAAGTGGACTTCGGGGAAGGAGCTCACTCTAAGCAACGTCTTGTATGTCCCGGACTTGCGCAAGAATCTAGTCTCGGGTTGGTTGCTTAACAAGTTTGGATTTCGTTTAGTTTTTTAGAGCGATCAATTTGTACTAACTAAACGAGGAATGTATGTGGGTAAGGGCTATGCCCAAAATGGTATGTTCAAATTGAATGTAATGGCTGTGACAAAGAACATGAATAAAATTGCTACTACTTCTACTTATATGCTTGAGTTTTCTGATTCGAATAAACGGCATGGTAGATTAGGTCACGTTAATTTTAATTCTATACGCCGTTTAATCAATTTAAATTGCATACCAACATTCCATATTGATTCACACTATAAATGTGAAACATGCGTTGAATCCAAACTTACAAGAACATCATCCAAATCGGTTGAACGAATAACCGAACCCATTGATTTAATTCACACCGATATTTGTGATTTAAAAGCGGTACCCACAAGAGGTGGAAATAAGTACTTCATCACGTTTATTGACGATAGTACTAAATATTGCTATGTATATTTACTAAAAAGTAAAGATGAAGCAATAAGTAAATTTATCTTGTATAAAAATGAAGTTGAGAATCAACTTCAAAAGAAGATAAAAGCTTTGCGAAGCGACCGAGGAGGCGAATATGTTGCACCTTTTGCCGATTTATGCGCAAAAAGTGGCATTGTACATGAGTGTACACCTCCTTATTCTCCACAATCAAATGGCGTGGCGGAACGAAAGAACCGCACATTGAAAGAAATGATGAACGCCATGTTGATAAGTTCTGGGGTGAGCCAGGAAATGTGGGGGGAGGCCATTCTCTCGGCCAATTATCTTTTGAACAAGATACCATTGAAAAAGAGAGACGAGACTCCATATGAGTTATGGAAAAAGAAAAAGCCTTCATATAAATACTTGAAAGTGTGGGGGTGCCTAGCAAAGGTGATTGTACCACCTCCTAAGGCTCTTAGGATAGGACCCAAAACTGTTGATTGCATATTTATTGGGTATGCGCATCAAAGTAGTGCACATCGCTTTCTTGTACATGAGTCCAAGAATCCTGATGTACACGTAAACGCTATCATGGAGGTGAATCCTAACGTTGTGTCTTATGATGTGCGGTAAAGTGTTACTTATTTTAGGTATATATTTTAAGCCCTTTTTAACACTTATTTTAGCCAAGTTTTAAATTTATAAAACACGATATTTCACTAACACTAAACACACATATGGGCAAGTGCACCCATCGTTGAGTGTAGTATAGCGTTGGTAAGATACCGATGTCGTCCAAGGACACAAGAGCTTTTAGTACCGGTTTATCCTCAACGTCTAACCAAAATAAAAGTTTAGAAAAATGTTTTAAGCTAAGAAAAATAAAAACTAACTAAAATGCTGAAAATAAAAATAAAAGAAAAACACATAGACAAGATGAATCAATTGGTTCCGACTCGTATCTAGTATAACCTTTGATTATTTCCGCACTTTTCCACATAATTAAGAGATTATCTTAGTTATTGTAGTAGACCCCTCTTTTGAAGGTGATGTTACCCTCACCCCAGTAGTTTGAGTCAGCAGGGATACAATCCTAAAAGGGTGGATTATTGGAAGATAATGAATTAAGTTATTAATGCAGTATTGTGGTAGGCCCCGCTTTTGGCGGTGACGTTACCCTCGGCTAAGTAGTCTGAGTCAGCAGGGATACAGTCCTAAATAGCCGGGTTATAGTATTAATAGTAGTTAACTTATGAGGGGGTCAAAGAGTTTGGACCCCCGCCATCCAATACCGTGAAGTATTGAAGGAGGTCCTACTAAATTTGACCCAGGTCCATTGCAGGACCTCTAAACGCTGAACAATGGCAAGACCTTTACCAAACAGTTCCCTTAACCCCCTACCAGGTAGCCAACATACCTGCATATAGACCGTGGAGATATGAATGGTGAAAATCCTTTATTTTATATAGACACTAAAATAATGCCAAGACACCACGGACAAACGATAAGTAAAGATCACCTTCAACATAAGTAACTAGTTATTAAAGTCATTAATACAAAACCAAATAAAAAGTGCAAAAGATTAGAAATAAAAAGTAATATACTAGACACTTTGTCTTCACCAAGTGATGTAAGAGACTTAGGCAAACATGGCCTTGATTGTCAAGAACTCTTACGATCAATCTTGGATCCCGAGACGACCCACACACTCTACGATGGACAATGGATGATGGTGGTGGATGATGGTGTTGTGATGGTGGTGGGTGGTGGATGAAGTGTGAGAGAGGTGGTGTGCCAAGGGATGAGATGAAATGAATCCAAGCACTCCTATTTATAGGCTGAACAGAGTGCTGGACACGGCCCCGTGTCCGCTGGACACGGCCCCGTGTCTGTCTGACAATCTCTCTCCTCATTAATTGTAATTCGCAATTACAATAAATGCGCCTGCTGTACTTTTGACACGCCCCCGTGTCCGCTGAGCACGGCCCCGTGATGGGCAATAGAAGCTTCTATGGATTTGTCTTTTCTGCTGCTTCTTGGGCACGCCCCCGTGCTGGCTGAGCACGGGGCGTGTTCAGTCTTCTGAATTCTCTCTTTTGCTTTGGATGGTGCCGTTGAGGGGTCGGGCAGTCCACTAATATTCCTTTTCTTGTATTTATGTTGGATTTAGCTGTCTTTTTTGCTTCTTTTGCGTTTTTGAGCTTATTTAATCCTGAAAATACAAAAGGAAGACAAAAACACTCTTTTTCCAATATTAGTACTTAAAAAGGGTTAGTTTTATGCCTCATTTGATGTAATTTATATGTTGCATTTTACACACATCAAATACCCCCACACTTGAACTTTTGCTTGTCCTCAAGCAAAACTCTTTAATATGTGGCTTACACTCCCAAATGGAATAGGTAGAAGAGAAGGTTTTGGGCTTATCGTAGAGTGTCGGGATTTCCAAGATCTTTTTGGGTTTTATTTTTATTTATTTACACTCCTATTCGTAATGATTTATTTAGAACTTTTCATAAAAGAAATTACTTATTTGGGCATAACATGCCTTTTTAAAATTCTATTTATATACAAGTTCACATACCTCACGGGGAAATCACTCGCACTCGGCCGAAGGTGTATTTTTAGTGAATCACTCGAGAGCGGCATGGAACTTATTCCTACCATAGGCTTGCCAAGAAATCAATCCTCCTCTTTTTTAACTTTTATACCTTTGTAGATATCAAGAGGACTTTGTGGGTTAAGGGTTAGGTTAGGGTTAAAGGTAGGTGGTTGGGTTAGTGGTTAGTAGAAAAAGGGCTAAAAGCGTAACAAGTGTCGGTTTTCGTATTTTTGCAACTTTTTATTTTGATGAAGCTTTTATTCAAACTAAGTTATTTTTTATTAACTTGTTTGTTTATTTTCTTTTTGCTTCATCATTATCACACATTTTTTTTTACGAAGAACCGAACTTGTTACTAAAATAAAGGGTAAAAAAAAAGAAAAAGGTTTTGGTGGGTAAAAGGGTTTTTGTTTGGGTGATGAAACGAAAAGGTTTAGGCTCAAAGGGGCTAACTAGGGAGATTTTTTTTTTTTGGGTAGGTGGTAAAAGAAAAAGAAAAATAATGGTGTAGAAATAAAAAGGGTTAGTCCTAATGCCTCCATCATTTACTTACTCAGGTTTTAGTTGATAAGGACCGGGAATGTATTGTCATGGCAAGTTCTAGAGTCGTAAGAACCAAGCGGCTATTCACACAAGAAACGAAAAATGAGCATTTAGTCAAATGATATGTAATTGTGTGCTCAATAAAGGCTCAAAACTCACTTTTGTGGGAATGGGTTTTTATGTGATCAAGTATATATAATCAAATTTTAAATAAGTTTGCTATGCCTTTTCATAATTTTCTTATGTTGGTTCTTTTTATCACTACGCTATCGGTTGTAAATTTGTAAAAATATAACCTTTTTGAGGACTTGAATTTCCCGAGTTAAACCTAGACAAGTAAAAAAAATGAAATTTTTGAAAAATTTTTGGGGTGATTAGCGGTTCCAATAGAGTTTTGTGTAAGGCTTGTATTTAGGACTTGCAAAGTTCAAGGTTTTAGCATCCCCCCCACACTTAAATTACACATTGTCCTCAATGTGTCCCAAAAATAAATTTTTAGGTTGATTAGATGTGTAAAATAGTGTTTAAAAAGCAAAAAATTGTGTTACTGGGCACTGAACACGGCCCCGTGCTGAGTGGGCACGACCCCGTGTTCAGGTTCCAGTAACAAGAACTTACAGAAGGTGGACACGGCCCCGTGTTCACTGGACACGGCCACGTGTCTGATAAAATTCTGCAGAACAGAAGCCAAACAGCAGGTCTGGGAGGTGAGCACGGGGGCGTGTTGGCTGGACACGTCCCAGTGTGGACTGTCTGAAAGCCTGAAAAATAGGTTTCTTCCTCCGGTTTTTCCATCCTGGCCCTATAGGTGCTGAGGCTTAGCACCCCAAGCCTTGGTTTGTACCTGTTTCATCACTTAATACCACACCAAGCAACACAAACATCCTACATTACCATAGTTAATTGTTCCAAGCATAAAGAAAAAGAAAAATAAAACGGAAAATAAAAGTGTTTAAGGAAAGTAAATTGTTCAACTTCTGGCACGCAGGCCACCAATCGTTCGATAGATAAAGGGACTTAAACCTGTGGGCTCGCCATCAACCCGCTCCTGCTCCTCCAAACCCTCTACTCCATATCTTCATCGCTACCATCACCTCCATCCCCATGCCCCGCCATGTACTCCCGGATGCTGCTGATATCGTCTTGTATATCGTTGATGTTGCGTTCAATAGCTCCGACCCGGTTGTATGTGTTGTTGGCGAGGTTGTAGGCGTTCCTGGTACACATGAGGTTTTCCTGCATAAGATCATGTAAGCTTTGAAAATTAGGAAAACCGCCTCCTTGTGAGGAGGATTGACCCGGATCACCATGGGGTGGGTACTGGTGGTGTGGAGGTGGTGCGTGAAGAACTAGGGCCTCCTGTGGGTTCCATGCATAGCCTTGCGTTCTTTGGAAACTCACTGTTCCGTCTTCCGCCTCATAAAGCAAGTTCATGGCTCGGCAAATGTGGTAGTCAACTCATCCCGACCATGGGCTTCTTTCAAAGGCTCTTGGAATTTATGTGTAATGCTTAAAAAGACGGTACACCCATCCTCCGTAGAAGATAGGCGTTGGAGCTCGAGCAAGGCGGTTGAGATGCATGTTTCTTAACAGGAGATACGGAACATCGAGAGGCTTTTGGTTGTGGATACACTGGAGGACAACCAAATCTTTCAACCCTACAACACCGCTACTGTCGTGACGTTGGTTTAGAGAGTAGGTGAGGATCCTGTGAATGTAGCGATAGAGCGGATCCCTAAGCTTCGTACTCTTGGTGCTACGAGGGTCGTAGATTCCTTCACCGATTTGAGCCCATGCGGCTTGTCTTTCATTTCCCTCCAAGTCTCGTAATCCTCCGGTATTTTCTTCGTTTCCCGATTCCTCCTCTTGGTATAGACCTATCACGGCTCCAAACTGTGCCATGGAGATCGAGTACATTGTCCCTCCACACCGAAATACAACCCCTTCATTGTCGAATGGGTCACACCTTGAATTGAAGTTGAAGGTACTGTAGAACTCCATGGTGCATTGATACACCGACCGAAGCCTAGTGTTTAATGCAACAACTAGTGGTCCCGTAACGATGTTGTCGAATCGGTTCAGTTGTTTTACCAAGATTAACAGATCCGTGCAAGCTCTCCTGGGGTACTCTTCGGGTCTTGTTTGAAGAACCTCATACCTTGCCCTTGCATCAAGCTCACTTGCATTGAACCTGGTGAACTTTGCCATCTGAAAGAATACACCAAAAATTAGTACGAAACAGAAATGTTTTCGGACAAAACTGCAAACAGCGGGCTGGACACGACCCCGTGTCCAGCGGACACGGCCCCGTGTCCAGACGTCTGTTACTTAAAAACTTCATTTTTTCGACCCGGTTTCGAAAACTTGAAAATTTTTGGTCCAATAGGTGCGGTTTCCCCTGAAAATGAAACCCTAAACACCGTTTTTCCCAAAATAACCCGTTTACCTTATCAATTTTATCTTTTTCGGTTCAAGAACAAGGGTTTGGGGTTTTTGTAAGAAATCGGGTGAATCTATGAACAATCTAAGTGTATTTACTTCCCTTAACACTAATCTAACTAAATGCAAACAGATTCAGGAAAAAATTTTAGGTTCGATCCGGATGAACATCAAGAACCCTAGATTTTTCCCCAAATTTGTAGTGTTTTAACTACATGCAAGTAACTAATCTAACTACTAAGAGTGATAGAATCATACCTTGACGTTGTTAGATCGGTAAGAGACGTCGAAATTTCGCGAAAAATCGCCTGGAACCAGAGCGTTTGTGGGGAAACGGGGCGTGTGGAATGAAGAAACTGTTTTGAAAAAGGGGTTTTATCCCGTCTGCAGCGCGAACACGGCCCCGTGTCCAGCGGACACGGCCTCGTGCCGAGCAGTTTTTTTTTGTGCGCGTGTGAGTGCCCCTTTTTCCCATAAGCTATGGTTTAGAAAACTTACCGCTTCATTTTGTCGTCTCAATCGTTCGTAACTTACCAGGCATGATGTTTTTTATTCTTCCACGGTTTGAAGCGAGATCTCTTCTTCCTCATCCTCAATAAATCCTTGATAGAGTTTCAGCCGTTGGCCATTGACTTTAAATGGTGGCCCATTTCGAGGTTTAATTTCTACTGCACCGTGTGGAAAAATATGGGTGACGGAAAAAGGCCCTGACCACCTAGACTTTAATTTACCAGGAAACAATCAAAGTCGTGTATTAAACAAAAGAACTAAATCTCCTACCCGAAATTCATTAGGTTTAATATGTTTGTCATGCAAATTTTTCATTCTTTCCTTATAAATCTCGGAGTTTGAGTATGCATAATTCCTAAGCTCGTGTAATTCATTTATTTGACAAAATCGATTTTTACCAGCAAATTCTAGATCTAAGTTTACATTTTTGATTGCCCAGTAGGCTTTGTGTGCAATTTCTACTGGCAAATGACAACTTTTTCCATAGACTAGCTTATATGGGGTTGTACCTATTGTTGTTTTATAAGCAGTTCAAAAAGCCCATAAAGCATCATCTAATTTATCAGCCCATTCCTTTCTATTTAACCCTACGGTTTTTTCGAGTATTCGTTTTAACCCTCTATTAGTCACTTCGGCTTGTCCGTTTGTTTGAGGGTGGTATGCTGTCGAAACCCGGTGATAGACCCCATATCTTGTTAAAAAAATTTCAAGTTGATGGTTGCAAAAATGGGTACCTCTATCACTTATTAAAGCTTTAGGTGTGCCAAAACGAGAGAATAATTTTTTCAGAAATCTTACCACTACTCTTCCATCATTTGTTGGAAGTGCCTCGGCCTCGGCCCATTTAGACAAGTAATCTACTGCCACAAGTATGTATTTGTTTCCTTTCGATGGTGGGAAAGGTCCCATAAAGTTGAGTCCCCACACATCAAAAATTTCACAAACAAGAATGCCATTTTGTGGCATTTCGTTTTTGGAAGAAATATTACCTGTTCTTTGGCAAGCATCACATGTCTTTACAAGATTTTGAGCATCTTTGTAAATGGTTGGCCAATAAAATCCTGAATCGAATACCTTTCGTGCGGTACTGGCAGCACCATGATGTCCTCCGTATGGACCTTCATGACAATGGCGGAGAATTCTTCGTGCTTCACTACCATGTACGCATCGTCTGACGAGTTGGTCGGCACACATTTTGAAAAGATATGGATCTTCCCAAAAGTAGTGTTTCACATTGGCAAAGAATTTTTTTCTTTGATGATGTGGCCACCCTTTTGCGACTATACCGCTAGCTAGGTAGTTAGCGAAGTCGGCGTACCATGGTTCTTCCTTATATTCCACCATTTCCAGGGACTCAGTTGGAAATTTTTCGTTGATTTGCTCGTCCCTGGTTGCCTCTAAAGCTGGGTCTTCTAAGCGTGAAAGATGATCTGCTGCGGTATTTTCTGCTCCTCTTTTGTCCTTGATTTCAATGTCAAATTCTTGGAGGAGTAGAATCCACCTAATCAAACGTGGTTTTGCGTCTTGCTTCTTAAAGAGATATCGAATGGCTGCATGGTCTGTATAGACTATAGTTTTAGAAAGAATAAGATAAGAACGAAATTTATCAAAAGCATATACCACAGCTAGTAATTCTTTTTCAGTTGTTGTGTAATTTTCTTGTGCATCGTTAAGTGTTTTACTAGCATAATATATTGGGTGGAAATGCTTTTCTTTTCTCTGTCCCAAGACAGCTCCAACTGCAAAATCACTAGCATCACACATGATTTCGAAAGGAAATTTCCAATCCGGTGCTATCATGATAGGTGCATTGACTAGCATTTCCTTTAGGGTTAGAAATGCTTGATTGCAATCTTTGTCAAAGATGAAAGGAGCATCTTTTTCAAGTAATTTTCTTAGAGGCCTTGAGATCTTTGAAAAGTCTTTGATAAACCGCCTATAAAATCCGGCATGCCCTAGGAAACTTCTAATAGCTCTTACGGAGGATGGAGGTGGTAATCTAGAAATGGTATCTATTTTGGCTCGATCCACCTCCATTCCTTCGCTTGAGATTTTGTGACCGAGTACTATTCCCTCCGTTACCATGAAATGGCATTTTTCCCAATTAAGTGCGAGGTTAGTTTCCTCACATCGGGATAGCATTCGTTCAAGGTTATCGAGGCATTGGTCGTATGAATCCCCAAAGATAAAAAAGTCGTCCATGAAGACTTCCATTGTCTTTTCTATCATGTCATGGAAAATGGCTACCATGCAACGTTGGAATGTTGCGGGGGCATTACATAGACCAAACAGCATGCGCCGATAAGCAAAAGTTCCATAGGGACATGTGAAGTTGTCTTTTCTTGGTCTTCGGGTGCTATCGGTATTTGGAAGTAACCTGAAAAACCATCCAAGAAACAGTAAAATTTATGACCGGATAATCTTTCTAACATTTGATCAATGAAGGGTAAAGGAAAATGATCCTTTCTTGTTGCTTCATTTAATCGTCTATAATCTATTCATACTCTCCATCCTGTGACGGTTCTCGTTGGTATTAATTCATTCTTTTCGTTAGTAATTACCGTCATACCTCCTTTCTTTGGAACTACTTGGACGGGACTTACCCAAGGACTATCGGAAATAGGATAGATAAGTCCGGCGTCAAGTAATTTGATGACTTTGTTTTTAACCACTTCTTGAACATTTGGATTTACTCGACGTTGTGGTTGTATGACCGATTTGTAGTCATCATTCATCAAAATTTTGTGTGTGCACATAGAAGGACTAATTCCTTTTATGTCAACAAGTTTCCAAGCTATTGCATTTTTGTGTTTTCTCAAAAGATTAATTAGTTTTTCTTTTTCTAAGTTATCTAATTTAGACGAAATAATTACAGGTAACTTACCATCTTTGTCTAGAAAAGCATATTCCAAACCTTTTGGAAGTTCTTTGAGCTCAAGTGGTGGGTCTTTAGGAGACTCCTTATTTGGTTGCTCGTTTCGATCAAGAACTTTAAAAGTTTATTCTATGGCGACCTCTTCTTCAACAAAGTGGTCAATCTCTTCACTTGTATCGGGTGGTTCATCCTCATCTTCAATTAGGGGGTCATTATAGCCGAATGGATATTTCATTGATCGTTCGAGATCGACACTTCTTTTAAATGCCCCTAATTGAAGAGGTAAATTGTTGAACTTCCGGTTTTTCAAAGCTTCGTGAGTTTTTACAAATGGTCGTCCCAACACTAGAGGAGCGTCATCGAGGATGACAAAGTCGGTTGGGATTACCAATTGATTTGTTTGAACCAAGACATCTTCAACTATACCGATTGATTTTATTACTTTCCGATTGGATAGAAAAATGGGTATTTGAAGTGGAGAAAAATCACTAATACTTAATTTTTCGAAAATGTAGTTAGGCATTATGTTAACACAAAGATCTTTATCGATTGTGACATTACTAATAAACGAATTTTGAAAGAAACATGGAACCGGTGTGATGTTAATTTCAAATGGGTCTTCTTTTATTAGTGAAGTTTGATCATTAGTTAACTTAACACTTACCGTTTCGTCAATTTTAGTGTTAGTGTTTAACTCTTTTAAAAACTTAGCATGAGTGGGTACTAAACAATGATTTTCGAAAGAAGGTGTCAAGAGATTAATTTCCTCGAAATTAGACTCTTCTTGGATTTTAACGTTATCGGACTCACCTTTTTCGTTGTTTAACTCATGTGTTGGTTTTTCACTTATTTGCTCTTCCATTTTTACATTTTCAGTTATCTCTTCCTTTTTTAATTCTTCTCTTGCGCGGGACTCCTCTTCCCTTGCGCGAGCTTCTTTTATACATCGATCGATAACTCTAATGTGTTCTAATATCCTATCGGTCACTTCGGTTATAGAAAAAGAATCATTATTTTCTAAGCTTGAATCCGGTTGTTCGACCCTTTGTTCCTCATAATACCCATATGAAGTTGATGGTTCACACCATTGTTCTTCATTGTAAGCATATGATGGATAAGGTTCGTAATTTTGTTCTTCATAATACTCATATGAGGTGGGTTGTTCACGCCAAGGTTCCTCATAATAAGCATATGAAGGTGGTGGCTCATATCTTGGTTCCTCAAAGTATGAGTAAGAAGGCTCATACCTTGGTTCATCAAAATATGAGTATGAGGGAGGAGGTTCATACCTTTGGTCTTCATAGGATATGTATGAAGTTGATGGCTCGTACCTGGGCTCCTCATAGTAAGCGTATGAATTGGATGGTTGATACGAGTGATTATTTTGAATCGAACGTGTATTACGACAATTAGTGCAATAATTACCCCTATAATCATCCTCATCATAGGTGTAGTTGTAACCTCCTAAGTATTGATCCATAAGAATCACTCAGCAGACCACAACTGAGTCTCGGGACCAGAAAACGAAAACACAGACTGAAACAGAAGGCTGGACACGGCCCCGTGTCTAGTGAACACGACCCCGTGTACAGGATCTGTATCTGGGCGTTTTAATTAAAGTTACTGGTCACGTTGAGCACGGGGGCGTGTTCAGTGAACACGGCCCCGTGTTCAGACTCTGTATCTGGGTATCTAACTAAAAATATGCAGCACGGGGGCGTGTTCAGTGAGCACGACCCCGTGTTCAGGCTACTGTAAATGCAAACTAAACTAAAATGCAGAAAAATGTGCGCGCGTTTTGAAAAGGTTTTGAAAAACTGGTTAGGCCGTTGATTTTAAGCTTTCTTAAAATCCTTGTGTCCCCGGCAGCGGCGCCAAAAACTTGATGTGCGGTAAAGTGTTACTTATTTTAGGTATATATTTTAAGCCCTTTTTAACACTTATTTTAGCCAAGTTTTAAATTTATAAAACACGATATTTCACTAACACTAAACACACATATGGGCAAGTGCACCCATCGTTGAGTGTAGTATAGCGTTGGTAAGATACCGAGGTCGTCCAAGGACACAAGAGCTTTTAGTACCAGTTTATCCTCAACGTCTAACCAAAATAAAAGTTTAGAAAAATGTTTTAAGCTAAGAAAAATAAAAACTAACTAAAATGCTGAAAATAAAAATAAAAGAAAAACAGATAGACAAGATGAATCACTTGGTTCCGACTCGTATCTAGTATAACCTTTGATTATTTCCGCACTTTTGCACATAATTAAGAGATTATCTTAGTTATTGTAGTAGGCCCCTCTTTTGAAGGTGACGTTACCCTCACCCCAGTAGTTTGAGTCAGCAGGGATACAATCCTAAAAAGGTGGATTATTGGAAGATAATGAATTAAGTTATTAATGTTGTATTATGGTAGGCCCCGCTTTTGGCGGTGACGTTACCCTCGGCTAAGTAGTCTGAGTCAGCAGGGATACAGTCCTAAATAGCCGGGTTATAGTATTAATAGTAGTTAACTTATGAGGGGGTCAAAGAGTTTGGACCCCCGCCATCCAATACCGTGAAGTATTGAAGGAGGTCCTACTAAATTTGACCCAGGTCCATTGCAGGACCTCTAAACGCTGAACAATGGCAAGACCTTTACCAAACCGTTCCCTTAACCCCCTACCAGGTAGCCAACATACCTCCATATAGACCGTGGAGATATGAATGGTGAAAATCCTTTATTTTATATAGACAGTAAAATAATGCCAAGACACCACGGACAAACGATAAGTAAAGATCACCTTCAACATAAGTAACTAGTTATTAAAGTCATTAATACAAAACCAAATAAAAAGTGCAAAGATTAGAAATAAAAAGTATTATACTAGACACTTTGTCTTCACCAAGTGATGTAAGAGACTTAGGCAAACATGGCCTTGATTGTCAAGAACTCTTACGATCAATCTTGGATCCCGAGATGACCCACACACTCTACGATGGACAATGGATGATGGTGGTGGATGATGGTGTTGTGATGGTGGTGGGTGGTGGATGAAGTGTGAGAGAGGTGGTGTGCCAAGGGATGAGATGAAATGAATCCAAGCACTCCTATTTATAGGCTGAACAGAGTGCTGGACACGGCCCCGTGTCTGCTGGACACGGCCCCGTGTCTGTCTGACAATCTCTCTCCTCATTAATTGTAATTCGCAATTACAATAAATGCGCCTGCTGTACTTTCGACACGCCCCCGTGTCCGCTGAGCACGGCCCCGTGATGGGCAATAGAAGCTTCTATGGATTTGTCTTTTCTGCTGCTTCTTGGGCACGCCCCCGTGCTGGCTGAGCACGGGGCGTGTTCAGTCTTCTGAATTCTCTCTTTTGCTTTGGAAGGTGTCGTTGAGGGGTCGGGCAGTCCACTAATATTCCTTTTCTTGTATTTATGTTTGATTTAGCTGTCTTTTTGCTTCTTTTGCGTTTTTTGAGCTTATTTAATCCTGAAAATACAAAAGGAAGACAAAAACACTCTTTTTCCAATATTAGTACTTAAAAAGGGTTAGTTTTATGCCTCATTTGATGTAATTTATATGTTGCATTTTACACACATCATCTTACTTTGAAAATGTGTTTCCTTTGAGAAGACAAACTCATGCAACGTTATCTACACCTAATTTTGAAGTAGGTGAAAGCTCATCTAGACGAGTTGATGAGGTAGTTCATGATAAGACACATGAAAGACCTGAGGTTGAAGAAAGTGATCGTAGGCGAAGTAAAAGGCCAAGGGTTGAAAAATCCTTCGGTCCAGACTTCGTTAGCTATATGGTTGAGGGCGAGCCTAATACATATCGCGAAGCAGTTTCTTCTTCAGAAGGACCTCAATGGAAAGAAGCAATAAGAAATGAAATAGATTCTATATTGCAAAATCATACTTGGGAGTTAGTAGATCTTCCACTTGGTTGCAAACCACTAGGAAATCGTTGGATATTCAAAAGGAAGATGAAAACTGATGGAAGTATTGATAAGTACAAGGCTAGGTTGGTGATTAAAGGATTTAGACAAAAGGAAGGTCTAGATTACTTTGATACCTACTCGCCTGTGACGCGCATAACCTCGATTAGATTGGTTCTTGCTATAGCGGCTTTAAGAAATTTGGAAGTTCACCAAATGGATGTTAAAACCGCATTTCTAAATGGCGATTTAGAAGAAGAGATTTACATGGAGCAACCTGAAGGTTTCTCTGCCCCAGGTCAAGATGGTAAAGTATGTAAACTCGTCAAGTCTTTGTATGGCTTGAAGCAAGCACCAAAACAATGGCACCAAAAGTTTGATCATGTCATGATTGACAATGGTTTCAAAATAAATGAGTGCGACAAATGTGTTTATTTCAAAGACACAAATGAAGGTTATGTGATATTATGCCTTTATGTAGACGATATGCTTATCATTGGGAGTAATGATAAAATTATCAAAGCTACTAAAAGCATGTTGAAAGCGAGATTTGACATGAAAGACATGGGTTTAGCTGATGTGATTCTTGGAGTAAAGATCATAAGAACCCAAGATGGTCTTGTGTTAAGTCAATCTCACTATGTGGATAGAATTCTTGAAAAATTCAACTCGGGAGATACGAGTGTAGCTCGAACTCCAGTTGATACCTCCCAACATCTTAAGAAGAATAAGGGAGATGGAGTTGCTCAGTTAGAGTATTCAAGAATTATTGGCAGTCTAATGTATCTAATGACATGTACTAGACCCGACTTGGCTTACACGGTGAGTAGGTTAAGTAGATACACCAGCAATCCGTGCGCAGATCATTGGAAAGCTATCACGAGGGTGCTTAGATACATAAGATACACAAGAGATTATGGACTGCAGTGTACCCGACAACCAGCAGTGATCGAAGGATACACTGATGCAAACTGGATATCGGATAATAAAGATTCCAAATCAACAAGTGGTTACGTATTTACACTTGGAGGAGCTGCTATTGCTTGGAAGTCTTCTAAGCAAACGATCATAGCGAGATCCACAATGGAATCTGAATTTATCGCCTTGGATAAGTCAGGCGAGGAGGCGGAATGGCTACGTCAATTCGTGGAAGATATTCCAAGATGGCCAAAGCCTTTGCCAGCCATATGTGTACATTGTGATAGCCAATCAGCGATTGGTAGAGCTCAAAGCTTGATGTAGAATGGCAGATCAAGGCATATGCTACGTAGACATAACACGATACGACAACTACTCTCAACGGGTGTTATCACAATTGATTATGTGAGATCAGCGGATAACATTGCGGACCCGTTTACAAAAGGCTTAAGCAGAGAGTTAGTAGAAACGTCGTCAAGAGGAATGGGACTAAAGCCCGTGGTAAATGGGAATATGAGGGAAACCTAACTTAGCTGACTGGAGATCCCAAGATCTAAGTTCAATAGGACAACTTAATCATATTACCAATACGGAGTCACTGTGGGGGAGTACCCCAAACAAAACTAAAAGGGAGTTAAATATACTTCCTAGTCCATTCCAATCAGTGACATTGATGTGAGGCTAAGCATATTAAGGTTAACGATTTCGGGAAATCAAATAACCATGATGCTTTTAATGATTCAGGGGAATCACCTATGTTAGAGAGAAGTGGGGTCGCTTCAAATGGATTTGTGGGGTGCGCAAATCCTAGAGCTCTCGCAGAACCAGGCTAGTGTTCCAGGACCATAATAGGACACGACAATGAGGAGTTGGCCAAACTAGGGGGAGAGTATTGTGTGAAGTGTATTGTCGTTTACACAAATGGGGGTATGTTCAAGGACATCGCGTCTACACACCGCTAGTAAGCTAAGTGCGCTTCACAAAAGAAGGTTCAAAGGTGACAACCTACCTATCTTGCAATACTCAACTGTCGAAGTTTATCGTTGAAAAGTGTAAGGAAAAGATCCATTTCCATACATGTGGGGGATTGTTGGAAATTTGATGAAAATAGCATTTTTCATGTGGGGGATTGTTGGAAAAATAGGTGAAAATAGCATTTTTCACAAATATAGGAAAATGATTTTTTCCTATTTTGGACTAGAAATAAATATAATAAAATGAGCGGGTTTTATATGTTTATTTGTGGGTTTGTGTTCTACGTTGCAAGAGCTTCGCAACGAACTAAACCACGTCCAAAACGGAGCTAAGATGAATGAGATATCAATGCTCAAAGTTGGGTGTTTGGAACATTCAATGCTGAAACAAAAGGGAAAGTAGCACCTTGTCCCACATCGGATGAGAGATGGAACTTAAAGGGGTATTTAAGTGGGAACTCTCCATCCTTATTGTTTCATGGGAGCACTCACTAGTGTACTCGCGAAGGTTCGAAGCGCGTGACGTGGCAGTCCGCGCGCGGGTATACGTGGCACGAAGGCGCGCGGTTGCGCATGGTGCATGGGTCTGAAGGTGTCGTGCGCGGCGCACCAAAGTGAGCCAAAACGGCGCGACTGTGTGGCGTGCTCGTAGAGGCTCACAGGTGACGTGGCGCACGCGCGCATGGACCTGAGTCACTGAGGCGCACGCGCGCATGGGTGTGAGCCAAGAGGACGCACCGCGCATGGTGTGCACACCTGGGCGCGCTCGCACCAGTATGGCCTGCGCGCGCGCACGCGTAGAAGCTTCCAGCATTGAATGACAGTGCAGTTTCAGTCCAGCTTCGTAACTGACGAGTTAATAAGCTTTGACTGAGAATTAAATGACGTATTAAATTGCATTGAAGACGTTTAATGCAATTTAAACCTCTCTTTAATTCGTTTTTTGACTGTTTCAACTTAGGAGCTGTATAAATACAGCTCCATACCCAGCAGAAGAAAATCACCAGCAACACAACAGCAACTAATACTTTCTCTCCACAGTTCTGATCTTTTTCCAGCAAGCTTTCAAGGTAGACATCGGGTTGTAGGCGAACTCCGACAGTACTACTGCTCCGGCTGTTGTACCCTGGGAAACAAAACGAGTACTCTTGGGAGACTCGGAATTTGTTTTAAGGGAAGCGTGTGGACACGTGCCTCAGCCATTCTGCTTCTACTCTTTTCTTGTATTTTGGTTTATTTATGTTGTAATTGTTCTAGTATTTCAGCTTTCTTTTTCTGTATTGTAATTAGTTTAATAAAATTTGTTTATTTTATTTTTATTACGCGAACGATTCCTACAAGAGTAGCCTCCATCTTCTGATAAAGATTAAGATTAGAAGACCAAAATGCCATATTAATAAAAGGGAAGGAAACACTATCATTGAAGAATACCTTCATAGCCATTTTGAATTTTCGGAAGAAAAACCTCTCATGTGTTAATACCTTCAGTACATATTAGTAGCCATTTTAAATTCTCTTATTCAAATATTTACAAATATCTATCATATGTTAACACCTTCATTAAGTAACAAGAAATTACAACCAGAGAAAACAACGAATGAACACTTATTGTTAACTAAAACTGGGTAGATTAGTTACTAACACAACTTGCCTAATTCGGCTAGCCCCCTTCCTCTTTAAACTCCAAAACAAAAAAAAAACTTTTGTGATTCATGTGCCTTTATCAAATTAGCAATATCTCCAAAATGATTCAACATAAAGCTTAGAAAACGCAAAACCTTGATTCACCGAAAAAAGATGTAATAAAATCATTAATGAACTATACGAAAAAGATGCATATAAAGAAAATAAAAATAAAAGCAGCAGTAAGTAATAGTTTTCAGACCAACAACTAGCCTCCTAAAACAAAAAAGTTTTTTTTACTGTGCAATAATAAAAAAAATGACAATAAAAAATTGTTTTAGGGCTTAGGCTATGTTTATCAATCGGGTGTCTTTCGATTATATTATATTTAATTTGGGATTAGTTATTATACAAGTTTGGTGTTATAAAATGTTTGGACTTATAAAAATTTGGAATTTTAATAAATTAAAGTATCCTAATTTTTAGGGGTATCCCCGTATTTATTCAAGAGTATCTTTTATATAAATCTGGAAAAAAAATTACACTACGAAAACAGGGTTGAGCCATAGCCCGTGATACCCCTCATTATATTATACCTCCGCCACTGAAAAATACGTTTATTCAACAAAAAAAAATCCTATTGAAATTTCGTGCTTATACATAAAATCTGTTTTTTTTTTCTAAGGTGACACGTGTTTAGTTGCATTTTAAAATCTTAAAAGCATAATTCTTGCATGAATACGGCTAGAATGTATGTTATGTTTTACTCTTGGAGAATGTTTTACGCTTAACAGATTTCAGTACGATCGTGTATGAACCAACACATGATATTAAAATGTTCGGTTGTTCATAAAGTACATGTCCATGTTGAAACACTTTTGAACTCTTTTAGTTTACTTCACACATTATCATTTGTTCCTTGGTGTTTGTATTTTCGTTATATGCATCTTTTTTCGTATAGTTCACTAATGATTTTATTACACCTTTGCATTTATGTTTAGATTTTGTTTACCTTTCTATTGGTGTATTATAAAGTTATATAAGTTAATGTTGCTATTTCTTGTGTCAATCTTCATAAACAATAAAAGCTTTCAAATTATATCTTATCTAACTATCCCACACATTTTGATTGTATTATACCATTAATAAACCCGTCCACCGGACGGGTATAGAACTAGTTAAGATATGTTATTGCAGTTCATAAAGGGAAATGTGGGTTTGGTGTAAGACCAATGTCGGATTCTGAAATACTAAAGACGTATTTAACTGGCATTTTAGCAGTATGTTTGGCTGGGTATGCGGAAGATACTTGAAATTTATCAGAATTGCACTAGTTCAATGGAAGTCAATGGATTTGCCAATGAAACCGATGTATAATTTGCGATCATTCTTTGGGTTTACATATTAGTTGATTATGTAAGCGAGAGTCATCTGTTAATGTGTTTATTTTTTTTCATATATTCATTTCACTGATGATTCTCTTTTCCGGAATATTAAACGACTTATCGTCTAAATCAGTCATTGGTACAATCACCGAAGTATCACAAAGCTGAAAACAGATATGGACAAGTTAGAGTGGCTAGGGTTACTTTTTAGCTCGCTTACAATTTTATTGATGCATTGACTTATTGTTATGTTTGTTGTAGGTAGAGTTAGTTAATAGTTGGGCTAATGGATTCTTCAGATTCAGAGTTTTATCCTGCTATTCAAGTTTTGTAATCATGATTCTATTGAATCTTTATTTTGTTTTTAGTAGTTTTTTGTGCATTGAGTTTAGGGTTACTAAAAATTTGAGCACTAGAAATTAGTAGACGTGATTCGTGCAAGTTATTAGCTGTTAGAATTTCAAGAAAATGGTTGTTTATCTATAAAAAGTAGGAACCATTTACACTCGAAGGAGTATGATCAAATACAAACCACATTTTGTATACAAACTGTAAAAAAACATTTAAAAAGTGTCACGTGGCATTCAACCAATTAGAGAGAAATGATAAAATGATAACCTAAATAATATCAATTATCTTGAATTCCTTATAATTATGCTAACAAGCAATTAATTCTTTATTTGGGTCTTCCTTTTTTTCAATGTGCTGATAAAAAGTGTTGATATCATTTCACATATGTGCTAAAATCAATTATATTGGTTTATTTTCATGTGCTAATATAATTCAAAGTGCTATTTTATGTAGTATTGTTTTAGTATGTGTGCTAATTTAACTTTTTTAAGTATTAGGATCTGTTCTTACGGTTTGTAGGATAAATATCGTTTGTACTGTAACCAACCTCTACACTCGAATATAGGATTGTCAGTTGGGCCTATGAACTTCGGGATTAATTAGGTGTGTCATTTTTTTTGCTGGGAATAAACTATCAAGTTACATGTATGTTGTTGTGTTTTGATGTAATTGAAGTTTTTTTATGGGCGCATTGATATCGCAAACAGACCCTGCATTGGTAGTTCAATGCTTGATGAAAAGACATTATATTCAAATACTTTTCATAAAATCAGTCTGTGAAGAACCCAGGTTCTTCGTGGTACATTGATGTTCTAAATGTGGTCTATAAATAATAAACTAGACACATAGTAATATAAAACCGACTCAACTAAACTAGACCACACGACCAGTGTTCCTCTCAATGTAGTACAGATTAAGTAAGTTTGAGTATCGAACCCACATGACAAAACTAGAAAACAAAACTAGACTCAACTAGGACTCTAACAAATGGTTGTGTAAAAAATGAACCCGAGCGGGTCGGAACTTCTACGATGATGAATACGAACATAGCCACACCTCGTCTTCTCCGCTTCTTCCTAGACCTGCAAATAAGAAAAAGAGAGAAACACGGGGATATAGAGACGACAGTTAGGGAAAGAATCCCCTATTTCCAGCTACAAAAGTGTTTGCCCCATATCTCATGCCCTGATAAAGTGGTGGAGACCTCCTTATATAGGAGATATAGGAAACCCTAACCTCAATGGCCCAGGCCCAGTTAGGGGTTGTCTCTATAAGCCCACAGCCTAGTATAGTATAAACTACAACGCGTTGTGCTTCGCGGGTTAGTACGCAGCAATAATAATAATAAACATTAACATAAAAGGCGATAAGTGACGTGTAACCATTTGGGCTAGGTCAAGTACCTTATCTCGTCATGTCCCCCAAGTCCAGTTTTGCTCCTGCGTGCAAGCGCTGGGAGTAGCACTGGACTTATTAGGAGCTCGGGAGTGAAGATCACTAATTTTAGGCTTACATGTCGTCCGGGTGCGAGAAAGTTGCTGGCCACGTTTGTTGTGGTTGTCATTAGCTGTGAGTGGAAATAATGGAGCAATGAATAGTAGTACACAATCGTTCATGGAGGAAATTGGTGGGGCAAGCCTGGTGCACACTGATTGGTTATAGACAATTGCCGTTTGCATTACCCAAGCTTGTTAAGGTTGCGCGTACGCGGTTAGGTCCCGCGCATGAGCCTTGGAACAGGCTGAGTTTTGGTAGTTCAGTGTATCACCTTTGGATACTCTTTTCGGGTGTGGCCCTGCCTTAGAGGTGCGCACACAGTCATGTGGGCTACTGCAGAATATCCACCCTGTGGTTTGACTTTTGTTGGTTAACATATGGTGCGCTAACGGCGTTCAACTCATTGAAAGAGTTGATGTTGATGTGATGACGGTCCCTACCATGCGTCCGTGTCATCGGGATCTCCGTCGTCGTAATGTGCAGCCATTGGTGGACATAGATGCACATGCAGATGTTATGCCACCTTAGGCGAATGTAGAACTGCTGGTGGTTGTACCGGTCGTTATTATTGATGATCTGGTTATTGCAATTATCGTTGCAGTCGGAAAGAATGATATACAATGCACCCCTGCAGAAGTGCTTGCTATGCTCAGTGACCTCAGATGGGTGCTTAGAGCGTTATTTATGTTCCCTACAATGTTTTTATAATTGTGGGACAAGCACTTGGTTTTTCATCGGTGGTTGTGCATCTATTACCAAGATACCCACTGGAGTAGTAGTGGTTGAATACATCTATTACCAAGATGCCCACTCTTAACGCGCTCTATGTTGTGAGCAATACTATTTTGTATGTGTAGGTATTTGTATTAGCTACGTTACACTTAGTATTGTCGTTTTATGTTTTACCGTATTGTGCAGTTCAGATGCAATGGTATGTTGTGTTTACAAATGTTTATATGAACGCTTTTTGATATAAGAAAATGCTTTATAATGCGTGTGGCGTTAATGAACACTTGAATAAAAAAGTGTTTTCTACGTGCTTAGCGTGAGTGAACACTCATTGAGATAATAAAATGCTTTATCACGCTAGCGTGAATGAGCACTTTATGTACACTATTATGTGTTTTTCCTGGAAGCGCATTGGCGTGTGGAACACTTACAGTAGGTAGCATGTTTGTTTAAATTGCCTCGTGCGAATAATCCCTGTCGCCTACAGCGTGTGGGTTTTCGTTTATTCATATCGCCTATTGGCGTGGAGAATACATATCTGAATAAGTATTCTTCCTATCGCATAGCGTGTGGAATACTTGTAAGTATATTGGTTTTGTCTTACGTTTGTCTTGACTACCAAATTGCATATGTTGTGTCGAGTGGTATAGTTGTAGGCCAAATGATGTGAGGAGTATAGATATCGTCTGGCGTATTGAAACACCCACACTATATAAGAACCGATGCGGGATAAAGTGCTGCGGATATCACCTTAATGGGCACCCTGAGAGTAGATTATCACTTTTAAGGCGTAATGGCGCTATACCCTGCTAGTCCCCTAGTTCAATGAGAGAAGATTATCACTTTTAAAGAAGATTTCTGGAATTTCACAAGGTCGCGTCACGCGACCTCAACATCTCATACCCGTCGCGCAACGTGACGGGGTTAAAATTCGAGTTTAATCCGTTAAGTGCTAGGGTTTGCTATATAAACTCAAGATGATCATCATTAACCGACGTTACGAACTCAAGAAACCCTAGGCGAATTTCAGAGAAGATTTTACGGTTTTCGGAGTACTTTGGCGTGAAAGAATCATCCGGTTGAAGCTCGGAGCATAGGAAAGAAGATTGTTCGGGTCTTATCTCCCGGTTTTCGTTATTTTCTTGTTTCGATACTTTAATGATGAATTCTTGTTTTGAACTTATTTTGTTGACTTTAGACATCATGTTTTCAGGCTAAAACCTTCGTTACTACCTAGGTTAGATGATAGTTTAATAAAGTTTGGATTTTTAATGCTTTTCTATTGTTTGGTTATGGATTTATCTTTGAAAGTAAATAATTCTAGAACCTTTAATTTGGTTCGTATGGATATTTAATTTTGATTGTTGATTATTTGCTGTTTCACATAAATTTTGGTGGATGTCTTTCACATAATGAATTTGTGTTGATTATTCGTGTCTTTGCGGGTTCGGGTTATCTTTGGGTAAATCGGCCGATAGCCTTAGAAACAGTAATTAAAATTCAATTAGAATTAAGTATTCTTCTTAACTTGTCGCTGAGAGGCTCGAGTTAGTTAGTAGGTCTCGGTGCGATATATAGCTAAGTTAGGTTTTTAGAGAAGTCTGTCTTAGTTCCCTAATTGCACATGTGTCTATTAAACCAAGTTAGAATCTAGGATTGCCTTAGTCTTTCGCGCTGAGAGGTAGATTGTCATATTAGGGCACTTTTAGAGACGTTAGAGGACTGAGAGGAAGTCTAACAATCGGTGTTCTTAACAGCCTTGTAGGGTTTCCTAGGTTTCTTCCTGAGAAGGGTCGGGAGGTCTTAGCATGAGACACCTTAGGGTTTAGTACTTTACGATCCCGGTTCCATACCACAATAGTACCGTTAGAAATCTATTCCTAGTTAAACTGGATTCAAGCCTAGGTAGTCGTTAATCTCTAGTAAATTAAACCTTAGTTCTTGTTCGTGTCATAATCTAGTTTTATTTTAATTCCAATTTTAGGATTTTAGTAAAACCCCCCTTTAAAACACAAAAATAGTTAAGTCGTATCAGTGTCAGTCTAAATAAAGTCGTTAATGTAATTTATTAGAGTCCTTGTGGGTTCGACATCCAGACTTGCTTTTCTTTGCTAGAGTCGATCGGTTCACTTGCCGGTGAGTAGTTTAGTCAAGTTAGAGAGTCTAGATTATTATTACTTGTGTCTAAATTTAGGTTTATTTTAGTTTATTTATTTAAACTACTTCAAGTACATCAATTTTTTGGCACCGTTGCTAGGATTCTTGGCAATTTCGTTAATTACTTTGTTTGAATTTCAACTGATATCTATACGTGCTTTTTGTGTGTTTTTGAGTCGTAGGAGTCCAAGTAATTTTAGTGTCTTTTTATTTTTAGAGTCTTTTGTTGGAGTCGTCTTACTTGTTTGTTCTCGGTTTTGCAGTTCATGCCCCACACGCGTTCTCAGGGACCAGTGAAGCTACCGATCGATAAGTCTTCCTTCTCCACATCTAGTTCACAGGTTAGAAAATCTTCAACTTCATCTTCAGCCCCTTCTGACTCTACACTACAATCTAAACCACCAAACTTTGACTTCACCCCGAAGTCGTCACCCCACAACACCCCACCACCGTCCCGTCCAACTAGTCCACCACCAGTTCACCAAATGGCCGATAACCAAATTGTCCACCAACGCTCCACCGTGGGTTTTACCGCAAACTCACCCATCACCCTCCCAGAAATCACCAATGAAAAGTCTTGGAAAATTCCTTCATACATAATAACCGCCATTAACAACTCTTGTCAGTTTCACGGTCGTGATGATGAGTATGTGCCTGCACATATCAACCGTCTCACCCGTCTTTGCAGCACCTTCGGTATCGAAGGTGTTAATCTTGATGCTCGCTATCTCCAAGTCTTCCCATTTTCGCTTGCTGGCTGCGCAGCCACATGGCTCGATTCGCAGCTAGCAGGTACTTATACTACTTGGGCTGGACTTCGAGATGCCTTTCTTGCTAAGTATTTCCCATCTGCGAAGGCATCTCGCCTTCGAGATCAAATCCATTCATTCAGAATGGAGCCTGACGAACTGTATCACTTAGCTTGGGAGAGGATTCAAACTTTACTCTCGAGTTGTTCCCAACATGGGCTTTCGGATTGGGCTTTAGTAGAAAAATTTTACAATGGTCTCACCCCTGAGTGTAAGGCCCGATTCGACACATCTGCAGGAGGCCATCTTATGGGAAAGAAATCTATGGCCGACTGCAATGATATCTTTGAGAGATTCACTCATGCTGATATAGATCATAGTGCTACCAGTAGGAATTCCATTCCTGTGACTACTACCTCATCTACCCGAGGAGTAAACCAAGTCGTCTCGGACTTAAAGGTAGCATCTCAACTTGAGTATATCACCAAAGAGTTATTAGAAATTAAGAAGAAGGTCGATCGGTGCAAAGTTTGTAGAGGTGGGCATGACACCGTAGATTTCCCAACACTTACCCTAGAACAGGTGGAGTACATAGCAGGTCAAAATAGGGGTCCAACTAACCCGTTCAACAATAGTAACTCTAATTGTCATGCTAATAATTATCGCTCTTCAGGTAACCCCCCTGGTTTTCCATCAGGCCAATATCAAAGCAGGGGGGCAGGTTTCTATTCTAGTGGGGGTTCGGGTCAAACATGTCAGTTTGCTAGTTCAAGGGGCAGTTCAGAGGTGAGGGGTCAAACCAAGAGGTTCAACCTAGGAATGAGGGGTCAAATAGTAGTTTATCTAGGATAGAGGACCTTCTTACCCAGCTAGTGGTTAAGGACCAGGCCACCCAACATACCTTAGAAGAACACACTACATTCCTAAAGAATAACCATTCGAATTTCTTAGACCTTCAAAGGCAAGTTGGGGATATTGCACGCCAGTTGCAAGAACGACCTCCCGATCAATTTTCGGGAAATACAAAGCCCAACCCATCTGGCACTTTGAAGGCAATTTCAACCCGTAGTGGTAGGACCTTAGGAGAGGTAGTGAGACCTGAGAGTGTTGAGATAGAAGATGAGGAGCCCGTAGATGAAGAGATTGAGATGGAGGCTCCCGGTAAAGTGCAACCTAGGTTAATCCCAGCAAGTACCGCACACACCGGGGGGCCTTCAAGTGAGAATAGTATAGAGAAACGACCCATACAAGTTGTTCCATCACCCACTGTTGATCTTTCCCGTGCTCCATTCCCTTCCCGTCTCAAAAACCAAACTTATTCTAAAGAGTACGGGAATTTTTTAGAGATCTTTAAGCAACTTAGAATCAACCTTCCTTTCATAGAAGCCCTCCAATCGATGCCTAAATATGCAAAAATTTTAAAGGACCTTTTAAAATGTAAGGATAGGTTAGGAGAGGTTTCTAACATTCCCCTTAGTGGAGGGTGCGCCGTCATAGTCTTGAACAAGGTCCCGGAAAAACTGACGGATCCGGGCCTTTTTACCATCCCATGCTTGTTTGGGAGTGATACCGAGTGTAGGGCCCAAACCGATTTAGGGGCGAGTATAAACCTCATTCCATATTCCATGTATGAGAGGTTAGGTCTAGGAGAGTTATCCCCTACACGTATGTCTTTGTCCCTAGCCGATAAATGAGTGAAGTATCCACGTGGCATAATCGAAAACATTCTAGTTAAAGTGGATAAATTCGTTTTTCCCGTAGTCTTTGTCGTTCTTGATATGGAAGCCGATGATAAGGTTCCTATCATTCTAGGACGTCCATTCTTGTGTACCGCCAAGGCTATCATCGATGTCTTCGACGGTAAAATCACACTCCAAGTCGGTAAGGAGAGAGTCACTTTCGAGATAGCACGTTCCATGGAACACCCTAGTGGTTCTGATGATCTTAGTAGTCCTTGTCATTCGGTCTATTTCATAGAGTCTTTCTTATCATGTGTTGACCATTGCTTTAACTATATTAGTGGAGCCGACTTAGTTGAGGGTAAGTTAGATGAGGTAGTTGAGAAAGTAGAGGAAGTTGCGAGTGAGAGTGAGGAAGGAGAAGAGATCGAGTGGGTCCTCGAAGTGCTAGAGTTGAGTGAAGTAAAAAGTGAGATTGAGAGTACACCTATAGAGAAACCCGCCCCATTAGAGCTTAAGGTTCTCCCATCCCACTTAGAGTACGCTTTCTTAGGTGAGGGGTCCGATTTTCCCGTCATTATTTCGTCTAAGTTAGAGGAGGGGGAGAAGGGTAGGTTGTTAGAGGTGTTGAGAGAGAATAGGGAAGCCATTGCATGGCGACTTTCAGACATCAAGGGCATAAGCCCCACCTATTGTACCCACAGGATACTCATGGAAGATGATTATAAGCCGGTTGTGCAACCTCAACGGCACCTAAATCCGAACATGCAAGAGGTTGTTAAGAAGGAAGTACTCAAGTTGTTAGATGCCGGGTGATATACCCTATTTCCGATTCACCATGGGTTAGCCCGACCCAAGTCGTTCCAAAGAAAGGTGGGATGACGGTAATCATGAACGAAAAGAACGAATTAATCCCTTCTCGTACCGTTACCAGTTGGCGTGTGTGCATCGACTACCGAAAGTTGAATGGCGCCACCCGGAAATACCATTTCCCCTTGCCATTCATTGACCAAATGTTGGAGCATCTAGCGGGTCAACAATTCTATTGTTTTCTCGATGGATTTTTGGGTTATTTTCAGATCCCAATCGCCCCAGAGGATCAAGATAAAACGACGTTCACATGCCCTTACGGCACTTATGCGTATCGCCGCATGCCTTTCAGGTTATGCAACACTCCGGCTACTTTCCAAAGATGCATGGTTGCTATATTCCAAGACATGCTTGAGACTTCTATGGAGGTTTTCATGGATGACTTCTCGGTTTATGGCGCCACTTTCGATCAATGTTTTCTCAATCTTGATAGGATGCTTAAGAGATGTATAGAGACAAATCTTATGCTAAATTGGGAGAAATGTCACTTTATGGTGACGGAGGGGATAGTTTTAGGTCATAAGGTGTCTAGAGAGGGGATAGAGGTGGATAGGGCCAAGATAGATACCATAAGTAGATTGCCTCCACCTACTAGTGTTAAGTCCGGTCGTAGCTTCCTAGGTCATGCGGGCTTTTATAGGCGTTTCATTAAGGATTTTTCTAAGATTACGCGTCCCATGACCCGACTTTTAGAGAAAGATGTACCTTTCGTCTTTGACGAAGAGTGCATCAAGGCTTTTGATTTTTTGAAGGAGAAACTCATTAGTGCCCCTATCCTTGTTTCCCCCGATTGGAGTTTGCCTTTCGAGCTCATGTGTGATGCAAGTGATTATGCCGTAGGTGCGGTTTTAGGTCAAAGAGTTGATAAACATTTTCATCCACTCTACTACGCGAGAAAAACTTTAAATGATGCTCAAGAGAACTATACCACCACGGAAAAAGAGCTCTTAGCCGTAGTGTTTGCGTTTGATAAATTTCTCTCATATCTTGTGCTTTCCAAAACCACCGTGTTCACCGACCACGCCGCTTTGCGTTTTCTTTTCCAAAAGAAAGACGCAAAGCCACGCCTCATTAGATGGATTCTTTTGCTCTCCGACTTCGATATCGAAATTAGGGATAAAAAGGGAGCGGAAAATGTAGCCGCCAACCATTTGTCACGCTTAGAGGATCCTAAGAGAGAGGAGGTTCGTGAGGATTCAATAGGAGACACTTTTCCTCATGAAACCATAGACTTTGTTAGTGCCGAGGTAGAGGGTTTGCCATGGTTTTCGGACTTGGCAAATTATTTAGCGACCGACGATATTGTGAGGGGTATGTCCTACCAACAAAAGAAAAAGCTTCTTAGGGATGCTAGGAAGTACATTCGGGATGACACGTACCTTTTTAGGATAGGTGGTGATCGAGTGCTTAGGAGGTGTGTTTCAAAAGAGGATGGGATGGACATCCTTAGACATGTGCACGAGGGTTTAACGGGATGTCATCACGGGCCAAATGTGAATGCACAAAAGGTTTTTGATAGTGGCTTCTATTGGCCAACGGTAGTTTGAGATGCCATAGAGTTTGTTAGGACATGTGACCGTTGCCAACGTACCGGCAACATCTCATCCGAGGATGAAATGCCCCAAAATCCCATCCGAGTTCTCGAAGTCTTTGACGTTTGGGGTATTGATTTCATGGGACCTTTCCCCTCATCGAGTGGGAATAGGTACATCCTCGTGGCCATTGACTATGTCTCAAAGTGGGTGGAAGCTCAAGCTTTGCCTACTAATGATGCCCGAGTGGTGGTGAGATTTCTTAAGAAGTTATTCACACGTTTCGGAGTCCCTAAAGCTATCATAAGTGACCGTGGTACGCACTTTTGCAACTCCGCCATGGAAAAGGCACTTGCGCGCTACGGTGTCACTCACCGTCTTTCTATCGCATACCACCCGCAAACTAGTGGCCAAGTAGAGAATGCAAACCGATGGGTGAAGAGAATCATAGAAAAAACGGTAGGAAAAAGTAGAAAGGATTGGTCGGAAAAGCTCCACGACGCATTATGGGCATTCCGCACTGCTTACAAAACACCATTAAGAACCACACCTTCATGATTGTGTATGGAAAAGCGTGCCATCTTCCGGTGAAGTTAGAACATAGAGCTTTGTGGGCATCGAAAATTGTTAACCTCGAGCTTACCGAAGCCGCAAGAAGGAGGTTCTTCCAAATCCATGAATTAGAGGCTCTAAGGGATGCCGCCTATAAACGATCTTGGAGTATCAAGGAGAAGACTAAGGCGTTGCATGATAGGAGGTTGCGAAGGATGAAGGAGTTTAAGGTAGGTGATAAAGTACTCTTATACAATTCAAGATTGAAATTCATAGCGGGGAAGTTGAAATCGAGATGGACCGGACCATATGTGGTAAAGGAGGTGTTTCCATACGGTATCGTCGAGTTGTATGATGAAGTTGATAAAGGTGTGTGGAGGGTAAATGGTCATCGATTGAAACACTACTTGGGAGGACCCATTGATACTACCGAGGAGGAATAAATTCCTCTAGAGGACCCACCCACCTTCACCGAGAAATGAGTTGAGAAAAGTTTCGTTTGTAGAATATGTACCGTTTGTAATTTCGTTAATTTTTGTATTTCTCGTAGTTTTTCGTGTTTGTGTTTTGTGTGTTTGAGAAATTTTGCAGTAAACATACCATTGAAAAGCTGAATTTGCGAAGAAAACGACGTTCCAGGTAAGTCCCAAGACTTAGAAAACATTTAGGATGGTTTGGGGAAGGTTTGGTAAGTTTTCTAAGTCATGAAACTTGAAAAATTACGCATCCTACTGTCAAAAAACGGCTGTGGCATCGCGCCACCATAAAACACTTACCCCGTGGCGCTACGCCACCCCTAGAGTCCTCAAACCAACACCTGAACCCCCAGAATCTGAACCCCCAGACTTGAACCACCCCGTGGTGCTACGCCACGGGTTGCTTGTTTCACCTTAGCGCTGCGCGACGTTCCCTATATCGTTTTAAACCTCATCTTTCTACCTACCTTCCCCAAACACTCAACCTAATTCTTTTTCCACCGCCCATCGCCGAACAACACAAAAATCACCATATCTTCACCATCAATCCACCGTTTACCACCATTCCACTTCCCTTGTGATCAGATTTACGTGTCGACAAAACCCCACCGAACGAAATCCGTGATTAACCACTGTTTCAAGCTGATTAGGGACTTACCATGCACAAAAAAGTTTTTGCTTTTCTTGCAAACCTTCATGATTCAGGCATGGCTTCTTGCAATATTCTCTTCTTTAATGCGTTTTGAGTCAAGGTCATAGGTTTGTCGTGTCAGTTCTATGTCAGTTTTGTCATTTTTTTGATTTTGAGTCCGTATGTTAGGTTGTCGAGTCAATTCGGTCGGTTCAATCGTAGGTCATGTCAAGTCGGTGTCGAGTTCGGGTTCTCAGCTATCTTGTAGTGTTAGTTTTTGTTGAGTTAGAGTGTGGGTCGTGTTAGCTAGTATAGTACAAGGTTGCGGCATGGGATTGGTTTGGGGCATTTGAGTATTTGCGGATGGCTCGAGTTGGGGTATGCTTGCTATGTTGGTCATATTTTAGGCTCGGGATTACTAGCATTGAGTGTGGGGATGCGGTTGGGTAATGTTTGAGTTTTAATTCAGATTTATAAGCCGTTTTTGACCCGTTTCATTGCTTCGACATTAAAGTTTTAACCTTTACTTTATGGCGACTCAATGTTAGTTTGGTTTGTGGTTTGATATGAGTATATGTTTGATGGTTTGGGATGGTGAATGAATTTTCTTGATGATTGAATGGTTTGGGGATATTGACGCATAAAGTTCCAAGCTTGCGTATTTTAACGGAATTTTTGCAAAGATAAAAACCTCCTTTAACTAGGCGGAGTTTTTCAATGCTAAATTTGTTTTTCAAACTAATAAATCGTTGATTTTTAAGAAAGTTTTGGACTTCAATGTTTTGTTTAGGCACTCGTTTTTAATTGTGGACAATTAAAAGTGCCGAGGGGGTAGTATACATTGAGTCTAGTTAGTGTCTTTGTGTGGTCTTAGTGTTGTTTTAGCCTAGTGTTAGTCGTTGTTAGTTGTGTTTGGGTTTACTTGCACGTACAAGTGATTTGAGCTCGCCCGTACTCAATCTCCATTCGGGCGAGTTTAACTATCACTTAGCAATTGTAAAAGGTAACACGTTTGTTTAGCCACGAATGAAATGCTATACAACTATTCTACTTTTTCGAAGAAATTTTTTTTATAAAAATCCAAAAAAATATAAAATTTTCAAAAAAAAAAAATTCAAAAAAAAATTAAAAATGAAAAAAAATACCAAAAATAGTTTGTCATTACTAATTGTCTGCTTGTTTTGTCTTGATTATATGTGTTTTGTAGGCATGGCTAGTAGTTCGCTTAGAGGTAGGGCTCGAAAGATAGGTGCGGGTCAGTCGGCACCACAACACGATCCACCCCAGCAAGACCCGGTTCCGCAAGAAACTCCGATCATTCAGATAGCTGCCGATAATCCTAAGTTGAGAAAGATCGAGGATCAATCGTCTTATAATTTTATCCCAGATATGAAAATGCGTAGAGCCAGTCACCCGATATTGAAGTTTGAGCCGAGTACATCAGAATGGAACAAGTATGATAAAGTGAAGAATACTGATCAACTTCAGCACATGGTTATAGATTGGTTGTGGTTGAGTGAAATAGGCTCGAATCAGGAAGTTACAGACCTCTTGGGTCCGAAGTTGACAAATGCGTTGGAGTGTACGCAGCCGTAGTATGAGGAGCTGGTGCTGGAGTTTCACAGCACTTGGATGCATAAGGAGGGGAGGTTTAATAACGACACAGCTATGTCGTTCAGCTTAGGTAGGCAGGTTTATGAGATGAATATGGCGAGGTTTGCTATAGTATCGGGGTTTTACACTGAAGAGGAAGTGAAGCGGCCGGAGTTTGTTTCTAGTTTGAGGGGTGCTTATTCTATACCTAGGGATTACAGTGTTGGGAGTACTGAGCTACGAGAATTCTGGAAGACGATATCTGATCACCCGTTCACGACTGCAAACCTGATCACTTCGGTTCGTAACCCGATTTACCGGTATGTGTTGAAGATTTTATCTACTACGCTGGTGGGTCGGAAATCTGGCGAGAATAAGGCAAATTGAATAGAGCTGTTCATTCTCATGTGTCGAGTACAGAACCATGAGATGAACTTAGCGACTGTGTTGGCAGATTCGTTTAGTAGAGGTCGTTGAGGAGGTCCTCGGGATAGTTTAGATATGGGCCCCTATATCACTCGGATTGCACGAAATTTGGGGGTGTTTACCAAATATCTCCCCAAATTTCTACACGAGGGGCCCAAGACGGTGACATTTGGGATCAAAGAGTTGCAGCAAGCATGTATAGTGTCAGGCAGGGTCCGCAGGTGCAGCCGCCAGAAGGACATCTAGCGGAGGATGTGACGCTTCAGGTTGATCCTACACACCGACATCGGCCACCACAACGACACGAGTTGCCAGCACACCAGTACCCTCGCAGACAGCCACCACCTGTACCTCTTACCTTGGAGTCGTTCTCTGTGTATGTGGAGCAGAGGTTCGACAGGTTGGAGCACCTTATTTTGACAGGTCAGGATAGGCAGGAGGATGCCCTCCGATATATTATGAGTAGGCATAGCATGGGGATTCCAGACTTCTTCCAGCCGAGACTGCAGGGTAGCTCGGCTGGTACTGCTGAGAGGTTTGATCAGATTCCCCCGATTCGTGTATTTGGAGAGTGCAGTTCAGGTGCAGGTGGGCGAGAGGAGAGCAGTCACGAGACTGCTAGCGATCATGATGAGGACTAGTGTGGGGATGATATGAGAATGAAGCAGCAGCTGACTACTATATCTTTTGTTTGATTATTTTTCTTTTATGCTGTTTTTTATCATCATTAGTTGGTCTGTACTTATACTGATATACTGTGAAAAGGTTGGTTAGGGAGGTTGGGTTGGTTGATGTTGAAACTGATGATCTTTTGATTATATATATATATATATATATATATATATATTATGGTTTGGTAGTTTGTGTTGATGATTGATAGGTTGATTTTTAGCCGTTTTCGTTCGCGTGTCCGAGGTTAGGAGTTTTTTGCTGAGCGTGTTTCGAATTGGAGGGCTTATGTGGAAACGACTAGCACTTTGACAGTCTCACATATTCAGCTAAGTCGTTTCCCTTTTTGTTGTTGTATTTTATTTATTTATTTCGTTATTTAGTTTGTTATTTATTTTGTTAGTTCGTTAGTAGTTTAGTGGTTGTTTTTCTTAGGTAGTTTGAAGTCGTATTTCTGTTCTTGCATTAGGGACAATGCAATCTTTAAGTGTGGGGATGGGATACATGTAAATAATCGAGTCTTATATTGAAAAATACAAAAAAAATTGAAAATATTAAAAAATTAAAATAAAATGAAAAATCAGAAAAATGTCTTTTGAAATGAGAAGTTTGCATAATAAAACGGAAAATGACAGATAAGATGAATTTTTGCTTGGGTTTGAATAATAATAATATGAGATTAAAATAAATCGAGCTTGCCTCTAGTTAGGGATGTGTGGATAGGCCCGGGTTTGGTTTTAAGTCCCTTTGAGCTAATACACCTTAATTGTCGGCCTGCTAGTGGGTTTTCGCCTGGGAGATATGGGAAATTGAAACTGCCAATAATAGTATAAGGGACACCGTTATAAGTTAAAACCGTTAGAGTTTGTGATCATGCAGAAAATAGAAAAAAGAAAATAAAATAATGAGCTAGAAACTGAATGAAAGTAGTGCATTCCTATGTAGTCTGGGTTGGGGATAGTGACTTTACAACCGGATTACCGCTAGGGTGTGTGAAATCGACCTTGTAAAGAAAAGAAAAAGTACCGAAGCCAAAGTAATCCGAGTTGGGGATAGCGACTCTACAGCCGGATTGCCTCTTGGTTAGGGAAAGCAACGTCTACGCTCATTGAAAGAAAAAAAAGAGAAAAGTGAAAAAAAGGGAAAAGAAAAGAAAATTATGATTGTAAACTCTCTTGGTTTAGATATAAGACAGTTGGGAATTGGTCCAGTGATTGTTCCTTTAGTTCTATAAGCTTGAGGTGGGGGTAGGTGGACTGTAGATTCTAGTGTGAGGCCCTAGGTAGATTGACCGCACTTAAATTAAATTCACATGATAAGGGCTTAGGACCGGACTTGGGTTTAAGTGGACAAGTATATTCGCAACCGCGGCTAACGCAAGTTTTGGTTTTAATAAGATATAAATATTTTTTTACCCAAGTGACTATTTATCTATCATTCCGATGCATAATTCTTTTATCGATGACGAAAAAAGAGTAAGTGTGGGGATATTTGATGTATTGCAAAATACATCCTTTATTCGTGTATAGTTTGTATAGATTTTCATTATTTTTAGTTTCGTTTACGTTAGAATGTGCATACTATAGATAAGATTTTGTTTTTCCAGGTCTTGGTACTGAATATTGCTGAGAATTGAGTGAAAACGAGTCAAAATGCTGAAACACCAAGTCCCAGAACAAGCTTAAAAGAGTTAGAAAATATTTTGAAGTTTTTGAGATGTGCAAGCTTGGAATTTTATGAAGCAGGCTGTGAAAAAAGAGTTGTGGCGTCGCGCCACAGCTAGACCCCTCCACCGTCGCGCCCCGCCACCAAAGAAAAGAAGATTTCTGGAATTTCACAAGGTCGCGTCACGCGGCCTCAACATCTCTTACCCGTCGCGCGACGCGACGGGGTTAAAATTCGAGTTTAATCCGTTAAGTGCTAGGGTTTGCTATATAAACTCAAGATAATCATCATTAACCGACGTTACAAACTCAAGAAACCCTAGGCGAATTTCAGAGCAGATTTTACGATTTTCGGAGTACTTTGGCTTACAAGAATCATCCGGTTGAAGCTCGGAGCGTAGGAAAGAAGATTGTTCGGGTCTTATCTCCTAGTTTTCGTTATTTTCTTGTTTCGATATTTTAATGATGAATTCTTGTTTTGAACTTATTTTGTTGACTTTAGACATCTTGTTTTCAGGCTAAAACCTTCGTTACTACCTCGGTCAGATGGTAGTTTAATAAAGTTTGGATTTTTAATGGTTTTCTATTGTTTGGATATGGATTGATCTTTGAAAGTAAATAATTCTAGAACCTTTAATTTGGTGCGTATGCATATTTAATTTTGATTGTTGATTATTTGTTGTTCCGCATAAATTTTGGTGGATGTCTTTCACATAATGAATTTGTGTTGATTATTCGTATCTTTGCGGGTTCGGGTGATCTTTGGGTAAATCGGCCGATAGCCTTAGAAACAGTAATTAAAATTCAATAGAATTAAGTATTCTGCTTAACTTGTCGCTGAGAGGCTCGAGTTAGTTAGTAGGTCTCGATGCGATATATAGGTAAGTTAGGTTTTGAGAGAAGTCGGTCTTAGTTCCCTAATTGCACCTGTGTCTATTAAACTAAGTTAGAATCTAGGATTGCCTTAGACTTTCACGCTGAGAGGTAGATTGTCATATTAAGGAACTTTTAGAGACGTTAGAGGACTGAGAGGAAGTCTAACAATCGGTGTTCATAACAGCCTTGTAGGGTTTCCTAGGTTTCTTCCTGAGAAGGGTCGGGAGGTCTTAGCATGAGACACCTTAGGGTTTAGTACTTTACGATCCCGGTTCCATACCACAATAGTACCGTTAGAAATCCATTCCTAGTTAAACTGGATTCAAGCCTAGGTAGTCGTTAATCTCTAGTGAATTAAACTGTAGGACCGGTTTTCACTTCCGAACGATTGCGAACCGAACGTGTGATGTGCGGAATCCATACACGAACGTGAACGAACACAAGATCGTAAAATAAATATGATTCTGTTGATCAATATGACGAGTACAAGCACCACGAATCACCTTCGAGCACTTTCTCTCTCTTGACTTTCTCTCTCTAAGAACCAAGCTCCAAGATCAAAAAATGTCAAAAGTTCCTAAAGCTGACCCTAAGGGTTCTATTTATAGGCACAAGGTATAAGGATTTCTCCTTATTTACAAGATTGCCACCTTGCCCATTTTATCTAAATATTACAATAAAAGCTCTAGTTTTCTTCAGTTTCTACTACGATCTGATTGACGGAGATGATAGACATAATGTACTAACAGACTCCCCCTTGGATATTGTCGCAGTCAATCTCGTAGCATCTTGTCTTTTTCTCTCTCTCTGAGTCTTCTTGAAGGTTTGATATCATCAGCAACCACAGACTCCCTCTTTCTCGAACAGACTCCCCGTGGATCTGTCTTCGGTTTCAGTTGCTCCCCCTCTCGATAGACTCTTTCTCTTCAGGCTCCCCCTTTCCTCAATCTTCCATGATTTTGGGATCGACACCCGGTTTTCTGGATACAAGCTCCCCCTTGTGTCAAGCTCGTCTTCAGACTCCCCCTTAGACTCGGCTATCGGGATCGTAATCTGGTATAGCATCTGCAATCCTCAAACATTTATAAGTAAGAATGTTTTGAATGTCTAGGATTGATGACCTGGCTCTCTCAACATATGCTAAAATATTTTTACAATGAAATCATTTTCAGTTGTCCAGGAATTGTAACCTGGCTCTTTTAAATCAAGATCCTGGCTCTAAATATAATAATATGAATATATCCAGGATAACTTGATTCTCTCTCCCTATCAACCATCTTCATAGATTTGGTAGTATTAAGTATCCGATATCGAAATCTAGCTCTTTACAACAGATTTTAACAATTTAAGCATCCAAATCCCTCACAGTTAATCATCCAAGTCCAAATTAATGACCTTGGAGATTTCACAAATTGTTTTTGATTTTTAATTAAAAATTTCAAGTTTCAACTTAATGAACTTGTTTTATTTTTAGAAACACGTTCAACATACTTAGATTTTGAAACTCAGCTTCTCAGACATCGGTTGTCGAAAATAAATCGGAATCAAAATCTTTTTGTGTTTTTCTGAAATATAAAGCAGTAAAGAAATATTTATAGACAATATTTTTGTTTGAATTCGTGTCAGAGGATCATATCAGTTTATGACAAATCACTAGCACCGTTGAGCTTTATAAACACTTTAAGTTCTAAACGATTCACTTAGATTGTCAGTATACTGATCCACTTAAATTTTCACACAAAGTTCAACTGATTCGAGATACGAGATTAGTGTTTTAAGGACTAAAACTTATTCGCGTGTCCCACCTCAGAATATACTCCCATATCAAAATTCCCTAGATTCAGTCTTACACGTGAGTATGCCAATTTGATATCTGTATTCTGGGTTAGTGCGAGACCTTGAGAGCTCAGGTATGAACTTCCGTTTAGTCAAAGAGATGAAGGCTCGACTTTAGGTGTGTTCCCTTTAGGGAATCTTTTTTTCAACTGCAATTGATTCATATCTTTCGATATTTACTCAATTTTTATGCAGATGGTAAGCTTTTACAGCGCGTAAAGTATTATACGAGGTCTAGGCCATTGCTTCCGCAATATCAGAAGACCAGGTATAATACCCCAGATATCAAACAGTATAAAGACCTAGTATCTCAGAATCAGGCAATCTCTCAAACAAGATTTCGGGGGTTACCCATATATACGAGAGATGTTCCCCACGAGATAAGCAAGTATTTGATATTTAGCTTTATATCTCGAAAACAATCTACTAAGCGTGTAAAAACCTACTGGCATATAATCAGTGAGACCGTTTATCACATTTTAACATTCCATTTCTTTAGCGTACTGTGATTGTCTACTGATGTACTATCATTTCCTCTTTTTACACAAAAACTCATTTTTGAATTTTATCATGTTTTTGGCTTTTTAAATTTTCAAATGTTTTTGGATTTTCTGAAATTTTCTTACTCCCCCTAAAATTCAAAACATTTAAAAGAAAATTTGACAACCCGATGTTGATAGCTTTGTCTCGCTATCCATTTTCTGCATCTCATGCTCTGTTTTGTAGAAAATATACCCCCATGATTTACAACACATTGATATTTTACAGTTTGAAAACTGTTTTTCAATCTTGTGAAATTAATCATGTTTATTCCGCCGTGAGGGTTTTGGCATATTCAATCAACATATTTTTGGATTTTTTGTTATTTGATTTTTGACAAAATAATAAAATGACAAGCAAATCAAACATGAGCAGACAAGCAATGTACGTTCAAGCATGTGCATTCATGTGTGTGCACTGGATCAGATGGTCATCCGATCGGATTGCCGTCCGATCCGATGAACCAACAATATAATCAAACAGTCAATACATGTGCTAGAGGATCGGATGCCCACTCGATCGGATTGCCACCCGATCGAGTTGCCACTCGATCCATGTGACAAACAGGTAACACCTTTGACAAGTTAACACCTTGAGAGTGAATGCCATGGATCGGCTGACCACCCGATCGGATTGTCACTCGATCCTTGACAAATTTGAAATAGTTGAAATTTTGTCGTTTTGTGATGAGGATCGGATGGCTGTCCGATCGGATTGCCACCCGATCGGATTGCCACTCGATCATTGACAAGGTTGCATAGTGAACATATGATATGAAATGATAAGGATCGGATGACCACTCGATCGTATTGCCACCCGATCGAGTTGCCACTCGAACAACTTGACAAAATTAAATTTAAAACATATTTATTTTTAAAACTTTTTCAATTTTTAGGGTTTTTGAAATATGGTTTATTTATGTACAAAAACCGATAAACTCCCTGTTTAACCAAACCAGGGTTCGACAGCCTTCTCCTCCTATGCCAGGCTGCTCAACAATTCTTTTTCTTGACAATCAAACTTCATGAGCACCTGCACCTGCACATTCACAAAAACTCAATTACTTGAACAATTCACCCCAGGTCTGTTTGACCTTAGGCATTTCAACATAATAAGCTTCATTCAATTTTGGAAAATCTTTGTCAGTTTTCACAAAAACTATTCCATCTTTGACTTCAACTTTTTCATCATTCACAGAAGTCACTTGTTTCTTAACCACCCAGTTTTGTCCTTTTGAAGCACTTCTTTTGTAAAATCGTGACTCGTTTTGATTATTTTGATTTTGATCAACAATTTTTGATTTCCAAAACTGGTTTGGTTTTGTCATATCAACCGATGTTTGCCAACTTTGTGTTGTTCTGAATCTGGGTGTGTTAGAATTCCAGGTTTGTCTTGAATCAAACCTAGTCTGGTTTGATTGCCATGTTTGATTAGAAGCAAACTTGTTTGTGTTGTACCTCCAAGTTTTTTTTGAATCAAATCTGGTAGACCTTTATTTCACATCCTCAGATTTCTCTTTTACAACATCAACAGGCTTTGGGTTTGGACACTTTCGTGCAAGATGTCCAGTTTGATCACATTTAAAACAAGTTTTCCTAGAAACATATTTAGCCTGTTGTTGTTGCTTTTTCTGAGCATAGAACTCTTCATTAGACTTTCGTCTAAATTGGAGTTCTTTCACTTCTTCCGAACTTTTCCTGTGAACGAAATTCATTTTTTTTTGAAAATTTTGCTTTTCAAACTTTTTATCTTGATTTTGTTTCTTTTTATAACCCAGCCCTGCCTTCATGTTCTTCTTTTTATAGCTTGGTTTATTATAAAAAGTTTTCTTGTTTTTCCCAGCAAATTTTGAAACTTCTGACTTTTCGATCTCTACCAGTTTAAACACTTTGTTAATTTTATCCGCAATCACATTCTGAATCGGGAACTCATTATCTGAGTATATTTTGTCCAATCCAATCAGGGTATAAGCCAATCCTTTTGAATCACAATTCACAACTTTCTCAGACTTTGACTGTTTAAGATAGCCATCTTGAAAATTTCCCTCATTTTCATCCTGTGATTCAGACTTACCTTTGATAGACTCGTCTTTCAAAATGCTTTCAACAACCTTACTTACCACCTCTGAATCATCAGCTTCATCAGATTTGGCGTAAGTCACATCGATACTTTCAGGTAATTGGTCAACTATATTCAGACCTTTTGCCACCTTTTCCTCATCATAAAAAGTATAATTATCTCTCAATGGTGGTGGTACCTGATGATATTCTGAACCAATACCTTTTTTATTCTTGTTAGAATCTTTGTCATCTGGTGTGATGTTGAAAATGCGTTCGAGAATGTACGAAGAACTATGATAACTTTGAAGTTTTGTAAGAATCTTTTCTTTTTCAACCAAAACTTGTTTGAGATTAGCAACTTCATCAACACAGTTGTTTAATTCAAGTTGCTTCTCTTCAAACTTTTTCTCATAAATTCTTTTGGTTATCAAAGTTTTAGACAATCTTTCATCAAAACATTTTACTTGTTTCTTCAAAGTATCATAAGTTCTTGTACCCTCTGACTTGACCCTTTCAAATTATCATACTCCTTTTGAAAATCTTGAAACTTATTATCTTTTTCAACACAACCTTCACATTTTGCTATGCACATTTGTCTTAAAATTTCATTTTCCTTCTCAAAATCTTGACATTTCAGTGTCAGCTTTTCAATCTTTTGTTTCAAAACTTCTTCATTTTCAAGCATTTCTTTGCATTTTGTTTTGAAAACAGTTTCGATTTTATTTAATTCAATATCTTTATTTTTATCTTTTCATCTTTCTCAGTACAGGCTTTGCACATTTCTATGCAATTCCTGCACTTATCTTTAGTTTTATCAACATTTTCAACATTTAATAATTCAGAAGATTCATTTACCTCAGTTTCATTCGGCACTTGTGATTCTTCTGTTTTCTCCTTCTGATCTTCTTCTTTCTTCTGTTCTTCCTCGTCAGCATCCTTTGTCGTTCTCTTCACCTCCATTATCAACTTTTTCAGCTCTTCTTCATTCTTCCTTTTCATTTCCACCACCTTTGGTAGACTTGCTTCAAAAATTTCTTTCAATTTGTTCATCAGATCAGCTTCATAACCTTTTTCAGATAATCTTCTTGTAAGTGTCTTGATCTGGAAAAAGATTTGTTACTACATCAAAATCCACCTTAGAAGGATCAACCACTAGATTACCCTATGGATCCATATAACATTCAAATTCAGCATTCCATCTTTCGGCTTTCTGAGCTTCTTTGAATGGAGCATTCAATTTTCTAATCTCATATCTCGCACTATCTCTTTGCCATCGTTTAACTTGAACCACTTCGGCTACAAATGCAGATCCGATATAATCTTCTTCTGGAAGAACTTGACACCAGTCATAACCTTCGTCTTCTTGAATAACGACCATCGCCCTTGATCTTTCCTTTGACGACCTTTCACCAATTTTTTTTATTCGCATTTGATGATCCACTGTTGCGATGATAAATTGCCTTCTAATAATAATCATCTTAGAATGGATTCACAACTTCATCAGTTTGCCTATTTGTACATTCTCTCTTGAAGTGCCCTTTCTGTTTGCACTTGAAACAGGTAACTTTTTCCTTATCAAATCCCAATTTCGAATCAGCAGATCCCAAACATGATCTTCAAGTGATATCCATGAAGCGTTGTGCTCTCCTCATTGCGCTAGCCATGCACCATTTTATGTCCATTAGCTCCATCTCCTCTGGATCAATCTGGTCATAATCTTCCTTTGTCATTTTTGGATTTCCAATTTTTCCCGCGATCAGACTTTTGTACGATTCCAGGACAGATGCTAAAAGCACCATTTGTTACTTGGCAGCTTCTGCATTCACACTTTGAGAATTCTTCAGATCTATGGCGATATTGCACTGGACTATGTTAGGATTTGAAGAATTAGAACCAGTTGAATGATAACCCGAATCTCTTGAAGAACTTTGCTGAGCTGAATCCCTTGAGCTTCCAGCACTAAATGCCGCTTTTGACTTTTGATCAATCATGTTTCCTCTGTAGTATTGTCACACCCCGAAAATATCAGAGCTGACGTGACTGGACTGGTATCTTCATTGCACAGCGAAAGCAAATAAGCAAAGACTTCTACAAATTGAACGTCCGCTAAGTTCTCAAATCCCCAATGGTTCTCCTATTCTAACCGTGCCATAGTTTCTGAAAGGTAACCTGAGAAAGAAACATGCGAAAAAGTCAACATAAAGTTGAGAGAGTTCATAGTTTGTTTGTAAAAGATTCGAAATAAATCCTTTGTATAACCGGTTTGTGAGATAATATTGAGAAAACGAATTTAGAAATCATTTTCTTGCCAAGTTATATGGAAACTTTGTAATTGTAACGCATTATGTTCGTAAAACCATGTATTTGTAAACTCTTATATTTGTAATGTTCGTATAACCGTCAATGCCCACCCTGACTTTGACTTCATGCCTGCATAATCTTATGCTTTGAATTTGTATAAAACATGGTATGTAATTTGTAAAACCCCGGTATGAAAGGAATTTATGAACATATCAAATTAATGTTTTATAAGGACTTTAAGGCATGTGAAGACATAGGGAGCACGCGTAATGAGTAGTCATATACCCTTGTCTATTTTCCTCGACTGTGTTGATTAACCTCGACTGTGTCAAATTACCTTGACTGTGTCGATTACCCTCGACTGTGTCGATTAACCTCGACTGTGTCGATTAACCTCGACTGTGTCGATTAACCTCGACTGGGACTCCGAAGCACTACTTGGTACTAGTTGTGACCATGAGTGGGGTTCGGCCGTACCCGTTAGATCTAACCCCCATCCCTAATTAAGTATTAATGGCATTTCAATATTAAGTCTATGCTCACATGATCTAGTATTTCATAGGCATTTCATACCGTTTAAGAATTCGTACATGTATTCCACCCACGAGTGTTATAAAACCAAAAATAGTTAAGAGAAAAGGGGGAGCATGAACTCACTGGGTTGTCTCATTTTACATACGCAGACCAACCCAGCCCCGTATTATAACCAGGACGCTCCCGTCCTTACTCATGAAAATCATTCACATTTCGAAAATATGCATTTGTTTTGTAAAACCGGTATATTTAGTATGAATCATTCGTAAACCATTTAAGTTCCTTGGAATCCATTCGTAATCATGATTTAGAAATATAAGTTTTCGTTCATTTAAAAACCTCGTATGTCCTTGCAAAACGTGCTTTGTCTAAAATATGAAATCTTTGTTCATCGAAAATTTTGTATGTTTCTGAAAAACGTGCATGTCTTTCCACCCCGAAAACATTTATAAAAATGTAAAACCGTAAAAAGAACTCACCTGAATATTCCTGTGCAAAGCTAGCTAAATACGACTTCGTGATGTCGTTTCCAAGACTTGACTTGCTAGCGTGCATTCTACAATATCCCTAACACGAAATATCTTATAAGTTTCTAAATAAAAGCGGTAACTAAACTACGTGTTACCGAGCTCTACGGAATCGTTGATTGGACGATTCGACGGTTAAGTTGTTAACTAATGGAAATGACTAAGTTAAACTTTATCGCCCCGAGAAGTCTTTTGTGTATATAGGAATATTCGTACAAAAGTAATATATAATAAACTTGTATTATATATATTGCGTCTTGGATATACTTGCCATAATATACGTATACGCCGTTTCGGCGTTTGTAAAGTTATATTTATTTTGCGAAAGTATCATCGAGTTTGTTTGAAGTTTGAAATAAATATAAAGCTATATTTATTTTTATAAGGGAATTCGTGTGGTACGATATATAAATATAAAAACTATACTTATTTTTATAAAACGAATTCGTGTTACGCAATGTTTGAAATAAATATATATACTATATTTATTTATAAAAGGATTCGAGTTTACGTTTGAAATAAATATAATAATAACTATATTTATTTTGTATAAATGTTTACGTCGTCGTCGTTTTTGTAAGTTATAAAGTGTCGGCGGAAATAACATACATTTGTAGTTATTTTATAAAAGTTACTTGATCCGCTTTGGTTTGCTTTAAACATGTTTTATTTTACGGATTTTCTCAAAAAACGGGCAGAGTTTCCTCTGTTTTTGGACGGCCCCGACAACACAAGTTGTCGTTATGTTATCAAGATTCAACAATCCAACACATATTATATATAAAGTTTACGCGAAATATATCAAAATGCCAAGTATGAAAACCAATTCACTAAATGCAAAACCGTTAGTCGGGTCGAGCTCGTTTGTCACGTTAGATAAAAATTATAAACATAACGAAATCACGACTTTAACTATTACCCAAAACTCTCGTGTCGTTTGCTGAAAGGGTTGACTGGGTTGACCGAGTCGATCCGAACCAAAATCTTGAACTGATAATCTGACCGTAAGAACCCGTAGCCGAGCCGCTCCAAAACAACTCGAACCACGTCTGACCCGAGTAGGACCCGAACCGAACCGATCTGCTGAGTAGTACCCGAACCACAGTCGTCCCGAACCGAGCCGTTGAACCGAGCTGTTGACCGGCTAACCCGTTGAACCTGCAACTCGAACTGAACCAACACTCGAAACTGCATACCATTTCGAACAACCAAGCTGAACTAAACTTGACCTGAACTGAATTGTCGACCGCAAACCTTAACCGGCTCAAACTGTCATCGCCACCACCGCCTGCGTCTCGTCGCTCCGGTGGTCGATCGGAGAGCTCCGCCGCCGCCGCCTGAATCCGCCGCAGCCGCCGTGAGCGGCGGCTCCCTCTCACCGGCCACCGCCGACTGTCACTTAACTCCGCTGGTTGTCTGCCGCTTGTCGCCGCACCGCCACCAGCTTCCCAAGTGGCCGGCTGCCTTGGATGGAGAGAAGACGAGAGAGTGAGGGAGGTGGTTATATGTGTGTAGAAATTTGGGACAAGCTTATATTATTTGTGTGGTTAGTCAAGTTGCAGAGAACAAAAGGAATTAGAGGGAAAGATGTATACGACTGCATATATGTTTTGTATGTGTGTGTTTAGAATTGTCTGTACAATGAAGATTAGGGGAGTTGTGGATCCCTTTTATAATAATGTTGATGAAATCTTATAGAGATTTCATAGAGATTTATTATAGATTTTGTAGAGATTTGGTTGGGATCTTGTAGAGATCCTACAAGATTTTGTGTTCCAGCTTTTTGAGACTAAAATCTCTTGGGGAGATTCATTGAGATTTTATAGGATTTGTAGGGATTTTCTAAGATCTTGAAAAGATCTAATTATTATATGTAGGTTTAGGCTTGTGCGTTTTGGGCTTGGGCCCAGGGCCCACAAGCCCATCTCATGTGTAAGTGGCCCGTAATTCCTAGGAGACCCGATATCGTGACCCAAACTCCATAAGCATAAAACATTCGTGTAACATCCATATTTGTCGGTGTCGTCAGTATTTCTTACGGTTTCAGATCGTTATCGTTTATCGTTGTTCTCTGTGGACCGTCATGCGCATACTGTAAAGTCGATCAGGCGTTCCTAGGCACTCCAAAGGCCTAATTAAGTTAATTTGTGATGTAAACACTATTCATTGTCGCGTTAATCGTTTGTTAATCACGTAATTAAGAGCCGTAAATCACCGGTTGTCACATTCTCCTTCTGTTAATGAAATTTCGTCCTTGAAATTTAGACTACGTTAACTCTTTAGAGTTACGTTATGTGTAGGTAAATACGAATAGTATCAAAGGGGATGACCACGAAATAGGATCAAGAATTATGCAAATCATGTGAATTCAAGGACATACCTCAACAATAAGAATGTTAGTGCATACATCTGTCGACTTTGTCTTGTATCGAGTCTTGTACTAGATATGTTAGATTAGGGCACGTTGTTAGAGAAAATAGATGAAAATAGGATGTGTTTATGGGAATTTCGCTTGAAGGAAGCCATTTCGCTTGAAATGACATTTGTCAGTTTCAAGCGAAATCAACATATAGTATTTCGCTTGAACTTATTCTGGACATTTTCAAGCGAGACCCCATCTCCTATATATAGGCTTCTAGCGAATTCATTAGATATCAGTTCCTTAAATTCATACCGAAGTGCTGCCGGTTTGAATTCTGATTGTATTCAGTGTTATATCAATCTACAAGGTGTTTAAAGTGATTTGCAAGCTGTGTTCAAGTCTGTTTCTTAGTTTCCGCATCTGAAACAAATTAGAACTTCTCTGAACGACTCGTTCGGGTCATCACAACGATCCTACAATTGGTATCAGAGCCCAGGAGGAGGAGTTCTGTACGATTCAGCTTGAAAAATTCTATTTTTCTACACTTTCTTTCGAAATTTCAATAATTAACGGTTAAAATCAGACAAATTTTTCACAGAATGTGTAAACGTGCATTTTAACAAACCCTTGAGAGTTTCAAATTAAAATTCGGACTAAAAATGGGTAAAATTGATCTTCGAAGTGGTTCCGCTTGAACGAGCATCAGGGATTTCGCTTCAGATTGCTGGATTCTGCTTGAGATTTTCAAGCGAAACCTGGTATTTCGCTTCAGTTGGTTTTCGCTTGAAAATTTGTGTACATTTCAAGCGAACTAAGTCATTTCGCTTGAAATAGAAGGTATCGCTTGAAAAATCATATTTCGCTTGAAATTCAAGTGAAATCAGGTGATTTTGTGAAAAAGCTTCTGAATCATGAGTGAAGAATTTTACAACGCGTTTGCAACATCTCCGACTGCTCCGGCTTCAATTGCTCAAAACATGAATCTGGAAAATGAAACCGGAACTACTCAAAATCCCCCGAAGCTAATGAGCAATGAAGAATATTACGGATGGAAAGATCGCTTCGAAAACTGGGTTCAAGCCAATTATCTTAGATCATGGGAGTGTATTCTGAAGAGATATGTACTACCTCGTACTGAATTGCAAACTGAAAAACAAATCTCAGAATTTAATGACCAAGAACGGGAAATGTACCGAGCTGAAAAGATGATGATAAGTTTGCTTCAGCAAGCCATTAAAGAAGACATCTTTATCTTGCTTTAACATGATAAGACCTCAAAGTCAATCTGGGATGCTCTTAAAGTCAAGTTTGAGGGTAGTGAGAATATGATTAAAAGTAAAAAGGCACTGCTTAAGAAAGAATTTGATCTATTTGCTAGTTTGCCCGGGGAAGATACAAAGAAGCTAATTGAACGATATTGCCACTTAGTGCGATCCATGACAATGCTGAGCATAACAAAAGATCGTGAAGAATGGGTCGACAATTTAGCTGATGCTTTACCACAAAAGGAGTGGGGAACGTACTTGATGATTCTGAAGAACACTGGTGTTTATGATGGGTTGACAATTTCTCAGTCCATTGAGAAGATAGAAAGTCAAGATCTGGAACAGCAGAAGATTGCTAGGATGAACAATCCAAGTAGTCAACAAGACGTGAAAATGTACTACAAAGGAAGTATTCCAGAAATTGAAAGAAGCCCGAAGATTCAAACTGCTTTTATTGCTGGAGACTCATCTGAAAAAATTGATCAAAGTTCAAACAAAAATAGTGGATTCTCTTCATATCCAAGTGTTAATCCAAAAGAAACAACATCAAGTTTTCAGCATCAAAGTTCAAAAACTGGAAATGGTTGTGTGATACAATGCAATATTGCTCTAAATCTTCCTGATGGTCAAAGTTTTTCTGAAGAAGTAGCAAAAGATCATATGGCATTACTTGGTTCCGTGCTACTATCCTATGAAGGTTTGGTTGTAGGGCGAATCGGAAACCCTATGCTAACAAAGGAGGATTACGATCAGATAGATGCTGAAAAAATGGAGCTAATGGACATTAAATGGTGTCTAGCTAGTGTCTTAAGAAGAGCAGAAAAGTTCAAACTGATTACTGGAAGAAATGATTTTCTTGATGCACATGTTTCTACTTTAGGTTTTGATAAATCTAAAGTTATTTGTTTTCGATGCAGGGAGAAAGGTCATTTCAAGAGAGAATGCAAGAATAGAGAGGCAAATGATCCAAAGAATCCGTTCGGAAAAGATGATTACTACCGGAAAGCTATATATCAACAAGTTGGTCAACAACAACAACAAGAACCGCAGGTGGCTCATGGTAGAAAAGTAATAGAGGATTCAAAGAGAGCATGTTTAGTGAATCAAGAAAATTTCAGCTGGGAAAAATTCATTTCATCAGACAACAAAGCATGCCTAATCAATCAAGATGATGAAAGGTTACCTGAAGGGTTCAGCTGGGATATGTTTGCGGATGAGAATGGGAATTTCAAAGCTATCATTGCCAAGATTGTGAAAGAACCAGACATGTTCACTGAGTGGATGAAATCCATTGGTGTTAGTGTGAAGAATGAAGATGAAAAATATGTTTCATCAGAAGAAAGCTCACAGAGTTCAGATGAAAGTTTACAAAGTGATGAAAGTTTAGAAAGAGAAATTGTTTTTGATCAAACACCATCTGATTCTGGTTTTTCGGATGATAGTTCTGACAAATCAGTAGAGTTTGATCAATTACCAACTGATGAAAGTAGTGATGATGAAGAAGAAAAACATATTAATATTGCAAAATCTCATCTTTCTCCTGAAAGTTTTCATTTTTATTTTGTAGATCGTTTGGAGAAGCTGAAGGAGAAACGTGCAGCAAAAGAATTTCAAAAGGAAGAAGTTAAAATTGTTACTGAGGAGGTTGTTGAAACAGAAAAGATAACTGAAGCAGAAAAAGTGGTTGAGGTGGTGAAAACAATTGAAGTAGAAAAGATTGTGGAAATTATCAAGCCTTGCTCAAAGTGTTTGGAACCATGTAAGGAATGTGCAGCAAAAGAAGAGAAGCTAGCTGAGTTTGAGAAGATGAAAAAACAATTACTGTTCGATCTCAACTATGTAAAGGAGTCTTATGATGTTTTGAACAGAACAGTAACTGGTCTTCAAAAGACAAACTCTGAAAGAGAAAATGCTTTGACAATGATGAATGCAACGATGATGACAAAACAAAAAGCTATTAATTTCTACATCGAAGAAAGTGAAAAGTGGAAGCAAGAGTTGGAGACCGAGAAAATTGAAAATGAGAGGATCAGACGATTATTACGGAGTTATTCTAGTTCTGATTATCTTATTGATCGAATTTATCCAACTGTTGCAGGTTTTGAAGCCTTTAAAGATGATGAAAAGCCAAAGAAGAAGGATACTGGTAAGAAATCGAGTGTTAGCTATAACAAATGTCCGCCTCCGATCTGGGAAGGTTATTCCCCTAGAAACCAAATGAGGAGCAAGTCAAAAAAGCAGTCAATATAAAGTTAAAAACCGAATCAACTAATGAATTACCAGAAAACATGGACGTCACGTTCACCTCGTCTGACACTGATCATGAGTCTGAGTTAATCAAAAAGGTGGTCGACCAGTTGTTGGATACAGATGAGGAGTCTGAGTCAAAATCTGAGTCTGGAGTTTCAAGTTCGTCAGTCAACAGTTCAAAACCGATGGTTAAAAGGGCTTACAGTAAAGAGTTTTTGTTATCAAAATCAAATTTGAATGATGAAACATTCGAAGTAGCATATACTTTGAATGATTCTGACAAATTATATTCTGACAAATAGTTTCCAATAAGAAGTGTTAGAATTGAAATGATTAAAAAGGTTTTCAAAATGACAGAAATTAATATTTCTGAAATAAAAGATTTAAATCTTACTGAAAAACCTAAAAAATACACTTCAAGGGTTCAACAACGATTAAACAAGAAAAAGAGTTACAATTCTGGTTCTGGTTTTCAAAAGAAACCAAACCATAATGGTAGCTACAAAAAGAAAGGTTTAGGTTTTATTCCACCTAAAAGTTACAACAATGATAAAATTGCTAAAACTTATACAAAATTTGTTTCAGGTGGAAATGCAGAAGAAGAACAGAAGAAACCGTTCTGGAGACAATCAAACCAGGAGTTTCTTGCTGAACAAAAGAGAAAAGGAACTGGAGTTTTTCACAGGAAGAATACTCGAACCTGTTTCAAATGCAATGAAGCTGGTCATATTGCATCAGTGTGTTCTCAAAAGGCAAAACCAAAATAGGGAGTATCTGAAAAACTGAAAGAAAAAGTTGTTGATGTTGAACCACCAACTGAAAGATTCAAAATTTTTGAAAATTCGATTTATGAAGTTGGAGAGAGTTCAAAGAAAAATTTTTACAAAAAGAAAGCAAAAGATAACCAAATGTGGGTTGTTAAGAAGGGTGATGCAAAAGTCAGCGATGAATCTGATTCCACAAAATCAGTGGAGCTACAAGTTGAAGATGATGTTAAAATTCCATCTTTGACGTTTGAAAAAATTAAGCAAAAGGTTGGCAAGGTTGAAATCTCAAATCAATTCTTTTATGATAAGAAGGAATTTGATGTTGAAAAAGTTTTGAATGGAAATGTTAGGAAATTTTTTGGGAAAATGGTCGAGGGAAAGGAAAAAGGGGTTAAAGATTTCTATGCAACAAAGAAAGCAACATATAACCCTACTGAACAAGAGTTAAAAACACCCAAGGTTGGTAAGACTTGGGTGTAAATTCTTTTCCCTTGAAAAATCTGGACTTGCCGGAGATCCCAAATTAGTAATCGTGGATCAGGAATCGGCATCTTTCTTAGTAATTGATTGTGTAATTGAATCTTAAAAATAGTTGAATTTTTACAGGATAAGTGTGAATTGCCGGAGCTTCCAGGTTGGTAAGTGTGAAGCAGGATTCGGCATTTTTGTTGGTAAAATGAATTTGTGTAGACGTTTTATTCCTACAACTGGTACAGAGGTTTGTTTTGACAAATTAATTACTCAAGGTCATTAATTTGACCTTGAGGTAATTCTCATACATGTGGTTAACAATGGACAATATGATGAACCAATTCCCTAACCTACAAATGGTAAACTCAATCAACAAAACTTATTTTCCGGAAAAATCATTTTGGTTAAAACAAACTTAAGTGTTTTGAAATCATAATGAGAAAATAGTTTTGTGAAAGGGGGAGTTCTGATTGTTTATGCCAAGAGGATGGTGAATTGATGTGATTCGATATCGGTTGTCAAGTTTTTATATAGTTTGTTTTCAAATTTCCTTTAATGTGTTTGCATTTTAGGGGGAGTAGAAATTTCTGAAAATCCAAAAACATTAGAAAATTTGAAAAAGTCAAAAACATGATAAAACCAAAATTGAGTTTTGGTGTCAAAGAAGAGGAGATGATAGCACATCAGTAGACAGTTACAGTATGCTAAAGAAATGTAATGTTTAAATAGCGTTAAACAGTCTCACTGATAATATGCCGATAGGTTTTTACACATTTAGTAAGCTTTTTCGGGATATAAACTTAAATTCAAACTTGCTTATTTCGTGGGGAACACTACTTGGATATATAGGTAACCCCTGAAATTTTGTTTGAAAGGTTCCTTTTTCTGAGTACTAGGTCTTTATGCTTAGTGATATCTGGGGTATTATTCCGGGACTTCTGCTGAATGGAAGTTCTGACCTAGTCCTCGAATAATACTTTCCGCATGCTTGAAAAATAGCGCCGCCCTTAGCATAAATGATAAGACAATAAAATTGCTAATCAATGCTGTTGTAAAAAAGATCCTCTAAAGGGGACACACCCAAAAGTTGAGTCATGATCTCTCTGCTGAACGGTAGTTCTGACCTGAGCTCTCATGATTCTACATAATTTATAACCCCTTACAGATATCATCTGTGGTATACTCACCTGTAAGACTGAATATTGGGATCTGGATACGGGAGTATATTCAAGAGGTGGGACACATGAATGAGTTTAAGTTCTTAAAACATCTAACTCATATCCTGAATCAGTTGAAATTTGTGTGAAAATTTAAATGGATCAGTATATCGGCAATCTAAGTGAATTGTTTAATTCTTAAAGTGTAACTAAGCTCAACGGTACTCGTGATTTGTCGAAAACTGATATGATCCTCTTGCACAAACTCACAAAAATATTGTCTGTAAATATTTCTTTACTGATTTTTATTTCTGTTCTAAATAATCCAAAAGGATTTTCGGTATGTTTTAACATAAATTTTGAAAAATTCAAAAAGATTTTAGACAACTGATGTTGGAAAGCTGTTTTTCAAAATTCCAAGTGCTAAACATGACGAACAGGTTTGGGAAAGAGTGTTTGAAAAATTTAAGAATTTTGAAAGGGAGAGTCAATGTTGAAATGAGAAAAGTTTTATGAAATCGATTCTGCAAGTGGTTCATCAAAAACTAAATGTTAAATCATTCTAAGATTTGCTCTACAAGTGAACATTAGAAAATTTACTTTTGGGTAGAGAATGTGCATGTTTAGCCAGGTTTCGATACTTAAGGACTCTGAGTGTTAAGAGAGCCAGGTTTCGATCCTGAACTTGTGAAAAATGTGAGCCAGGTCACAATCTTGGAACTGCTGATGCTGATGAACTTAAGGAATCAAGAGATCTGATCAAGAGGGAAGGAAGCCCAAAGACTGATAAACATTTGAGGGGGAGTTTAGCTGAAGATTATAAACATTTGAGGGGGAGTTTAGCTGAAGAAGGTTTTGATCTGAAGCAAGAGCCAGGTGGAGATCTTAGAAGGAAGCCCAAAGACTGATAAAGACTGAAGATGTGAAGACTCGACACTTTACGACTCATCAACATCTGAGGGGGAGTCTGTTAGTGCATACATCTGTCGACTTTGTCTTGTATCGAGTCTTGAACTAGATATGTTAGATCAGGGCACGTTGTTCGAGAAAATAGTTGAAAATAGGATGTGTTTATGGGAATTTCGCTTGAAGGAAGCCATTTCGCTTGAAATGACATTTGTCAGTTTCAAGCGAAATCAACATATAGTATTTCGCTTGAACTGATTCTGGACATTTTCAAGCGAGACCCCATCTCCTATATATAGGCTTCAAGCAAATTCATTAGATATCAGTTCCTGAAATTCATACCGAAGTGCTGCCAGTTTGAATTCTGATTGTATTCAGTGTTATATCAATCTACAAGGTGTTTAAAGTGATTTTCAAGCTGTGTTCAAGTCTGTTTCTTAGCTTCCGCATCTGAAACAGATTAGAACTTCTCTGAACGAGTCGTTTGGGTCAATACACGATCCTACAAAGAACCCAACGGTTAACAGGAATTATGCTTCAGAATTTGATGTCAAAGGAAACGAGAAATACTGATACAGTCACCAGTGTGACTAAATTAATAGGAGTCCAACAATGAACAAGAACTTCGACCAATTGAATTTCGTATGAACGTTCACAATATGTAAATGAGTTCTAGAAGCAACAACATCCACTGGATGAACTTAGAATCAACAAGCTCAAATGTAATAGTTTGCATGAGACGCTCGATCGTGATCAGCACAAGTTGCAAGTTATACCGACGCCACAAGGTGTCGTAGTGACAAAAAATAATTCAATAATAGTGGTGATCAAACAAGTATCACCTGTGTTTGAAGTCAAATGAAAGCGTAATAATAAATCGAAGCGGATTTAATCTAAATCAATAAATAAATAATTAAATCCGTGCATGAGATATGTAAACGAGATTAGCGCAAGCTTCAATTTAGTGAAACGCCACCACAAGGTGTCGAAGTTAACTAACGATTTAATGGAGTCGAAGACCAAACAAATCTACTACGACTCGGAACAATGAAACGCTTGTTAAAACGAATTTCGAATATGATGTTTTCAATACATCATATGGTGTCATGAATTGAATATGTGTAATGAACAAGTTCAAACAATTGAATTTGATTTCGGCACAAGCCGACAATAAATACATGTATCGACAAGAAAACTTTTGGCATGGTCACAACGAAAAACCATGTATCTAACTTGAAAAGAAATTTCAAGAAAATGCGTTGACTTGATAACAAAGAAGCCAACAATTACAATAATGAGGGTCATTCGAATCACAAATCAATAATTAGATTTAGCGAAATAATATTTGAACTTTAATGAAACGCTTTATTCGAAACAAAACCACATGCGTAACAAACGATGCATGCGTAACATATAAACTTTCAAGAAATGAAGCAAATGAATATTCGCTATACTGAAAGAAATGATTATGATACAATGACCATTAAGAGGAGTAGAGATATGAAAATCTAGTCAGTAAATGTGAAAGTCGAAATTTCAATAAAAGAAATTTAAGGACTTTACCTGGGGTTGCATGTGATAACCGGTTGTTAGGTGACATTACCATGGAATGTCGAACATGGCGTATTCGTCGTTAATAAGATAGGGGGAATACGAAGGCATGCATCTTCTCCTTAGCATGAGTCGTGTCATTTGCAGGACCGCGTGCCAAACTGCCGCTTCCTTGAAAGTCGTATGTGACATACTTCAACCTCCGTTGATGTATAGCTTGAGTTTCGTGTAATTTGCTCGCCCATACTTCGATTTGCGTAGGTTACCTGCTCGGGTTAAAATAGCATGGGCGACATAATAATGGCCTTTGTCCGAGTTAATAAACGTGGTTCCTACGTGATGACCTTTAATGAACTTAGACATAAGTTTCCAAAGGTCTTAAATGCATGTTTCCTAAACTCTCAGAGTTTTGTGTACTGTATGCGACTGTCTTGTGTACCATGTGTAAACACCACAATAACGTATGTTTGAAAACAAAATTTTGACTGTTTGTTTTTCGGCAACGGTTGGAGACCATATTTGAGTACTAGGTGTTCTGTATGTATTCAGGTTTTAATATTCTAAGCTCCCAGAGGTAAGTGAGGTTAGAGCCTAGGTATCTCTACAGAGACTTAATTCGCTGTAACCTATAGCTCGGATACCAATCTGTCATAATGTAACCAGCCAGTCCAGGGTCACCTTGCTCATATCATTGTTGTTTTTTAGAATCATGACATAATGTAACCAGTCGTCTTCATTTGGAACAGCTTCTATCAACCTATCAATTATCTTTTCATTATCTTTTGTCACACCAATTCTCTCCATTTCAAGTTTAAGATGACATAATCTTTCAATCATCTGCGGTACAGTTTCACCTTTCATGCATGCAAATAAAATGTGTTGTAAAATTCTTCACCACCTCCCGACATTTTGAAATCTCTTTTGAAAAATCTCTTGTATATGTTCTTCTTTCGGAGGATTCTGAAGTGAATGCATTATAAAATGTGTTGTAAAATTCTTCACCACCTCCCGACTTTTTCAATCTACTTCTTGATATTCGCACCTTGTAAATCACCTACAAACAATCAAATAAACGATCGGTTTAAAACTAACAAACAGTTGGATCGGACGGGTATCCGATCGAGTGGGTCAACGAAAGTCAAACTTTTATGAAATGCAATGAATCGGGTGGTGATCCGATCGGGTCACAATCCGAGACTAGACAATACTTCACAAATTTAATATGACCTCTACTCTTTATCTTGTTAAAATCACATGTGCCGATTCTTTTAACAGATGACGTGACCTTAATATTGACCTGACAATCAACTTCACATGCAATCAAGGTGGCCGACAATCACTTTAACAAAATAAACACAATGCAACGAATCGGATGGTCACCCGATCGGGTGGTGATCCGATCGGGTAGGTCAACAAAGTCACACGTGCAATGAATAGGGTGGAGATCTGATCGGGTAGCGGTTTGACTATTTGACCTCAACAATGAATTTTGACTATCAATATAATATCACATGCAAACTGACAGATCACATGCACTTATCAATGGCCGACAATCTTTTATCACTTTACTTGCAAACTGAATTTTCAATTAAATGTCACATGCATGTGCTGACACTAAACACAAATAATCACGTGATTTAATAAACGGCCCTGAAATATTGACTGAACATTTGACTTTTAAACAATGAAATGAATCAAGTGAAATAAGATGGATCGGGTGAGGTGTCGTTAAATCGGATTACCGCCCGATCGGGTGGTGATCCGATCGGGTGACAATGCTACTCGATCGGGTGACAATGCTGCCCGATCAGGTGAGTAGTCAACAAAGTCAACTTTTTACTAGCTTGCAATGGAACGAGTGGGACTTGGATCGGATGGTCAGCCGATCGGTGAACATCACTAGCAAGAGTCAACATTTCCATGAGAGTGTTCGTCAATGTATTAATTGATTCAATAGTTCGTCGAGAATAAATGTTCGTTGACCAAATAGGCTTCGTCAACTACAACAATTCAACAAAAACAAATTAGATGCTATGGATCGGATGGTCACCCGATCGGATTGCCACCCGATCGGTGACCATCATGAATAACAACATCAACAACAGTTAACATTATGAACTTTTTCGAACCACAAAAATTTAGATTTCTCTCAAACCGTTAGGAATTAAGATCTGAAACTTTGAAGGCTTATAGATCAACTGATTTCGCACAACATATTAAAAAAATCAGCAATTTTTAACCGTAAAAACCTGTTTAATTTTACGATTTTTAGTTAGAAACGTGAAGAGATGAAAAAACGACGAAATTTTGACAAATCTGTATGAAATTGGATCTGAATCTGAAGCAAATCTGTGCGAATCCTTGTGTTTGATCTGTGCAATCGAGCTCCTGCTCTGATACCACTTGTAGGACCGATTTTCACTTCCGAACGATTGCGAACCGAACGTGTGACATGCGAAATCCGTACACGAACATGACCGAACACAAGATCGTAAAATAAACGTGATTCTATTGATCAATATGACGAGTACAAGCACCACGAATCACCTTCGAGCACTTTCTCTCTCTAAGCACCAAGCTCCAAGATCACAAAATGTCAAAAGTTCCTAAAGCTAACCCTAAGGGTTCTATTTATAGGCACAAGGTATAAAGATTTCTCCTTATTTACAAGATTGCCACCTTGCCCGTTTTATCTAAATATTACAATAAAAGCTCTAGATTTCTTCAGTTTCTGCTATCATCTGATTGACGAAGACGATAGACATAATGTACTAACATAAACCTTAGTTCTTGTTCGTGTCATAGTCTAGTTTTATTTTAATTCCAATTTTAGGATTTTAGTAAAACCCCCCTTTAAAACACAACAATAGTTAAGTCGTATCAGTGTCAGTCTAAATAAAGTCGTTAACGTAATTTATTAGAGTCCTTGTGGGTTCGACATCTGGACTTGCTTTTCTTTGCTAGAGTCGACCGGTTCACTTGCCGGTGAGTAGTTTAGTCAAGTTAGAGAGTCTAGATTATTATTACTTGAGTCGAAATATAGGTTTATTTTAGTTTATTTATTTAAACTACTTCAAGTACATCAGGTACTCTCGTATTCTGTTCTGTAGTAAAATAAGTTTATAAGCGTGACTAAGGGCGTGACTTAGGATGGTGCTCACAGGAGATGGCGCTAGCAAAGAAAGTATCCTCCAGAGATGGTAGGAGAGAACGAAAAAATCCGCCGGAGTTTTCCGCCAGAGGCGTGGTTGGATAAAAATGTCTGTTGGAAATGTTCAGTGGTGAATAAAAGCTTCCACCGGTGGCGGCAGGTTGAATAAAATCTTCCGCCGATAGTGGCAGGTAGAATAAAAGCTTCCGCGATAGTGGCGGGTTGGGACGACCTCGTAGCCCAATCGGTAAGGCGTCTAAGAGTGTGTTGATTAAACAGCGAATCTCGCTTGAGAGTGCCATATAGTAAGGCTTTTCGAGTATACTCACAGTCAGTAACTCTAGTCTTGTGATGATACGATTTAGTTGTTACGCCTTGCGATTAAGTGTAGTGTGTTGAAAATAATCACAATAGTATAATAGGTCTAATAACGTTCAACTCCACGTGGCACTTTCTTCACGGAACTTTGGTAGTATGATAAAGCACACCTTGCTTGACCCCTACTACTTAGATCCCGTGGTTTGGTGTCATACTTCGTCGTAACGCTTATGGCACCTTAGAATTTACTACGATCTCCGTGCACTGACCCAAATAATCCCGTGTGCACCCGTGATTAGTCGTTCCTTGCACGTTTATCGTACCTCGTTCTAAGAGTGTAGTAAGGGTAAAACACATTATTTCGTGATATAGTATATAGTATGCGTGTGAATCTAGTCCAAGTGCGACGACTAGAGTGTGAAAGAGAATACGAAAGCGAGAGTTAGTGTCACACACTTAGGGATTTACGTAGAAAATTGTATCATTACAACTTTATCCTACGCTTGCTAGATGTCTGGTGTTGAAGACTTTTGCTGGAGCTGTTGTTGTTGTACTCAAGTTCGCGGTTCGATGCGGCAGTTGCGGGTGAAGTGACCGTAACGATTGCAGTTATTGCAATAGCGTCAGTCAGCCTCAATTGGATGATGATAGGTACATGAGTAACACTGGGGATGAGCTCCAGTGTAAGCTCGTTTTGGAAACACCGGAACTGCTTGAAGAGGTTTCGGTTGCAACAGCTCGGTTGTTGATGAGCTCGGGCTTGAAATCTTTCGCTTGCGGCTGGGTTTGTCGGTGTCTTGTGAAGAGGTGTCGTCGTTGGAGGATTCGTCTGAGGACTCAGTTGCAGAATCTTTGGCTGAGTTGTCGGAAGATCCGTCGGCAGATTTGTCAGAAGAATCGGCAGCAGATTCGTCAGAAGAATCGTTAGCAGATTCGTCAGAAGAAATGTTAGCAGATTCGTCAGAAGTATCGTCAGCAGATTCGTCAGGAGAATCGCTGACAGGATCGTCTGAAGGATTTATGGCGATTGCTTGATAAGCTTGCTTGACAGGATTCTTTGTAACAACTCTCATTGATGTGCTAAAAACGGGTTAACAAAACTAACTAAATTTACCCTAATTCTAGACTCTCTAAGCTTTAAATTTAAAAACTAAGACTCTCTAAACCCTAAAACACACAACCGGCAAGTGTACCGATCGAATGTAGTATAGCCTAAGGAAGTCCGAGTATCGAACCCAAGAGACTCTACTTATTACGCTAATGACTCTATCTAGACTCAAACTGACACAACTGAACTAAATGTTTGTTGATTGGGGGGGTTTCTAAAAATCCTAAGAATGCAAATAACAAATACTAACTACACTAGACGAACTAGACACGAACTCACATGAAGACTGAACTCAAGGATGATGAAGGAACTACCTAGACAGGAATCCTGATTGCTTTTAGTTATGATTATAATTGGAAGTTGTCTGCTATGGAACCGGGATCTTGAAATTCTCACCTATCGGGAAATCTAAGGACCTTTTCAAGAGCACGCTAAGATCCCCTAAAGGTTGTTAAACTACCGGTTTTAGACTCTCTTACAAGACATCTAATGGTGTTTATAAAAGTATCCTACAAGGCTCATTCCCTTACGAGACCTAAACCAAGGATAGGTTTGTTTTCTTAGTTAGACTTGCTAGACAGAAGCAAATAGGTTAACTTTCTAAGAAGGACCCACCTTGCGGTTTAATCACTTAGACCTAGCAATAATCTCGCACCTTACAGCTATTGATGATTAGTAGAACACTTGATTTTATTAAATTACCAAATATTACTTCTAAGGTTACTTACATGATTTTCACCCTAAAGGATCAAAGGTTTATTATGTGATATAGACACTCACCAAAACCTAAAACCCTAGCCCGACTCTATTCCGTGATAAAGACCGTCACCAAGATTCAAGCGAAGCAATAATCAATAATAAAATAACATCAAGCACGCAAACACATCTAACTGATAGAACAAACCGTTTACAATTTATAAACTATCCATAGCTTCCATAAATCCAAAAATAATCAAACTTAAACAATCATTCATCCATGTCTAGGTAGTAATAGAAATTTAGCCGCTAATCATTGATTCAAACATAATATCAAACATAAACAAAACAGAATTCATCATCGAATAATCAAAAACAAACGAAAAACGAATGAACAAGATTGTAAAACCCGTTTTCTTCGATCCCGAGTGCTCCTGAATGATCCCCGATGATTCCACGCGCCCCGAGCACTTCAACAGCCCTTAATCAGCCTCTAATGGTCGCCCAAGATGTCTAAAATTCGTAAAGTTGTTGTTATCCCCGGCTGTGATCGATTATCTTGATTTTATATTCACAAAACCCTAAACCCGTCGCTGGTACAAACTGATTGCGCGTTCACAACCCTCTCGCGGCCCGCTTGGATATGATTATAAGTTAATGCGGGTCGCCCGCCTTCAAATGATCCGGAAACACTTTTATAAACTCAGGCGGCCCGCTTGAGAGATGCATGTAAGTTCATGCGGACCGCGAGCCACCTCCAGATCCGCTTTTTCGTTCCGTTTTGCATACGAGCTTCCGGTTCTCGAACCCGACACTTTCCCTTGTCATATTTTACTCGTTTATTGCACGTTTCAGCTCCAAGTACCTGAAAACACAAATAAATCAAAAGCAAATACAATCTAAACTAAAACGACACTAAATCTAACTAAAACCGAACAAACCTAGACGCGAATAAAGATGTATTTTACAATACATCAAATATCCCCACACTTACTCTTTTTTCGTCCTCGAAAAAGAATTATGCAAACGGAATCATAGTCGGAATAGTTAAACGGGCCAAAGTATAAGTTATTTTATTAAAATCGAAACTCGTGTTAGCCGCGATTGCCAGTATATTGATCCTTTTAAACCCAACCCGGTTCCAAGCCCTTATCATGCAATTTAATTCAAGTTCGGTCAATCTACCTAGGGTCTCACGCTAAGAATCGCAAGTCCACCTAATCCCCCCTCAAGCTTATAGGACAAAAGGAACAACCACTGGGTTATTTCCTAACCGTTTTATACCAAGATCAAGATAGTTTAAAATCAAATCAAATCTATTTTTCATTTTTTTCTATTTTTTTTTCTTTTCTTACTTTTTTTTCTTTTTTTTTCTTTCGTGAGACTAGACGATGCTTTCCCTAACCAAGCGGTAATCCGACTGTAGAGTCGCTATCCCCAATCACAGACTACATAGGTTTCGGTACTTTTATTCGGCAAGTCGATTTCACACATCCCAGAGGCATTCCGGCTGTAGAGTCGCTATCCCCAACTCGGATTACATAGACCTGTGTTACTTTCATTTAGTTTCTAGCTCACTTTTTATTCTATTTTTTTTCTTTTTCAGCGAGATAATGACCAAAAACTCTAACGATCTTAGCTTATAACGGCATCCCTTATACTATTTTTGGCGGTTTCAATTTCCTCACTCTCCCTAGCTGAGAACCCACTAGTAGACCGACAATTAGGTATATTTAAATCAAAGGAACCCAGAACCTAACCGAGCCTACCCGCATATCCCAAACTAGACAAAAGCACGATTATTTTATCTCATATTATTATTATTTGAACCCGAACAAAAACCCGACTTTTCTATCATTTTCCGTTTTTATTTTTGCAAACTTCTTATTTCAAAAGACATTTTTTCATTTTTTTGGATTTTTCAATTTTTTAATTTTTTTTTATGACTCAAAACTCACTAACTAACGACACTAAACGATAGTTCCCATCCCCACACTTAAACTCTACATTGCCCTCAATGTAGGATGGAAACCGACTCAAAAGACTAAAATAAATAAGAAATAAAAAACAAAAGGGCAAATCGGAAAGGACTTAGCTGGTTTCTTTAATGCATAAGTTCCAAATCTCTCGTCCAATCCAGCTCGATCGTATAGCATTTCATTCGCGATCGGCTTTGACACTGACTGACATGCTTGATAAATGCCCGAAATTTGAATAAACAGCTCCAAACTCACCCGAATGGAGATTGAGTACGGGTGGTACATATTCGAACCCGCATCAACAAAAACAAGCAAAATACCAAAGCAATACCGACTCGAAACATAAAATAACTCAAAAACCACTAATTTAGACGCATGGTACAAAATAAAAGACTCAAAGTACACCACCGAATTACCATCTTACCCCCTCCCGGCACTTTGCTCGTCCTCGAACAACCCTAGTGCCAAGACTAACCAAAGTGTGGATGCAACGGATAACGAGTTGAAGGTTTAGTGAAAAATCACCTTTTAATGCCTCAAAAATATACAACCCGTTTCCCCACACTTAAGATGGAAATAAACCCGGTAACAAATGACTCAAATACAACAACAACAAATACAGGAAACATACCTGAACTTCGCCTCGAAACAACCGAATAATGATGGTGAAATATGGATGAAAGTTGAATATGGATAATGGATCAAATGGTCAAATGGGTCAAATGGGTCGTGAAACAAGCTGCTGTCAATATGAGTGGGCTCGCGGCCCGCATAAGGGATGGGCTTAGCTGAGGCGGGCCGCGCGTGTCCAACATATCTGAAATTCCTTTAAGTTAAAGCGGCCCGCGTGATATTGATGAAATGGTTGAAGCGGGCCGCGTGGACAGCAAATACAGCAGATTCTGATGACAGCAACAGCAGATTGCTGTTTTATTATTTTATTTAATACCGAAACTGCCCCCTGCACCCATATTTATCGTTTTTATGTTATACGTACCTGTGATGCTGCTCGTAGGCTGATTTCGGCCACGTGAAGATGATGAAACCTGCAAAAATACTCACGACACACAAAAGACGTAAAAATACGAAAACTGACGCAAAAGACACAAAAAAACACACAACCACTAAACTAAAGACACGACGCGAACAATGACTCAATATACAAACTCTACAAGTGGGTCACAACTATTCACGCACTTACGGAGGATCATATAAGCGGAGATCACCTTCTAACATCGCCCGCACCTTACGGGCTGTAGCACTATCATTCCTAACATCGCCCGCATCTCTCTTAAATCTCTCATACCCTCTCGACTCGTCATCAGGCGGTTTAAATCTAAACGTATCATCTCGAAACCTATCCCCACACTGAGCCTTGCTCAGTTTCTCTATTTTAGATTCTAAACTCGTCACTCTTTCTTCCAACTCTTCAAATCTCTTATCCGGCGGATCCCCACACTTGGGTTTTAACATCTCCTCTAGAGTCGGCTCTCTCAACACCTCTTTCTCATCACTCCCAACCTTCTCACTCTCCCCCAATGACGCTATCGCCTCGACTCTCTCACTCTTCCCTCTTGCATTATTCACCTCAAACACTACCGACTCGTCACCCGCTCTAAGTGTAATCGTGCCTAAGAAGACATCTATCAACGCTTTAGCCGTGTTCAAGAACGGGCGCCCTAAAATCAACGGAACTCTATCATCGGCCTCCATATCTAACACTACAAAATCAGCAGGAAACACAAACCTATCAACTTTCACTAACAGATTCTCAACTATCCCTCTAGGGTACTTAACCGACTTATCGGCTAATGAGAGGGTCATACGAGTTGGCTTCAAATCACCAAGGCCTAGTTTTTCGTAAAATGAATATGGCATCAAATTAATACTAGCACCTAGGTCCGCTAATGCGTGGTTTTTAACATCACCACCAAACAAACAAGGGATCGTAAAAATGCCTGGATCGGTAAGTTTCTCAGGAAGTTTATTTAGGATCACTGCTGAACACTCTCCACTCAATGAATTACTCGAACACTCTCCTACCCTATCCTTACGCTTGAGGAAATCCTTAAGGAACTTGACGTATTTGGGCATGGATCTCAAAGCCTCTATGAACGGAAGATTCACCTTCAGCTGGGTGAACATCTCAAGAAATTTCTCGTATTCACTAGCATATAGCTGCTGCCTAGCACGAGCGGGAAACGGAAGGCGAGAAATATCAATCACTCGTGGCGGTGGCCGAACCTTCTTCGGCTGCTTCTCTACTTTCTTCTCTACTTGAGACTTCTCGGCGTGTGCGGTACTTGCTGGGTCTAGCCTATGTTGCACCTTGCCTGGAGCCTCCAACTCAATCACCTCATCTACATAATCATCTTCTTCTTCCTCAACTCTCTCTCTCACGACCTCTCCTAGACTCAACCCACTACGAGTAGTAATTGCTTTCACAGAATGGTGGACTGGGTGGGTGGTACCTGAAAACTGACCAGAAGGGGATTCTTTCAACTGCCTAGCTATATCCCCTACTGTTCTCTTAAGATCTAGAAGAGTGGACTCTTGATTTTTAAGCTGAAGATCGTGACTCTTATTAATTTGACCCTGAGTTTGAATAAATTCATCTAAGGATTTCTGCGTCGCCTGATGTTGTGTCATCATCGCCTGACTGTGTGTCATCATCTGAGCTAACATCTCCTCCATCCTGCTCATACTACTCTCTGGGGCCTTGCCACTGCCCTGACTCTCCTGATTCGACCCTCCACTCGCAAACTGACCTCCTGAACCACCATACTGACCACTCTGACCCGAACCACCACTCGTGTAAAGACCTGGCCCCCTACTTTGATACTGACCAGATGAGAATCCAGGAGGATTTCCAGAAGAACGATAACTACCACCACTACTACCCTGCCAGCCAGGGTTAAAACTATTATTACTACCGAACTGACCCCTAGACTGGCCTGCTATGTACTCAACCTGCTCTAACGTAAGTGTGGGACACTCGAGTGTGTCGTGACCTCCCCTACAAAGCTCACACTTATCAACTTTCTTTTTTAACTCATCAATCTCTCGCTTCAAAATCTCGACTTCAGCAACTACCGACGAATCCGAGCTAACTTGGTTTACCCCACGACCGGCCGAGATGGTACGAACAGGAATGGAAGTCCTGCTGGTAAAGCTGTAGTCCATATCAGAATGTGCAAAACTCTCAAACAAATCATTGCACTCAACCACCGTCTTCTTTCCCATAAGCTGCCCTCCTGCTGAAGTATCGAATCGCGCTCTAATCTCAGGAGTAAGTCCGTTATAGAACTTTTCAACTAACGCCCAGTCGGACAAACCATGCTGTGAGCAACGAGAAAGAAGCGTCTGAAAACGCTCCCAAGCTAAGTGATAAAGCTCATCAGGCTCCATACGAAAGGAGTGTATCTGATCACGAAGGCGAGACGCCTTGGCTGGCGGAAAATACTTGGTTAAAAATGCATCGCGAAGACCTGCCCAAGTAGTGAAAGTGCCTGCGGGCTGAGAATCGAACCAGACGGCTACGCGTCCAGCGAGAGAGAATGGGAACACCTGAAGGTACCTAGCATCAAGATTGACACCCTCTATGGAGTAGGTGCCACAAAGACGAGTGATGCGATTGATGTGGGCGGGTGCATCCTCGTCGTCACGTCCATGAAACTGGCAAGAATTGGTGATGGCAGTCATGATGTAAGAAGGAATCTGCCAAGACCTATCATTCGCTATGTCGGGAAGGGTGATGGGTGAAGTGGCACCGGTGAAACCGGTGGTAGCCTGCTGGTAAACGGTACGATTCGCCATGGCGGGTGGAGGACTAGGTGTACGAGAACGGGAGGGTGGTGGGGAAACGTGTGGTGATGGCTTCGGTGTGAAATCGAAGGCGGGAGTGGAATGTGGAACTGAAGAAGACGAAGAAGACGACTCAGAAGACTTGACTGTAAACAAAGGTGGCGGCGGTCCCTGCAACTGAACTAAATGTTTGTTGATTGGGGGGGTTTCTAAAAATCCTAAGAATGCAAATAACAAATACTAACTACACTAGACGAACTAGACACGAACTCACATGAAGACTGAACTCAAGGATGATGAAGGAACTACCTAGACAGGAATCCTGATTGCTTTTAGTTATGATTATAATTGGAAGTTGTCTGCTATGGAACCGGGAGCGTGAAATTCTCACCTATCGGGAAATCTAAGGACCTTTTCAAGAGCACGCTAAGATCCCCTAAAGGTTGTTAAACTACCGGTTTTAGACTCTCTTACAAGACATCTAATGGTGTTTATAAAAGTATCCTACAAGGCCCATTCCCTTACGAGACCTAAACCAAGGATAGGTTTGTTTTCTCAGTTAGACTTGCTAGACAGCAGCAAATAGGTTAACTTTCTAAGAAGGACCCACCTTGCGGTTTAATCACTTAGACCTAGCAATAATCTCGCACCTTACAACTATTGATGATTAGTAGAACACTTGATTTTATTAAATTACCAAATATTACTTCTAAGGTTACTTACATGATTTTCACCCTAAAGGATCAAAGGTTTATTATGTGATATAGACACTCACCAAAACCTAAAACCCTAGCCCGACTCTATTCCGTGATAAAGACCGTCACCAAGATTCAAGCGAAGCAATAATCAATAATAAAATAACATCAAGCACGCAAACACATCTAACTGATAGAACAAACCGTTTACAATTTATAAACTATCCATAGCTTCCATAAATCCAAAAATAATCAAACTTAAACAATCATTCATCCATGTCTAGGTAGTAATAGAAATTTAGCCGATAATCATTGATTCAAACATAATATCAAACATAAACAAAACAGAATTCATCATCGAATAATCAAAAACAAACGAAAAACGAATGAACAAGATTGTAAAACCCGTTTTCTTCGATCCCGAGTGCCCCTGAATGATCCCCGATGATTCCACGCATCCCGAGCACTTCAACAGCCCTTAATCAGCCTCTAATGGTCGCCCAAGATGTCTAAAATTAGTAAAGTTGTTGTTATCCCCGGCTGTGATCGATTATCTTGATTTTATATTCACAAAACCCTAAACCCGTCGCTGGTACAAACTGATTGCGCGTTCACAACCCTCTCGCGGACCGCTTGGATATGATCATAAGTTAATGCGGGCCGCCCGCCTTCAAATGATCCGGAAACACTTTTATAAACTCAGGCGGCCCGCTTGAGAGATGCATGTAAGTTCATGCGGACCGCGAGCCACCTCCAGATCCGCTTTTTCGTTCCGTTTTGCACACGAGCTTCCGGTTCTCGAACCCGACACTTTCCCTTGTCATATTTTACTCGTTTATTGCACGTTTCAGCTCCAAGTACATGAAAACACAAATAAATCAAAAGCAAATACAATCTAATCTAAAACGACACTAAATCTAACTAAAACCGAACAAACCTAGACGCGAATAAAGATGTATTTTACAATACATCACTCATCAAAAGTCATATTTATTTTAATTGTCCAATAGGAAACCTTAATTGAGACACCCAAGTGATTCTACACAAATCCTAAAATTTTCAGAACAATCGGAATGAGGATCAGGGCCCCTAAAACTCAGGGGCGGTAAACCCTAGTCACGATTATCTAAATAAAACGTTGTCAAATTTTCAATTTCGAATTCTGTCAAGTCAGCAAAGCTAGTCCAGGACGTGGCCACCCTATGGTCATTAGGTGTCCCTTACGGAACGTAACGGATGAGTCTTACGGTCCGTAAGCTAGGGTAAAATTCATGTATAAATAGCAAGGTTTGGCAATTGATTTCTGGAATTAAAACGACGAACAAAGTCGAAATATACACTGAGATAAGCTCTGTTTACTTCTAAAACACACACGGATCACGAATTGCTGCCACAATCAGGGTAATAACTCGATCGCTGATACGATTCAATGTCCGATTGATTAAAAATATCCAATGGATGTTTAAGTGCTGCTCAAATTTGGGTTATGCTTTGTCATTAGTCGTGATTCCGACAGGATGTTTGAGTACCACCTGAACTCGGGGAATACTCTGTCATTCGTTGTGAATCCGATGGATGTTTAAGTATTGCACTTTGTCATTCGTTGTGAGGGTTTTAATCTCGTGAGTTATCGTAAATGCTGTATTAAGTTAGTAACCGAATTGTGTGCCTGTTATTAAATTTAGGTTAAAAGGCTAATCAGTAGGCTAGGCTCTGCTCAATTAAATCTGCAATATGAGTCATTCTCTTTTTATCAAATTACTTTCAAAAGCATGTTTATTTTCAAGGTTATAATTACAGGGATTAAGTCATGGTAATCTTAATCAATGGCTAGTGGGGTATTGTGCACATTACTAATTTCTCACGGGGTTAGGCTAATAAGACCTAACACAGGTTAGGCAAATAAGCCCTAACAGTGATATATCATCATTAGTTGAGTGACAGGACTCAATAGTGGTATGACCATCGTCACCAGGAGGTGACACAGTGCCATATAACAATAAGATAGAAACAATCGTAATCGCTCTTATGCTTTAATTAATAACTTTGTGTCATTTTCTGTAAAATGAATGATTCACTCAGTATTTCCCGCTGACAAAACCTTTTTCAAACATGTTTCAGGTGATCTGTTGTGATCTAGGAAAAGTGCCGAGAAGCACTACAAGCTTAAGGAAGTGGCTCAATATAAAATAAAGAAACATGTTTTGTAAAATAAAAGATTTCTCCGTGAAATCTCAAGATTGTAAATTACCGGGTTTTATCCCGAGTTGTGAAATAAAATAATCGGGAAATATTCCAGTTTTAAAAAGATCCTGAAGAAACTTCCGCTGTTAATTAAATACCACGGGATTTCTGTCCCGCGGCTCCTGAAACGGGTCAAACCGGGTCGGGGGCCGTGACAGAAAAATGTGGTATCAGAGCTACTGATCGAGCCACTGATTTAAGCCAATTAAGTATTTAGAAAATACTTAATTTTTATTAATTGCTATTTTGTGATTATGTGTTTTATTATCTGACTAATTTTGTACAGTATGGGCAGATCTTTATATGCTAGCCACTGTAGCAGTAAATACAAATCTTTAAATATTTTGATTCAAGTTTTAGCACCCTTATTAAATATAAGCCAGAAACCTGATTCAGTAAATAAATAAATTTACAAATAAAACTTAGTGTGTTTATATTTTCAGTTGTTTTGGTAGTTACCCAGTATGAAATAATATTTAAAAGTTTTTCTATAAAATTTTGTTATGATTTTTAACTTAGTAATTGTGTGTATTTTGCTAAACAGCATGAGTGACTTGTCTGACGCCCTTCAGAATTTAAATCTCTATCTAGTAAGAATAGAGGTTTCCAGATATTTCAATAGGTATATACCAGACATAGAAGAACCTATAGAATTCAACGCTTCACCTCTCAAGAAACCCAAGCCTAAGAAAATGGAAATTGGGGAAAGCTCTAGGCAAATTGAGGGGTTACCATCTCAGGAAGAGCTAGATTTTATATTGACAAGCTATAATACTATTAAGCCTATTAATGAAAATGTTTTTATTCACTCTCTTGAAACACAACTACCAATGAACTTAGAACCAACTATTCCAAACCCTTCAATCCACTCGCAACCTTTAGGAATAGACGAATGGTTGACTAATGAAATACAGCTACAAAACAATCCCTATAAGCTTTTTCCTCAGTTCAATCCAGAACCTTTACCAAATCCACCAATGAGTAACAAGAATATGGTTGAACTCCGCCACTTTGGCAAAGAACTAATGGATGCTGGGGAATAGGATCCAAGAGATTGGGGGACAGATCTCCTGGAAATACGATAAGAGGGAACGTTGTTACTAGAATATCATCTGACAAAGGATATGGGATTTATGGAACTATGGTTGTGTAATAGTAATAGTAAAAATCAGTCTGTAAAATAACTACAAATAAAACTTTGTAAGATAATAGTGTGCATTGATGCATACTATAAAATAAAAAAATGGGAATCGAGAAATTGATAGTTTTGGCTATATTGGTGTTATGAACTCTGTATAATTGTTTTGTGTAATTGTTATTTATTTGATACTAATAAATTATATATATTAATTATCAGATGGAAAATGCTAATAATGAAACAATTAATGAAGTTAATCAATCTGAGCAACAACCGGGGGATCAATAGATGACTAGGCAGGATATAGAAAATATCGTTGCTCAAGGGAAAGCCAACGCTATTCCAGCAATAGTTGCTTAAGGGATAGCCAACGCTATTCCAGCAATCGTTGCTGCTGTTAAAAATCCAATCGAACCGCAACAAATCGTTCCTAGCAAACGTATTTCTGAAGATAACTTCAGTAATAGCGTAAACGGAGGCAATGATCATGTTAATCATGATAATGAACCACGACAAGCTCCGCTCCCTAAGAAAATGAAAGCTGCAACGCCTGGTTGCACTTATAAGGAATTTCTTGCTTGTAAACCGTCTGAGTTTGCAGGCAATGAAGGAGCAACTGCGGCACTGCGTTGGTTAGAAAAGACCGAGGCAGTGATTACAATAAGTAAATGTGACAAGGACGACAAGGTTATGTACGCGTCAAACCTTTTCAAAGAAGGAGCATTAGAATGGTGGAACACGGTGTTACAAGCCAAAGGAAGAAATAGGGCCTATGCCATGAAATGAGAAGAATTTAAGAGTCTTGTAGAAAGAAAATTTTGTCCCGAATATGAAAAAGTTCAAATGGCAAATAAGTTCTTAAATCATAGAATGATGGGTGTAGATTGTCGAGGTTATACTTCGACATTCTTTGAATATGCTAGAGTGGTACCAACACTGGCTTCGCCAGAACCGGTACTCATTTCTCGCTATATTTGGGGACTGATTAGCGAAATCCGTAACATCGTTAAGGCTGCGAGACCGCACACCATTGACGATGTTGTGGAATTAGCTAACACCTTAACTGACGAACTAGTGCGCACAAGAGAAGAAGATCGGAAAAAGGAAGTAGTCCAAAAGATTACCCAAGGATTTTGTATGGGTAACAGTAATAATGTCAAGCGAAGGAGGACTGGACAATTTTCCATTGGTCCATTTTGCAATTTCTGCAAAAGGAAGCATTTTGGAAAATGCAAATTATATTGCAATTTCTGCCGAATTCCAGGGCATCAGGAAGAAAATTGCCGAAAGAAGAAATCCACAGTTTGTTATAATTGTGGAGAAGCTGGACATTTCAGATCGGATTGCTCGAAATTGGTTAAACCAGCTGACAACAAAACCAAAACTGCAGACGGAGCTACAAAGAAGAATGTTAGAGCTTTTCAGTTAACTACTCAGGAAGCCGAGATGATTCCTGACGTGATAGCTAGTACATTCTTAGTTCACAACGTTTACGCAAAAGTATTATTTGACTCTAGTGCAAACCAAAGTTTTATAAATACTTCATTCTGCCAAACTCTTGACTTACCTTTAACCAGCATTAGGCAAATTTCTACAGTAGAAATGGCAAATGGGAATTCAGTTAAAATAAATAAGGTTCTGCAAAACGTAGAAATAGAATTTTTAAGTCATTAATTTTCTGCAACCCTATTATCTATGAAATTAGTTGAATTCGATGTTGTGTTAGGAATGGATTGGTTAGTAAACAACCATGCTCGAATTATCTGTGATAAGAATTCCATAGAAATTTGTGCACCCACTGGAGAAGTAATAATGATTACAGGAGATAAGCCATGTAAAACCATAAAGTTCATATCAGTAATGAAAGTTGCTAATTATGAACGAAAGCAAGGAATAGTATATATGATTTCAGTAATCATTAATACTAAAGATAAAGAACTTAAGGAAATTTCTGTAGTTTCAGAATACCCAGATGTATTCCCAGAAGAGTTACCAGGGTTACCACCAGATAGGGAGGTAGAATTTAGGATTCATCTAATTCCAGGAACTATACCGATAGCCAAGGCACCTTATCGGTTAGCACCCACAAAAATATTAGAACTGAAAAAGCAATTAGATGAATTACTAAGCAAATGTTTTATACAACCTAGTTCATCCCCTTGGGGAGCGCCAGTGTTGTTTGTAAAGAAGAAGGATGGTTCGATGAGAATGTGTATTGATTATAGAGAATTGAATAAGGTTACAATTAAGAATCGATACCCATTACCTAGGATTGATGATCTTTTCGATCAACTTCAAGGGGCTAGATATTTTTCTAAGATAGATTTATGCTCCGGATATCATCAATTGAAGGTACAAGAAGAAGACATACCTAAGACTGCTTTCAGAACTAGGTATGGTCATTACGAGTTTACAGTCATGCCCTTCGGGTTAACGAATGCACCTGCGGCATTCATGGACATGATGAATAGGATCTGTAAACCGTATTTGGATAAATTTGTTATTGTTTTCATAGACGATATACTTATTTATTCAAAAAGTCAGAATGAACATTGTGAGCACTTACATGCACTCTTAACTTTGTTAAGAAAAGAAAAGCTTTATGCCAAATTCTCGAAGTGTGAATTTTGGCTACAAGAAGTGCAATTCTTAGGACACATGGTGAATCACGAAGGTATTCATGTAGATCCTGCTAAGATAGAGGCAATTACCAATTGGAAGGTTCCGCAAACCACAATGGAAATTAGAAATTTTATAGGTTTAGCTGCGTATTATAGACGATTTATTAAGGATTTTCCAAGATAGTTGTACCATTAACTAAGCTAACCTGTAAAGCCGTTAAGTTTGAATGGGAACCTAAGCAAGAAGAAGCTTTTAGGATCTTGAAACAGAAGTTAACCAATGCTCCAATCTTAGCATTACCAGAAGGTACTGAAGATTTTAAAGTATATTGTGATGCTTCAAAACTAGGATTTGGATGTGTGCTGATGCAACGCAAAAAGGTAATTGCGTATGCTTCAACACAATTGAAAACGCACGAAGAAAACTATACGACTCATGACTTAGAATTAGGAGCCGTAATTTTTGCCCTTAAGATTTGGAGACATTATCTGTATGGAAGTAAATTTACTATCTATACAGATCATAAGAGTTTAAGATATATATTTGGGCAAAAAGAGTTAAATATGAGGCAAAGGAGGTGGATGGAAATTTTAAGTGATTACGACTGTGATATTCAGTATCATGAAGGAAAGGCAAATGTAGTTGCAGATGCCTTAAGTCGTAAGTATCATGAGAAACAACGACGAGTTCGTGCTCTTAGGTTAAATCTACAATTAGATTTAATGGAACAAGTGAAAAATGTTCAAGAAACAGCAATAGAGGATGTTGCTGAAGGAATGAAAGGACGAATAAAAGAATTAGAACAGGGAGATGATGGAATTTGGAGATTCCATAAGAAAAGGATTTGGGTGCCAAAGCAGGGAGAATTAAGAGATAAGATTTTAGAGGAAGCTCATAAATCTAGATATACCATACACCCTGGAAACAATAAGATGTACCAAGATCTAAGAAATAATTTATGGTGGATAGGCATGAAGAAGGATATAGCTAGATATGTTTCTAAGTGTCTTACTTGTTCACAAGTTAAGGCAGAACACCAGAAACCTTCAGGTCTACTACAACAACTAGAAATGCCTGTATGGAAATGGGAACTCATAACAATGGATTTTGTTACTAAGTTACCCAAAACCAGAAAAAGTAATGACGCGATTTGGGTAATTGTGGATCGATTAACCAAATCTGCTCACTTTCTACCAATGAAAGAAACCTTTAACATGGAAAGATTGGCAAAGTTGTATGTAGATAAAGTCGTATCCCTACATGGAGTTCCACTCTCCATTTATCAGATAGGGATAGTCGTTTCGCTTCTCATTTCTGGAAAAGTTTCCAAGAAGCAATGGGAACTCGACTAAATCTAAGTACTTCATATCATCCTCAAACAGACGGACAAAGTGAAAGGACAATCCAAACTCTAGAAGACATGCTCCGAGCATGTGTAATAGATTTTGGCAGAAATTGGGACGACCATTTACCATTAATTGAATTTTCCTATAACAATAGTTATCATTCAAGTATTGAAACTGCCCCATTCGAAGCACTGTATGGAAGAAAGTGCAGAACTCCAGTTTGTTGGGCAGAAATAGGAGAAAGTCAATTGTCAGGTCCTGAAATAGTGCAAGAGACGACCGACAAGATTACTCAAATCAAGGAAAGGCTGAAGACGGCTCGAGATCGCCAGAAGAGTTATGCAAACAATAGATTCAAGCCGTTAGAATTCCAAGTTGGAGACAGAGTATTGTTGAAAGTTTCTCCTTGGAAAGGAGTTGTTAGATTCGGTAAGAAAGGAAAGCTAAGTCCCAGATACGTAGGACCATTTCCAGTGATCCAACGTATAGGACCAGTTGCTTATCGTTTATAACTACCAGAGGAATTAGCTGGAGTACATGATGTATTTCATGTATCCAACCTCAAGAAATGTCTATCAGACGAATCTTTGGTAATACCTCTCCAAGATATAGAGGTAAACGAAAAGTTAAAATTTCTTGAGAAACCTCTTCAGATAGAAGAGAGAAAAGTGAAGTTTCTCAAGCACAAACGACTAGTGCTAGTTAAAGTCAAGTGGGATTAAAAAAGAGGACCCGAATACACTTGGGAACTGGAATCATAAATGAAGCGAAGGTATCCTCAATTATTCCAGTAAATCTCGAGGACGAGATTTTTATTAAGGTGGGGAGAATGTAACAACTCTCATCAAAAGTCATATTTATTTTAATTGTCCAATAGGAAACCTTAATTGAGACACCCAAGTGATTCTGCACAAACCCTAAAATTTTTAGAACAATCGGAATCAGGATCAGGGCCCCTAAAACTCAGGGGGGTAAACCCTAGTCACGATTATCTAAATAAAACGTTGTCAAAATTTCAATTTCGAATTCTGTCAAGTCAGCAAAGCTAGTCCAGGACGTGGCCACCCTATGGTCATTAGGTGTCCCTTACGGACCGTAAGGGATGAGTCTTACGGTCCGTAAGCTAGGGTAAAATTCGTGTATAAATAGCAGGGTTTGGCAATTGATTTCTTGAATTAAAACGACGAACAAAGTCAAAATATACACTGAGATAAGCTCTGTTTACTTCTAAAACACACACGGATCACGAATTGCTACCACAATCAGGGTAATAACTCGATCGCTGATACGATTCAATGTCCGATTGATTAAAAATATCCAATGGATGTTTAAGTGTAGCTCAAATTTGGGTTATGCTTTGTCATTAGTCGTGATTCCGACAGGATGTTTGAGTACCACCCGAACTCGGGGAATACTCTGTCATTCGTTGTGAATCCGATGGATGTTTAAGTATTGCACTTTGTCATTCGTTGTGAGGGTTTTAATCTCGTGAGTTATCGTAAATGTTGTATTAAGTTACTAACCGAATTGTGTGCTTGTTATTAAATTTAGGTTAAAAGGCTAATCAGTAGGCTAGGCTCTCCTCAATTAAATCTGCAATGTGAGGCATTCTCTTTTTATCAAATTACTTTCAAAAGCACGTTTATTTTCAAGGTTATAATTACAGGGATTAAGTCATGGTAATCTTAATCAATGGCTAGTGGGGTATTGTGCACATTACTAATTTCTCACGGAGTAAGGCTAATAAGCCCTAACACAGGTTAGGCAAATAAGCCCTAACAGTGATATGTCATCACTAGTTGAGTGACAGGACTCAATAGTGGTATGACCATCGTCACCAGGAGGTGACACGGTGCCATATAACAATAAGATAGAAACCATCGTAATCGCTCTTATGCTGTAATTAATAACTATGTGTCATTTTCTGTAAAATGAATGATTCACTCAGTATTTCCCACTGACAAAACCTATTTCAAACATGTTTCAGGTGATCTGTTGTGATCCAGGAAAAGTTCCGAGAAGCACTACAAGCTTAAGGAAGTGGCTCAATATAAAATAAAGAAACATGTTTTGTAAAATAAAAGATTTCTCCGTAAAATCTCAAGATTGTAAATTACCGGGTTTTATCCCGAGTTGTGAAATAAAATAATCGGGAAATATTCCAGTTTTAAAAAGATCCTGAAGAAGTAGATTTCTTCGATGGTAGCTGGTCTTGCAGCTTCGACAAAATCACCCACACTCTCAGGAAAGCCACGAATGTACTTCGCGATGGCCTTTTCTGGAGTGTTGACTTGACCTGGGCAGATTATGCTAAGCTGTTTGAACCTTGTGGTGTAGCCAGTATTGTCACTTTCGACATGCTTGATTTTCCAAAATTCGTCTTCCAGCTTCTGAATTTCGTGAGGAGGACAGTATTGTTTCTTCATGAGCTCTTTCAGCTCATCCCAAGAGAGAGCGTAAGCTGCAGAGGCACCACGCTTGTTTCGTTCGGCGGTCCACCAGTCGAGTGCTTGCGATTGGAATACTCCCGTAGCACAAGTGGTATGGAAACTATCGGGACACCCACTTTGACGAAGGGTAACTTCGATAGAGTCGAACCACTGGAGTAGTTGAGATACACCTCCTTCACCCATGAACTCCATCGGGTCACAGGATTTGAAGTATTTGTAGAGAAAAGAAGATTGCGGCTTTTTTGTCTTGACGTCCTTCGAAGCTCGAGAGTTGCTAAGAGAGTGCACTTGAGCGACGATCTGGGGAATCATTTTTGCCATTCCCTTGACCACAAGGGAGGTGGTCCTCTTCTCGTCCCTTCGTTTGGCTCGTCTCCTTGCTGACATCCTCGAAGTAGAGTTGTTGGAAGGCATCTAGACAGGAAGAGACTTGGAGTGAGATTCGATCATAATGATTGTTTGAGTTTTGCGATGCGATTGAGCGCATTCAAAACTTGATGCGATAGTATAGTAGTAATGTGAATCACATAGGAGTCACATAGGAGACACGAAATTCCTAAGTTCTCACACAATGAATTGTTGTTTATACGTATATATATGTATTTATATATTTGTAATTTGTAATCATACACATACAGGTCGAATTAGATCATGCGAGGGCGCGTCGAGGTGAGAAAGCGAGAGCAAAGGCGATAGATTATGCATTAGTTTTGTTGCGAACATTCGGGTTTCGTTCTAGATTGCGATGGCTAGGCGATTTGTGCGTTTATAAAGCATGGAGTGAAAATTGTTAAATTGAGAAATCGTTAAAGCGTAAAGTTTCAAAACGTAAATAAGTTCCAACCAGTTGTAAAATTGGTTGGTCGTATGATAGAGTGCCTTGGGTGTTTAGGCGTCGACTACCCAAGGTAACCCAACTACACTTGACAAGTTCGTGCGCGCGCGTTGACCTAGAAGACTTCATGCTTCCACTGGGATGCAGCTCATGGCATTCGTCTTCCTAGTCATCGCGTGGCTCGAGTTATCGTGGTAGTCGAGTCCTTGGTGAGAGCTTTTTGAAAACCAATTTATAGAGTGGAACGGCTTATTAAGGTACGGGATTCACCCCTGACTTAACAGCTTTTTTCCTAATTGTGGTTATGCTCTTCGAATAAATTCGTGAGTTCCACTAGATTTCGAAATGGAGACTTTCGTCGAGGTGTGGATGTCACTCCTAACTCGATGAAAAGTTCTCGTGCTAGAAAAATGCGCTGAGTGAGTGATCCCATCGAGAGTTCTCGGTTTTCACACCTGGTCTCGACTGGATCACTCGGTTTCGTTATGCGAGTATTTTCGAAAACACGTGTATTATGTCAGCCTTAGGAAAGGCTAAGTAGTATTTCAGCCTTAGGAAAGGCTTCTTCGTGTGAAGCTGTAGTACGCGGTGTTCACACAAAGTTGTAACTTTTAGCAATTTCGATCGAGAGTATCAAGTAGGCCAGATACAAATCCGACAACCTAGATTTTTGTTGAGTTTCTAGACTTCCTAGCTTGATTTGATATAGTCTGCGATCTAACCTGCAACATACGTTAAAATATTTGTCAATACAAAAGTATTGGCGAGTATACAGGTTTGATATGTAGCGTAATAGATTAAAAAGTATTGCGAATTTCCACATGCATAAACGTAACACACGACATATATACTCATAAAGCTGATACTACCAACTAAGTCCTCGATGCTCGAATATGCGATGGCAAACTAGACCCCGTCGGGCGCAATAGTACTATACTAGTCGTGGTGGGACGTCGCGAGTATAAGCCCTAGCACATATGCAACTAGCATCACGTATATCTATGCATAACAGTTATTCGCAAGTGATAATTCGATTGATTGAATAATTCGTTTGATAAGTTCGATTTGTTAGAAACGTATGTTACACCCAAAATGCGATTAAAAGGGGGGTTCAAGTATACTCACAGTGCGTATTCGGCGAGGGCACAATTGCTTGGATCGGTTACGAGTACGTCTGCGGTAGTTATTGAATGATATAGTGTAACACCCCAAAAAAATGGGTTTGGTAATATAAACCCGGTTAATACAAAGGAACGGGTAAAAATACTGTTAGCGGTAAAAGTGAACCCGTAAATGAATATTAACTAGGAATAATTAACCTAGTTGAATATTAGTATCGTTGGTATTAAACGAAGGGTTGTAGCTTTATTTAAATAAAACGAAATACGAGGGACCAAAGTAAACAACTTGAAAGTTGTTTTATTAAAAGTAAACAACACACACACAAACACACGCATCGTGTGTGTGTGTTCATCATCGAGCAGGGAAGGCTCCCTTGGAGCCAAAACCCTAAACTTCATCAAATCCTCCAAATTGAAAAGCTAAACGAAGCCCAAATTCACAACCGAACATGAATTAACGATCACCTTCACAAGGGGATCATAAGGTATGTCTTAAAACTTAGATTTGATGATCTTGTTTGAAGTGGGTTATGATCAATCCATGAAATTGTATGAAATTAAGCATGTAGATGTGTTAGAAACACCAAATAGAACTTGTGTTATGAATAATTTCAAGTAATTTGGTGATTTAGAATGAAACCCATTGCATGAGTGTGAAGATGATGATCATGATGAACTTGTAGATGTTATAATGTGGTCTTGTGATGTATAAGGTGTTATATGGTAGACTGAGATAGATAAACTTGATGTGGAAATTATGATTATGAGATTTTGCTTGAATATGATGGTTCATAAGATGAAATAGGGAAGAACATGCTTAAAGCACTTGTACATTATGCTTAGAAAGTGATATGCACACCAAGTGTTTGATGAAATGCTTAGGAGAAAATGATAAGTGGGATTGTATGCTAAAAATGAATAATTGTTTGTAGAATGTGTTGATGATGTATTAGACAATAGATTTGTATAAGGAATGTGTTTTGAATGGATTACAAGTGGGAAATTAGTTTGATAAGATGATATGGCAAGAAACCTTCCTTCAAAAGGTATGTATGCTCATGTATGCTAATCATGTTATGATGAATGTGATGACATGTACGGATAGGAGTTATGTCAACGTGGACACAAGCATGAAAGGCAACGGGCCAAGGATAAACACGGAAGCTATGCTTGAACTCGGACGCACGAGGTAAGTGAACTCCCAATTTACCCTTTTGTTTGGTAATGTATTTATGATATATGGTAATTATTGAATGTAATGTAAGAAGATATGAATCGTTGTTATTACTAAGTTAAGTTTTAGTGGAAATGAGTCGGAAGTGGTTAAGAAAGAGATTCGATTAAGTTTGGGTAAGAAATGTAACTTACATAATGAACTATGCATAAGATGAATTAAGGAGTTATACTTGTAGGATGTAAATTGTAAGTACATGTATGAATAGAAAGTGAATACATGCTTGAGTGGGTTTTTAATTATATGCTTGAATGAATAAGATGAGTTATGTGTATTCGAGGACATGTTCATATGAAAGGAAGCTAATGGTACTAACTGTTTTTCTATTGAGATTTAATGTGAAGCATAGGCATGTTAACAATGGAAGTAAAGGTTGACTCCGCAATCCGATGCGAGTGGATGAATGGATGGATGAAGGGACGAGTATAAGAGAAAGCATGATATGTTGACGCTTTATTATGCATGTGTTAATACTATTGTATTATGTCACCGGTTGCTAATGATGAGATTGAATGTGGTGACTGCAGGTTGTACAGGGTTATGGATGTTTCATCAAGAAATGCACGCGGTTGAAGATCGAGTCAAGACATGGATTGTATGTGGGTGTGTATGTGGTCACGTAATTCGATATATGTATGTTAGTTTTTAATTAAATTATAGAAAGGGATTAATGTATTTAAGTGAAAGAAAGAATATCATGAAAGAAATTTTAGATATGAATTTCCGCTGCGATAAATTAGGTTAAAACGTGTTAGGGCGTTACATATAGTTAGCGATGCATGGTCTAAACGGGAATGATATCGTAAAGACTGATGTTCAGTCGGATAGGCTCATCCGATCGGATCACAAGGGTTCTGATCGGATGACATGTGTTCAATCAGATGACATGGTTCGGATCGGATGACATGGTTCGGATCGGATGTCACATATTCGGATCGGATGGCACATGTCCAGATCGGATGGCACATTATCTGATCGGATGGCATGTTATCCGATCGGATGGCATGTTATCCGATCGGATGACATGTGGTCCGATCGGATGACCTGTCCGGTTGGTCGTCATACGTCCGTTCCAATGTCCCGATCACTGTTTTCGATGGTTTTTAGAAGGATTCACTCGGGGTTTCACTGGGATGTGTGATTTCGCTTTAACACATGAAATTTTATGAGTTCCGACCCGTTCTAACGGCCGGGAACCACCCCGTTCCATCAGATCTGGCCGTTCTTGACGGTTTCTCATGTTTAATCCCGAAATCGTTCAGTTCTTGATTAAATGCATATATTTTTAGGTAAGATTGTTATAAAAACATGTGGAAATCACCCAGATCTGAGTCGTTTATGGTGGGATGAGGTCACACTTTGAAGTTCATATGAACTCTTAGTGACATCACCTTAAAACGCCTCAAATCAGTAGATTTCATGGTCAAAAATTGAGTTTTGAAAGACAGAATGATGTAGAATTGAGTTTAGGTCATAGAAGTACAAGTTTTAGGTTGAAATCTTACCGGAATCGCAAGGAATCGAGAGAAAAGGGTCCTGAAGCGTGCTTGGTCGAGTGGGAGCCGTCACATCACTGTTCAAGTGATGTGACACGCTATTTATAGGCAACAGAGGAGAATGGGGATGTTGGGTCGGATGGCCACTCCGGCGCGGGGAGTTTCTCCGTTTTCGACCGTTGCGCTAGTTTTTGGAGAACGTGCTTTCTATAATTAATTTATATTATATATATATATATATATGTATATATATCACTAGGGGTCGTATTTACGTATCCATATTTCAAAGTTTCGAAATAACAATCGGTTTTCGATTCGAGTATGCGATTATTAGTGGCGTTTCACGGCCATCAAGGAGGGTAGTATAGGTCTTTTCTCGATGTCATCGTGAACGTTATGGTGTGTTGTCCACAATGACCGATGGGGTACCACTCACTCGTATCGTCATCATCGTCACGACGACTGGAGCTATAGCACTCACCCGAGAGTCTTTGTTAGCGTTAATTGTCTGCATTTCGACACATCACGGCCACCGAGGAGGGTAGAATAGGTCCTCACTCAATGTCATCGTGAGTGTTAGTGTTTGTGATGTAACGATAATGTATTGCGAAAATATGAGATTATCCTTCGAATAGCGATGTATGCGATATAGTTACATTATAATCCGAATCTCTGGTGCTAGGCGTAACGAGTATGTCGATTAGTAACAATGCACGAAAGTGCGGGTTGTTACAGCGCGGGCGATGGAAGTTGTTAAACTGGTTCACATCTTTGTAAGCTTATAATGTATGATGTGTGTACCGCTATATCACACATAATAAGGCATGTAGTAGAAGGATGTGGGGGTGCGCGAATCTGCAAAGTTTTGCTTAAGGTTGGTATCTGTTTTGACTCTTGGGATGGACTTCACTACCGCCATTGCTAAGCTCTTAGTTAATAAAACCGGCTCAAGGAGGGTCGGTAAAGATTGAGGTGGTAGCCCGCCTAGGATGACGGGATAAGATAGCCGGAGGCGTATCTAGGGGTGCACGGTGGCAGGCTAATGTACCTGTTGTGTATAGTGGGTGTAGTTTATGTCCACATGTATGTGGCGGAGAGGACACCACTAAAGGTGGTGAGCTTCTATTACGCGTGCCGACGATGTGAAATGGTTGCCAACCACTGGCGGTGGGAGCATGATGGTGGTCGTTGTATATGGCGCGAGTGTGAGGATATCCACCAGAGGTGGTGGACTCCTGATTCGGGTGAGCCCTGACGTGATTGTCGTGGGTCACGCAAATTTAATCCCCAAACAACTATAGATAGTGGTAAGAGGGTATCGAACTCAGGGAGTATGTGGAAAATGTGTCGATTGTATAGCTTTGTACTTAAATTAATATTAAACTAAATTGCAGAAATTAAATTTCAAGAATTTGGATTGTTGTTTTTGAAAACTAAATTAAAAACTAACTCAAATCAAAGTTGGTTGTAAAACAAATTAGGAGAGAACAATGATCATCTTAGGTTTCAGTTTCTTTAAACAATTGTGTGTAATTCCAACTAGAAAGAGTTACATAGACATAACTCGTGTATAGATGATTGAAGTGATAAAAGGGGACAAAGTACTCGGATTATATAAACGCGAGGTTGTTTCCCGATGACCAATTAATCAATAACCAACCCTAACCCTTCCCGTGATATCTCGATTGCCAACGGCACCAAGAACGTACGATTAAGACTAGAAATTGCACTATCGATTAACAAGTTACAAGCAATCAAACATACACCATGATATTCAAGCAATGCAAGTTATCATTCTAGAAATTCGGAAATAAAACACACAAAAGTTCAAGAAACATTCACCTAAGATGATCACCGAAGAAGTTAGCCGGACATGGCTCGGTGAATCATCATAACAAGCAATTCGATGTTCATACAAATCAAAAACACAAACCGAATGTTAGAAATGTTAGAAATTGTTCCAAACCAAGCAAGATCAAGCAAAATCGCCCCTAGTGTCTCCAATAACCGTCCAATGATGAAGGGTAATGAAAAGACACCCAAAAACCAACTTAAATATGGCAGTTACGGATTTGGTCGCTGAAACCACCGTAATTTACGGCTCCACCGTAAATTACGGTGGACATAAGAATGTTACGGCTCAACTTGTCTGATTTACGGTAAGAAAAAATGCCAATTCATGTCCACCGTAAATTACGGTGGAACCGTAATTTACGGTGACACTCTTTATGCTTTCCTTCACGTGACTTGATGATGTCCACCAATGTGATGATGATGATGATTATTCCAAAGTCTACACGTGCAGCCCAAGTGAGAATGTGATGTTGACTAAATTGATCCATAAGTGCACATGATGATATATGCCGTCGTCTTCCATGTGATGTTGCCTCTTGATGTTGTATGTTGACAAAAGAACCTCAAATGGCTGCCAAATTCCAATGATGATATCTTCACGTGATATAGGGCCAAAGTCATCCCACAAGTCCAAGGTCTGCCGCCCCATGATCAATGTGTGGCGGCCCAATCCATGACCTCCAATGGCGGCCCAATGACTTGTGTTCCATGTGATCAAGCTATGATGTTGTTGACTTTCCCACTATTGAGATGATGCCTTTCACGTGAGTCCACGAAGTCCATGTGCGTATGTCCTCTTGCCTTGTGTTGGCCCAATCAAAGAAATCCACAAGTAAAGATGGCGGCCCAATTAAACAAAAGCCCAGCCGCCCACTTATGCTTTGTTGTAAATGATGATGATGTTGGCTGAATTTTTAGTAATTGTGCTCCTCCAACTTGCCGTCAAAACCCTAGTGCACTTCTCAAAGTTTGCGCCCAATGGTGTGCTTGCTGACTTTGTGAAATAATAATGCCACCAACATTAATTCCCTCAATCTCTTCTTCCACAAGTCACATGATGAAGATGATGACTTGATGTCACTTTTCAAACAAAGCCTTTCATGAATTAATTAATATCTTGTATGTGCACTAAGTTTTAAACCCATTTAATCTTTCAACATAGCAAATGTGCGCTAATCTTTGTAACTCCACGGTATTACGCGTTTTACCTGTAAAACCATAAAACACTCATAGTTAACACATTCATAATACATAACCATGTAAAAGATGGGATATGCACGTAATTAACTCATTTAAGGGTTGTCCTACGGACCACCCGTCACATCCCCACACTTTACCCGTTGCTTGTCCCAAGCAACCCATTCAAAACTATTCACAACCATAGCGATCAATTATGCAAACCAAGCTAAAATGTGTCGTCCTTTTACTAACTTTCAATCATACCACAAGACACACCCCTCACAAAAAAATCTCTCGGTAACAAGAATTATTAGCACATAATGCTAAACCACTCAATGCGTGTGTGTGTTTGTGCGCGACAATAAGCTTGTATACAAATCAAGTTTCCTCCTAACAAATATCTAACATGCTTTAGAATCAAAGGGACTTACGGGTTGTAACGGGGCTAAGTGTCAAGGTAGGAAAATGGTGGAATACATATGAAAGAGCTAATTGATTTGACCCGGTTTTTTTATTTCTACCACTAAACAAAGCAACCATCAAATATATACACAACTTCTTGACATTCTCAACTCTATTGCAACTAAATACTTCTTTTTGTATTTTTCATATTTTTTCTCTTTCTCTCTTTTTTTTTTCAACATTTCTTTTCATTTTTTTCATAACACATCAACTTGTAGGATCGGTTTTGACACCGTTCGATTGCGTAACAACACGTTCGACGTGCGGAAACCGTGAACGTGCGTGACCGAACACACGAGAACGTACTAGAACCTTGATTCTATTGAAAATACACTTGTACAATCACTTGTGAGAGTTTTCTCTCTCTAGACTTTCTCTCTCTACAATTAGATCTCCAAAATCACAAATGAGCAAAAGTCTTAAACATAACACTAACACTCCCTATTTATAGGTCAAGGCAACTTTAATGAAACTTCATTAATTACAAGTTTGCCAACTTGCCTTTTTCACTAAATATTAGACATTTACGACTCGGTTTCTTCAATTCTTCACTACAGTTCAGATTGACTAAGGCGATAGACAAAATATGCATCAACAATCTCCCCCTTGGATATTGCCGAAGTCAATCCTTAGTCAAACTTGTAGTGACTTGTCTTTCTCTCTCTCTTGATTCTTCTTTACTTCAGCAAACACAGACTTCCTCTTGCTTGAACAGAATCCCGGTGGATCTGTTTTCAGCTTCAGCTACCCCTTTCGGTAGTCTATTTAGGCTCTCCCTTTCGTCAAGCTTCCGTGCTTTTGGGATCGACGCCTGGCTTTCCGTAGCCAAAGAATCAAAACACCTACATGTCTCAACCATTCTTAAGACAAAATAATTTTGATTCTAAAAGAATTCACTTAAAATTCTCAAACATATAACACACAATATTGTGATTCAAATTAATGAATCATCTAAACATTTGAGGATTATCTTCCAACTTCTCATCATCTTAACCAAACCAATTGTTCATCTTGTTTAGCCTTTGAGATTTTGAATATCAGCTTTTCAACATCAATTGTCGAAAATCTTTTTGGATTTTTCAAAATTAAGCTAAAACACACTAAAATCTTTTTGGATTTTGTAATAAGAGAAATGTAATGCAGAAATGAAATATATACAAACATATTTTTGTGAGTTTGCGAAAGAGGATCATATCAGTTTTTGAGACACATCACAAGCACCGTTAAGCTTTTAATCGTTTTAAGTTCTAAACGATTCACCTTGATTGACGATATAATTGTCCTCTTAAGCTCAATCTAAAAACTTTCGAAATGCTTACCGATACGTTAAGGTATATTAATTTTGCACTAAGTTCTTATGGACCCCACGATCTCAGCATATCCCCTCATCATGCAATACACTAATTCAAGTAATGCCTTTAAACTATCATCAACTGTGATATGTGCGAAAACAACGCAGAATGTTTAAACATTAACAATCAGGTCGATACTTCCGTATACGCAGAGAAAGTCCAATGTTTAAACAAAATAAGAAAATAAAACAAGTTGAAGTTGTTTAGGCTTTAACCACCAGGTCGATACTCCCGTATACGCAGAGGTGATCCAAAGCTTAAACGAAACACCAAAGAAAATAAAGCAGAACGTTTAGGCAACAACATCCAGGTCGATACTCACGTATACGCAGAGGATATCCGATGCTTAAACAAAATAAAGAAATCAAACAAGTTTAAATCTTTGCAAAATAAAATGCACAATCACAGCGACTTTTCAGCAAAGTTGTGAAAGTTCACAAACTTAACCAGTTTTATGTCTTACGACAATCAGCGATTACCGAGTAGGCACACAATCAAGAAGGACAAAACTAAGTACTATGCTTTCAACCATGTTTCCCACTAGAACTAGGCTTTTTCATTTAAGTTTGTATCGTTCTCGCAAATCTACTAGTCTAGCTGAGCCTACCGTCACATCTTTAGTGAGACCGTTTATCACATTATAACTTTCCATTTCTTTAGCGTGTTGTGACAGTCCAACTGATCTACTATCATTTCCTCTTTTTTTACAACAAAATTCATTTTTAATTTTTCAATGTTTTTTACTTTTTCAAATTTTCTAATTTTTTTTTAAATTTTTACTCCCCCTAAAATCAAAATATGTTTCAATTTTGATTTTCCGGAAAATTTGAAAATAAATGCAATAAACTGTACAAAGTAAAGTGACAAACTGATGAGAATTGCCTCAATTCGCCATCCACTTGGCATAAACAATCAGAACTCCCCCTAACAACAAACTATTTTCCCATTATGATTTCAAAACACTTAAGTTTGTTTTAATCAAAATGGTTTTTCCGGAAAATTAGTTTTGTGTGCCGTTTCACAAACTTGGGGTTTAATCATCATATTGATTTCAACTTCTTGTAGGTTTATCACAAACACAATTACCACTTGAAAGATAGTTAAATCAAGTACAACTTAATGTCCTTGATTAACCACTTGTAAGGCGAAAAATCACCAGAGTGAAATTTCTCAAGAAATGTGCCGATTCATGTTCCACGCTTACCAACCTGGGAACTCCGGCAAGTCAGGTTTTTCATTTAAACAGATTCACCCAAGCCTGACGGTCCTTGGGTGATTTAGAATTCTTGTTCAACAATGGTGGATAGTTTACATCATCCATTGTTAAACCTGAATTCTCCATTTTTACCTCAACACATGGCTCTTCTGGTTTTACCATACCAGAATCATTGCCTGAATGTGGCTTGTCTGACTTTGAAGAGCCAGATTCATCGCCGACCATTTTCTTCTTCTTTATCTCCTCTTTCGTCCTCAGATTTGTATCTGATGAATGCGTTTTGCCTGATTTGTTGTTCTTTGTTGAGCAAGACGATTTATCAGAACTTTTATCTGTTTTACCAGTTGTATCCGAGGACAAAATCTTCTCCAGATACTCTCTGGCCTTCTTCCTCTTCTTTCTCAGTCTGTCTTTCTGCCCTTGTGAAAGTTTAACTTTCGGTTCTTTCACTTCTTGTTTTTTCTGTATTCTGGGCTTTTCATCGACTTTGACTGATTTTTTCTTCACTACTTTCTGAGATTCAGCCCTCGATCTTCCCATTGATCTCATTGGGCAATCTCTTGCAATGTGTCCTTTGATTTGGCAGTTATAGCATCTTCTCGTCTCAAACCACTGATTCTGGCAGTTAACAGCAATGTGTCCTTGACTACCACAAGAGTAACACACTCTGTTATCGTACCATTCACCATCTTCACACCAAACACTCAGATCATAGCATTGTCTGGCTTTGTGGTAATCATCACTCCTCCTGAAAGCTGGATTTGGCTTTGAAGCACTGTGGTCAAACCTGCACCACATATCACCAACTTTTTGTGAGTTTAAATTTTCAACTTTTTGTGGTTTTTTATAACAATCTGAATTGATCGGTTCTGGACACACATAAGATGCAGAAGTCACAAAACCTTTCAACTTACTTTCTAACTCAGCAATTTTAATCCGATCAGTTTTAGCTTCTTTTTCAAGCTGAATGATTTTAGCAAGATGAGAATTGATTTCAATTTGTTTTTCAAGATTATCTTTACCAAAAATATCTCTCTCATCTTCCAAAATCTTGATTTGTCTTTGAAAATCTTTTTCCATTTTTGATTTTTCATTTTCAAAAACTTTTTCTTTTTCTTTCAAAATTTTGTTTTCCAATGTCAAACTGTTCATGTCATTTAACAGTTTGTCATTTTCAACTTTCAGCTTTTCACAATTCAATTGCAACTCCAGAATCTGTTCATCATCAGCTTTCTTCTCAACCTTCAAAGCTGAAATTTCATCAACTAGCTTCTCTATCACTTGATCATTTTCTTCAGATTTCGTTTTTCTAATCTTTTGGAGTTCTAATTCTTGAACTTGAATCTTCTCAATGAATGTACTAAGATTGATATTATCAAAATTTGTATTCTTCTTTAACACCATCAAATAGGTATTCCACTCATCGTATGGCAATGCGTCTGCCAATTTACCGTTCCATTCCTCATTGGTCTTTGTTATTCCCAATCTCCCCATCTCCAAAACTAAAGGGCAATATCGTTCAATCAAATCTTTTGTAGACTCTCCTTTGATACCTGCAAAATTATCAAATTTTTTTAGTGCAATATAAATTTCAGAATCCATGCTTTGGTAATGAGAAATACACAACAACAAATTTTCAAACACTACACAAAAAATTCACACAATCAACACATTAAATCAGTGATTGGGCCTTTTGATGTATTCTGTTATCAATCTACAAATACCAAACAATTGGCTATTAATGACCGACAAATATTTTTGTTCTCATTGAACCATTCAATTTTCACATGATAAACTTGTAAGTCACACTTTCGATGTAAGATCAATTTTATCGATAACAAACAATTCACAACAAAATCCTATTGGACCTCAAATGTTGGACAACTACAAACAACACATGGGTCAGACACATCACATGTAAACAATCCGATTGATTTTCTTGCCAACAAAATTAAAGCTGCCAACAAACTACCATCAATCAGCAATCTCAACTTAAAATGATTGTGCCTCCCATTATCGTTCAGTGGGCTTTTAATGATCGTCCAATATTTTGATACACTCAATGTCTATTCAATTGTGTGTGGCCAACAATTAGAGTCTCAATTTAATATGATAGAATTTCAACACAAATTGTTCACGTGACCGATCAGACAATTGCTTTTGATTAATGACCGTCAATTGTATATGCAATTAAGAATCCAACAAATACTTATCCAATTCAATTTTCGATGATGTATTAAATGGTTTGAAATATTTAATCAGTTCACATGTTCACATAAACCGACAACACTTTTGATGATCACGTGAATTATCAATTGAAGCGAAATGATGATGATGTAAAGTTTCAAGCGGAATCTTTCAGTTCTAATTTTCAAGCGAAAACTTCAAGATACAGTTTTTCAAGCGAAATGACAGATTTCGCTTCAAGCAGCCATTCTTTTCAAGCGAAACTCACTTATGATGTGTTTCGCTTCAACTTTTCAAGCGAAATCTCGCTGAATTCCAGGAAATCGGACAAAAAAAAATCGAATTACTCCAAAACGGCTTGGAGTTTTGATTTGAAACTTGGTAGGGTTTTAAAACATGTATTTTCGCACAGTATACTTGAAAATCATCCGATTTGGACCGGTAAAACACGTTCAATTTTACGAAAAACCTTCAAAAACGTGAAAAAGTAGTAGAATATGAAGAAATTGATGAAAATCAGATCTGAATTCGCTTAATTCAGGTACGAATTTATGTATTTGGTCAGCGCAATCGAGCTCCTAGCTCTGATACCACTTGTAGGATCGGTTTTGACACCGTTCGATTGCGTAACAACACGTTCGACGTGCGGAAACCGTGAACGTGCGTGACCGAACACACGAGAACGTACTAGAACCTTGATTCTATTGAAAATACACTTGTACAATCACTTGAGAGAGTTTTCTCTCTCTAGACTTTCTCTCTCTACAATTAGATCTCCAAAATCACAAATGAGCAAAAGTCTTAAACATAACACTAACACTCCCTATTTATAGGTCAAGGCAACTTTAATGAAACTTCATTAATTACAAGTTTGCCACCTTGCCTTTTTCACTAAATATTAGACATTTACGACTCGGTTTCTTCAATTCTTCACTACAGTTCAGATTGACTAAGGCGATAGACAAAATATGCATCAACACAACTCAACAATATATACAAGAACATCAATACTACATACTAAATCTCCTAAACCGGGTCATCTCAATAGGTAAAATTTTGTAGGAAGTAGGTTTGGGTCACAACCGAATGGTATAAGGCTCAAACATGGCTTTCTAAAAACCAAACCCCCACCCCTCACAATACCAAGCTCATATATGTAACGTATGAAGTCCAACCCCCAATTCCCACACTCTCACACGTCTAGACGAGGCTACCTAAAAGTCCCCTATCATTTCCAAAAGCATGCTAACTCTAGGATTTAACAAGAATTCGTACACAAGTTCTATTAACACAATAAACACACACCGCCACTCAAAACAAAGAAATATCAATAACAATCATGTGTGGCTCAAATCCTCACCAAGAAAAGACTAGGAATGGGTGTCGGTGTGTCAAATGGCACAATATCAAGTTTTCAAATTTTGACAATTTTCGCTTGGCTTCACAATTTTTTTTTAAACTCCCAAAAATTTCCCCCGTCCCCACACTTGGGATACATTGTCCCAATGTATGGCTTTGAGGGCTTTGATCACTAAAAATTCATTCAACATCAACAAAAGCTTTAAATCTCAAACCCCCAAATTTCTTTTTGGTATTTTTTTTTTTAACAAAAGCAAACTAATAAACTAACAATATTTCAAAGCTAAAGAACATGACAAGTCTAAGGAAAAAGTACATTGACCTGGTAAAGTTTGGCACAACAGATATTGTAAATGATCCAATTTCCTTTCACCACCTTTATGCAAATATCCGCACATCTTCCCCACACTTGAGTGTTGCCATGGCCCTGAAACATAGAAAGATAAAAACAACAAGATCAATGAAAAACCTTGGGTTGCCTCCCAAGCAGCGCTAAGTTTTCAGGTCTTCAGCCAGACCGTGCCACCCCCATTTATGGTGGCTCAAAGAACCGGTTCCTATCACTTCCATCACTTCCTTGTGCCATTGAGAAAAATGCATCCATCTTGTTTTGACTCGGTGGGTAATCAAATACGCTCTTGCTTGACCCCATATATGCTTCTTCACGGTCCGGTGGGTGCTTTTTTCTCATTCTTTGAAACACGTTTTTCATACAATCACTAGACTCACCACCCTTCCCCTCAATGGACTCATAACTAATCACTCTAGTTTGAACATCAAAGGACAACTTACGGTTCTTTTCGGTCATGGTAATAATCTCGTCTCTACAATTAATTTGAGCATTTGCTGTGTATAGAAACGGTCGACCTAAAATCACCCTTTGTTGTGATGCCATGTTGGTAGAAGCATAGTCCAAAACTAGAAAATCCACCGGGTATTCAAACTCTCCCAACTGAATTTTAACATTCCTAACCATTCCCCGTGGACGCCTCCAACTTCCATCCGCCAAGCTCACCATGGTGTCTATACCTTCAAGTGGACCAAAGTCGTACATATCGTATAGATCGCTTGGTAGCACACTCACGCTTGCCCCGTAGTCCAACAATGCGTGAGGGATTTTTAATTTTCCCACACGGATAGGCACGATTGGCGCTTCACACTCTTTATCATTCTCGACTTCGTCATCTTTTTTCAAACCTGCATTCACTTGACATGAAGAAGTTAGACATTTTTCATTAAATTCGGTACTAGGAACGGTGCTTACCACATTGATGTTAATGCTTTTTATGTTCTTGGGATTTGGCACCATATCACTCGGTAGCTGGCCTTTTGCTTTCTTTAACATCGCCACGTCACTAGCAAGTTGACCCATTTGAGTGGTCAACGATTGGATGCTTTTGTCACGAACCTCGTCCTTTTGCATCCGAACCTCATCACGTTGGTTCATTCGTTGCATTTCACTTTGCATCGCCTTCAACATCTCCATCATTTCATTTCCACCCGAAGAGCTTTGACCCGTTTGATATTGCCTTTGAAATCCTTGGTTTCCTTGGAAATTCGGGTTCGCTTGATTTGAAGGGTTCCCATATCTAAAGTTCGGATGGTTCCTCAATCCGGGGTGGTAGGTATTAGAATTCATGTTGTAGTAGTTCCTACCACCTCCTCCTTGACCTTGACCTTGAACCGCATGGACTTCCTCGTATTGCCCGTCCAACATCCCTTGGCAATTTTCAGCCGCATGACCTATCTCATTACACAAAGCACAAACATCATAAATTTGGTTAGTGGTTTGAACATTACCCTCATCTATGGCGTGCACTTGCGGTCGGTTAGTGGTCGGTCGAGCTCTTCTTGAGGCTTGAGCTTTCCTCTTTGATGTAGTTGCCATGCTTTCCAAGAACTCCCAATCATCATTCTCATAGTTTGTTCCAAAAGTCCCACCGGTGATAGACATCAAATCACGTGCATCTTCGGCACTCAACCCCTCATGAAAAGCATTCATCAACTCCCATAATTCAATTCCATGATGAGGGCAGTTTTTAATCATCATGTTGAAACGCTCAAACGCCTCGTGAAACATCTCACCATGTTGTTGTTGAAAGCTTCTCAATCCCTTCCTTGCATCGTTGGTCTTTTGGGCGGTGTAAAACTCATCCAAGAAGGTTTGTTGCATCTCCCCCCATGTATATATGGATGCCGAGGGTAACGTGTAGAACCATTTTTTCACCTTCTCTTCCAAAGAAAATTGGAACAAAACCAATTTGATATCGTCGGCTGAAACCCTTGACTCCCAAGAGTGTTGCAAATAGAGTCATAAGCCTCTAAATGAAAATAAGGCTCCTCATTTGCCAACCCCTTATACTTTGGTAAACTTTACAAAGAATTGGTTCTTACTTCAAATGTTCGCCCTTGATCATTATGAGGGATGACTACCGGTGAAGGGTTTTGCGTGATTACCGGCCGAAAATGTGCTTCAATGCCCCTCACATTTTCCCTAAGGTGTCTCCTTGGTACACCATACCTACCTCTCGGAATAATAGGACCATTTGGCCTTGGTACTTGCCCTTGTGGTGCGATTGGTTGTTGAAACTGTTGTTGTCGCATCGGTGGGCGTTGAGGTGGTCTTTGAAATTGTTGATGTACATGTTGTGGCCGGACTTGTTGCAATGGATTAGGTTGTTGTATTGGTGGCCCTTGTGGTCTTGGCCGAATGTGTTGTGGTATAATTTGTTGTTGTGGCATTCCACCAACACTTGCCATCCCTTGAGATTGACTTTGCAAATACCCAAACTCCCCTTGATCACCATAACCTCCATAACCGTACCCATCATCATCATACCCCTCAAATTCTTCAAATCCCTCATCATAACCATCTCCTTGAATTCCCGAAGTTTGCCCAAATGGGATGGTCGAATACTGAAAACCCGATTGTTGTGGTTGTGGTCTAAAAGATGAAGTAGTATGCACAATAGTTGAATTGGGTGCAATTGTGAAGGTGGATGATGATTGACCCGTAGTTGGGGGGAAGAAGTGGGATAATGGTGGGATTGTGGTGGATGGATTGTAGGTAATGGTGGGCTCAGTTTGAGTGGTGATTGGTTGGGTGACATTGGATGGTGTAAATTCAGCGGTGGTATTAGGTAATGTGGTGTTTGGTGATGGTTGGGTGGAAGTAGGTATAAAGGATGAAGTCGTTTGACCCGTTGTAGGTGGAATTTGAGAATCAGCCATGATGTTTCTTGGTGTAATGGGTGAAGTAGGTGAACCAACGATTCTGTTTTCGCGTACTAAAACTCTGTTTTGTCGTAGCGTTCTTTCGATTTCCGGATCAAATGACAATGGTGACGCTTTGTGAGAGCCTCTAGTATGCATGCACCTGTAGAACCTGCACACTAAACACACCAGTGTAAACCCGAAAATAACAAAGCAAAACTAACAAACTAACAAACTGACACACGTTGCGCACTACTCCCCGGCAACGGCGCCAAAATTTGACGTGATTGTCGTGGGTCACGCAAATTTAATCCCCAAACAACTATAGATAGTGGTAAGAGGGTATCGAACTCAGGGAGTATGTGGAAAATGTGTCGATTGTATAGCTTTGTACTTAAATTAATATTAAACTAAATTGCAGAAATTAAATTTCAAGAATTTGGATTGTTGTTTTTGAAAACTAAATTAAAAACTAACTCAAATCAAAGTTGGTTGTAAAACAAATTAGGAGAGAACAATGATCATCTTAGGTTTCAGTTTCTTTAAACAATTGTGTGTAATTCCAACTAGAAAGAGTTACATAGACATAACTCGTGTATAGATGATTGAAGTGATAAAAGGGGACAAAGTACTCGGATTATATAAACGCGAGGTTGTTTCCCGATGACCAATTAATCAATAACCAACCCTAACCCTTCCCGTGATATCTCGATTGCCAACAGCACCAAGAACGTACGATTAAGACTAGAAATTGCACTATCGATTAACAAGTTACAAGCAATCAAACATACACCATGATATTCAAGCAATGCAAGTTATCATTCTAGAAATTCGGAAATAAAACACACAAAAGTTCAAGAAACATTCACCTAAGATGATCACCGAAGAAGTTAGCCGGACATGGCTCGGTGAATCATCATAACAAGCAATTCGATGTTCATACAAATCAAAAACACAAACCGAATGTTAGAAATGTTAGAAATTGTTCCAAACCAAGCAAGATCAAGCAAAATCGCCCCTAGTGTCTCCAATAACCGTCCAATGATGAAGGGTAATGAAAAGACACCCAAAAACCAACTTAAATATGGCAGTTACGGATTTGGTCGCTGAAACCACCGTAATTTACGGCTCCACCGTAAATTACGGTGGACATAAGAATGTTACGGCTCAACTTGTCTGATTTACGGTAAGAAAAAATGCCAATTCATGTCCACCGTAAATTACGGTGGAACCGTAATTTACGGTGACACTCTTTATGCTTTCCTTCACGTGACTTGATGATGTCCACCAATGTGATGATGATGATGATTATTCCAAAGTCTACACGTGCAGCCCAAGTGAGAATGTGATGTTGACTAAATTGATCCATAAGTGCACATGATGATATATGCCGCCGTCTTCCATGTGATGTTGCCTCTTGATGTTGTATGTTGACAAAAGAACCTCAAATGGCTGCCAAATTCCAATGATGATATCTTCACGTGATATAGGGCCAAAGTCATCCCACAAGTCCAAGGTCTGCCGCCCCATGATCAATGTGTGGCGGCCCAATCCATGACCTCCAATGGCGGCCCAATGACTTGTGTTCCATGTGATCAAGCTATGATGTTGTTGACTTTCCCACTATTGAGATGATGCCTTTCACGTGAGTCCACGAAGTCCATGTGCGTATGTCCTCTTGCCTTGTGTTGGCCCAATCAAAGAAATCCACAAGTAAAGATGGCGGCCCAATTAAACAAAAGCCCAGCCGCCCACTTATGCTTTATTGTAAATGATGATGGTGTTGGCTGAATTTTTAGTAATTGTGCTCCTCCAACTTGCCGTCAAAACCCTAGTGCACTTCTCAAAGTTTGCGCCCAATGGTGTGCTTGCTGACTTTGTGAAATAATAATGCCACCAACATTAATTCCCTCAATCTCTTCTTCCACAAGTCACATGATGAGGATGATGACTTGATGTCACTTTTCAAACAAAGCCTTTCATGAATTAATTAATATCTTGTATGTGCACTAAGTTTTAAACCCATTTAATCTTTCAACATAGCAAATGTGCGCTAATCTTTGTAACTCCACGGTATTACGCGTTTTACCTGTAAAACCATAAAACACTCATAGTTAACACATTCATAATACATAACCATGTAAAAGATGGGATATGCACGTAATTAACTCATTTAAGGGTTGTCCTACGGACCACCCGTCAAGCCCGTGAAAGACCTTCCGTAGGAGAGGAAGTGGACGAAAGGATTGCCCGTCGTTAATGACGGGTATCTATGCGTGCCTCTGACACCCGCCGACGGATGTCAAAAAAGTGGGTGACAGTAAGGCAAGTGGCGTGAAGGCCGGTGGGCGTGAAGATTAAAGGGGCGGAGAACTTCTCGTTGACGGGGTATCATCCATATGACGGGGAAACATGGATGCAAAGGTGTAAAATTGAGAGCATCTAGAACACCCTGTGCATCACGCCAATGTCAGGATGACAGTGGCCCGCTGAGACGGTGATCCGCATGAGTAACGTATTGGAGGGCAGTCCAAACTTGTTTGAAAGAGTCGTTGGTGCTTTGCATGTGCATGGTTTTTGCTTGCTCTAACAATAGCGGGATGTGATGATAATCGGCGTGAGGTGGCGGTGGCGAGATGGTCGTCCGCCGTAGGTGGACGGGATTACCTGGTTATCCGCCAAAGATGGTATGACCGAGACTATTGCCTTGGAGATGAGCGGAGCGTGATAGTAGGCCACTTGGGGTGGCGGGGCATATAAGTGACCCCTCGGAGGTGGCCGGGATGTGTTGTGTTTATCGGTGAAAAGGGAACACCCACCTGTGAAGAATGCAACAGGGCTATCAACGGCAAGTGCTTATGCATGCCGGTGATGCGAAGGCGGGTAGCACACGCAAGTGGAGCGAAGGCGGTCAGGCCGTATATGGTGGAAGGAGTTGGTGGTCCACTGTAAATTGCGGAACAAGATAGTTTGCACGGAATGCGCGTGCAAGTCGTCCGCGGGTAGGTTTAAAAAGCCACCTGGTAATATTGAAAGAAAATAGTCTATTTTCGTTTACCCGCCTGTATGTGTGCTTGAAAGAAGGAGGCTCATATACAACTGGTTAAAAAAGAGAAGATTGGTGGGGTTTATCACCTGCTTTCTCATGTTATAATAACAAAAAAAGGGGATAAAGTGTTCTGAATAATTATTGGTTTAACATGTCTGCATCGAAAACGTGCATACACTTTCTCTGAACTTAATTTGTTTTGTGGCAAATTATAGACCTATAGCCCTAGCCTTGCTTAGCCAATAAAGGGCTTCTAGAAATTTGAATCCCAACAGAATATCTCTAGAAAGATGTTTATAAATAATATTTTTTTTTAGTTTAAATAGAGAAGATTTGAATGTTTAAACTTTTTGAAAACCTGTATGATGAACGCAGACATCGAGATCGAATGGAGATAAACGAGATGTGATTGTTGTCTGGTCCCACGGATGGCGCCAATGTAAAAGAATGAACCCGAGCGGGTCGGAACTTCTACGATGATGAATACGAACATGGCTACACCCCGTCTTCTCCGCTTCATCCCAAACCTGCAAATAAGAAAAAAGAGAGAAAAACGGGGATGTAGAGACGGCCATTAGGGAAAGAATCCCCTATTTTCCGGCTACAAAAGTGTTTGCCCCATATCTCACGCCCTGATAAGGAGGTGGAGACCTCCTTATATAGGAGATATGGGAAACCCTAACCTCAATAGGCCAGACCCAGTTAGGGGTTGTCTCTACAAGCCCACAGCCTAGTATAGTAAAAACTACAACGGGCTAGGCTTTGCGGGTTAGTACGCAATAATAATAAACATTAACATAAAAGGCGATAAGTGACGTGTAACCATTTGGGCCGGGTCAAGTACCTTACCTCGTCAGGTTGTAAGATGGCTTTTTGAGTAAATGGTTTTAAACTATCAAATGAATCAACAAGGACATAACAAAAATCTCCAGAGATTAGAGAGAAACTCAGATATGATGGAAAAGGTACATATTAAGTAAGACATGACAAAACTAGAAAACAACACTAGACTCAACTAGGACTCTAACAAATGGTTTGTAAGATGGCTTTTTGAATAAATGGTTCTAAACTAACAAATGAATCAACATGGACATAACGAAAATCTCGGGAGACTAGAGAGAATCTCAGATATGATAGAAAACAACTACCTAGGTCTGGACGCCTACCTGCAACTCACAACTCTCTGATTTGGATAATGGAATGACTACCGGGTTCCTAAAGATACGACTAACTCAAGAGTACCCTAAAGACTGCTAGATCACCTCCCGGTCTCACTAACACCTCTCAGACTATCCTGAGATGGACGTGTAAATTACCGGTTACTAGTTTGGATCACCTCCCGGTCTCACCTCACTAAGGAATGCTGAGGTACTCAAATGACTCGCTCATCTCCCAGTCTCGCTAATCAAAACATACCCTAAAATATATATGAAGGAGTAATCTAAGGTTGGTAACAATAACTCGAATTTGCTAGGAAACTTAGGTGAATAAGCGAGGATCTCCTCCCGGTCTCACCTTTACCTAAAACCTAAAAACTAGACAAAACGACACCTTATCTCCTCCCAGTCTCAAGAATGGCAAAACACAACTTTCAAAGATTTGTAAGGTTGCTTTTAGGGTTATCTAAGAGAAGAAACCTCTAGATTAGACCACTACACAAAGCATAGCATGTATAATCTGAACAATGATAATTATCTCTAAATAATTAAAACCTTAATCATATTTAAATATTCTAATAATTATCCACTCTATGGTTCCTTGACTTGCACGTAAAGAAATTCCCTTAATTCGAAATTTCCAACTTAGTGCACTAGAGCTATAAAAGAATACAAATTTTACGAGTGTAACACTATAATTAAGTCTGTAAGTCTTATCTTTATATTTGTGGTTGAGGATTTCGTATATGGTCAAAGGGTTTATATGTAACAAAACATAAAGCACATTATCGCCTCACCTATGTGGTTGAGGATTTCTTATATGGTCAAAGGGTTTAATATGTAACAAAACATTATCTCATCAGCTAAAGTTCAAAGCCCATATCAAATTTCTCTCTCTCTTTCGGTCACACACACAATGGAGCCTGCAGCAAACATTAGACAACCGGTGGCTCTTATCGTGGGTGTTACCGGCATGGTAGGTGTTGCTTTCACTGAGGCCTTAAAGAAGCCAACAGCACTAGGTGGTCCGTGGACAGTCTACGGTGTATCGCGACGATCGTTACCCACATGGTTCCCATCCTCCCTCCTCAACAAGCACATCATGTTGGACACACTAAACCAACAACAAACACATGAAATTTTAGCTCCACTTGCCTCCCAAATCACCCATATCTTTTGGGTAGCTTTACAAGTCAGCGAAAGTGAAGAATCCAACATTTCCCTAAACTCCACTATGCTTTCTAATGTCCTTAATGCATTAACTTCTTCTCCTAACTCAAAACTCAGTTATGTAACGTTGCAAACAGGCACAAAGCAATATTTGGGCCCTATTCATGATCCAATTCTTTCAACTCAACTTGTCCCTCGTGACTCACCATATATAGAGGATTATCCTAGACTGCCTTTTCCAAATTTCTACTATGCTTTGGAGGACATTTTAGCTTCCTACTCAAAATCTTTAACTTATTCGGTACATCGCGCTTCTATGATCATCGGCGCATCAACAAGAAGTTACTATAATTTGCTTCTCACACTTGCCGTCTACGCCTTAGTTTGCAAACACCAAAACTATCCCTTCAGGTATAATTAGTCTATATGACTATATCGTTCAGTTAGTTTGATCGATGGGGTGTATGGGATTGCTTATTATAACATGTTATCTGCTTATTCTATATAGTCCAAGCACAATATACAAGCTTTCCATCCTAGGCACGGGACTAGGGCCACCAAAAATTAAGTTTCTCTAATTTTTAGTAAGTTTTATATATTGTATATGTATTAAGCGCAGATAAAAACAAAACTATACAAGCTCTTTTATTAAAGGAGCCTAGATTAAAATAGTGTAGGAAAAAAAGGGCCCATATTCAAAACCCATTTTTGAGTTAAACTAAAGACATAAGTGTAGGGTAATTTTGCAAAAATGGTTAAGGATAATTTTGCCCAAGGGCCTTCACTTCGTAGTTTGCTTAAGGGGTCTTCAAAAACGTTGGATTTGTAATAATCCGTTCGTGTAAAATAAATAAAAATCCCTTTATTAACTTGAAATACTGAAACAATTACAGAATGAAAATGAAAATAAAATACGGATTACAACTGAAAAATGGAAAAACAAGAACTGAAAACACGAACAGATGAAACTGTTCTTGGCTGAGGATCGTGTTAGACACGGGTCCCTTAAAACAAATTTCGTGTCTCCCAGGAGAACACGTTTGTTTCCAGGATACAACAGCCTCAAGCAGTTGCACTGCCGGTCTTTACTCCAACCCGAAGGTGTACCTTGCTTGCTTGAGAGAAGAAGATCAGAATTCTGTAGGGAGAAAAGGTTGTATAGAGCTGGTGAATTTCAGTGTCATTCGTCTGCAATAGGATGCTCCTATTTATAGTTGCAGGTCTTGAAGAAACTGAAAAATGAATTAAATGGGTGAATTAAACTGCATTAAACGTCTTTAATGCACTTTAATTCGTCACTTAATTCTCAGTCAAACGCATTAACTTCGTCAGTTTCAAATACTGAATGTAACTGCACTGGCATTAACTGCAGCAGGAAGCTTCCGCTCGCGCGCGCGCGCAAGACACACCGGTGCGCGCGCAGGTCTGCACCCTCATGCGCGGTGCGTCCACTTAGCTCACTGCCATGCGCGCGTGCGCCATACTCAGTCAGGTCCATGCGCGCCTGCCCGCGTGTACCACGTCACCTGTGAGCCTCTACGAGCACGCCACACAGTCGCGCCGTTTTGGCTCACTTTGGTGCGTCGCGCACGTCACATCAGGCTCATGCACCATGCGCGCAACCGCGCGCTCATGTGTACTTGCTCACGCGCGTATGCGCATGACTGCCACGTCATGCGCCATATCACCTACCACTTGGTCCTTGCAACCCTTGTACTCCACCACGCGCACGCGGTCAAAAATACAAAGGCGGCTCTCGGCGATGCGAGCGTGCGAAGTGCAAAGTGCGCCATCAAAGCGCCACATTGCGCCTCATCGCCCACGCCACGCTCGTGTGCGAGTGCGTGTGCGGGTGCTCCGCACCCTTCTCGAGTACACTAATGAGTGCTTCCATGAAACAATAAGGATGGAGAGTTCGCACTTAAATACCCCTTTAAGTTTCATCTCTCATCCGATGTGGGACAAGGTGCCACTTTCCCACATTTTCAACATTCAAGTTTCAAACACCAAACTTTGAGCATCGATATCTCATTCATCTTAGCTCCGTTTTGGACGTGGTTTAGTTCGTTGCGAAATCCTTCCAACGTAGAACACAAACCCACAAACAAATATATAAAACCCGCTCATTTTGTTATATTTATTTCTAGTCCAAAATAGGAAAAAAATCATTTTCCTATATTTGTGAAAAATGCTATTTTCACAAAATTTCCAACAATCTCCCACATGAATAGAAATTGATCTATCAAGTTTCAACGATACACGTTCAACAGTTGAGCATTGCAAGATAGGTAGGTGTAACCTTTGAACCCTCTTTTTTGAAGCATACTTAGCCTCCTAGGGTCTTGTAGACGCGGTGTCCTTGAACAATCCCCCATTTATGTAGGCGACAATATACATTCACACAATACTCTCCCTAGTCGAGTTAAGACCTCATGGTTGTGTCCGTTCATGGTCATGGAACACGTTCCTGGTTCTGCGAGAGCTCTAGGATTTGCGCCTCCCCACAAATGCATTCGAAGCGACCCCACTTCTCTCTAACATAGGTGATTCCTCTGAATCATTAAAAGCATCATGGTTAATACGGATTTCCTGAAAATCCTTAACCTCAACATGTTTAACCTTTCCTTCATGTCACTGATTGGAATGGACTAGGAAGTATACAACTCCCTTTATTGATTTTGGGGCACCCCCCACAGTGACTCCCTTTGGGTTTATGATTAAGTTTGCCTATTGAACCTAGATCTTGGGATCTCCAGTCAACTAGGTTAGGTTTCCCTCATATTCCCTTCATCTATGGGCTTTAGTCCCATTCCTCTTGACAACCTATACACCTTATCTGTGCTTAAGCCTTTCGTTAACGGGTCCGCAATCATTTGACCTCACATAGTCAACTGAGATAACTCCCGTTGAGATAAGTTGTCGTACCGTGTTGTGCCTACGTCGAATGTGCCTTGATCTGCCATTGTACATCATGCTTTGTGCTTTAACAAGAGCTGACTGATTGTCACAATGTATGCAGATTGCCGTCAACGGCTTTGGCCATCTTGGAATATCTTCCACAAATTGACGTAGCCACTCCGCCTCTTCCCCGCTTTTATCTAAAGCGACGAATTCGGATTCCATCGTGGATCTAGCTATAACCGCTTGCTTGGAAGATTTCCAAGCTATAGCTGCGCCAGCAAGTGTAAACACGTAACCACTTGTGGATCTGTGATCCTTTATATCCGATATCCAGTTTGCGTCAGTGTATCCTTCGATCACTGCTGGATCACGGGTATAATGCAATCCATAGTCTCGTGTGTATCTTATGTATCTAAGCACCCTCGTGATAGCTTTCCAATGATCCTCGCTCGGATTACTGGTGTATCTACTTAGTCTGCTCACAACATACGCTAAGTCGGGTCTAGTACATGTCATTAGATACATTAGACTACCAATGATCCTTGAGTACTCTAACTGAGAAACACTCTCGCCTCTATTCTTCCTTAGGCATTGGGTATTATCAATTGGAGATTGAGCTATACTCGTATCGTCCGAATTGAATTTCCCAAGGATCTTTTCCACGTAGTGAGATTGACTCAACACAAGACCATTTTGGGTTCTAGTGATTTTTACACCAAGAATCACATCCGCGAGACCCATGTCTTTCATGTCAAACCTTGCTTTCAACATGTCTTTCGTTGACTTGATCATGTTATCATCACTCCCGATGATAAGCATATCATCTACATAAAGGGACTAGGGCCACCAAAAAATTAAGTTTCTCTAATTTTTAGTAAGTTTTATATATTGTATATGTATTAAGCGCAAATAAAAACAAAACTATACAAGCTCTTTTATTAAAGGAGCCTAGATTAAAATAGTGTAGGAAAAAAAGGGCCCGTATTCAAAACCCATTTTTGAGTTAAACACAAGACCCTTATTTTTTTTAGAAACATAAACATCTATAAAAATTCACAATATCAGAATAATAATGATAGTCGAGTGATTTTAAAGGAAAAAGAACTTTGAGTGACATTAGTGGTACTCTTGAGAAATTTGGTTATTTTTGGATGAAGCTTTCCTAATAAAATTACATCTCTAGTTTGAATTTGTATACGTGTGATTGCGCCTTTTATGTATTTATATATCTAAATTGACACTTTTAATATAAAACCAATTTTAAGCATATTGTAATTCACAGTATGAGCACTTGTATGTTATGGTTGCTAGATATAGAGAGATAGAGAAATAAGGGTGACTATGTGGTTGCATAACCGTCTTACACATCATACTTGCAACATATTGATCAATTATGTATAGGTACATTGGTAACAAGTACAGTTGGGAACACTTTTGGGATGTGTCTGATGCTAGAGTGCTAGCCGAACAACAAATATGGGCATCTGTGACCGACAAAGCTAAGAATGAAGCATTTAATTGCACGAATGGTGATGTGTTTACATGGAAAATGATATGGAGGGTGCTTTGTGATGTGTTTGGTGTTGAGTTTGTGCCATTTGATGTTGTGGAATTCATGAAGGATAAAGGGGAAGTTTGGGATAGAATTGTTGAAGAAAATGGTTTGTACAAGACAAAAATGGAGGAGATAACTTGTTTTGGTGGACTAGATATGGTATTAAAACTTGAGATTCAACATGTTTGTAGCATGAATAAGAGTCGAGAATTTGGGTTTCATGGGTATGCAAATACACTCAAGAGTATACCAGAATGGGTTCAAAGGCTAAGGGAAATGAAGATACTTCCATAAGGATTAGTGTTGTAACGGTTTTACTTGTTGGGAAAGATTGTGTATAAATAATTGTGTTTGTAAATTAATTAAACAATGAATTAAATCAAATAGAAAATTGAAAAATGATTATAAAAAACTGAATTAAACATAAATCTTAATCCTATAACTATATGGCAGTGCACGGTGGTCTCCTTCGATGGCGATGGCGTTTTCCCGCAGTCTGGAGTAGCCAAATCTGTTCTAGCAGGAAAAGAGGTTGTTTAGTTGAAAGTTTTTAAGTAATTCAAGCGAAATAAATCGTATAAAAGATATTGTTTTTTTGATGTATGTAATTATCATTTGAGGTTAATAGGTATTATTTTTTTCTATTGTTGTAAAACATCAACAATATCTTTCTGTTGATAATGTAAGTTCCGACATATTTTTGACCAACAACATTAATGAGCCTATGTGATGTGTGCCTTCTCTGCCATGCAGCGTTCAGTTTGTTTGCTCCTAAATTTATGTTTTACCATATTTCAGTTATGCCTTTAATTAAGGATAAGAGTGGGTCAAGGTCAAAGGATGAGGCAGATAATTCCACAATGTTAATGACCACATGAATGTATGATAATCGGAATCGAGCATGGTTTTAATATTGGGTTACTAGGTTATAACCCCGTGTATTACACGGGTTGAATAAATATAACTTATATATTAGATAATAAAAAAGTTACATCTTTAAAAACATGTATTGCATGGGTTGAATAAATACGTGTATTACATGGGTTGATTAAATATAATATAACCGGTTAACACATATGGTCGTCAAGATATGTTTTTGAAAAAAAAAATGAACTTTGATGTATTATAACATTTTACTTTGTTTTTTTATTTAATTATTATTAGGTTAGAAACTTGTGTATTACACAAGTTAACATTTTACTTTATGTTTTATTTATTTATTAATAGGTGAGAAACTTAAGTATTACGCATGGTTAAATCGATGAAATTTTAAATTAAATAGTTATTAATAAACTAAGTAAAAGAAAACGCTAAAACAAAAAAAAAGTTAATTTTTTTATTTTCACGTAAGATGTTATAGTTTTAGTTTCATATTTGATTAGGTTAGTATAGTAGTAGTAGTAGCAGAGGAATTAACAAAAAAAAAAAATTTTTGCTCATTTTGAACTACCTGTGATTGATTGGAATTTAGAAATAATTCTAAATTAAATAGTTATTAATAAGCGGAAAAAGTAAAAGAAAACGTTAAAAGAAAAAAAAATGTTAATTTTTTTATTTTCATGTATGATGTTATAGTTTTAGTTTCATATTTGATTATGTTAGTATAGTAGTATTTAAGACCCTATTCACGATTTGACTCAAAACGACGCAACGGAAAATGAACCGTAAAATTTCTTTCTTTTAACTACTCTAACAATCCTAAATACCGTTTAGGTCAGCCCTTCTAACATAAATACATCATTCATCATTTAATTAATGTAACTATGTTAACAAATGATTACAGACAACGTGACCGCTTTCCCGTACAATCCATGATCTTCAACTTGATCCTCGTTCACTTGTCCATCATGAATATCTGATTAACCTTAAGTGTCCGTATTCGCATCCGTTTCCTCGCCTCCTTTTGACTCGTTAGCCTTCCATGCTTGCATCCATCTTGACATGATCCCTATACTTTCATGTCATCGCATTCACATTCTTGTTAGCATACATGATTGTACATATTAACGATCATATCAAATTCATATTTCACATTTGACTTTCATTAGTCAATTCTAACAAGCATTAGGCATATTTCCACAAGTCAATCTTTTCAATCTCATATAATTCATCACGTCATCAGATATAACACATATGGATATAACACGCATCATATGACTTTCTATAACATTACAATTGTGACAAAAGTCTAACATTGCTACTTATGCACAGTTGACTTTCAGAATGTAAGACCCTAACTCGTATTTAACAAAAGTCGCAGCGGAAATTCGTGCCATAAAATTTCTTTCATTACAAACGACTTAGCTTACTTGAAAGTCCTTTTTAAAATAACTCTTTTACGAAACATAAGCAAAACTTCTGTTTGCTAAGGTACATAATCAATTATTCCCGTACAATCTACCTTGTGACTCGGTCTTCTATCTCTATTCCTTGTGATAATCGCCCGTACTCTTGTACAACCTGCACTCACCACATACATTTATAACATTAGCATACGTTATACATATAAACAAGATTCATACATGTGCACTTTCCATTCAGCTTTCTCTCTAATTTTAAGCATATCATTCGCATATCCATTCCCTGGTGAGCCTTCAATAATGTACCTGCATTAATCTTCGTTTTCCAGGCACACGATTAATATCATTAACACTCAACGTATCCAAAATCATACTTACATATACCCGTGCATACATTCATACCTCTTTACATACATGCATACACTCATACGTATCTTCATATATTCTTAAATACACTTCTACATACATACCTACATTCGTACATTTCTACATACATGCCTACACTCATACGTATCTTCATACATAGATAAATACACATCTGCATACGTACCTACGTTCCTACGTCTTTACATACCTGCATATGATCACACGTACTTCCATACAAACATAAATACACATCTGCATACGTACATACATTCCTACGCCTTCACATATGTACATACTATCATATGTATCTTCATATATACATAAATACGCTTCTATATACGTACCTACATTCATACGTCTCTACATGCATGCATACACTCATACATATCTTCCATATATACATAAATACACATCTATATACACGTACAAGATCTTGCATACCTCTTACATACTCATACGTTAATTACATGGGACTTAGACTTTGATTTATAGCCCATAAACATCTAAGGATCAATCAAAATCATGTTTAGAAAGCCCGTCGTAGTCCACGGATAACAAACCGAAGCCTACGATACATAAATCAACTTAAATAACAAATTTAATGTTTTTGGACTTGGGGAGGGCGTCGGCGACGGACCGTGGTTTTCCCGTAGCCAAAACCTCCGTAGACAGGTAATTAGGGCGTCGGAGAAAAACTGGTTTTCTAGAGCCCGTCGGCGACCACCCTTAACCCGTCAGCGACGCCCTCTAGAAATGGCATTTTTCTACAGTTCCGTTTCGTCGTTCGTACGCACTAAAACGCGCATAACTTTTGAACTGTTTACCCGTTTAACCTCCCGTTTCTACCTACATGCTTGTAAATTCACATTCTATCATATGAACTTGAAATCCAACATCCGGTTTAAGGAAAATATTAACTTAATCTCTCGGCTTTAAATACCCTTTTTCACTTATTCGACCCGTTCATGTTTTAAATCCACAAACTTGTGTGATTACTATAAATTTCGTACTAGCTTCATAACCATGAATGTTCCCTAATACTCGGACCTTAATCATGAAGTTTATGCGCCTGTTATCAATTTCTACGTGTAAACGTATTGTAATCCGCTAAAGTATTCAAACACTTTAAACTTAAATCTTGCTTTCCTTCCCTTATATCTTATGACCACATTATAACATCTAACTATCATTCTGCACAACCATATATGTAAAACCTTACTTGAATTCAATTATCATGTTGATATACTAGTACATAACTTTACTTAAATAACATGAGAAGTGATTCCAAATATCACTTACCTTATGCGTCCATGCTCGTATCGGCTTCCATGCTTCTTCTTGACCCGTTAACACCTCGTTCTTGAGTCCGTCTCGACGTGATTCCTTTACTTCCATTTCATCAAAATCACGCCCTTATTAGCATACTCATTTGTACATGTTAACTATCATATAAATCGCATATTTCACACTAAACTTTCATTATTCATTTCTAACAAACATATGACATATATTCCAATTCATATCCTTTCAAACTCATGAAATTCATCATGTAATCACAAATAACGCATATTAACGTAACATGTACCATACAACTTCCTATAATCCTACCTTTACGACAACAAACCAAATCATGCTTTTTATGTGTATAGTTGACTTTCAGAAGTCAATAATTCATCGTATGAGCTTTCGGCTTATCATTATATATATATATATATATATATATATATATCCGTAATATTCTAATAAGCTATACGAACGACACTATATACGTCAAGCCGTTTCACATAATTTCACCTCCTAACTTCATTTAGACATTTCATCAAACACTTGGTGTGCGTACTACTAACGAAGCATATTGTACAACCCGTTCATGCATGATCCTCCATGTTCCTATCTTTATTCATCAATTCAATCTATACATCCATTTATTTCATGTCCTAATCAACTTATCTAAAATAATTCATCACATACAACACGCTATATCACAATTTACACAATTATTGAACATGGTGATTCACTCACTTCATCATCCCAAATGAGTTTTGCTTCTAAACATGAAATTAATCAAAATCATGCACAACACATGTTCCATATGATGATTCTAACACATGTTCATGCTCAATCTCATACAAATTCGTGGATTGATCATAACCCACTTCATACTAGATCATAAAATTAACTTCTACAACTTACCTCATGTGTAGCAAGTCTAGATGATCACGAATATAAGCCCATGCATTAGTTTCTTGCCAATTTCCTCTTTCAATTTGATAGATTTTGGTGTTCTAGGGCTTGACCCATTTCTTTCTCCTCTCCTGATTGAACACACGCCCAGGTGTGTGGTTTAAGGGTTAAGTTTTGTTTTATCTTTTATCTTTCCCTTTTGTCCATATCAACCCCTCATGTTTGCCATAGTGCATAATTTACCCAATTCATATTGTTACTTGTTTAAACCAAGCATTTAACTTGGTTTAATAACCTAGTTATTAAATCTCCTTCTTTTAAACGTGATAACATATTAACAACTAGATAATTCGAGTTTTGGGGTGTTACAAGTCTACCCCCCTTAAAGAAGGTTTCGTCCCCGAAACCTTTCTCATTCTTAGTAGACCAATACTACTCTTACTTTTTCATCTTTCCATTCACGATGCTCAATACCACACGAATACATTCAGGATCTTTGCAAAAGTCTTATTCATGAATAAATATAATCGTACCATCACATTATCGTACTAGAACTAAAGTGTGCAAACTAGAAGCAAACCCAAGGGTTTACTACCATGATTTACATAAAAGCAAAATGAAGTTCATATGAACTTGCCACCACATTCACCGTTAGTATTAGTTCTAATAATTTCGTATATACTTGGAGTTTTACTTCTATCCTTCTTACTCATACATGCACTGTCTACTACTTAAGCTAGATTTAAAACTCATTCTTAGCCCACTTCTAAAAGTCAACCCTTCCTTATCATATCACATCTTGCGTTACCACTGGTTCGTGCGGAAGTACTTATTCAATTCATAACTTTATACTTAAATTCACATATTAAACAATTCACTAACCTTACTATTTTGGCATAATGCCACGACCCGCGAAAGCAAACCGACCACTTCATTACAAATCCAAACCATCCCAGGATTGATCTCATTCATCTGTGTATTAAGATTCCGCTCATGAGAATTCTATCACTGATCTTGATAGGTTTATCACACTATGATATCTGACGGAAGTAGCTTCCATTGATTCGTCATCCTTATCTTACGGTGATCATTCCTTTCCGATTTGTGACATTGTGTGTCCATTCATCAAGCTCACCTATGAGTACAAAGCTTAACATATCAAAACATTAACTAACGAGTTCAAATGGCAATCGCCATCTGACCCGTATGACCCATTTATCCTTTTGACCATTCTTGCATGCAACGCATTTGCATAAATATATTCATATATATATACATGAAAGTTTAATCATAATTTGAATCATATCACTTAAGAAATACTTACTTGTCTGGTCCGTAATTACTTACACATTCGGATATTTTCACTCCTATCATTCTTTTGTTCATTTGCTTTACATTTACTTATATGACTTGTTTGACGCACACATGGTCAAGCTATCGACTTCTTCTTATGTAGACTAGTTCCGTCTTTTATATCTTAAATTTTTTTCGCGGATTCGAACACATTATTCATACCTTTCATACCTTCTATGTTTTGAATCCGTCTCTCGGATTCATACATTGCATTTACGCCTTTCATCCCTTGAATCCGTCTTGCGGGTTCAAGCATTGCATTCATATCTTTCATTCTTTGAATCCGTCTCGCGGATTCAAACATTGCATTTACGCTTTTCATCCCTTGAATCCGTCTCTCGGATTCAAGCATTGCATTCATACATTGTTGATCCGTACTTTCTTGCGGATTCAACATTCTTCATTCTTATCATTCGCACTTTTCGCTCTTACGTAGTACTCTCAATCTCCTAATAGTCCTACTACCCATTTAACCCATACGCCCACCTGCTACCCAATTCTAACGGACACACCTGTAACAATTATCACGGGCTCACGAACGTCATATGTTTCTTGTGTACTGGCCAGGTACACAATCCCCATACTAGTTTCGTGTCTTGGTGTAATTGTCACCTTATGTCCGAAGAATTAGGTTTCGTCACGTATAACATTTCCAAAACTTCATTACCATTCTTATCATTATTTTTCATTTAAAATTTTCCTTTCATTGATAGGTTTTACCATCACATGTACTTACATATATTAAATATATGTACCTGGGTCAATATGTCATATTACATACCTTGGTGCCGGTGCTAGACCGCATCCACAAATCATTCTTTCCAAGCAACCATGCTTACCTTCCACATAACATATTGTTAATTATCTTCCAATACATACTTAAGCACATACTTACCTTGGCTTTTACCCTTAGATCTTGATCGAGTCTTGGATTGTACGGGTTCCTGGTCACGAGGGCACATGAGTTTGAGTTCAAGTATTTACCTCCTCATACTTGATTTCTCTCAAACCAGGGCTCTAATACCAACTTGTAAGACCCTAACTCGTATTTAACAAAAGTCGCAGCGGAAATTTGTGCCATAAAATTTCTTTCATTACAAACGGCTTAGCTTACTTGAAAGTCCTTTTTAAAATAACTCTTTTACAAAACATAAGCAAAACTTTTGTTTGCTAAGGTACATAATCAATTATTCCCGTACAATCTACCTTGTGACTCGGTCTTCTATCTCTATTCCTTGTGATAATCGCCCGTACTCTTGTACAACCTGCACTCACCACATACATTTATAACATTAGCATACGTTATACATATAAACAAGATTCATACATGTGCACTTTCCATTCAGCTTTCTCTCTAATTTTAAGCATATCATTCGCATATCCATTCCTTGGTGAGCCTTCAATAATGTACCTGCATTAATCTTTGTTTTCCAGGCACACGATTAATATCATTAACACTCAACGTATCCAAAATCATACTTACATATACCCGTGCATACATTCATACCTCTCTACATACATGCATACACTCATACGTATCTTCATATATTCTTAAATACACTTCTACATAAGTACCTACATTCGTACGTTTCTACATACATGCCTACACTCATACGTATCTTCATACATACATAAATACACATCTGCATACATACCTACGTTCCTACGTCTTTACATACCTGCATACGATCACACGTACTTCCATACATACATAAATACACATCTGCATACGTACATACATTCCTACGCCTTCACATATGTACATACTATCATATGTATCTTCATATATACATAAATACGCTTCTATATACGTACCTACATTCATACGTCTCTACATGCATGCATACACTCATTCATATCTTCCATATATACATAAATACACATCTACATACACGTACAAGATCTTGCATACCTCTTACATACTCATACGTTAATTACATGGGACTTAGACTTTGATTTATAGCCCATAAACATCTAAGGATCGATCAAAATCATGTTTAGAAAGCCCGCCGTAGTCCACGGATAACAAACCGAAGCCTACGATACATAAATCAACTTAAATAACAAATTTCATGTTTTTGGACTTGGGGAGGGCGTCGGCGACGGCCCGTGGTTTTCCCGTAGCCAAAAACCCCGTAGACAGGTAATTAGGGCATCGGAGAAAAACTGGTTTTCTAGAGCCCATCTGCGACCCCCCTTAACCCGTCGGCGACGCCCTCTAGAAATGGCATTTTTCTGCAGTTCCGTTTCGTCGTCCGTACGCACTAAAACGCGCATAACTTTTGAACCGTTTACCCGTTTAACCTCCCGTTTCTTCCTACATGCTTGTAAATTCACATTCTATCATATGAACTTGAAATCCAACATCCGGTTTAAGGAAAATATTAACTTAATCTCTCGGCTTTAAATACCCTTTTTCACTTATTCGACCCGTTCATGTTTTAAATCCACAAACTTGTGTGATTACAATAAATTTCGTACTAGCTTCATAACCATGAATGTTCCCTAATACTCGGACCTTAATCATGAAGTTTATGCGCCTGTTATCAATTTCTACGTGTAAACGTATTGTAATCCGCTAAAGGATTCAAACACTTTAAACTTAAATCTTGCTTTCCTTCCCTTATATCTTATGACCACATTATCACATCTAACTATCATTCTACACAACCATATATGTAAAACCTTACTTGAATTCAATTATCATGTTGATATACTAGTACATAACTTTACTTAAATAACATGAGAAGTGATTCCAAAGATCACTTACCTTATGCGTCCATGCTCGTATCTGCTTCCTTGCTTCTTCTTGACCCGTTAACACCTCGTGCTTGAGTCCGTCTCGACGTGATTCCTTTACTTCCATTTCATCAAAATCACGCCCTTATTAGCATACTCATTTGTACATGTTAACTATCATATAAATCGCATATTTCACACTAAACTTTCATTATTCATTTCTAACAAACATATGACATATAATCCAATTCGTATCCTTTCAAACTCATGAAATTCATCATGTAATCACAAATAACGCATATTAACGTAACATGTACCATACAACTTCCTATAATCCTACCTTTACGACAACAAAGCAAATCATGCTTTTTATGTGTATAGTTGACTTTCAGAAGTCAATAATTCATCGTATGAGCTTTCGGCTTATCATTATATATATATCCATAATATTCTAATAAGCTATACGAACGACACTATATACGTCAAGCCGTTTCACATAATTTCACCTCCTAACTTCATTTAGACATTTCATCAAACACTTGGTGTGCGTACTACTAACGAAGCATATTGTACAACCCGTTCATGCATGATCCTCCATGTTCCTATCTTTATTCATCAATTCAATCTATACATCCATTTATTTCATGTCCTAATCAACTTATCTAAAATAATTCATCACATACAACACGCTATATCACAATTTACACAATTATTGAACATGGTGATTCACTCACTTCATCATCCCAAATGGGTTTTGCTTCTAAACATGAAATTAATCAAAATCATGCACAACACATGTTCCATATGATGATTCTAACACATGTTCATGCTCAATCTCATACAAATTCGTGGATTGATCATAACCCACTTCATACTAGATCATAAAATTAACTTCTACAACTTACCTCATGTGTAGCAAGTCTAGATGATCACGAATATAAGCCCATGCATTAGTTTCTTGGCAATTTCCTCTTTCAATTTGATAGATTTTGGTGTTCTAGGGCTTGACCCCTTTCTTTCTCCTCTCCTGATCGAACACACGCCCAGGTCTGTGGTTGAAGGGTTAAGTTTTGTTTTATCTTTTATCTTTCCCTTTTGTCCATATCAACCCCTCATGTTTGCCATAGTTCATAATTTACCCAATTCATATTGTTACTTGTTTAAACCAAGCATTTAACTTTGTTTAATAACCTAGTTATTAAATCTCCTTCTTTTAAACGTGATAACATATTAACAACTAGATAATTCGAGTTTTGGGGTGTTACACAGAAAGTCAACGATTTATCATATGAACTTTCGACTTAACCTCATACATCCATGTCATTATAGTAGACTATACTAATGACACTATATACATTTCATACTCACGATGCAATAAGCATACAACCACATGATCATCTAATTATATGCACACACCAAACATATTCAATTTCGTTCATTCTTGTAACATAATTCTACAACTAACACCATGACCTATGCTTAACAACCCAACATCATTCTAACTTCATCATGTTCTAATGATCTCATATGCTTCACATTTAGAGTATTTTACTTATCAATTTTGATTAAGCAATTATTCAAACATGTAGTAAACATCATACCACTCCAACATAGAGTACCATATTCTAATGCATACTTTTACCAAGTAACATAGAGTACAATATTCTAACGCATACGTGTTTAACTCCAAAATTAATATCATTCTACATTTCCTGTAGTTATTTGTACCATACATACCCTTACGTTACATTTAACTCACCTCATTCATTCTACATGACTACTCCTCTTATTTCATGCATTACTTAATTTGCATAAGCAGACGTGTCATGCAAGTTCATTAGGCGAGAGTTTAACCAATACCCGAAATTTTCACTCAAAACCTTTAAGATTTAGTTCTTAATGACATAGTTTTCTTCTTACGTAAACTACTAAAAGTCAAACATTCCATACCATATCAAACCTATTCCATCATTCATCTCGCAAGTCGTTTTCAATTTACTAATTCATATCTATCCGGCATGAGTTAAAACATTTTACTTACCTCGATTTCATATCATACTTCAGCGATCCGTAAACCAGATCGATCCACTCCTTCACGAGCACTAACCGTACCAGGCCAAGCTTTCATTCATCCTTGTAATGTGTAACGCACGTCTTATAAATCAAGATTTTAATAATAAAACACACATTTTAATGCTATAATGTGACTTTACAAAAACTTGTTATACCAACATTCCCAAATGTTTACAGCATTTCAAAAACAAATTTATAAGTGTTTACATAATTCACTTATAACAACACAAATCAAGATTTGACGCGGAAGCTTCATTTAACGTGTGTTCAGTTCTTGCTCGTCGCTTGATCTTCATCCGGGACTCTCGACATTCACCGATGATCAAAACCAACTTAGAAGTCAGTTTTGATAGTTAAATAACAAGTACAACAAGGTAATTGGGTCAAATAATCGAAATAAACAAAAAAAACAAAATTTTCAACATTTTAGGCCGTCGCCGCGTGCGACGGCCAAGGGCTTTGGCCGTGGCGCGACGCCACGCCACGCTCCTATTTTGACAGAATGTGTGATGTTGGTGCTGCATATTCCCAGCCAAGCTTGATTTTACGAAAACGAGCATAACTCTTTCGTTATTGATCCGATTTAAACGATTCTTTTTCCTACATGATCGTTATTTAATTCTCCATCACATGGAGTTAAAATCCGACATCCGGATTAACAAAATTTTAGACTTTTAAGCTTTCGGCTTAAAATAAAATCACTAAATTTTTTACTCGTTCATGTATTTATTAAATAAACCAGTTTGTTTGACCCTTATTTCTCATGAACCTATTAAATTCATTATTGTCTAACATATTAGGTTCCAATCACGGGTTTATATACCTTCTTAAACTCATTTTCGCTCATATGCTTATTTTGACCCGTTAAGGGTAATTAAGCATATTTTAAGCACGAATTGCTTTCATTTGTTTAACATCACATTTTAGTTCTTAGAACACCGTTTAAAATAACAGGTAATATCAACAAACATTACAAGCAGAGAAAGACCGAGAACGGAGATTGTGAAAATCAGAAAGTTCTTGCAGTATATATAATAAATAGTTCCGATTGATAGAGCGTCTTAGCGTCTACTGGAAGTACATATTTCCCGATAAAATCTTATCTTCAAATTTTGTGTTGGATTGCCCGTCGCCAATTTGTCACAACACGACAAGGACTAGAAAGGCTGGAAAAAGTATCATCCAAAATCTAATCGTTTCAAAATTTCAACGATGAAGACCGACGGGTCACCATAAAATGCAAAATTCCATATTTTTCGTTTTTATTTTGGTCGTTGTGATGGTGGGATGTTTCTCCTATTGATGACTTAAATTATGATTATTCTATGTTACGTAGGCCATCTGTAGGAACTCGTAGGTGATTGTTGTTGATTCACAAATGGATTTTAATTTTTTATATTTTATTTTGGATTTTTCTTTTAATTTAGTTGGCGAATGTGTTATTGTGTTTTTGTCGCTCAAAGTTTGTTTTGTAGTATTTAGTAGAATTGGTTTTTCAATTCAAAAGGGGGTGGCGGCGCAACTTGTTACCCGACTACCCGCCATTGCTTTGTAATTGCCCTTTTTCGTGTGGAATGATATTGACGATTTATTTGTTAAAAAAACGAATTTAAACATAATTTTAGCGTAGGTAAAAGAATATTTTCAACTAGTCCTCTCAAACAGTGATAAAGCATGTGAGTTAAATTAACCGTTTGATCCAGAGTAAACATGTTGATTATTCTAGTTTAATTGGACTTGGTTGGGGTCGAGCGTGATGAGGCTAAATTGCTTCATTAAGAATGCATTATAATTTTAATTTTCTGAAAATTAGCTTAAATAATTTTAATGAAAAATTGACTATTTTTTTAGAGGCAATTTTGATTTCAAAATAACAAATGTCATGAGCCACGCCCTAAATTTTGAATTTATTCCATTTGGTAAAAATACACACCGATTCACGAATTTCATGGAGATTTTCATACATAGAATTATGTCCGACATTCAAATGAACCATCGAATTGTTTTACTCTAAAAATGTCCACACGACTTTCAAATTATCCGAGCATTAGTTTATATCCACATAGAGATTTTAATACTTTAGTTCTTAAAAGTTGACTTCACATAGACAAAAGTCTAATTTTTTTAAACACGAACGTGTTCCACTATACTATTATCCACATAGTGAATCAAATATTAAAAGCGTGATACCTTCACGAGAAAACTCTTTTAGAATTATTGCATTATTGGTTTCATATTATATGGGTAATAATGCACCTAATTACATTATTGGTTTCATATTATTATATCAACAATAATGCACCTAATTACATTATTGGTTTCAAAGCCCCATATCAAATTTCTCTCTCTCTCTCTCTTTCCACAAACACACACAATGGAGCCTGAAGCAAACACTAGACAACCGGTGGCTCTTATCGTGGGAGTTACCGGCATGGTAGGTGTTGCCTTCACTGAGGCCTTAAAGAAGCCAACAGCGTTAGGCGGTCCATGGACGGTCTACGGTGTATCGCGACGACCTTTACCCACATGGTTCCCATCCTCCCTCCTCAACAAGCACATCATGTTGGACACACTAAACCAACATCAAACACATGAAATTTTAGCTCCCCTTGCCTCCCAAATCACCCATGTCTTCTGGGTCGCTTTACAAGTCAGCGAAAGTGAAGAATCCAACATTTCCCTAAACTCCACTATGCTTTCTAATGTCCTTAATGCATTAACTTCTTCTCCTAACTCAAAACTCAGTCACGTGACCTTGCAAACAGGCACACAGCAATATTTGGGCCCTATTCATGATCCAACTCTTTTAACTCATCTTGTCCCTCGTGACTCACCATTCATAGAGGATTATCCTAGACTACCCTTTCCAAATTTCTACTATGCTTTGGAAGACATTTTAGCTTCCCACTCGAAATCTTTAACTTATTCCATACATCGCGCTTCTATAATCATCGGTTCATCATCAAGAAGTTACTATAACTCGCTTCTCACACTCGCCGTCTACGCCTTGGTTTGCAAACACCAAAACTACCCCTTCAGGTATAATTAGTCTATATGACTATATCGTTCAGTTAGTTTGATTGATGGGGTGTATGGGATTGCTTATTAGAACATGTTATCTGCTTATTCTATAGTCCAAGCACAATATATAAGTGGTCTCAGGTACGGCTCGTTGGGCTTTCCATCCTAGGCACGGACCTAGGGTCACCAAAAATTAAGTACCTCCAGTTTTTAACAAGTTTTATATATTGTATATGTATTAAGCGCAAATAAAAGCAAAACTATACAAGTTCTTTTATTAAAGGAGCCCAGATTAAAATAGTGTAGGAAAAAAAAAGGCCACATTCAAAACCCATTTTTGAGTTAAACTAAAGACATAAGTGTAGGATAATTTTGCAAAAATGGTTTAGGATAATTTTGCAAAAGGACCTTTACTTCGTAGTTTACTTAGGGGGGTCTCAAAAAACGATGGAATGGCCCTAAGTGGTCTTGACGTGTTTTGGGCGATTAATGATATATTTTGGTTGTGATCATTAAGTAGTCGTCACTTATCCCAAAATGTTAATTTTCACAAAATAATTGATCAGGTTTTTCAGGTGTTTTGGGGCTAAATTTTCGTTAGGTGTTCCAGTTTTCAACAATTTAGTTTACTTATTTTTTTTAGAAACGTAAACATCTATAAAATTCACAATAGCAGAACAATTCACAATATCAGAACAATAATGAAAGTCGAGTGATTTTAAAGGAAAAAAGAACTTTGAGTGACATTAGAGGTACCCTTGAGAAATTTGTGTTTTATCTTTGGATGAAGCTTTCCTAATAAAATTACATCTCTAGTTTGAATTTGTATACGTGTGATTGTGCCTTTTATGTATTTATATATCTAAATTGACACTTTTAATATAAAAAGCAGATTGTAATTCACATTATGAGCACTTGTATGTTGTGGTGGCTAGATATAGAGAGACAGAAAAATAAGGGTGACTATGTGGTTGCATAACCATCTTACACATCATACTTACATCATATTGATCAATTATGTATAGGTATGTTGGTAATAGGTACAGTTGGGAACACTTTTGGGATGTGTCCGATGCTAGAGTACTAGCCGAACAACAAATATGGGCCTCTGTGACCGGCAAAACTAAGAATGAAGCATTTAATTGCACGAATGGTGATCTGTTTACATGGAAAATGATATGGAGGGTGCTTTGTGATGTGTTTGGTGTTGAGTTTGTGCCATTTGATGAAAAAGTAAAATTTGATGTTGTGGAGTTCATGAAGGATAAAGGGGAAGTTTGGGATAGAATTGTTGAAGAAAATGGTTTGTACAAGACAAAAATGGAGGAGATAACTTGTTTTGGTGCACTAGATACGGTATTAAAACTTGAGATTCAACACGTTTGTAGCATGAATAAAAGTCGAGAATTTGGGTTTCATGGGTATGCAAATACACTCAAGAGTATACCAGAATGGGTTCAAAGGCTAAGGGAAATGAAGATACTTCCATAAGGATTAGTGTTGTAACGGTTTTACTTGTTGGGAAAGATTGTGTATAAATAATTGTGTTTGTAAATTAGTTAAACAATGAACTAAATCAAATAGAAAATCAAAAAATGATTATAAAAAACTGAATTAAACAATAAATCTTAATCCTATAACTATATGGCAGTGCACGATGGTCTCGTTCGATGGAGATGGCGTTTTCCCGCAGTCTGGAGTAGCCAACCCATCTGTTCTAGCAGGAAAAGGGGTTGTTTAGTTGAAAGTTTTTAAGTACTTCAAGCGAAATAAATCGTATAAAAGATATTGTTTTTTGATGTATGCAATTATCATTTGAGGTTAATAGACATTATTTTTTTCTATTGTTGTAAAACATCAACAATATAATGTAAGTTCCGACATATTTTTGACCAACAACATTAATGAGCCTATGTGATGTGTGCCTTCTCTGCCATCCTTTAATTAGACTAAAGGGTATGGGGGCCGGCTAGGACCGGCGCCGGTCCCCCACACCGCCCCCTAGGCTCGGCTCGGCACAACCGGCTCCCCACAGCCGGGTTAGACGGGCCCATTTTGAAGAAACTAGCCGTTGAACGGCTCTTTTATATTAATTTTTTTTTCCTTTTTCAATTTAAATACCCTCTATCTCAACCATTTTTATACAATTCTATCCCATTCTACTCCCATTCTTCTCCATTTCTCTTCCATTTTTTTAAAAAACACTCCATATTTTTTATACCACTTTCTATAATCATGCATCCTTTCAACCCAAACAACCCCAACCCAAACAAGCCCAACCCGAATAATCACAACCCGAACCAACCTAACTTTTTTTCGACTCCCGTTACACTCCGACTATGGATCATTCGTGGGGGGCTCCGCAATTTCCTTTTTCGGGTTTCCAACAAACACCCAACGCATTCTCACAAATGTCTCAACTTCAACAAATCCAACAATACCAAGCACTCCAACAAATCATGCAACGCAACTCGTTTGAACAACTCCAATCGCAACCGCCAACTTCCCAACCGGTTCAACTTGACGATGATGATGATGAAGAAGTCGTCCCCGAATCGCCACCGCAAGAGCTCAAGCGCCGAAAAAACAAGGGGAAGGGGAAGAAGGTTGAAAACGTACCCGAAACCGCGCCAAAAAGCGGTTCGAGAGCAAAGGGGAGACCTTGGACGAAAGTTGAGGAGGAGGCCCTAGCAATGGCGTATGTTAAGTCCTCTTCTTGCCCGATAGTCGGTATGATTTATTTTTTAGGCGTTTGTTAAAAGATTTTTTTTATTTTTACTAATGCATTATTTTTTAAAATTTAGGAAACAACCAAACGGCGCCTAGTTTTTGGAGGGCGACAACGGATAGATTTAACGCGATTATGGAGCATGGCCCGGCTCGTGATGTCGAATCCGTCTCGGGCAAGTGGCGTAAAATGAGCAAGATCGTCAATAACTTTAACGCGATTTATAACCAAATTTACACTTCCCATCCTAGCGGGAGTAACGACGAGGACATTCTTAACCTAGCTATCGCTAAGTGGGACTCTCAAAATGCAACGCCTTTCCCGCACTTCCGAGCATGGAACGTTGTAAGGAAAGAACAAAAATGGAAGGCGGTTCCAATGAGGTCGCAACCGCCAAACGGACTAAAACTTCCGAGTCCGGAAGTTATAGTGCGGGAGGCTTCACCGGTCGTTGTCAAATCGACATAAACGACGAACCGGAAGATGACGAGGATGTGTTGCCCGTTCACGAGTCGGAACGTCCCATCGGGAGGGACAAAGCAAAAAAAGAGGTGGCCGGAAAGCGCAAAGGGGCCAGCTCGAGTGGAGGGGGTGGCTCGGGCGGAGGGGGCGGCTCGAAGGCATCGGCGAAAATGGACGACTTGATAAACGAATTCCGTTCGTTCAAAGAGTTCGCGACCGAAAAATACACTCACAAGAAAACCGTGTCGGCCGACTATGCTCGAGCGGAGGATTTTAGGATTATGAGGTTGGATCTCGACTCGGTTCCGGAGGATGAACGCGAGGTTTATCGGAGGATGAAAGAAGAGGTGAAGAAAAAATGGACGTCGTAGGTTGTTTAGTTTTTTAATCGTATCGTAATTTTTTTTGTTTTTTATGTTTTTAGGAAATGTAATTTTTTTTTTATTTTTCGGAAATGTTTTTTTTATTTTTAGGAAATGTAATTTTTTTTATGTTATGAAATGACATTATTTATGTTGTTTTATGTTGTATTTTTTAACTTTTATAAATTTTATATTAAGTTAATAAAAAAACACTTAGAAAATTATAAAATAATGAAGTGGGGTAGCCCCATCCTCCATCCCCCTCAAATGTGAAGGAGGCCCATCCCTCACGAGCCGCCTACGTGGAGGCTCATCCCCACGGGGATGAGCCTCACCATACCCTTTAGTCTTAAGAGTGGGTCAAGGTCAAAGGATGAAGCACATAATTCCACAATATTAATGACCACATGACTGTATGATAATCGGACTCGAGCATGGTTTTAATGTTGGGTTACTAGGTTATAACCCCGTGTACTATACGGGTTGAATAAATATAACTTATATATTAGATAATAAAAAAGTTACATCTTTAAAAACATGTATTGCATGGGTTGAATTAATACGTGTATTACACGGGTTGATTAAATATAATATAACCGGTTAACACATATGGTCGTCAATATATGTTTTTGAAAAAAAATGAACTTTGATGTATTATAACATTTTACTTTGTTTATTTATTTATTTATTTATTAGGTTAGAAACTTGTGTATTACACAATTTAACATTTTACTTTATGTTTTATTTATTTATTAATAGGTGAGAAACTTAAGTATTAAACATGGTTAAATCGATGAAATTTTAAATTAAATAGTTATTAATAAACGGAAAAAGTAAAAGAAAACTCTAAAAGAAAAAAAAATGTTAATTTTTTTATTTTCACATATGATGTTATAGTTTTAGTTTCATATTTGATTAGGTTAGTATAGTAGTAGCAGAGGAATTAACAAAAAGAAAATATTTTTTTTGCTCCTTTTGAACTACCTGTGATTGATTGGAATTTAGAAATAATTCTAAATTAAGTAGTTATTAATAAGCGGAAAAAGTAAAAGAAAACGTTAAAAGAAAAAAAATGTTAATTTTTTTTATTTTCATGTATGATGTTATAGTTTTAGTTTCATATTTGATTATGTTAGTATAGTAGTATTTAAGACCCTATTCACGATTTGACCCAAAACGACGCAACGAAAAATGAACCGTAAAATTTCTTTCTTTTAACAACTCTAACATACTTAAATACCGTTTAGGTCAGCCCTTCTAACATAAATACATCATTCATCATTTAATTAATGTAACTATGTTAACAAATGATTACAGACAACGTGACCGCTTTCCCATACAATCCATGATCTTCAACTTGATCCTCGTTCACTTGTCCATCATGAATATCTGATTAACCTTAAGTGTCCGTATTCGCATCTGTTTCCTCCCCTCCTTTTGACCCGTTAGCCTTCCATGCTTCCATCCATCTTGACATGATCCCTATACTTTCATGTCATCGCATTCACATTCTTGTTAGCATACATGATTGTACATATTAACGATCATATCAAATTCATGTTTCACATTTGACTTTCATTAGTTAATTCTTTCAAGAAGTGTATTAAAATTCTCAACAGGTTATAGCAAAGAGAAGCATGAAATTTTAGAACCTGGTAAACCGGATCAGGTTGGTTCTTGTAATGAAACTTTGGTTCAGCTGAAGAAGACCAGCTCCTTCGTTATGTGAAGGCAGATGGTGCAGGGTAATGTCATCGGTTGACAATGATCTACGCGGGTCTTGGTAATAATGCGCGGGCGATGGGAGTTGTTAAACTGGTTCACATCTTTGTAAGCTTATAATGTATGATGTGTGTACCGCTATATCACACATAATAAGGCATGTAGTAGAAGGATGTGGGGGTGCGCGAATCTGCAAAGTTTTGCTTGAGGTTGGTATCTGTTTTGACTCATGGGATGGACTTCACTACCGCCATTGCTAAGCTCTTAGTTAATAAAACCGGCTCAAGGAGGGTCGGTAAAGATTGAGGTGGTAGCCCGCCTAGGATGACGGGATAAGATAGCCGAAGGCGTATCTAGGGGTGCACGGTGGCAGGCTAATGTACCTCTTGTGTATAGTGGGTGTAGTTTACGTCCACATGTGTGTGGCGGAGAGGACACCACTAAAGGTGGCGAGCTTCTATTACGCGTGTCGACGATGTGAAACAATTGCCACTGGCGGCAGGAGCATGATGGTGGTCGTTGTATATGGCGCGAGTGTGAGAATATCCACCAGAGGTGGTGGACTCCTGATTCGGGTGAGCCCATGAAAGACCTTCCGTAGGAGAGGAAGTGGACGAAAGGATTGTCCGTCGTTGATGACGGGTATCTATGCGTGCCTGTGACACCCGCCGACGGATGGCAAAAAAGTGGGTGACAGTAAGGCAAGTGGCGTGAAGGCCGGTGGGCGTGAAGATTAAAGGGGCGGAGAACTTCTCGTTGACGGGGTATCATCCATATGACGGCGAAACATGGATGCAAAGGTGTAAAATTGAGAGCATCTAGAACACCCTGTGCATCACGCCAATGTCAGGATAACAGTGGCCCGCTGAGACGGTGATCCGCATGAGTAACGTATTGGAGGGCAGTCCGAACTTGTTTGAAAGAGTCGTTGGTGCTTTGCACGTGCACGGTTTTGCTTGCTCTAACAATAGCGGGATGTGATGATAATCCGCGTGAGGTGGCGGGGGCGAGATGGTCGTCCGCCGTAGGTGGACGGGATTACCTGGTTATCCGCCAAAGATGGTATGACCGAGACTATTGCCTTGGAGATGAGCGCAGCGTGATAGTAGGCCACTTGGGGTGGCGGGGCATATAATTGACCCCTCGGAGGTGGCCGGGATGTGTTGTGTTTATCGGTGAAAAGGGAACACCCACCTGTGAAGAATGCAACAGGGCTATCAACGGCAAGTGCTTATGCATGCCGGTGATGCGAAGGCGGGTAGCACACGCAAGTGGAGCGAAGGCGGTCAGGCCGTAGATGGTGGAAGGAGTTGGTGGTCCACTGTAAATTGCGGAACAAGATAGTTTGCACGGCATGCGCGTGCAAGTCGTCCGCGGGTAGGTTTAAAAAGCCACCTGGTAATATTGAAAGAAAATAGTCTATTTTCGTTTACCCGCCTGTATGTGTGCTTGAAAGAAGGAGACTCATATACAACTGGTTAAAAAAGAGAAGATTGGTGGGGTTTATCACCTGCTTTCTCATGTTATAATAACAAAAAGAGTAAACTGCCATTTTGGTCCCTGTGGTTTAGGCATTTTTGCCATTTTAGTCCAAATCTCAAACATTTTACATCTGGGTCACTGTGGTTTCACTTTTATTGCCATTTTGGTTCAAAATCCAAAAAACCCATATTTTGACAGTTGAATGCTGATTCGTTTGTCCTAGGGATGGGAAAATCCCGATCCCGATACCATACCGTCCCGATACCGACAAATCCCGATCCCGAATTTTGTGAAAACTAGATACCGATACCGAAATACGTTGGTTCGGTACGGTGTCGGTATTTTGAGGATAAAATTCGGTATTACACCGATACCATACCGTACCGATACCGAAAAAACCTAAAAGTGGATACCGAAACCGCTTCGGTATGGTATTATCGGGATCGGGGTCGGGATCGGGATGAGATCGGTATTTGGCACCACTTGCTCTTCCCTAGTTTGTCCTTTTGTGCAGGGGTATAATCGTCCATCTTAAACATTAATATATATATAAATAAAATTAAAAAAAAGATTATAATAAAATCCCAAAAACCCCCATAATCTCTGCAACTCTCTCTCTCTCTCTCTCTCTCTATCTCTAAACACACCTCTGATTCTCTCTCTCTCTATAACACCACCGCCACAACAATTTCCGGTGATGATTCCGGTACAACCGGCGGTGATGCATCGGAGAAGTAGCCACCAATGTCACCATCGTCTCCATCTCCGTCTCAGCCATCTCCCCCACCACCACAATAGCCTCCAAACCCCATCTCCGGTGAGTTGCTCAACCCTCAAAACCAACCCTCGTTATGCATCCTACAGGTTTCATTTCGAGTGGAACCTGCTTCGATTGACTTGTTTCTTTAGGATCCAGTTATTAGGGCTTGCATGTGGCTAGTATAGAAGCTTCACAGTCTGATCGATGAAGGATTTTTGATAAAATCCCAAGAATTTTATTAGGGCTTGAATGTGGCGATTGGCTTTTGTTTCATAGATTCCGCTTGAAAACCGTATAATTTTACTCACCCTTCATGATTTCAGACTCGCCGGAATGATTCCGTCTGAGTTACCTAGGTAATTGTTCATTTTTGAATTCGGTGGTGGCGATGGGGATAGGTAGTGACAGGGGGTGGTGAAGGTGAGAGTGGGGGTCATGGCGGTGGAGGTGGAGGTTGTGGTGGTTGAATGTGACGGTGGAAGTGGTGGTTGTGGGTTGAAGATGAAGGAGATGAGGAAAAGGAATTTGTGGAAAGATCTGGATTTAGGATTATGAATATGTAATAGGTATGGAATATTGGAACTGGGTTTTAATGATGTTCTTGATCTGTGTTTTATTGCAAATATGATATTTGATGATGTTCTTGATCTGGGTTTTGATGATGTCTGGGTTTTGATGATGTTTTGATGATGCTCTTGTCTGGGTTTTGATGATGTTCTTGATCTGGGTTTTGATGATGATGTTTGGAGTGGCGGTGGTGGTGGTGCTATAGAGAGAGAGAAGAGAGAGAGGGAGGAGGTGGCGGTGGTGGTGGTGCTATAGAGAGAGAGAGAAGAGAGAGAGATAAGAGAGAGAGAGATGATTATTTTTGTAACACCCCGAAAATTTAAATCTTTATATTAGAAATTTAAGAATTTCATAAACAAGAATTTATCATCTAGAAATTTTAACCTAGTTAAAATTACAAGCCTAGAAATAACTAACACTAGGTTAAAAACACTAGTACTTAAAGTTAGATGATAAATGAGGGACTAAGCTTGCCAAAAATGAAAGTTAAATGCTGAATTATAACAAAACTCACCAAACACACCATTTTAGGTGTGTCTGGTCGATCAAGTGAAGCAGGGGGCGATCCCCACTTCTCCAAAACCCTAAAATTTCATTTATCTTGCAAATTGATGGATTAATCCAAGTTGGAATCGAAAATTGAGTTTAGAATCGTAATCCTCATCACAAGAGGATTGTAAGGTATGTAAAATCTGATGAAATCTCTTAACTTGAATTTCTCATGATTTTGGAAAATCTGAAAATTAGATGTTGCATGTGTGTTATTTGGTTAGATTAGAATTGATATGGTGTTTAGAAGTGAAACCTAGCCAATTACATGTGAATTCATGACCAAATTCAGGAAATTCCATGAACACCTTGAAGGTGGGTTGTGGGTTTTACATGATGATGATGAACACTAGGGTTTAGAATGATTGTTCTAGTGTAATTCGATCTTAGAAGGTAATTTCAGAAAAAGTATGATGTTTAAATTGCTATATGATGGCTTTATTGAAGTTAAGTTAACTAATTAGCAAGCTATAAACATGAATATGAAAGATGTAGAAATTCTGCCCTTATAGTGTTTGTTGAAATGCCTCAAAGAAGGCTTGAAACTGAATTGTTAAGTTAAAAACGCATAATTATGAAGTATGACAAAATGTGCGTTATGTATGTAAAACATAGAGTTCTAAACGTAAAGTGATTGAACTCTATAGGAAAGGAAGCCGGGGCATCTAGCGGACAAACCGGTGTGGACGCACGTTTGAAGGGCTTGCTTTAAAGGTATGTAACTTGACCCGTTACATTAAGTAAATTTGATGATTTTCACACTAGTAGTCGTAATATAGAATAAGGGTTGTTTTGAGTTGAAGTAACAATGTCGCAATAGTAAATAGAAGATGGTCGTAATAAGGACGATTCCTTAGACTAGCCAAACGGGTCGGATAATCGAGTATAGCATGGTTAATGCTTCAAAATATGATTAATTGATCTTTGATAAGGGTCAATATATAACATGTTTAAACTACGAGATTTTAATGTATTGGTTTGTTAGAAAAGCGAAAATCCGAGAGTTTGGGTTTTAGTGCAATAAACAAAACAAACAAAATTTTGGAATTTCAGAAGCTACCGTAAGTTACGGTGGTACCGTAACTTACGGTAGAGTCCATATGTTTACGGTAGGTTTCACCTGTTTTACGGTGGACCAAACATTCCCAGAACTCACCGTAACTTACGGTGACCCGTAAGTTACGGTGGAACCAGAAATGTTCAGATTTTTTTTATGTTAAATCTTGGATTATGTACTTTATAACAATCATCAAAACTAACGTTTGAAAGGTTTTGATAATAGGTAACAAGGTGGATCTTACGGATAGCGGTCGAGCAAATTATGAAGAACCGAACACTACAATTTTGAAGCTTCCGCAACGTTTTAAAACTTTAGTACTTTTATGTATGGGTTGTAGACACTTGTTTTAAACAACTTTCAAAATGTTTTAACGTAGTCTTTAGATGACTAAGATAGATGTTAAATTTTGTAATGAAATTCATGTTAGTTTGACTATACTATATTTTAAATAGTATAAATATTACTATAATCAGTAAAAATTAGACGGGTGAACGGGAAGTAGAGTTCGGGATCGAATTGATTCCGGGCGCAAAACCCGTAGCAAAAGCCCCGTACCGACTTGCACCGTCGGAATTACAAGAGTTGATGTCTCAAATCCAAGACCTACTTGACAAGGGATTCATAAGGCCAAGTGTGTCTCCTTGGGGCGCACCGGTATTGTTCGTGAGGAAGAAGGACGGAAGCATGCGCATGTGTATCGATTACCGGGAGTTAAATAAACTCACGGTAAAGAACCGATACCCGCTTCCGAGAATAGATGATTTATTCGACCAATTACAAGGTGCGAATTGGTTTTTGAAAATTGATCTTAGATCGGGGTATCATCAACTAAAGGTCAAGGAAGAAGATGTGCCGAAGACGGCTTTCCGCACGAGATACGGACATTACGAATTCCTCGTGATGTCATTTGGGCTAACAAACGCACCCGCGGCTTTCATGGACCTCATGAACCGGGTTTGCAAGCCAATGTTGGATAAGTCGGTCATCGTGTTTATCGATGATATCTTGGTGTATTCGAAAAGTGAAGCTGAACACGCACATCACTTACAAGAAGTGTTAGAGACCCTTAGACGAGAGAAGTTATATGCAAAATTCTCTAAATGTGCCTTTTGGTTACGAGAGGTATAATTTCTTGGCCATGTCATAAGTGCCGACGGAGTATTGGTGGATCCGACAAAGATAGAGGCCGTGTCAAAATGGAATCCCCCAAAGAACCCTTCGGAAATTAGAAGCTTTTTGGGACTTGCGGGATACTATAGGAGATTCATTCAAGATTTCTCCAAGATTGCGTCACCGCTAACAAAATTAACCCGGAAGAAAGAAAAGTTCATTTGGGGTGTAGATCAAGAAAGGGCGTTTCAAACACTAAAAGAGTTAAAAAAAATGGAGGCACTACTTATATGAGGTAAAGTGCACCATATTCACCGATCACAAGAGTTTAAAATACTTCTTCGATCAGAAGGAGTTAAATATGCGACAAAGAAGATGGCTAGAAACGGTGAAAGACTTCGATTGTGAAATACATTACCACCCCGGAAAGGCTAATGTAGTGGCAGATGCTCTAAGCAGAAAAGCAGACTATGTCCCAATACGAGTAAGATCGATGCAACTCGTGGTGACCTCGAGTATACTTGAACGTATTCGAGAGGCGCAATTCGAAGCAATGAAAGAAGAGAATTGGAAGAAAGAAAGAATAATCGGTCAATTGAAAGATTTGTCGGATGGGAATCACGGGTTGAAGACTCGATCCGGAAGGATATGGGTCCCACATACCTGTGGAGTGAAGGCGCTTCTACTTAATGAAGCTCATAAATCCCGTTATTCAATTCATCCGGGTGCGACCAAGATGTACAATGATTTGAAGCAAAATTATTGGTGGCCCGGAATGAAGAGGGACGTGGCGAAGTATGTGGAAAAATGCTTGACATGTTTACAAGTCAAGGCGGAGCACCAGAAACCATACGACAAACTCCAACCTTTAGAAATTCCAGTTTGGAAATGGGAACATATTACAATGGACTTGTTAACCAAGTTGCCTAAGACGAATCGTGGTTTTGATGCCATATGGGTAGTGGTGGATCGATTGACGAAAAGTGCTCACTTCATTCCGATTCGTGAGACTTATACGTCAGAAAAGATGTCAGAAGTTTATACCAATGAAATCATAGCACGTCATGGGGTGCCGGTGTCCATCGTATCTGATAGGGATACCCGGTTTACTTCGAATTTCTGGCGAGATTTCCAAGAGCAAATGGGGACCAAATTGTTCATTAGCACTGCGTACCATCCTCAAACGGATGGACAAAGTGAAAGAACGATACAAACATTGGGGGACATGCTACGGGCGTGTATAATTGACTTTGGAGGCAGTTGGGATGTTCACCTACCGTTAGTCGAGTTTTCGTATAACAACAGTTACCAATCTAGTATTAAGATGGCACCATACGAAATGCTTTACGGTAGGAAGTGTCGAACCCCGGTATGTTGGGGTGAAGTGGGTCCACGTGAACTCGCCCATCAAGACATAGTACGAGACACGAATGAAAAGATCGATATAGTTCGGGCACACTTGAAAGCAGCTCAAGACAGGCAAAAGGCGTATGCTGATAAAAGGAATAGGCCAATCGAATTTCAGGTTGGTGACATGGTCATGCTAAAAGTTTCCCCTTGGAAGGGCATTATTAGATTCAGAAAAAGGGGGAAGTTAAGCCCGAGGTTTATTGGGCCATTTAAAATTATCGGAAGAGTTGGCAAGGTAGCTTACCGCCTTGAGCTACCGGAGGAACTAAGTGGGATCCATGGCACTTTCCACGTGTCACAATTAAGAAAGTGCCTAGCAGACGAAACGACCTATATCCATTACGATGACATCGAAGTGGATAATAGTCTGAATTATGCGGTAAGACCGGTGGAGATTTTAGACCGGAAGGTCAAAATTTTACGAAATAAACGAATTGACCAAGTTAAAGTCAAATGGGAGCATAGGAAAGGTTCGGACACTACGTGGGAGTCCGAAGAGGAGATGCGACGCCTTCACCCTACTTTATTTGGTACGTAATTAGGTTTCGGGGACGAAACCCTTTTTAAGGGGGGTGGACTTGTAACACCCCGAAAATATAAATCTTTATATTAGAAATTTAAGAATTTCATAAACAAGAATTTATCATCTAGAAATTTTAACCTAGTTAAAATTACAAGCCTAGAAATAACTAACACTAGGTTAAAAACACTAGTACTTAAAGTTAGATGATAAATGAGGGACTAAGCTTGCCAAAAATGAAAGTTAAATGCTGAATTATAACAAAACTCACCAAACACACCATTTTAGGTGTGTCTGGTCGATCAAGTGAAGCAGGGGGCGATCCCCACTTCTCCAAAACCCTAAAATTTCACTTATCTTGCAAATTGATGGATTAATCCAAGTTGAAATCGAAAATTGAGTTTAGAATCGTAATCCTCATCACAAGAGGATTGTAAGGTATGTAAAATCTGATGAAATCTCTTAACTTGAATTTCTCATGATTTTGGAAAATCTGAAAATTAGATGTTGCATGTGTGTTATTTGGTTAGATTAGAATTGATATGGTGTTTAGAAGTGAAACCTAGCCAATTACATGTGAATTCATGACCAAATTCAGGAAATTCCATGAACACCTTGAAGGTGGGTTGTGGGTTTTACATGATGATGATGAACACTAGGGTTTAGAATGATTGTTCTAGTGTAATTCGATCTTAGAAGGTAATTTCAGAAAAAGTATGATGTTTAAATTGCTATATTATGGCTTTATTGAAGTTAAGTTAACTAATTAGCAAGCTATAAACATGAATATGAAAGATGTAGAAATTCTGCCCTTATAGTGTTTGTTGAAATGCCTCAAAGAAGGCTTGAAACTGAATTGTTAAGTTAAAAACGCATAATTATGAAGTATGACAAAATGTGCGTTATGTATGTAAAACATAGAGTTCTAAACGTAAAGTGATTGAACTCTATAGGAAAGGAAGTTGGGGCATCTAGCGGACAAACCGGTGTGGACGCACGTTTGAAGGGCTTGCTTTAAAGGTATGTAACTTGACCCGTTACATTAAGTAAATTTGATGATTTTCACACTAGTAGTCGTAATATAGAATAAGGGTTGTTTTGAGTTGAAGTAACAATGTCGCAATAGTAAATAGAAGATCAAGTTTGACTAGAACTCGTTGGTGGTCGTAATAAGGACGATTCCTTAGATTAGCCAAACGGGTCGGATAATCGAGTATAGCATGGTTAATGCTTCAAAATATGATTGATTGATCTTTGATAAGGGTCAATATATAACATGTTTAAACTACGAGATTTTAATGTATTGGTTTGTTAGAAAAGCGAAAATCCGAGAGTTTGGGTTTTAGTGCAATAAACAAAACAAACAAAATTTTGGAATTTCAGAAGCTACCGTAAGTTACGGTGGTACCGTAACTTAGGGTAGAGTCCATATGTTTACGGTAGGTTTCACCTGTTTTACGGTGGACCAAACATTCCCAGAACTCACCGTAACTTACGGTGACACCGTAAGTTACGGTGGAACCAGAAATGTTCAGATTTTTTTTTATGTTAAATCTTGGATTATGTACTTTATAACAATCATCAAAACTAACGTTTGAAAGGTTTTGATAATAGGTAACAAGGTGGATCTTACGAATAACGGTCGAGCAAATTATGAAGAACCGAACACTACAATTTTGAAGCTTCCGCAACGTTTTAAAACTTTAGTACTTTTATGTATGGGTTGTAGACACTTGTTTTAAACAACTTTCAAAATGTTTTAACGTAGTCTTTAGATGACTAAGATAGATGTTAAATTTTGTAATGAAATTCATGTTAGTTTGACTATACTATATTTTAAATAGTATAAAATATTACTATAATCAGTAAAAATTAGACGGGTGTTACAATTTTGATCTGGGTTTTATTGAAAAAAAAATTGAATTTAAAAAATGACCAAAATGCCCCTGCACTAAAGGACAAAATAATCAGTTTTCAACAGTTAAAATAGAGGGTTTTTGGATTTTGGACTAAAATGGCAACAAAATGCAAACCAAAGGGACTCAGATGTAAAAAGTTTGAGATTTAGACTAAAATGACAAAAGTGTCCAAACCACAGAGACCAAAATGACAGTTTACTCTAACAAAAAAGGGGATAAAGTGTTCTTAATAATTATTGGTTTAACATGTCTGCATGTGCATACACTTTCTCTGAACTTAATTTGTTTTGTGGCAAATTATAGACCTATAGCCCTAGAGCCTTGCTTAGCCAATAAAGGGCATCTAGAAATTTGAATCCCAACAGAATATCTCTAGAAAGATGCTTATAAATAATATTTTTTTTAGTTTAAATAGAGAAGATTTGAATGTTTAAACTTTGTGAAAACCTGTATGATGAACGCAGACATCGAGATCGAATGGAGATAAACGAGATGTGATTGTTGCATGGTCCCACGGATGGCGCCAATGTAAAAGAATGAACCCGAGCGGGTCGGAACTTCTACGATGATGAATACGAACATGGCCACACCCCGTCTTCTCCGCTTCATCCCAAACCTGCAAATAAGAAAAAAAAGAGAGAAAAACGGGGATGTAGAGACGAGCGTTAGGGAAAGAATCCCCTATTTCCAGCTACAAAAGTGTTTGCCCCATATCTCACGCCAGGGGCGGACCTGTAGTGTAAACGGGCGTAGCCCGGGCTACGGCTCAAGTTTTTACCAGTAGTGTAAATTTTTTTTCCGATTTTTATACACAGGACACCCCTGAACAAGTACGAGGACACCCCTAAAAAATTTGGGATACCCCTGAGTTGAAGGTTTAGTTCCGCCACTGTCTCACGCCCTGATAAGGAGGTGGAGACCTCCTTATATAGGAGATATGGGAAACCCTAACCTCAATAGGCCAGACCCAGTTAAGGGTTGTCTCTACAAGCCCACAGCCTAGTATATTAAAAACTACAACGGGCTAGGCTTCGCGGGTTAGTACGCAATAATAATAAACATTAAGATAAAAGGCGATAAGTGACGTGTAACCATTTGGGCCGGGTCAAGTACCTTACCTCGTCAAGTTGTAAGATGGCTTTTTGAGTAAATGGTTTTAAACTATCAAATGAATCAACAAGGACATAACAAAAATCTCGGGAGATTAGAGAGAAACTCAGATATGATGGAAAAGGTACATATTAAGTAAGTTCGTGCATCGAACCCACATGACAAAACTAGAAAACAACACTAGACTCAACTAGGACTCTAACAGATGGCTTTTTGAATAAATGGTTCTAAACTAACAAATGAATCAACATGGACATAACGAAAATCTCGGGAGACTAGAGAGAATCTCAGATATGATAGAAAACAACTACCTAGGTCTGGATGCCTACCTGCAACTCACAACTCTCTGATTTGGATAATGGAATGACTACCGGGTTCCTAAAGATACGACTAACTCAAGAGTACTCTAAAGACTGCTAGATCACCTCCCGGTCTCACTAACACCTCTCGGACTATCCTGAGATGGACGTGTAAATTACCGGTTACTAGTTCGGATCACCTCCCGGTCTCACCTCACTAAGGAATGCTATGTTACTCAAATGACTCGCTCATCTCCCAGTCTCGCTAATCAAAATATACCCTAAAATATATATGAAGGAGTAATCTAAGGTTGGTAACAATAACTCGAATTTGCTAGGAAACTTAGGTGAATAAGCGAGGATCTCCTCCCGGTCTCACCTTTACCTAAAACCTAAAAACTAGACAAACCGACACCTTATCTCCTCCCGGTCTCAAGAATGGCAAAACACAACTTTCAAAGATTCGTAAGGTTGCTTTTGAGTAAATTGCCATTTTAGTCCCTGAGGTTTATCCAAATTTTCCATTTTAGTCCAAATAGTTTTTTTTTTCGCCTTTGGGTCCCTAACTTTTCCCTTTTGTTGCCATTTTGATCACAGACCCTAACTCCATCCAAAAACCACATTTTTAACCAGGGGCATTTTGGGGATTTTCATTTTAAATCTTTTCAATTGCCATTTTGATCCGATTCTAAAAAATCAAAAAAAAATTCTAAAAAAATCCAAAAAAATCAAAAAATCAAAAAAATTCTAAAAATAAAATAATAAAAATAAAAAAAATTCTAAAAATCATAAAAAAATCAAAAAAATCATAATAATTCTAAAAAATCAAAAAAATTCTAAAAAATAAAAAAAAAATCTAAAAAATCTAAAAAATCAACATAGTAAGTTAGTAACTTGAGTTGCCAATCCCAGATTCTCTATTACATCGAAATTATAATTCCGTGGTTAAAGACCCCTAATTCAAAGAGTCACCTTACATATCTTTGAGTGCAGGGTCCTGATTCGCGAATCTGTAACTTCGAAGTTTCGATGCAACAATGAATGAAGCAAAGTATATCGATATTTTTTAAAGTATACTTCAAAAAGATCAACAAATACATGATATATATTTTCTTACCATCAAATTGCAGGTAGTTCATAACTTTCTGTATAATGGCATAAAAGCATAACCATTTTTTACATTCGATTATAATACCTTTGACACTCAAAAGTCAAAAGTGGACCTTTTAGAAGGTAAAAACAACTTAACATTTAGCATAATCCTGATATTTCTAATTATAGCAAATTTGTATGTGATTTAACAACTCAAAATTGATTATTCCACTTCTGACTATTTTCTAACAGATACATATTTTGTTACTATCATCAAATAGAGTATTCTCACCCGGATCTCCAACAGCAGTAATAGTTATACATTCCTATTTCAGCCCTAGAACAAACAAACAAACAAACAAACACATACTCAAGTTAGTTACTCATAGGTCTGATCCTTTAAGCGTACAGAATATGTGTGCACTAGATTGGAATTCAATTTGTAGTAAAAAAGAAAGTGAAAGTGAGAGGTTGAACGGAGATATTGAAAACCTTTTAAAATTTTTATGATTTTTTAGATTTTTTTTATAATTTTTTGGATTTTTTAGATTTTTTTTTATTTTTTAGAATTATTATGATTTTTTTATTTTTTAGAATTTTTTTTTTATTTTTATGATTTTTTTTATTTTTAAGATTTTTTTTATTTTTTAGAATTTTTTTGATTTTTTAGATTTTTTTTATTTTTTAGATTTTTTTGAATTTTTTAGAATTTTTTTGATTTTTTTAGAATCGGATCAAAATGGCAATTGAAAAGATTTAACATGAAAATCCCCAAAATGCCCCTGATTAAAAATGAGGTTTTTGGATGGAGTTTGGGTCTGTGATCAAAATGGCAACAAAAGGGAAAAGTCAGGGACCCAGAGACGAAAAAAAACTATTTGGACTAAAATGGCAAATTTAGACAAACCTCAGGGACTAAAATGCCAATTTACTCGTTGCTTTTAGGGTTATCTAAGAGAAGAAACCTCTAGATTAGACCACTACACAAAGCATAGCATGTATAATCTGAACAATGATAATTATCTCTAAATAATTAAAACCTTAATCATATTTAAATATTCTAATAACTAGGTTTGAACCCCGTGTATTACACGGACTGCATAAATGTAATTTTACATAATAAATAATAAAAAAGATACATCTTTAATTAACTCGTGTATTGCACGTGTTGAATAAAATATAATTTCATATGTTAACACATACAGTCATCAAGATTTATCTTTTAAAAATGAACTGTGATGAGTAATTTACTTATTATAAAATTTTAGTGTGTTCTTTATTTATTATTAGGTAAAAAACACATGTATTACATGGGGTTGAATCTCCTTTTTTTGATACATTTAAATTATGGGATACAATTACTTTATTTAGTTTTATGAACCTTCATGCTTATTTGTTTATTTTATTCATAAAACATTCGTCTCAAATTTGTATTCAAAAGAGTTTACGATACAAAAAGGTGGAGATTGGTCCTTGCGTTTTTATAAATTTCATTATTTTTTTATGAATTATACCGTAAAATCGATCCTACATGTTAATGCAATGTGTGATAAATGATAGGTTTAAACCAATTATAACAGTACGCCTAACATTACAAAGATGAAACTAAGTTGTCTAGAATTGACATTTGAAAGAAATGTAAAAACATGTATAATTTGATAGAACCATATTCCCCAGAACTAAAATAATTATCTATTCTAGTGAAAAAAAAAACAATAATATAGTTATTAAGTATATATCAAACGGGAATCCTTGATTCCTAATTTACCATAATTTCAATCACCGAACTTCAAAGTATATATATCTACTCATAATACGCGGGATATAACTTTATAATTAAATAAAAAACAAACGTTTATCCTTATCTAAATATTTGTTTAAAATTATTTATAGGAAAACAAATATTTATTCTTATTAAATTTTTGTTTAAAATTATTTTTATTATTATTTCATATAAGAGATAAATAGAAAAGTAAGGTGAGAAAACACCAAAAAGTAACATGTGTTCAAAAAGATTTTTGTTTGTTAATACAGGAAGATTAACTTACAGAAAAATAAATTAAAAAGTGGGCTCCACTATAAATTATTTAATTTAAGAGAAAAATGCCCGGATAGTCCCTGTGGTTTCACCTTTTTTCACCTATAGTCCCTATCTTTCTAAAACTACTTGAATAGTCCCCAAGGTTTTCCGTTTTGTTCTCGGATAGTCCCTGGGTCTAACTTCAGTTACTTTTCTCTGTTAAGTGGGTGTTGAAATGACCAAAATGCCCTTTCCTTAAAAGGCCAAACCATAGGGACTATCCGGGCACCTTCTCTTTGTAAAACCCATCCACCCTTCATCTTCAACATTAAGAAACCCTAACCCTGCTTCTCTTTAAATCCACTACCAAACACCCCCTACCTCTTGTTTTCCTTACCGACGAGCACAAGGGAGTCCGACTGGACTCCGGTGACGGGTCTAATTAATCGGCCGGCAAGACACCCCAAACACTTCCCCTCGTCGACAAAACGGACCACCACCGTCCGGTGGTGGTGAGCGATGGCTGCGGAACCAGAGAGGAAGAGAGAGAGAGAGACCGAGGAGAGGGAGAGAGATGGTTGACGACGTCGCCGGTGGGATTCTGCATTCATGAGTTGGATATGTGTTCATTATTCTGACCAAAAGGAGTCAAGGGTATAAGATTCTTATAAGTATTCATACACTCACCAAATAGGTAGTTTTGAAGCCCCTGAATCATAGAAAAAGGAAAAGAAAAGGAGTCAAGGGTATAAGATTCTCAATCCGACAACCACCACAAGAACCCATCAAATTCACCCTCTTCGTCATCTGTAAACTCGCAAGAAAAACCCATCGCAACAACCCTATGTCATCCTTGATTCCTCATCTCCCTTTTAGATCTGCTACGGTTCAGTCAAGTCACAACAATCGAGTACTAATCTGGTGTCGGATGACGACGGTTGACGTTTGATGACGGGTTGTCGGTTGCAGTGGTGGTTGTCAGAAAGTGGATGGAGATTGGGGTGGTTGGTGGTGGCAGGAAGGGGGTGGCAAGTGAGTGGTGGTGGTGGGGAAAGGGGAGGCTGGTGATGGCAGGAAGGGGGTGGTAAGTGGGCGACAGTGGTGGGTGGTGGTGGCAGGCAGGAAGTGACAAGCAGGTGGTGGTGGCTGGTGGGGGGTCTACAGATTGAGACAGTTAAGAGAGTGACAGAAAGAGATTTGAGATAGAAATAGAAAGAGAAAGAGAAAGAGAAAGAAGGTTCATGTGTGATATAAATATAATGTAGAAGATGCTCGGATAGTCCCTATGGTTTGGCCTTTTAAGGAAAGGGCATTTTGGTCATTTCAACACCCACTTAACAGAGAAAAGTAACTGAAGTTAGACCCAGGGACTATCCGAGAACAAAACGGAAAACCTTGGGGACTATTCAAGTAGTTTTAGAAAGATAGGGACTATAGGTGAAAAAAGGTGAAACCACAGGGACTATCCGGGCATTTTTCTCTTAATTTAACTTGTTTTGTTATTAAGGGCAATTTGTTCATTTAACATGAACTTAACTGAGTAAACTAACGACCATCCACTCAAGGGTCTATCTGAGTAACAAACAATTAAACCACCGAAAACATACATGCTATTTTGAAAAAGGTGAGGACTAAAGGTGAAAAATGGCAAAACACATGGACCATCGAAGCAATTAACTTAACATAAAATTACTATTTTAAAAAATAACAACACTATTTAACATATCTTACTACGTATTCCTTCAATTTACTTATATTGCTGGTGAAACTTACGATATCAAACCGATGCAATTATGGTTAGACCAAAAGCTTACACACGTAGACATCGTATATGGGATCACAAGTTTTTTTTCTTGTGATTTTGATTTTATGGGATCCCTTTAAGTTTTTTTTCTTGTGATTTTGATTTTTTTTTCTTGTTACTTTTTTTATATACGCATATTAGTTACTTGGAATTTATTGTCTTTACGATTACATCACTATAAAATTTCATATACATAAAAGTAACTATAATTATCACCCGCCGCAATGCGGCGGTGATTCATTAGTTATATATCATGTTAGATGAAAGGCAAATGTTTTTCATATGACCATGAGCCTATGTGTAAAACTGAGAAAAAAAAAATAATTAAGTCGATCTCTGACTCGCACGTTACGACAGACCTATCAAACTGGAAAAATAGACGCGATGCGACGGACATGCCAAGCAGGAAAAAAATAGATGAAAAAACGTTGAACACACACGCACGTTGCGGCGTGTTAACTCGGAAACTTAGAACGACACGTTAAACGGAAAACTTATGAAAGATGAAAAACATATAAGAGACTAAAGCTGAAAGTAAAAAAAAAGTTTTGAGATTAAATTGCGAAAGATGAAAAACTTTGGATTAAAAGTAAAAAAAAAAAATAAAGGGGTTAAATTGCAAAAGCTTAAAACTTTTGAATTAGAAGTGAAAACTCAAATTAATCAAAGGGGTTAAAATACCAAAGATTGAAACTTTAGACTTAAATTGCTAAAGATTGAAACTTTAGAGCTAAAAAAGAAATCAATTTCAGATTATGAAAACAAAAGAGATAATGTTATGAATGCATCCATTATTAGTGACTATACACATTTGTAACTCCTATGTCACATTATGTTTGTATTAATGTTATAGCCTATATATAGTGGCTCATGTATTTTGTATGAGAGATATCAATAAGAAATTCATCTCTCATTCTCTCATTCTCTTCTATACATTTCTAATAGGTTCTAGTTATTACACAACACGTTATCAGCACGAAAGTGCTCGAATCATCATTGGTTTTAATCGTTGATTAAAGTCTCGGTTGACCAATGTCGTTGATGATGTTTTGTTGATAAAAGTTTTGGTAGCCCGAGGTGTTTCCAACGAAGATTGGATTTCGTAGACATGACGATTGAAAAGTGATGGAGATACTATTTCCTTTAGTTATTTCTAGTAAAGTTTTTTTTTTTCCACCATACATGTTTATCTACATAAGGTACTACTCTTATACTTATATTGTTTCTTGTTGAATATGCCTTATCTTTTCAACTTGATTTTACCATGATAAGAATAATCGTTAACCAGGATGAGATTTTTGAAAGTCGGTTGAACAGGGGATGTTCAAATCCTACTCATAATTTTCATTTTCATTTTCAATGACCTTTTCTAGAATAAATGATCATCACGGTATTGAAAAAAAAAATAGGAAATATAAGTTTAATATATACATACACACTTGTTACAGAAACCCGATGAGAAAATACTTGTTATTAATTTATTAAGTCTAATCTTATCTATTTGCTAGTTATATTGCAAGCTTATTCCTTGGTTTAGAAATTGATATATAGTTTGATAAATTATTTTTATGCATGTTTAATAGATAAACCTTAAAAAGAAAAGTTGTATTATGATATCCATGATCTTGCATTTACATGTTGATTATATTATTTATATATATTTTAAAGTTATATATATTATTTAGTTTTAATTAATATAGCATAAATTCAATTAAAGTTCTAATATATAACTTATGAGTGTGGATTGAATATTATTAATTATAAAATTAATTCTGATTTCCTCATCATTAATTCATGTTGATGTATATTTACCTATTTTTTTTTTCAATTTACGAAATGAGTAAATAGTAATTAAATAGCCTTTTATTGTTATTCTAATAAATTGTTTTTATTACATTTTATGGTTAGTAAATAGTAATTAAATAGCCTTTTTATTGTTGTTCTAAATTTTATACAACAAATTACGTTTCAAAGAGACATTACAAATTCTAAATCATTATGTGCTTTTATTATTATGGTTATGAGTTTTGATATCATTATGTGCTTTTATTATTATGGTTATGAGTTTTGATATCATTATGTGCTTTTATTATTATGGTTATTGTGCTTTTATTATTATGGTTATGAGTTTTGATATCAGTTTTGATATCATTATGTGCTTTTATTATTATGGTTATGAGTTTTGATTGGTCCATTAATTAGTTTTTGTTATTAGTATTTATACAATTTATGATGACTACCAAAATATAATTTGTATTAAAAGGTGATGTCTAATAGTTATATTTGAAGATAATCATTAGTGCAATTCTGTTAATGAATTTACAATAATGCACATGTTTATATGATAATATGTTGTAATATGACAACTACTTAGTTAATTTTGTTGTATATCATTGTTATTGCAATTGTATAAGCCTTTTAGTTGCTATTTGATATTTAAATATGTGATTTGATTCTATGAAATATTTGTGTGGTAAAAGATATTATTTGCAAATTAACATGACACTAAAATTCTCAAGATGCCTGTTATATTTTCTTGAGCAACAAAATTTATTAGTATAAGAAGGCTCATTTACGAGTGATAAAGATTCATATGTTATTATATGATCGAGAAAGTTGATAGTGACATTTGTTTATGTTTTAAACTATAGTGACAAATATGTGTATATATGATATACTTGTGATCTTTAATATTTTTTTTTCTAGACATGACAAGCAAATTAATATGAGTTTAATCTCTTTAACACTAACACACACATATATGTATACGTATAATGTTCTAGGATTGTGTGTGATTTATATATGTAATTGATATGCATATAAATTGTGAATAATTAACATGCATATAACTTGCTTATGGGTAGATATTACGGATTTCATTTGTTTAGCAATACTTCTGTTGGTCTCATTATTTTAGATAGCATATATGTTATATGTATTGCCTTTTGACAAGTTAAATGTGCTAAATAAATTAATACAAATTTCATTGGTAGCTGGTTACCAAAACAACTACGCTGAGATAAACATTGTTATGCTTTAGTGATTTGATATTTCAGCTTGTTACAATGCTATGCATAGTCAACATAATTAATTGTATGGTTATTTTTCTAATTGCTTGTTGTTGCTAAACAAATATTAATAGACATTGATATAGTCATTAGAAATGTGCCCTCACATGAAAATGATGAAAAATAGCAATGAAAATAATTAGTGGACTTTAGCTTAAGTAAACTACTCTGATGTTAGTTACTTAAATTGATAGATAATAATTCATTTGAGTTAGTGTTGATGCTCACATGAATCCTAAATCAATGATGAGAACCCGAAGTTCTCCCAAATGTATACAAAGTCCCGTTTGTTTTTAATAATAATTTTTCAAATTCAACCCAAACTTTAGTTCATCGCACTTGGCGTTTTTGGCTAACATATAGCCTAGTGATGGAAAACCTTATGAATAGTACATGTTTTCCCTCTAAACAAAGGCTAAAACTATAATATTTCACGTGGTAGAGACGCTATTGATACTATTTCACGTGTTAATAGCATATTAAATGCTCCAGAAGAGCATCGATAGTTTACCCACTGAAATCGAATTTTGTAATTCATAATGCAGCATATTCTAATGTATACCGAAGAAATTTATTAAGTTTCCACTATGTTTGAATGAAAAGTCATCACCTTGGAATGGTGTAAAAGAAATATCTAAAATATATCATATAGCAAATATGGCCAGAAGACTATATTAGAAGTTACTAGAAATGATACTAATTTTCCACAATATTCCATTAAATCAAATATGGTGAGTAACCAGAAGTTACTAGAATATTTATACGTTCACCACATGGCATGACCAAATAGGTCATCAAAATAGCATCATGATATGCTAAAAAAAAAAAAAATTCAAACATGCTAACCGGTACCTTAGCACCTCTAAGTAATCTAAAAACATTGCTCCCAAAATGCCTTATCATATGTCTAGTTAGTTTTTTTTTTTGTGGCAAATAAATTTTTATGCCCTTCCAAACAATAGACTCCTACAAACAATCCCTCTTATATGGGACCATTGAAATGTACAGTTGTGTGGATTGTGGCATTCATACATGGTTACATGTGAGTTTTTAGCTACCCGTATGTAGCATATGCCCAACACTATGGAACGTTGTTTTTTTGACATGGTTTAACACTGTTCTTTGACAACCCAATTGTAGGGACCATTGTTGGGCACAATGTGAAATATAGTGAGAGGCATACGTAGTCGAGAAGGAATTCGTCGATTGATTATATCAATTCAAAACCAACTGCTTATCACAAATACTCCCCATTGCAACTGGTCTCCTGAAGAGAACCAAGTTTCCATTTTTTTTTTTATATTTTGATGTGCAGCCTATGTACCAATAGCACCACCATAACATATAAAATGGGATATGTACATCGTATTCCCAGTCTTAGGGGGAGACAAGAAAATGAAAGACTGGTAACATAAAAAAAATGCATCATATTATATATCGACCCCTGAAGTGGTCAATGCAAATCTGAAGTCCAAAAGAAAGAGCGTGTATTTGCAAATAATAACAAATGAAATACAAGATGCATTCACTAACACAAATAAGGTGACAAAGTCACATATACCAACTTAAACTTATCTGCTCGAATGGAAGTACTCACAAAATGATTATCATATTAATAAATTGTGAGAGATAAATCGGTTCCAAAAAGATAAAACCCACAAACACAAAAAGAGCAAAGTAACGCAGTTGGTGTAACCCCAAAAGAGGTGGCACAAAAAACACCATAAGTGGTTGCATACAAAACCCCAGAAGTGGTTGCATACTAAACCTTAAAGAAGGTTGTTGTCGAAACCCCAAAAGAGGCTAATGGAGTTCTAAAAGAAACTCTAGTACCAAACAAATATGAGATCGCGATGAATTATGTACAAAATAAGTACAATATGGAACCGTAACGAAACACGTGTAAAATGATATATTTGATTATGCTATAGCAATAGATGTAATCGATGAAAAAAAGAAGATTACATATATAGAAAGTGTGCAAGAGTGTATTCACACAAATAGCCAAAATGGCTACATGACTTAAGGTTGAACTAAATTTGCTCGACAAACTAAACGTTTTCGAACCAGCAGTTCGAACACCCATAGACGTCAAACCAGTAGGTTATAAATGGGTGTCTTTAAATAAGAGGAAACGTAAATAATGAGTTTTTGCGATGTAAGACACGCATTTTAACATAAAGATTTTTCCCAAATCCCAGCAGGTGATTACGAGGAAACGTATACCCCTGTAGTGGATGCGATAATCTTTAGATGTTTAAGCGGCCTCGCAATCTCAGAATGACTTCAGATAAAATAACTTATGGATGTCATCACTGTATACATGTACGAGACAATTGCAAATGACATCTGTATGAAAACCCCTGAAGGATTAAAAAAAAATGCTCAAAGCATTACGAAACAATAACCCCATATGTGTTATATATATGAATCTTAAAAGAAACTACTCGTATGTGGTACAGTCGACTATACTCTGAAAAGAGAGGTATAATTTTGATAAAATGAGCTACATCTATTTAACAAGATTTCACTCTTACAGTGATAATGTAAACATCATCGAGAGGGAACTCTCAAACTAAAGAGGAAAATTTTGAATGACCTTTACAAAGTGTAGTTATCCTCGACCTGTAGTTTCGAGTATATATGTACTATTTTTGCTCATCAATCTGACTACATCTAGAAGATGTTATATAGAAAAAGCTCATTCGTTGAGTATATGAACGATTGTCTGATCGCTTGACATAGAAAAAATATTCTTATCAACCCCAAGAAAAGGATGTTGAACTACTTAGTCAAGAAGTACCATACTTAATTGCGATCAGAGCATTGAGGTATCTTGCAAACAAGACGACATCTGATATATTACTTTGTATTGGTAAGATTACAGTTCTAATATCAAATGTTGCACTCTTTTTCCCTTCACTAAGTTTTTCCCATTGGGTTTTTCTTGGTAAGGTTTTTAACGAGACAACATAATTGATCCAGTAGTATCAGTTTATCTTATAGGTCCCGAAGTACTAATTTAACATCATCATAAATCATGTTGTTAATTATGTATAATGCGTAGTGCACTCTTTTCCCTTAGCTACGGTTTTGTCCCATTGGGTTTTCCTGGCATGGTTTTTAACGAGGCAGAATTATAAAGCGCATTAAATAATTATTTGACATATTTACAAACTTGAGACACGGGATAGTTCTACAAGAACAATATGGCGTCCTGGGTTATGATTGATATATATTAGACTTGCATAGAGTTCGATCTCAATCCAGATACAAGTTATGAAGGTCAGAGATTTCAGCATATTTAAGAAGTATGTAAATTAGAGTTGATCAAGAGAAGCTCAAGCTATACTGTATGAAGACAATGTAGACAACAACACCCAAATCCAAGAAGACTACGCCAAATATCAAGTCAAGCAATTGTCACAGAAGATTGGATTCAATATCATCAAGATATACAAGTAAAATTGAGGGGGAGTAACGTACCCATAATATACACAGTGTATGTACTTTTTTTTCTTTAATGAGACAACATACCTGATCCAGAAGTATTAGGGGGAGACAATACGCACTGCACTCTTTTTCCCTTAGCTGAGGTTTTGTCCCACTGGGTTTTCCTAGCAAGGTTTTTAACGAGGCAGCATCACCAAGCGTATTAAAGAATAGTATATCATCATGTGAATAGTCAAGGGGGAGTGTTATGAATGCATCCATTATTAGTGACTATACACATTTGTAACTCCTATGTCACATTATGTTTGTATTAATGTTATAGCCTATATATAGTGGCTCATGTATTTTGTATGAGAGATATCAATAAGAAATTCATCTCCCATTCTCTCATTCTCTTCTATACATTTCTAATAGGTTCTAGTTATTACACAACAGATAAATATATTTAGTTAAATTAATGTTTAATAATATCATTATTATTTAATTTAATAAAAGAGATAAATAAAAAAAATAAGGGTGAGAAATTACCAGAGAATGACACGTGTCCATAAAGGATTTTTGTTTATTAGTATAGAAAGATTATCCACCCTATGGTTCCTTGACTTGCACGTAAAGAAATTCCCTTAATTCGAAATTTCCAACTTAGTGCACTAGAGCTGTGAAAGAATACAAATTTTATGAGTGTGACACTATAATTAAGTCTGTAAGTCTTATCTTTATATTTGTGGTTGAGGATTTCTTATATGATCAAAGGGTTTAATATGTAACAAAACATTATCTCATCAGCTAAAGTTCAAAGCCCATATCAAATTTCTCTCTCTCTTTCGGTCACACACACAATGGAGCCTGCAGCAAACATTAGACAACCGGTGGCTCTTATCGTGGGTGTTACCGGCATGGTAGGTGTTGCCTTCACTGAGGCCTTAAAGAAGCCAACAGCACTAGGTGGTCCGTGGACAGTCTACGGTGTATCGCGACGATCGTTACCCACATGGTTCCCATCCTCCCTCCTCAACAAGCACATCATGTTGGACACACTAAACCAACATCAAACACATGAAATTTTAGCTCCACTTGCCTCCCAAATCACCCATATCTTTTGGGTAGCTTTACAAGTCAGCGAAAGTGAAGAATCCAACATTTCCCTAAACTCCACTATGCTTTCTAATGTCCTTAATGCATTAACTTCTTCTCCTAACTCAAAACTCAGTCATGTAACGTTGCAAACAGGCACAAAGCAATATTTGGGCCCTATTCATGATCCAATTCTTTCAACTCAACTTGTCCCTCGTGACTCACCATATATAGAGGATTATCCTAGACTACCTTTTCCAAATTTCTACCATGCTTTGGAGGACATTTTAGCTTCCTACTCAAAATCTTTAACTTATTCGGTACATCGCGCTTCTATGATCATCGGCGCATCAACAAGAAGTTACTATAATTTGCTTCTCACACTTGCCGTCTACGCCTTAGTTTGCAAACACCAAAACTATCCATTCAGGTATAATTAGTCTATATGACTATATCGTTCAGTTAGTTTGATCGATGGGGTGTATGGGATTGCTTATTATAACATGTTATCTGCTTATTCTATATAGTCCAAGCACAATATACAAGCTTTCCATCCTAGGCACGGGACTAGGGCCACCAAAAATTTAGTTTCTCTAATTTTTAGTAAGTTTTATATATTGTATATGTATTAAGCGCAAATAAAAGCAAAACTATACAAGCTCTTTTATTAAAGGAGCCTAGATTAAAATAGTGTAGGAAAAAAAGGCCCATATTCAAAACCCATTTTTGAGTTAAACTAAAGACATAAGTGTAGGGTAATTTTGCAAAAATGGTTAAGGATAATTTTGCCCAAGGGCCTTCACTTCGTAGTTTGCTTAAGGGGTCTTCAAAAACGTTGGATTAGCCCTGAGTGGTCTTGACGTGTTTTGGGCGATGAATGATATATTTTGGTTGTGATCATTAAGTAGTCGTGACTTATCCCAAAATGTCAATTTTCACACAATAATTGATCAGGTTTTTCAGGTGTTTTGGGGCTAAATTTTCGTTAGGTGTTCCAGTTTTCTACGATTTAGTTTACTTATTTTTTTTAGAAACATAAACATCTATAAAAATTCACAATATCAGAATAATAATGATAGTCGAGTGATTTTAAAGGAAAAAGAACTTTGAGTGACATTAGTGGCACTCTTGAGAAATTTGGTTATTTTTGGATGAAACTTTCCTAATAAAATTACATCTCTAGTTTGAATTTGTATACGTGTGATTGCGCCTTTTATGTATTTATATATCTAAATTGACACTTTTAATATAAAACCAATTTTAAGCATATTGTAATTCACAGTATGAGCACTTGTATGTTATGGTTGCTAGATATAGAGAGAGAGAGAAATAAGGGTGACTATGTGGTTGCATAACCGTCTTACACATCATACTTGCAACATATTGATCAATTATGTATAGGTACATTGGTAACAAGTACAGTTGGGAACACTTTTGGGATGTGTCTGATGCTAGAGTGCTAGCCGAACAACAAATATGGGCATCTGTGACCGACAAAGCTAAGAATGAAGCATTTAATTGCACGAATGGTGATGTGTTTACATGGAAAATGATATGGAGGGTGATTTGTGATGTGTTTGGTGTTGAGTTTGTGCCGTTTGATGAAAAAGTAAAATTTGATGTTGAGGAGTTCATGAAGGATAAAGGGGAAGTTTGGGATAGAATTGTTGAAGAAAATGGTTTGTACAAGACAAAAATGAAGGAGATAACTTGTTTTGGTGCACTAGGTACGACATTAAAACTTGAGATTCAACACGTTTGTAGCATGAATAAAAGTCGAGAATTTGTGTTTCATGGGTATGCAAATACGCTCAAGAGTATACCAGAATGGGTTCAAAGGTTGAGACAAATGAAGATACTTCCATAAGGATTAGGGTTGTAACGGTTTTACTTGTTGGGAAAGATTGTGTATAAATACTTGTGTTTGTAAATTAATTAAACAATGAACTAAATCAAATAGAAAATCGAAAAATGATTATAAAAAACTGAATAAAACAATAAATCTTAATCCTATAACTATATGGCAGTGCACGGTGGTCTCGTTCGATGGAGATGGCGTTTTCCCGTAGTCTGGAGTAGCCAACCCATCTGTTCTAGCAGGAAAAGGGGTTGTTTAGTTGAAAGTTTATAAGTACTTCAAGCGAAATAAATCGTATAAAAGATATTGTTTTTTGATGTATGTAATTATCATTTGAGGTTAATAGATATTATTTTTTTCTATTGTTGTAAACAATGTTTTAAAAACCGGTAAATACCGGCCGGTTATACCGGTATTACCGTTTCCAAATGTAAATCCGGTACAAAACACCCCGGTAAATAAGTGAAACGGCATAAGTTTTGTCCAGGCGGTAAAATCCGGTATACCGGTTTGAAACGTAATACCGGTACCGGCCCAGGGTTATTTTAGTTCGGCCTGTTACTTATTTTTATTATATATATTACTTATCTTACGTAATTTTTATATATTATGATTATTTGTAACTAAAAGTTCTTATTTAATATTGTATGAAACAAAAATAGTTGATGTATTCAACACTCAAATGACCAAAACATATCGTACACTTTCATTTAAAATAGCTTGTTGGAAAATTGAATAATTTTCTATTATCTTTTGGATTATTTTTTATTATGGATTTACTTTTGGATCATTTTTAATATGTAATTATGCATTTCAGATTAACCTTTGAGTTGATGTTGTAATTTATGAAATTATAGAGTTAGCTAGTCAACCCGGTTGAACCGTCCGGTACAACCTGGTTCAACCGGTTGAACCATTTTTTAGCCTAATCCGGTTTGATTTTAAAAACCGATTTTTAAAACATTGGTTGTAAAGCATCAACAATATCTTTCGGTTGATAATGTAAGTTCCGACATATTTTTTTACCAACATTAATGAGCCTATGTGATGTGTGCCTTCTCTGCCATGCAGCTTTCAGTTTGATTGCTCCTAAATTTACGTTTTACCATATTTCAGTATGCCTTTAATTAAGGATAAAGGGTTAGGGGTGGTCATCACTTATCATTTATCACTCACTTACAACTTCCAATTAAGTTACGCCACATCATTGAGCTTTATTCCATCATGTGATGGATTTTAGTGGAAATGCCCATCACTCACCACACACAACAATTTCCCTCACAACCCAACAATTTCCCTCAAACAATCACGCGTGATATATTCAACGCGTTATATAATTGACGCGTTATATACATGGGTAGTGGTGGTGTTTTGTTTTTTATCACTCGTTATACTTCATCATCACGGGCTAATTTATGACCGCCCTAGGTGGCCTAAGAGTGGGTCTAGGTCAAAGGATGAGGCACATTCAAATGAAGTTGCACGTCGTATGGGTCTCTCCATAATTCCATGATGTTAATGACCACATGCATGCATGATAACCGGACTCCGACATGGTTTTAATATTAGTTTGTTTGCATTTTCGTGTGTGAGAATAAAGGGATATAGTGGGGATACCCATGATTCCATGTTTTCCTAAGTAGTAATAGAAGTGTTTTTAGGGGTTCTTGTTTGTTTTCTCTTTTGTATCCCCCTATATAAGGGAAGTTTATGAGTTTAGTAAACATATGTAGAGAAAATTATCTAAAACTTCTTTCTTGTGTTCTTTTTTTTAACGGTAACTTTCATTAGAAACAGCCACCAACCCAAAACGGGTTGGCCGAACAACAAACAAACTGCATAATTATAAATTTACACCAGTTTTCTTATGAGATATCCTTAATTTTCGATTTGTGAACAAACCATAAGAAACCCCAATAATGATGATGTCATGAAAAGCCTCATTAGCCCAACCCGAGAAGCCCACTGTCTCTCGAACATTTCCAAAAGGTCTTTAAAGGAGAAGGCAAAAAGGTTTGGAAATTTGTACCAAGAACTAATCTCCGTCTAAGCACCATACCAGTCGGGATTTTACCCATCTCAGCCCGCCAAGCTAAAATGTTACATTTCAACGGCACCCACTTACTCCAGTGCATCACAAATCTACTGCTCACTTCCCTCCCGAACGTCAACAAATTTCTAACATTACTAACAGAAAACTCATCGGAGGCACCTGCTGCCCATCGCCATTTATCAGGAAAGTCTGACATAGCGACCCCCTGCATCAGCACAATAAGCTGCTGAAACTCAGCAATCTCATCAACTGTGGAGGGTTATCTCTTCCACTCCCACCTCAGTTGTTGTTCTGAACCCACTAAACCGATTTAGTTTCCCTTTTATTTTCTTTGGCTAATCGATTATTGGCTGGTGGGACTATGATGATCCATAAACCATAGAAGAGAAGATCTGGTCATGGAAGTAGGCATAGATAATGTAACACCCCAAAAACGGGTTTAGTAAATAAACCCCGTTAATATTAAAGAACGGGTAAAATACTATCAGTGGTAAAAGTTGACCGGATAAGCGTTAAGATTTTAAATAATCAAAAGCTAACGCTAATTAAAGTGAACAAATACTTTGTAGCAAGTAAAAGTTCATAAAAGGCTCGGGTGAGTGGGACTTAAATTGAATGAGGTTGTAACACCCCAAATATAAGTAATTTGACTAGGAATATCTAAACCTAGTTATGACCAAAAGATATACGCCAAGTAGGATATTAACATGTGTTTTACATCGATCGAAAACAAATGAAACGAATAATAGTGCCGATAATATTAATATGGGCCTTAATGTTGCTAGGTCGGAATTGGTTCGGTTTGTCACGACACCGGTACAATACCGAGACTCGTATACGCTACGACACCAAAATGAATACCGGTGCCAATAATATTGATACGGGCTCTGATGCTGTTAGGTCGAAATTGGTACAGTTTGTCACGACACCGGTAGAGTACCGGCACTCATATACGGTATGACACTGAAATGAATACCGGTGTTGGTCCTGATAATATTGATACCGATACCAATGTTAGGATGGAATTGATTCGATTCGTCATGGCACTGATGCTCTTATACCCTACTACTGTATACCGATATAATTCTATTTTGAATACGCAAGTGCGTATTCAACTAAGAAAAAGCAGATTACATGATTCAAAACTTAATAAAAAAACCTTTATTATTTATGGAGTTATATTTTAATGTGAAAAAATGATTTTAAATTAATATGTATAATATAATTATAATTTTAATAGAGGTGGGCCCCAAGATGTAATTTTATTTGCTTTTGTTTTGCTAAAATATAAAATGACATAAATACTCCTAAACTAAGTAAAAACTAAGTACATTAGTGATTTGGATTAGAAGTGCAAGAAACGTGAACCTTGGGGTTCGACAATGCAAAAAAAAAAATAAGAACTCAAGGTTATAATTATCTATACTAGTAAATACCAAAAATCGGTGAAGAATTCTTCTCATGGCTTTGGTCCTTCACTTAGTTTCGCAAAGCCAATACTTCCACTTTGTTTATAAGTTTCACGGTCGTTCCACTTTTTTTATAAGTTTGATGGTCGGGGTGTAGCACACGTGTTTATTCTCCGTCTTTTGCTTTTCTTTAAGTTCCCGTCCTTTAGAGACCGAAACACTTACATCACCCGTTTTCTAGAGAGGGAAATTGTTAGAGATACAAGGAGGCTTGAGATGGATTTTTGTCGCGATGTTGTCCCAAGTAAGAATGGTGATCTCAAGGCTTAATCCAGCGAGAGTGATGAGGTTTTTACTCTTGGGGATGTACAAAGGTTATTTGCATGTCCCTTAAGTTATAGTCCGACAAGTGTTGCCGAGAGATACATCATTGATTGCATCTTGTATTGTCTCATAGTCACTGCCTCCTCAAGCTTTTTTGCAGTCTTTTAGGGTAAGGGTTTCCTCATTCCAGAACGCCAGCCACCGTCAAATATGAGAAGGCAAGAAAAGTGTGAATTTTGTGATTAGGCTTTTGACTCATATAAACCAAACAATCAAACATCATATTTGGGTTAGTGTTAGATATTTTAGTGTAATCGGGGATTGACTTGGTGATCAAAGCGAATAATAATACACATCAAGCAAGTTAGGAGGTGCGGGAGTGCACGCTTGTCTGAGTTATTATTATTCGGAATGTACGGGCGGAGCCCGTACCCTACGGGGGTTCCAAGGGGGCAGCGCCCCCTTGGCGGGGGTCCGGGGGCAGCGCCCCTGGGAGCAGGGTCCAAGGGGCGGCAGCCCCTGGCGGGGTCCACGGGGCAGAGCCCCTGGCTGGGGTCGAGCTGTATTAGAAAATTTTATTTTCTGGAATTTTTATCATTTTCGAAATGATTAAAAAACAGCAGTTTTTTGGCTATTTTGTCTGAAAATTAGAGGTAACTGCCTAATGGCAGTTACAACCCCAAAACCCAATTCGTACACAGTTTTTTTGATCATATGTTTTTCCTGGTTCGAAATTCACACACACTAACATACACTTGTTCAATTTCTCGAAATCAGAGTTGTATCCGATTGAATTATTCGGGTGAACCACCGAAATAATTTGATCTGAGAGTGATTACACGCCTCTCTGATCGTCCGGTAAACTGAAATTCCCCAACAGTTAGTTCATAGGTTTTAACCAATATTTAAGTTCCTATTTTATTCTGATTTTATACACACACACATACATATAGAAGCCACACATTGTGTTTTGGAAGAACGACCAAAAGGTAAGATAGGCAAACAGTATCAATAAGTCATTTTTTAAAAATAATCATAGTTCAGCTGTGTTATTAGAAGTTTGTAAACAGCTTATATGCTACAAAATGTTGAATTACAGTGACTTAATAGAGACTAGTTACCTTCGGAATATCATGATTTATGTATAAAACTATACTAGTCCCTTTGAGTGCCAACCCATACTTATGAACATCTGCTGATATAGAGGTCACTCCTTGAACGGTAAAATCAAATGGTGGAATTGGGTACATGCAAAATAATAAATTAAATCATATAATTTATTATATTTTGGCATTAGTGCATATTTTTTGTTAAGTATTCTAACATGTTATGTGGAACATATACATGCAGATTTTGCAAATGTTTCATAGGAAAGTTCACCCTGAAGGAGTTGTTGTTGAACCCAAGTCTGAAAATCATTTGAAACATGCTACAGAGGGCAACTTTGTTCAGGAGTATAAAAACAAAACTCAAATGTTGTTTGAAGATGACAAACTATTTCCTATGGTGAATGGTTCTAAAAAGGGTGCAAACTGCACTATCAGCCACATGCCCTCTGACTGTTGTATGACTGATTCAGATGGGAACAAAGAATGTTGGATTAATTCAGATGCTGCTGACTGTAAGCATGCAAACATCCACCATCTATCATCTCATAAAAACACACACACATATATATATATATATATAGGGTAAAGTTCTTATACAAATAATCTTAACATACTAAACATACAAATTGAAGGAAAACTCAAAAAGACAAGGTGGCATTTTTGTAATTATCAATAACTATCAAAGTTACTCTACAAATATACCTAAAAAAACCTAACCACTCCCCCCACCCCCCAAAAACCTAAAAAAAAACTAACCAACCCCCAAAAAACCTAAAAAAATCTAAAAAAATAAAAAAAAACACACAAATTATTTTATTTTATTTTTTTAACATTTTTTATTAAAAAATCGCTACTTTTAGTAGCAGCAAAAAAAAAAAAAAAAAAAATTTCTCAAGAAAATTTAGCGATTTTTTAATAAAAAATGTTAAAAAAAAATTGTGTTTTTTTAGGTATTTTTGGTTGTAACTTTGATAGTTGGTGGTAATTACAAAAATGCCACCTTGTCTTTTTGGGTTTTCCTTCAATGTGTATGTTTAGTATGTTAAGATTATTTGTATTTGATCTTTTGCCTATATATATAGAGAGAGAGAGGGGGCCGCTAAAATGAGAACCACCTCTAGTTGTAAGAACCGCGCGAACCACTTTCTAGCCATTAAATCAAGATGATGGATGGATGAGATTAAAAGTATTTAAAAATAATATTAAGTATTTTTTGTCTTTTTATGTCTTTAATATTTTAATCAAAAAGGGTATTTAAGTAAAATTACTTTTTTTGTCTTTTTATATATATTATATTTAATTGCTTTTTTTGTCCTATTATTTAATTACTTTTTATTAAAAAACAGAATTTTATATTAAACAATATTTTAAATTCAGATTTTAATGATAATTTTTTTTAAGATTTTCAAAATGGATGGATGAGATTAAAACATTTTTAAGAGCCGTTCTTTACGAGCGTTTTTTTACGAAACGTTTTACGGCCTGTTTTTACGCTCCGTTTTTTCGCGTCGTTTTTTCGACCGGTTTTTACGCGCCGTTTTTTACGTTTTACGTTAAAAGAAAAAATTCCGAGATTTTCAAAATGGATGTATGAGATTAAAAACATTTTTAAGAGCCGTTTTTTACGCCCCGTTTTTAAACGGGATCGTTTTTGCACGCCGTTTTTTACGCGCGGCTTTTTCAAGTGTCGTTTTTTTAACGCGCCGTTTTTTACGTCCCGTTTTAACGTGACGTTTTTTACGTCCCGTTTTTTTCCGCGGCGTCTTTATCTGCCGCATTCACGCCCCTTGTTTAGGCGCCGTTTTATCACACGGTTTTTTAGGTTTTACAACTTACGTAGAAGAATTTTTACGTTTTACGTTTTAGATTAAAAAGTTTACGTTTTACTTTAAACTTTTTACGTTTTACGTTTGACGTAAAACTTTTTACGTTTTACGTTAAACTTTTTAAACTTTTTACGTTTTACGTAAAACTTTTTTACGTTTTACGTTAAACTCTTTACGTTTTACGTAAAACTTTTTACGTTTTGCGTTAAACTCTTTACGTTTTACGTTAAGTTTTTTACGTTTTACGTTAAACTTTTTACGTTTTACGTTTTTACGCTTTACGTAAAACTTTTTACGTTTTACGTTTTTACGGTTTGCCTTAAACTTTTTACGTTTTACGTTAAAAACCTTACGTTTTACGTTAAAAAGTTTACGGAACCTTTTCTTCCAACTAACGACAATTCACAGAAAACAGTGGAAGACAGAATCACAACCAAATTGATCTCTTCAAGTTATACGAAACCTTTTCTTCCAACTAACGACAATTCAAACCAACGTTCTAAAAAGAACCAATTATATTTTCCGATAAACAGATCATACGCTACTGATCTATACCAAAACCTCTATCAATATCAGACTTGAAATTCAAATAGCACTCGAAATGAAGAAACCTGCAACTCTTCTTTTTTGTGTCTTCTGTTCGAAAACAAACCCCTTTCAACCTTTTCGAAAAAATCTGCAATCCTATCATCTATGAACAACAACAAATCAACTCAGCTTACATCTAAAACAGATTCAAACAATGAAGAACATTGAATTGCGAATAACTTCTGAAATTTTTATATGAAAATTTCAACTAATCTCGTTATGATGAACAAAATATTCTATTCAAATTCATTTTTAATCGTTAAAAACGATCTAAAATCAATGTAAAACCTCTGAAATCATCAAAAGACTATACTGAAAATCACTGAATATTAACCGAATTAGTCCGAAATTCAACCGAAAAACAACTGATTCAAACCGATTTTAAATCATCAAAACAACAAAAACACTAATTTTTTTAACAAACCAAAAACGAATCAGGATCTATACCTTCGACGTGAGAGGAGCCACTTCCCAGCCCAATCGCTGTCGTTTTCTCGGACTGAGATCCAACTGACTCATCGGAAAGCTCGGTAAGATGTTCCATCTCCATAACCGGAAGCGATTTTCCCGAACTAGTTTGACAATTGATCTATAGAAGGTGTTTATGTTTTCTGAATGGAGATTTGAAGCCCTAAATGTACATCTGTTAATGACGAAGCTTCGAATTTGCGTTCACGACTAAACCTTAACGTCGATTTTGAGCTCGCCCTTGCTCCGATGACCCCCTGATTGGGCCAACATGACAAAATTGATAGAGTGGGGGTGGCTGGTGGTGGATCGTGACGGCGGTGGCAAATGGGTGGAGGTAGTCGGCCGGTGGGTTTAGTTAGAGAGAGAGAGAGAGATTTGGGGGTGATGGATTTTGAAGAGAGAGATGTGAGAGCATTCACATTCTATCCACCAAATCTTGAGAGATGAGTTTTTAAATTATAAAAAGTGGTATAAGTGGTTGTGAGTGGAGGAGAGAAAAAAATGTTACTGTTCATCTGTATATTTAGGGGGACACTGTTCACCCTGAATAATTTTTTAATATATTTTGAAAGTGGTTGTGAGTAGAGGAGAGAGAAAATGTAATATATATTGAAAATGAGAGAGAAAAAGTATTTGTTTTTAGTGAAAATATATTGATATAGGAGTTGTTTTTTAGTAGAATGTATGTATATTTTTAGTGGATTTGATGTGAATGCTCTGAGATGAGTTATTAAAATTTAAGAGAGAGATGAGAGATGTGAGATAAGATGAAAAGTCTGATGGTATTAAATGCTGACAGAGAGAGAAAGAAAGATTTGACATATGTGGTAAATGACCACAATACCCTTTAGGTTATAAAATAATATTGTATACGTGGTAAAGTCTGATTGGTGGAAATTGGTTCTCGCGGTTCTTACAACTGGGAGTGGTTTTTATTTTAGCGGCTCCCTATATATATATAAATATGTATATTTATAGAGGGGCATGCATTTCAGAACCATAGTTACTTTGAGAACTGTTAGAACCACCTAATGCACTTGTATCTTTTGCTTTAAGTGATATAGAATGTGGTTACATAACCGACTACCCCGTATCTCACTAAATTATCAATACACTACATACAAGTATTTTATGCAGTTGTCGCGGTTCTTAACATAGAATTGGTTTTGAAAAGAACGTGTCCATGTATGTATATATAGGGGCTCATTCATTACATAATCAATTTTAAGTATAGAAGTGTAAAAACCGGGTTAAATATAACAGTTAAATCAATAGGTACACGTGTTTATATGGTTCTCACAGTTTTCTATCTAAAACTAGTTCTGTATTGAATGAACATCCATATGTTAATACTCCAACCAACAACAATGTTATATTTTCTTACTGTTCATGACACATGATTGCTATTTCATGCAGACCTGGTGCTGGAACTGTAGAAGGCAAAAGATAAAAAGAAAGTGGCATGCAAGGTTGTGATTGGTTGAATTTGGAAGCGAAGATGTTGATGGTGAAGAAGCGGATGTGGACAGCGACGATGACACAGATATGATTTAAAATTATGACATTTTAGATGTTAAGTAGTTTTATGACGTATTAGTGACTTAAAACGATTTCGAATTGTGACGTTTATGCAGTTTACGCTTATGTAGATTATGCTTATTTAAGTTTATGTTTGGTTAGTTTTTGTTGCTCGTGAACCAGAAATGGACAGGTTTTAATATGAAAAAATTGGAAAAAACGAAAAAATCCAAAAAAAAACTGGTTTAGTGGCGACCCTTATCGTCGCTATTGATTAACAGGCTTTAGCGACGAAATCAGCAATAGGGGAGACATGCTTTAGCGACGAGTCGCTGCTATTGTCTTTTGCTAGCTTTAGCGACGTTTTTTGCTCTCTTTAGTGACGATTTTTGTCGCCCCTAAAACTGAAATTTCTTGTAGTGGATTATAAGACGGTGTTAAAAAATATTTGTTTTAATTAATATTTGAAATGTTTTGATATTAAAAGATGGTGTTCATCAAGTTTAAGCCGGTGTTAAAATTGAACACCGTCTAATGAGACTTGATTTTAAACCGGTGTACTTTAAGACGGTGTTGAAAACACCGTCTTAAAACCCATATCACCCCGTCTAAAGATCTGTTTGTAGTAGTGTTTCCAGCTACAAAAGTGTTTGCCCCATATCTCACGCCCTGATAAGGAGGTGGATACCTCATTATATAGGAGATATGGGAAACCCTAACCTCAATAGGCCAGACCCAGTTAGGGGTTGTCTCTACATGCCCACAACCTAGTATAGTAAAAACTACAACGGGCTAGGCTTCGCGGGTTAGTACGCAATAATAATAAACATTAACATAAAAGGCGATAAGTGACGTGTAACCATTTGGGCCGGGTCAAGTACCTTACCTCGTCAGGTTGTAAGATGGCTTTTTGAGTAAATGGTTTTAAACTATCAAATGAATCAACAAGGACATAACAAAAATCTCGGGAGATTAGAGAGAAACTCAGATATGATGGAAAAGGTACATATTAAGTAAGTTCGTGCATCGAACCCACATGACAAAACTAGAAAACAACACTAGACTCAACTAGGACTCTAACAAATGGTGTGTAAGATGGCTTTTTGAATAAATGGTTCTAAACTAACAAATGAATCAACATGGACATAACAAAAATCTCGGGAGACTAGAGAGAATCTCAGATATGATAGAAAACAACTACCTAGGTCTGGACGCCTACCTGCAACTCACAACTCTATGATTTGGATAATGGAATGACTACCGGGTTCCTAAATATAAGACTAACTCAAGAGTACCCTAAAGACTGCTAGATCACCTCCCGGTCTCACTAAGACCTCTCAGACTATCCTCAGATGGACGTGTAAATTACCGGTTACTAGTTTGGATCACCTCCCGGTCTCACCTCACTAAGGGTTACTAGTCAACCCGGTTGAACCGTCCGGTACAACCTGGTTCAACCGGTTGAACCATTTTTTAGCCTAATCCGGTTTGATTTTAAAAACCGGTTTTTAAAACATTGGTTGTAAAGCATCAACAATATCTTTCGATTGATAATGTAAGTTCCGACATATTTTTTTACCAACATTAATGAGCCTATGTGATGTGTGCCTTCTCTACCATGCAGCTTTCAGTTTGTTTGCTCCTAAATTTACGTTTTACCATATTTCAATATGCCTTTAATTAAGGATAAAGGGTTAGGGGTGGTCATCACTTATCATTTATCACTCACTTACAACTTCCAATTAAGTTACGCCACATCATTGAGCTTTATTCCATCATGTGATGGATTTTAGTGGAAATGCCCATCACTCACCACACCCAACAATTTCCCTCACAACCCAACAATTTCCCTCAAACAATCACGCGTGATATATTCAACGCGTTATATAATTGATGCGTTATATACATGGGTGGTGGTGGTGTTTTGTTTTTTATCACTCGTTATACTTCATTATCACGGGCTAATTTATGACCGCCCTAGGTGGCCTAAGAGTGGGTCTAGGTCAAAGGATGAGGCACATTCAAATGAAGTTGCATGTTCGTATGGGTCTCTACATAATTCCATGATGTTAATGACCACATGCATGCATGATAACCGGACTCCGACATGGTTTTAATATTAGTTTGTTTGCATTTTCGTGTGTGAGAATAAAGGGATATAGTAGGGATACCCATGATTCCATGTTTTCCTAAGTAGTAATAGAAGTGTTTTTAGGGGTTCTTGTTTGTTTTCTCTTTTGTATCCCCCTATATAAGAGAAGTTTATGAGTTTAGTAAACATATGTAGAGAAAATTATCTAAAACTTCTTTCTTGTGTTCTTTTTTTAACGGTAACTTTCATTAGAAACAGCCACCAACCCAAAACGGGTTGACCGAACAACAAACAAACTGCATAATTATAAATTTACACCAGTTTTCTTATGAGATATCCTTAATTTTTTATTTGTGAACAAACCATAAGAAACCCCAATAATGATGATGTCATGAAAAGCCTCATTAGCCCAACCCGAGAAGCCCACTGTCTCTCGAACATTTCCAAAAGGTCTTTAAAGGAGAAGGCAAAAACGTTTGGAAATTTGTACCAAGAACTAATCTCCGTCTAAGCATCATACCAGTCGGGATTTTACCCATCTCAGCCCGCCAAGCTAAAATGTTACATTTCAACGGCACCCACTTACTCCAGTGCATCACAAATCTGCTGCTCACTTCCCTCCCGAACGTTAACAAATTTCTAACATTACTAACAGAAAACTCATCGGAGGCACCTGCTGCCCATCGCCATTTATCAGGCAAGTCTGACATAGCGACCCCCTGCATCAGCACAATAAGCTGCTGAAACTCAGCAATCTCATCAATTGTGGAGGGTTGTCTCTTCCACTCCCACCTCAGTTGTTGTTCTGAACCCACTAAACCGATTTAGTTTCCCTTTTATTTTCTTTGGCTAATCGATTATTGGTTGGTTGGAACCACATCACTATGATGATCCATAAACCATAGAAGAGAAGATCTGGTCATGGAAGTAGGCATAGATAATGTAACACCCCAAAAACGGGTTTAGTAAATAAACCCCGTTAATATTAAAGAACGGGTAAAATACTATCAGTGGTAAAAGTTGACCGGATAAGCGTTAAGATTTTAAATAATCAAAAGCTAACGCTAATTAAAGTGAACAAATACTTTGTAGCAAGTAAAAGTTCATAAAAGGCTCGGGTGAGTGGGACTTAAATTAAATGAGGTTGTAACACCCCAAATATAAGTAATTTGACTAGGAATATCTAAACCTAGTTATGACCAAAAGATATACGCCAAGTAGGATATTAACATGTGTTTTACATCGATCGAAAACAAATGAAACGAATAATGGTGCCGATAATATTAATATGGGCCTTAATGTTGCTAGGTCGGAATTGGTTCGGTTTGTCACGACACCGGTACAATACCGAGACTCGTATACGCTACGACACCAAAATGAATACCGGTGCCAATAATATTGATACGGGCTCTGATGCTGTTAGGTCGAAATTGGTACAGTTTGTCACGACACCGGTAGAGTACCGGCACTCATATACGGTATGACACTGAAATGAATACCGGTGTTGGTCCTGATAATATTGATACCGGTACCAATGTTAGGATGGAATTGATTCGATTCGTCATGGCACTGACACTCTTATACCCTACTACTGTATACCGATATAATTCTATTTTGAATACGCAAGTGCGTATTCAACTAAGAAAAAGCAGATTACATGATTCAAAACTTAATAAAAAAACCTTTATTATTTATGGAGTTATATTTTAATGTGAAAAAATGATTTTAAATTAATATGTATAATATAATTATAATTTTAATAGAGGTGGGCCCCAAGATGTAATTTTATTTGCTTTTGTTTTGCTAAAATATAAAATGACATAAATACTCCTAAACTAAGTAAAAACTAAGTACATTAGTGATTTGGATTAGAAGTGCAAGAAACGTGAACCTTGGGGTTCGACAATGCAAAAAAAAAAAAAATAATAAGAACTCAAGGTTATAATTATCTATACTAGTAAATACCAAAAATCGGTGAAGAATTCTTCTCATGGCTTTGGTCCTTCACTTAGTTTCGCAAAGCCAATACTTCCACTTTGTTTATAAGTTTCACGGTCGTTCCACTTTTTTTATAAGTTTGATGGTCGGGGTGTAGCACACATGTTTATTCTCCGTCTTTTGCTTTTCTTTAAGTTCCCGTCCTTAAGAGACCGAAACACTTACATCACCCGTTTGCTAGAGAGGGAAATTGTTAGAGATACAAGGAGGCTTGAGATGGATTTTTGTGGCGATGTTGTCCCAAGTAAGAATGGTGATCTCAAGGCTTAATCCAGCGAGAGTGTTGCCGAGAGATACATCATTGATTGCATCTTGTATTGTCTCATAGTCACTGCCTCCTCAAGCTTTTTTGCAGTCTTTTAGGGTAAGGGTTTCATCATTCCCGTCAAGTTTTGAAGTCATTACTTTTGCCCTCTACTTTCTAAAAAGTTTATACATTTTCTCTTTTACCTCCTCGACTTTCTAATACATGTCGGTATAAGTTCGACTTTGCCTACGTTTCACATCGCGTGAATCACTTGATGTTATAAATTTGTATTTTGGTTTTACATTTTTTCCAGATTTTCATCTAGCCGTTGCAACATAACGGGATCAATTATCGTTGAAATAATCCAAAAACTCATAATCCAAAAACGCCTCCCACACACACTCAAAGTACAAGCAGTCAAAGACATGTGATGTGTTTTGGTTCTTTGTAATCAAAACCCATGTACCACAAAGTTTACGATTTCCCTAAAAATAGTAAAATTCAAAAAAAAATATGTTGATTAACATCATAAACACATATACATTCACTAATTATTGTTATTAAAATCTGATTTTTAAAACCATGGTTAGATGCGACAGTGGTTATCACGTGTTGAACCATGGTGCGGTTAGATGCCCGAACACTACATTTTCAATTTTATTTCACCCCACCAATAAAGCATTTGTGTACTAGCGAAAAGAACCAATTTTATGGGTATATATAAGTCTGTAAGTCGTATCTTTATTTGATAAGGATACGTCCTTGGTCGGACCGAATCATTGCCAAAACACAGAACCGAGCAACAATATATCAAGGTCGGACCGCATCCTACGCCATAGACGGGACGGACAAATGCCCTGGTACGCCATAACTAACTGGGCCCCACGGTCATAACCGTCATGACAGTGACTGGTCCGGCCCTAACTAACTCGCCACGTCAGCACACCCAAAGACTATAAATACCATACTTAAACCTCCAAAACGGGTAATCGCTACTTTCTCTCTCTAAACTCTCCTCTCTCTCTTCCTAACCTATTTCCTCCTCACAAATACTTATTCTCACGCCCGAGCTTGGTCACAGAGAGGCCCCCCTCCCTGTGACGAGGCTAACGGTGTGCTTGCTTCCTTGTGATCTTGCAGGTTCCTTGCTAGGTCATCTGAAGTCCAGCTCTAACCAGGTCGGACCAACTGGTTTTGAGTCCTCAGTGGCGCCATCCCCTCGAATTCACATAATTCGTTTCCTCGTTTCTGTTCATTCGAAATAATGGCAGAATCAACGACAGCAGTCTCCACCAGCACCTTCCCATCTTACAATGATATATGGGAAGGAAACGCTGCCTCCACAATTGCTTCAACAGCAGTTGCTGCTCCAGCAGCTTCGATAGGATTCGCGTCGGCTCCTTCAGCTGCAAATTCTGTAGGCGGAAGCTCTATCACCACGCTGTCTGTTACTGCTCCAGTTTCCACGCCACTACCCAACTTCGACAACGCCTTCCTTTTACGGAATGCCGATCTATTGCGCCAGTTATAGCAGCAACAACAGCGAGAGGAGATGCTGCAGAGCCTCCGAACGAACCTGTTCAACAACGTCTATCCAGGGGGTAACCCCGTTTCCGTTGGAACCTTCACTTCCGGGTCACTAGTAAGTTCTATGATTTCCACTCCTATAACACACGTCACACAATTTTCTTCGATTACAAGTGCTCTGACGAATAACGGTCTAAACGACCTGTTTCGCCAGGGATCTATGGGTTTAAACCCTCAAGATCAAGAGCTGCTCATGCCATATCACCCCACGTCTATGACGTCACAATCAAAGTTTACGATGCGGATCGTCAATGCCCCACTCCCAGCTAAACTCAAGATGCCCCCTACGCTGAAGTTTTACGATGGCACGTCCGATCCGGACGACCATATGTTCGCGTTCGCCGGAGCGGCCAAGGTTGAACAGTGGCCTATGCCGGCTTGGTGCCTTATGTTCGCCCAAACTCTCACCGGATCGGCAAGGGTTTGGTTTGATGGGTTGCCAGAGGGGTCGATCGATCACTTTGAGGATTTCCGGTGTATATTCTTGCAAAACTTCTGTCAGCAGCGACGCTGCAAGAAAGACATTACCGAGGCTCACCATATAAAGCACCGCGACGGAGAGTCCGTAGAAGATTTTATCGATCGCTTCAATCGAGAAAGCATGCAGATAAGTGGAGCGGTTGACCAGCTTCGAGTCTCTGGATTCTGTCATGGAGTTCGGAATAATCAACTTGTGGAAAAACTCCATGAAGATCTTCCAAAAACCATGGAGATACTTATGGAAAGAGCTCGAACCTTCGTTCGGGGAAAGAGTGCTTGCGGTCAACCGAGCGAAAACACAGCAAGAAATACCAAGGCCCGAACCACATCGTGGAGACGGAACGCGTCACCACCGAAAGATAGAAGCAGCAGTTGGAATAGAAGTCGTGGCCCGTATCAAAAGTCAGATCGAAGCAGCTTCCGAACCGGAAACGTGCGATTTAACACCTTCTCCGAGCTCACCAAATCGCCAAGCGAAATTCTCAATACGGAGACTACCCGGTTTCCTACGCCGTCGAAGCAGCGGCCTACCTCGGATAAGCACTCCAAGAAATATTGTGAATATCACCGAGACAAGGGCCATACAACTGATGAATGTTGGGCTCTGAAGCAAGAAATCGAAAAGGCCGTACGATCCGGTAAACTCTCTCACCTTGTGAAAGAAGTGAAAGACGGGAAGAAGTCTGCAGCGGCAATTGATAATCCGAACACCGAACCCGGAATCAATATGATCCGGTCGACCGAATCAAGAGGGGTAAAGCGGTCGAACCAACATATGGCAGCATGGATGCATCAGCCAACATACTTCCCTCCGATCGATCCAAACGATGCTCGAGATGGACCAATTACAATTTCGGCCGTCGTTGCCGGGCATCTGGTCCGACGAATGTATGTGGACGGAGGAAGCGCTTTTGAAATCATGTATCTGCAGTGTTTCCAGCAGCTGAACCCCCAAGTGAAGAAGAGGTTGATTGAAGTCTCCACCCCTCTAATCAGTTTTTCGGGAGAGGTGGTTCGTCCGATAGGATAAATTACCCTTCCGACGACATTCAAAGATGGTGATAAAAGCAGGACTGTTCAATTAACCTTCCTGGTTGTTGGCACTCATTCGTCGCATAACATAATACTCGGACGCCCCGGGTTACGAGCTCTCGGAGCGATCAGCTCGACTATACATGGAGCCATTAAATTCCCTACCGAGGCTGGAGTTGCCACTATTTTCTCAGAATCAAACTCGTTTGTCGCCGAAGTAAGACATGCAGCGGAAACGAGCTCCAAAAAGTCCGAAGTACCTACGGAACTTTGGGCGATCAATCTGGATTTTCCCGAACAGCAAGTAGCTATCGGTGCTCAACTCCCAAAACGAACAAAGAAACTCCTGTGGGAATTATTAAGCAACTCGATTGACGTCTTCGCATGGAAGCACTCCGATATGCAAGGAGTCCCCAGGTCTATGGCACAACATCACCTGAACGTAAAAGAATCAATCAAACCAATAGCACAAAGGAAAAGGCACATGGCGCCGGACCGGGCCAAAGCAATTGCAAAAGATGTGAAGAGCCTCTTAGACGCCGGAATCATTCGAGAAGTCCGGTACCAAACGTGGGTGTCGAATCCCGTTTTGGTACGGAAAAAAGATAATTCATGGAGAATGTGCATTGATTTCACCGATCTAAACGATGCGTGCCCGAAAGACTGCTTTCCTCTACCGGAGATCGATGAGAAGATTGATTTCGTCGCCACGTTCAGGTTGAAGTGTTTTTTGGATGCCTACAAGGGATACCATCAGATACAAATGGCAGTCGAAGATGAGGATAAGACAGCCTTTGTCACTAATGAAGGAGTGTATTCTTTTACCAAGATGTCGTTCGGTTTGAAAAACGCCGGTGCTACGTATCAGCGTTTGATGAGCAAAGCCTTCAAAGATCAGATTGAGCGAAACGTAGAAGTGTATGTTGAAGATATCGTGATCAAAAGTCACGATGAAGCCACCATGCTAAAAGACATACTTGAAACTTTTACCCGACTCCGAAGCATCAACATGAAGCTAAACCCCAAAAAGTGTATGTTCGGGGTAGAAGAAGGTAAGTTTCTAGGAGTCATGGTCGGGGCAAAAGGCTTGCGAGCCAACCCAGACAAGATTGATGCAGTTCTTACAATGAAGCCTCCGACGTCGGTAAAAGAGATCCAGTCCTTAAATGGACGGTTGGCTGCTCTCCACCGTTTCTTGTCAAAAGCAACTGACAGATCGCTCCCGTTCATGGATGTTCTCAGAAAAAGCTTTAGATCGGAGTTTAAATGGACGGAAGAAGCTACACGAGCTTTCGAAGAACTTAAAGTTTATCTCGGCACTTTGCCAACTCTCACCGTACCGGAAGAAGATGAGGTGCTAACGGTCTACTTAGTTGCGTCGTTTGGAGCCATTAGTGCTGTACTAGTTGCTCACCGAACCGGGGCGCAAATCCCCATTTATTACGTGAGCCGAACGCTAAAAGATTACGAAACAAGATAATCAAACTTGGAAAATTAGCTTTGGCACTAGTTCATGCTTCGAGAAGAGTTCGCCGATACTTTCAAGCTCATCCGATCGAGGTACGAACGGATCAAAGAATCCAGCATATCCTCCGACGACCCGAAGTGTCAGGTCGAATAGCGAAATGGGCGATCGAGCTGGGCGCGTTCAATATCACCTTCAGAACCAAGGGTCCATTAAAAGGGCAGGTGATAGCCGATTTCCTAGTTGAAATGCCGGAAGATAAAGAAACGGAAGAAGTTGAAAAAGCTCCAGAGAAGCCTTGGTCCCTGTATACCGACGGAGCTTCTAGTGCCGAAGGAGCAGGGGCAGGCCTAATTCTCACCGATCCAGATGGAACGGATATGACGTACGCGCTCCGACTAGAGTTTAAGAGTTCAAACAACGAAGCCGAATACGAGGCCCTCTTGGCTGGCCTACGTCTAGCGCTGAAAGTCGGAGCAAAAAATGTCGTAGCCCATGTAGATTCATTGCTCGTAGCAAATCAAGTAAACGGAGAATATGAGGCGAGGGAAGCAAACATGATCGAGTATCTCGAGCAAGTGAAGCAAGCTATGGCATCATTCGAAGCATGTAAAGTCGAGCACGTTCCCCGTAGCAAGAACAAGAAGGCTGATGCATTGAGCAAGTTGGCATCGGTATCATTCAGTCACCTAGCCAAAGAGGTGAGAGTGGAAGTTTTAACTGCACCTTCAATTGCAGCTCCGCAGGTTATGCAGGTCGAAGCACCGTCGCAAACGTGGATGACGCCAATAATTAACTACTTGGTGCATGACGTTTTGCCGACTGACAAAGCGGAAGCAAGAAAGATCCAAATCAACTCTCTTCAATACCAGATGCAAGAAGGAGGCTTATTCCGAAAGACTTTCCTCGGGCCTCTGTTAAAGTGTCTGGACCCGGAGCAAGCCAGTTATATCATCAGGGAAATACACTATGGCATCTGCGGCATCCATGCCGGACCAAAGATGATCGTGACAAAGGTCAAAAATGCAGGGTATTACTGGCCCGGGATGCACGAGAGCGCAGTTAAAGAGCTCCAACAGTGTGATGAGTGCCAAAAGCACGCACCAATCAGCCTCCGAGCCAAGAATGAGATGATACCGGTAACCGCTGCATGGCCCTTCCAAAAGTGGGGCGTTGATATCGTCGGGCCTTTTCCAAGATCAAGCGGAAGCGCTCAGTATCTGCTAGTCGCGGTGGATTAATTCACCAAATGGGTGGAAGCTCGACCATTTACAATCATCTCCGGCTACAACGTGACGCGGTTCTTCTGGGAACAAATCGTATGCCGTTTCGGTCTTCCGCTCTACATTATAAGCGACAATGCAAAGCAGTTTGCAGAAAACCCATTTAAGCGTTGGTGTGAAAATTTAAAAATTAACCAAGTCTTTTCCTCGGTTGCCCACCCCCGGGGGAATGGGCAGGTCGAACAGATAAATCGACGAATCATCGATGGGATAAAGAGGAGGCTCGGTTACGAGGGAAAAGGCTGGGCGGACGAGTTGCCGAACGTCTTATGGGCTCACCGAACGTTACACAAGACTAGAAACGGAGAAACACCGTTTAGTCTTACTTACGGCACCGAGGCAGTGATCCCCGCAGAGATCGGACTCCCAAACCAAAGGTACAAAAACTAGGAGGAAAACGAGCATGAACTCCGGTCTAATCTTGATCTGTTAGAAGAACGTCGGAATATCGCGGCGATCAAAGAAGCCCGATACAAAAAGAAGATCGAGAAGTATTACAATGCCCGTGCCAAACTATACAAGTTCAAGGTCGAAGATTATGTGCTCCGAAACAATGATGCGAGCCGTGTTGAAGCCCCCGGCAAGCTAACCCCTAAGTGGGAGGGACCGTACCGAGTCAAAGAAGCTAGAGACAAGGGCTCGTACGTGTTGGAAAAAATCGATGGAACTCCCGTGCCCCGGACATGGAACGGGGTGCATTTAAAGAAATGTTTCATGTGAATAGCCTGCTACGGCTAAAAAAGATCGCTATTTCTTATCTTTATTTCCAATTTCCATGTGTAAATCGGGAGGGTAATGCCCCGATAAACTTGCATTTTCTTTGTAACCGGGAGGGTTTTCCCCGGACTTATGATCAATGAATCAATGAGTAAAGCGATCTGTACTTTTATAAGTATAAAGAATAGCATGTGTGTAAGTTCGAACAAATTCATAAATGTGCACAAACGGGCCTCGATCCATGCCTCGCGCCGATCGAGAAGGCTTAAATAGTTCAAAAATAACAAAATCTATTAAGCAAAATGGTCAGTACTTAAAACGGCCCGATTGTAAACAATCCATTAAGCAAAAGAAATCGTAAAATTTCTTATTATGTCCCGGTCACCTAATATGACCGAACAAAAAACCTGGTCGAACAGTGAAGTTTGGACGCAAACTAAGAACTAAGTAGCCAGGAATGAACGACTATTACCAAAAGTCATGATTTCATATAAAACATGTCAGTCGAATATTTCAAACAAAAAATAAATTGTGTGGGTTACATGCCAAAGGAAACAGAAATTTAAAATTGTACGGTTACAATGATGAACAAAAGTCAAAAGTTATACGGCAAGAAACAGAATCTCAAGCTTCAAAGTCTTCCTTCACGATTGGGAGCTTGCTTTTTTGCTTAATAACGGATAGGGGTTTATCCACCAAGTCCGCAACCTTATCAAGCACGGAGATATGGAAGTTGTCGAAGGCTTTTATGGCAGCTTCTAACACTTCTTTAGCTCCCTCATCATATCCGAGAATTTCTTCAACAGAACGAACCGAATCATGGGCGGCTTTAAAGCCTCGCTTAATGCCCTCGTTCACGCCTCCTGCTTCAACACTATTAACAAGGTCAGCCACGACCTTCTCCAATTCCGGGCTCTGATGCACTAGCTTGACCACCCACGCAACCCCCTCCGTCAAAAACCACTGTTTTGTTAACATAAGCTCCGACAGTTGGGCGTACGATTCAACCATTTCACCCTCACAACGAATCAACTTCTCTTTCGCTTCATCAATCGTCGTTTTGTGCGACTCGACCTCCCTGTCACGAGCTCTCTCTAACTCATCTTTAACTGAAGAAAAAACAAGATTCAATAAGTAGGAAAAGGAAGCAATAAAAAATGAATTACGAATGTACCATCAATCAAGCGATGATAATCGGCTAGAAGCTGGTCGTGAGATGTTTGCATTTCCTTCAACTCAGCAGCGTGTTTCTTCTTCGAATCAGATAGCTTCCTCTCCAAATCACTGAATTTCATCTTGAGAGTTTCCAAGTCTTGGATAGCTTTGTATCGAGCTTCATAAGCTGCCGCAGCTGAAGCCTGAGAGGACTTGTTAACTTCCTTTGCTTCAGAGACCTGTTCTTTTAAACGATCGACTTGAGATCGGAGGGAAGTCAGTTCCTGTTTCGTCTTCGATCGAACATTGTCTTCACTCTTCAGATTAGCAACTTCACGCTGAAGCTTGCGACAAGATGACTCCGACTCGACCCAGCGCGTGTACGTCTCCACCACCAGAGAATTCGATTGAGCCTGATTCAGCATTAGGGCGTTCCCAAGCTCCGGCCCGCTCATCTTCCGGTAGTGAGAATGCTCAGCTGGGGTCCCCAAATGAAATAATGCCATCTTGGCTGAAAGAGCGTCCACAATTCTATCCTTGTTCGCTAATGACCACTCTGGCACATACTTCTCCAACGCTCGAGCCGAGTCCATATCTTCAACGCCACCCGAACCTAGCTCCCGGGACAAGAAAATAGCTTCAGTGTTATACCATAAAGGGGAAGAAGAGGCACTGTCCCCACCATCAATTGGCTTGGGGCTTGGCCTTGACACGTTAGAAGCAACCCCCGTGGTAGGCTTACCCGAAGGAGAAGGTTCGTTCTTCTTAGGATCGGACATGTGAACATCAGCAATAACCTTGGTAGCCCCTTCTCCGAAGGATAATGGGCTTGATGGAATATTTACCGGGCGGTCCCTTGGGGTACGACCCCCATGAAGATGAGCATCTAAATTTGCCAATATGCCTCCGGTAGCAGAAAACTCGGTAACTTGATCATCATCGTCATCTAATGTGATAGTCTTGAAGTCCGTTTTCTTCTTCTTCGTTTGCTTAGGTTTCGGACCTGACTTAGACGGAGCAGCCCTCTTCCTTTTCAAGCTAACCTGAGGATGCTCCTCTTCGTCCGATTCTTCCTCGTCTTCGTCGTCGCCACCCTCTTTTACACCTTCGTCACGCACTCCTTCGTCTCCAACAGAAAGGTGGACTCCTTCATCTTCGATCACAAACTTGGAACCGGACCCTTTCGTCCCACTCGATCCGGTTTTCTTACCCTTAGCATCACCAACCACCACCACAGCTTGAGCCAAAACAGTACCTGTTGTCTGCGCCGCGGGACCCAAACCCGAGCCTCCTTGACCGGCCGAACCTCCCTGATTATCCGGAGCCTCAGGTTCCCGAATCGGGTAAAGGTTCTCTTGCACCACGCTTAGGTACGGAGGATCACCCTTCGGCGTTCTTGTAGCTCGAATCTCAAGCTCCTTGGAATCAAAGGATTTCAGTCTTAAAGCTTCTCTCAAACCCATAGCTACAAAAAAGCAAGCAAGTAATATCCATAGTCCGGTATAATGAAGGGCATGCAAAAAAAATAATAATATATGTATACATATAACTATACGAGCGACGCGACGAACACCGTATCAAAAATAAAGGCATGACTAACCCTTTTCCATTCCACCTAAGAGTAGGATACCACTCCGGTTCGGCCCAAATCGTGCTGATCCGCCCCATAACAAGAATGTGTTCCGGATAACTTTGTATGCGACCCGCTTCTTTGATCAAATTTGCATATAAGTCTCTATCAAATTCAAAGTCTTCAGGAAGAGGAGGTGGGAGCTTTGTTTTATTTATCCTCCATACCATAAACTCCGGAACGCACCGGTCATCAACATAGAAAAAGCGTTCTTTCCAATCTTTTATACTAGTAGTAATCCATGTATAACAGCAGGAGTTTTTATCTCTAACCTCGAAGGTATACCAGTTACCGGATCGATTCAATTTGTAAAAAGCCCAGAACACATCCAAATCCGGGTCGGATCCCAAACCACGACAAGCCAACTCGAAATGACACACCTTGGCAAGGCCGAAGGGGTTCATTTGAGAAAGATGAACCTCGTGAAATGCAAGAACTCCGATCAAGAACTTCGTCAGAGGAAGACGATAGTTGCAATAATCAAACAGGCGAGTGTAAACCCCTATCTTCCCCGGGGGAAAAGGATAGATAGGTTTATCCTTTTTAGGGAGAACAGGGTGTAAAGAAGCAGGAATTGCATATTTATCGACGTACCAAGCTAAGCCATTCCTATTCAGAATGTTAAAGCAACCGGACAAGTTGTTTTTCACCATTATGTAAGAAAGACACTAACCTGTGTGGTGAATCGTCTGTCTCAGAGAAAAAGAATGAAGAAGATGAAGTAAAAATTGAAAGCGGAAAGTCATTTTTTCTCCTCTTTTTATAGGGATGTGAAACCGCCTCAAAATTGCCAATCAGGTGGCGACACGTCATGACAACTGACGCACACCAAACGTCACATCAAGCGGGAAACTTAAAGTGACCGTCGGTCACCCAGCAACAGGTCACCGCCCTAAAATTTAAAATTCAAAAAATTCAACAAAACGACAAATCAGGGATCCAAACCGCCAAAATCGCACCATTATAGTTCGAAGCTTTTACCTAAGAAACGCTACGAACTAGGGGGGCTTGATGAGGATACGTCCTTGGTCGGACCGAATCATTGCCAAAACACATAACCGAGCAACAATATATCAAGGTCGGACCGCATCCTACGCCATAGACGGGACGGACAAATGCCCTGGTACGCCATAACTAACTGGGCCCCACGGTCATAACCGTCATGACAGTGACTGGTCCGGCCCTAACTAACTCGCCACGTCAGCACACCCAAAGACTATAAATACCATACTTGAACCTCCAAAACGGGTAATCGCTACTTTCTCTCTCTAAACTCTCCTCTCTCTCTCTCTTCCTGACCTATTTCCTCCTCACAAATACTTATTCTCACGCCCGAGCTTGGTCACAGAGAGGCCCCCCCTCCCTGTGACGAGGCTAACGGTGTGCTTGCTTCCTTGTGATCTTGCAGGTTCCTTGCTAGGTCATCTGAAGTCCAGCTCTAACCAGGCCGGACCAACTGGTTTTGAGTCTTCATTATTTATGGGTATAATAACACTATTTTATGAGTATATATAAGTCTGTAAGTCTTATCTTTATATTTGTGGTTGAGGATTTATATGAAACAAAATATATCTCATCACTTCATCAGTCTAGTTCAAATCCCCATATCATATTATTCTCTCTCTTTCCATCAAACACACACAATGGAGCAAACAAACCGTGTGGCTCTTATTGTGGGCGTCACCGGCATGGTGGGTGTTGCCTTCACTGAGGCCTTAAAGAAGCCAACAGCATTAGGCGGTCCGTGGACCGTCTACGGTGTATCACGACGACCATTACCCACTTGGTTCCCATCCTCCCTCCTCAACAAGCACATCATGTTGGACACACTAAACCAACAACAAACACTTGAAATTTTAGCTCCACTTTCATCCCAAATCACCCATGTCTTCTGGGTAGCCTTACAAGTCAACGAAAGTGAACAAGTCAACATTTCCCTCAACTCCACTATGCTTTCTAATGTCCTTAATGCATTAACTTCCTCTCCTAACTCAAAACTCAGTCATGTAACGTTGCAAACAGGCACAAAACAGTATTTAGGCCCTATATTTGATCCAAGTCTTTCAACTCAACTTGTCCCTCGTGACGCACCCTTCATAGAGGATTACCCTAGACTATCATTTCCAAATTTCTACTATGCTTTGGAAGACATTTTAACTTCCTACTCAAAATCTTTAACTTATTCCATACATCGCTCTTCTAGCATCATCGGAGCATCAACAAGAAGTTACTTTAATACACTTCTCACACTCTGCCTCTACGCATTAGTTTGCAAACATCAAAACTATCCCTTCAGGTATACATATCATTATTATATCCATCCTAGTCCCTAAACGAACAATTTTAATATACAAAGACAAACCTCCATGTAGTACCCGTATATACTTAAAAAGTTCATTTTATACTTTTTATCCCTTGTAAACCAATTTAACTTTCTACTAGTTAATTTTTTCTATGATGACTTTCCATTTTATACTTCTATCGCAGTGTTGTAAGAATCGCTAGGCGCTAGTCGGGCGGTGGGGTACCGCCTAGGGATTAATCGGAATTAATCGGATTGAGATTTTTATATGTAATTTTTAGTTACATATACACACACATTTTTATATGTAGTTTTTTAAAGTAGACATGTTTTAACCCCTCATTAACCCATTTTTTAAGTAATTGGAAGGAATTTATATGGTTTGGTCAAAATTTGGCTGGCATCTTGCCAAAATTTGGCCAAAATAGGACCGTCATTGACTGCCTAGCTATTAATCGGCCATTAATCGGTGAACCACCGATTAGTGATTAATCAGCGACTAATCAGAGACTAGTCGGGATTTTTACAACCATTCTATGTTCAAAATTCAACTTTCAAATCATACACGTCAATTTTGAAAACATAAAGTACAAAACTCGTCAATTTTGAACATAAAGTACAGCGTCTGAAAATGGGTATAAAGATAAAGTACAATCCTTAAAATTCACTCTAAACTATTTTCAAAATTTGTATATATTGTATAACTAAACCATATGTGCTTGACAATTTTCTTATATTTTCAAAATTTGTATGATTGAAAAAGATGAATATATATAGGATTCGGATAAAGAGAAAACTCTTACAAGTTGTGAGAACTTAGAAAACTCCGACTTCCCATGCGAGGTTTGCCCCCATTTTTTGCACACACCTAGATAAAAATGTTACAAACACGGAGGTAAAAAATTTTGATGTGGCTTTTTCGGCTCTTTACACATTTTGTCAAAAACTGCTGACCTAAACATAAATAAGCATTTACACCACCTATAAGCGTTTTTTACGGGCGTGTAAATCAACAAAAACTTCGTTTTTTTTTTTTTTTGAAAAGTTATTTTGTTAGGATTTTTAGTAAAAAGTATATTTTGCAAGAACCCGGTTGAAAATCTTACTTCTCATGTGATTTTTTTTACCATTTGTTCCCAAAACTAAATGATATCTAACTAAGAAATATGTAAAAAAATTGTCAATGGTTCATTTACACTAACGTAAGTAACATTTATTTTTTCTTATTACGTGACTAGTGTAAGTAACATTTAATTTTTTTAGCAAAAAAATAATTTTACACTTATATCCTACTCTACTTAAAGTTTGTTTATGTATTAAATGACACTCTATATCCTAATCATGGTATCTTCATAGGTACATTGGTAACAAGTACAGTTGGGATCACTTTTGGGATATGTCTGATGCTAGAGTGCTAGCTGAACAACAAATATGGGCCTCGGTGACCGACAAAGCTAAGAATGAAGCTTTTAACTGCACAAATGGTGATGTGTTTACATGGAAAATGATATGGAAGGTACTTTGCTACACGTTTGGTGTTGAGTTCGTGCCATTTGATGAGAAAGAAAAGTTTGATTTTGTGGATTTTATGAAGGATAAAGGAGAAGTTTGGGATGAAATTGTTGAAGAGAATGGATTGTACAAGACAAAAATGGAAGAGATTACTTGTTTTGGTGCATTAGGACAAGTATTAAAACTTGAGATTCAACATGTTTGTAGCATGAATAAGAGTCGAGAATTTGGGTTTCATGGGTATGCAAATACGCTCAAGAGTATACCAGAATGGGTTCAAAGGCTAAGGGAAATGAAGATACTTCCATAAGGATCGTAATAGTTTTACTTTTTGAGAAAGATTGTGTACAAATAATTATATTTGTAAACTAATTAAATAATGAATCGTTGATTTATATCAGGCCTAGTGGCGGATCCAGAAATTATTTGCTGGGGGTGCGGATGAGTGGTTCAAACATATTTTCAGGACGGGTGCGGTCAGGTTTTTTGCCAAAAAAAATACACTAATTTTTTTCAAGGGGTGTACCCGCCCACCCTGGGGTTCACCTAGGTCCGCCTCTGATCAGTCCCAACTGCATGTCTTTCAATGCAATAGGTTTTCGGGTTGTGAGGAAAGACGTGAAGAGAGTAAATCAACCAAACTAACTACACTAGTGTTCGAATGTTAGCAAAATGATTAAAAAAAAAACCCTGGAAGTATTCAATTTCATTCTTTTATATCACTTTTGATATCATAGCATTTAATATGCAATTTTGTCTATGATATATGTAACCTTTGACACACCGTCGATCTCTGTTACTACATGCATGCAACACGTTTTAAATGCACTCATTTTGTTTATAAAAACATATGATGTAAGAGATGATCATGAATTATTATATTCACATTTTGTCAAAAGCATAAAAGCACACAGGGTATAAAAATTGAGAGCTTGAAGAGTATGAACATAATTAAATGAATGATGCACAGTTTAAGTGTAGATGTATCATGCTAATTAAGTATGTTCAGCCATAACACAATATGATTAGTTCAACAAATTAAAGTTGATGATCTTTAGGACAAATGACAACTCAACATGCGGTTCCGCCATGAATCGAATGAACCAAGCTCCAATAAATCAACAAGTGAAACATTAGAAAACCTCATGGCAAAATACCAATAATTGATGCTCGGTCTAATATTTTCTCAAAGTTAAAGAACTTGATAACACAACACAACCAATTTTGTAGTTATTTTTTATACATGACGTTGTACAACCAATATTTTGTAGTTACTTTTTGAAAGTCGGCATGTGTGAGAGGTCGGGCCGTTTAAACCGCTCGCCGCTCATTCGGAAATTGCTCAGAAAATGCTCGTTCGATTTTACGCTCGGTTGTAAACGAGCCGCTCTGTTCGGTTCGATTTGTAAATGAGCCAAGCATGAGCAAAGGTCCTCTCGGCTCGGTTCGCCTCGAATTATTATTTTTAATTAGTATATATATACATATACATTACAGATACATATATAAACATGTATATACACATATATATACACACACCTATATATACTTAAATATAAATTAAACTAGTTATAACAACCGTCGCCGCTTTGCGGCGAACTTTTTTTTTATTTAGTCTGTGTTTATATGTGTTTGAAATCACTACGAGCGCGTTACACACGGAATCGCTGACAAGAATAAAATGAAAATGTATAAAAAAAACACTAAAAAATAACCGAAAGAAAATCAACTAAAAAGTTGTATGGTAATGATGTTTTTCGGTAGAAGCCCGTAGTCAGAAATGAGCAAATAGTAATGGTACCGGTACCGAATTTCCTGAACCGAAAGATCTTAAGTACCAGTTCAGTACTGACTTTTAGCGTTCCTAGTACCGGTTCGCTACCGATTTTTATCTTCATATACCGATACCGTAACCGGTATTTTCGGTACCAATACCGATTCGGTATCAGTTGGCACCAAGCTCATCCCTACCCCTGAAACTAAAAAAAAAATTTACGATACCGTTGGTGTTCGTAGGGTACCCGTGATCAGGGATGAGCAAATGGTACTGGGTAACAGTACCAAATTTCTCGAACTAAAAGATTATCAAACTCCATCCGGTACCAACTTTTGGCGTTTTATATACCAGGTTGGTGCTGGTTTGTACCTTCATGTACCGATAACGAACCGTTATTTTTGATACAAGTACCGGTTAACACCAAGCTTATCAGACTTAAAAAGTAAAGGGGATAACAATTATTATAATACTAAGATAATAAAACTATTAACAAAAGTTGTATATAATATTTTATTATATTACAATTTGTTTACTGTTCATTTCATTCGTTACCAGGCCGGTGCTGGTTTGTACCTTCATGTACCGATAACAAACCGGTATTTTACCGATAACGAACCGTTATTTTTTATACAAGTACTGGTTAACACCAAGCTTATCAGACTTAAAAATTAAAGGGGATAACAATTATTATAATACTAAGATAATAAAACTATTAAAAAAAGTTGTATATAATATTTTATTATATTACAATTTGTTTACTGTTCATATTTTATTATAATCCGGTACCAACTTTTGGCGTTTTATGTACCAGGCTGGTGCTGGTTTGTACCTTCATGTACCGATAACGAACCGGTATTTTACCGATAACGAACCGTTATTTTTTATACAAGTACCGGTTAACACCAAACTTATCAGACTTAAAAAGTAAATGGGATAACAATTATTATAATACTAAGATAATAAAACTATTAAAAAAAGCTGTATATAATATTTTATTATATTACAATTTGTTTACTGTTCATTTCATTCGTTGCCAGGCTGGTGCTAGTTTGTACCTTCATGTACCGATAACGAACCGTTATTTTTTATACAAGTACCGGTTAACACCAAACTTATCAAACTTAAAAAGTAAAGGGGATAACAATTATTATAATACTTAGATAATAAAACTATTAAAAAAGTTGTATATAATATTTTATTATATTACAGTTTATTTACTGTTCATTTCATTCATATTACAATTTATTTACTGTTCATTTCATTCGTAAATTAATATATAGGAGAATTTACAGTTTATATATATCACTCTATTAGATTTTGGTCCACGATATACAAATTTATAACTATATCTATACGTACTAGCCCAATCACGTCAATAAAAATTAATATCAAATCTAAAAGTTAAACCCTAAACTGATAAATGACAGTCTACTCATCGCCTTAATGTTTCATGTCGTTACCCTAAGTCGATCGTCTCCTTCTCTCGATATCATTGTTCGTGCAATATGATCATCACCTTGTCGGCCACAATATTGTTATCCATAAGAAAAATATTATGCCCTGAAATGTACTTGTTTTTAAAAACATAAAACTTGAGACCCAACATTGTCACTATCTCTCTAAGCAAATTTAAATCGGGCGACACGGTTCTCCAAATCGCTCGACGCTCGCTCGGAATATTTACTGCTCGGAAAATGCTCGCTTGATTTGAGGCTCGGTTTTAAATGAGCCGCTCCGCTCGGTTCAGTTTGTAAACGAGCCAAGCACGAGCAAAGGTCCGCTCGGTTCGGCTCGGCTCGTGAACAGCCCTATTGAGAGGAGTATTGTTACTGAAAAATACTTTTTTGAATTTTATTGACTTTACGCTTACAGTTCTCCTCTAACCACAGACATACTGATGATGTATTGGTATTTTGTATAGTTTTCGAGTCGTGTTATGTCATTTTAATTGGGATTTTGTACTTAGTATTTTGTGTTTTATAGGTGTCCGAAGGAAAAAGAAGTGAAAGCGAGCGAAAATAGAGAAAACCGAGCTTCCGGATGCATTACAAGTGATTGAGTGATCAAGAAAACGAAAAATGGTCAAAATACTACATGTCGAGTCGCGCGACAGGGTTTGGAAGATCTCCTCCCGTAGCGCGAAACCAACAAAGGCCTGCGTTAATTTATACATGTCGCATCACGCGACACTTGAAGCCATTGCCCGTCGCGCGACGCGACGGACCAAAACATCGTGAAAAGTGTGAAACGGGCCAGTATCATTTTATTATAACCCAATTCGAATGTTAATCATGATATCGACATATTTGACTAACCAGAGCTGCATAGGGCGAATTCGGAGATTCAAGAAGCTAGGATTCAAGGTTTCGAACTCTCCGAACGAGATTCCTTAGGTGTTAGCCATTGGAATTCTCATTTCTTTGTGTTTCTTGATTTCTACCATGTTTGTTAAACAGAACTTAATGTTTGAATTCTGTTTGACAATGATTATGGGCTAAAACATTGTAACTACCTAGGTTTTGAAATGATATTCATTGATGATTGGTTTTTGAACGTTTTTGGTAATGAATTAATGGATTAGTACTTGAGTAAATTTTCTTGTTCATGAATTCTGATGTTTATGCATGATTAATACTACCTTATACTTCTTCATAATTCCACTTGCGTTTTTGTGATGGTCTGTCATGTATGAATGCTAGTTAGGTCGCCTACTATGTGTTTGCAATTAGTTTACATTTAATTGTCGACGATTTCCGTAGGAATTGTGATTGAGGATTTAGAGGTTTTAGGTGTTCTACTTAGTCCAATAGTTGTAAGGTGAGGATTAGTTAGGTTTGTCTTTGTCACTAGACGGTTTAGGGTTTAATTGTGTGTAAGCGGGTCTTCCTTAATTGTCTTATGATAGTTGCCTACTTAAATCTGAATAAGTGTTCCTAGATTACCCCTTTACACTTTAGGGTGCATTGAGATTGTCGCGCAATGAGGTAGACTATCTTTTAGGTACTTTAGTATTGTTGGATTTTGTAACAACCATAAATTTATTTAGCGATTCCCGTAAATAATCACAAATTACTGAGTATTTATATTTAAACATTCATGCTCAAATACGGGTTTATTAAAACTTTTCTAAACTTTGAAAGCAAAACAACATAGTGTAATTTAATTCATCGTTTTAGAATAACGACGAAACAACTTGCGGAAGCTTCATTTAACGTGTGTTCGGTTCTTGCTCGACGCTTGATCTTCATCCAGGACTCTCGGCATTCACCTATGATCAATACCAGCTTAAATGTTAGTATTGATAGTTTAAATAACGGTACAAGACAATATAAATGATAATGGAAGGAAATCCCAACATTAATCTCTTGATCCCAAAAACAAGGACTTCAACTGGCCTCCACCGTAGCTTACGGTAGCCACCTGTTTTAAAATACCCCCACCATAAAGCAGTAGGTAACTGGCGTAACGATTTCAGCCCCACCGTAACTTACGGTGGGCACCGTAAGTTACGGTGGTCCCTGTATCAGACCTTTCCCTTTTTTTTGTCGTTTTTGACACGAAAACTTCCGTATCTTTCAATCCGCGTATCCGTTTGACCTCTCGTTTCTTCCTACATGATCGTAATTTGATTCTCCATCTAATGGAGTTAAAATTCAACATTCAAACTAATAAAATTCTAAATCTTTAAGCGTTCGGCTTATTATTCAAAATCAATATTTTGACCTGTTTATATTTAAGACATCCAAACTTGTTTCTAGTTAATAATAAATCATAAACCAAAGTATTTAACTCAAAATCTCTATCTTGGATTCATAAGTTTTGTGAATTACGCGGCAAACACCCAAGTTACGCGCGTAATTCATTTTGACCCGTTTAGGGGATTTGGATGCATTAAAGCATCAAACCCGCTCTTCTCTTTTAGCACCTCGTGTTCCAACACTTAGATAGTTACTTATATTCCACCACAACTATTTTTGTGGCAGATTTACGTAAGGACCCTATAATCCTAATTTTACCCTTCATTTAGTCATTTTACATGAATGACCCGTTCTTAGGCATTTAACCTACGAAGTTTATGCCTACGACTCTTACATGTCTCTGAGGGTTACATAATTATAATACAAGTTTCTAAACGGCCTCTAAGGGTCGTTGGCTCGATTTACCCATCAAGGGCGTTTGGTCAATTTTAGTCCCTCTTTTTACGACGAAGGGCTTCCACTAATTATTTGATCAAAATACAATTTTTAACTACAAATCTAATTATGTGTACCTGGCTCGGGTCATAATATCGACCCATTTCAATACCTTTCACTATTAATCACTAGTTAATAGTAACGCGAACCTTATGTTAATTCCCGTGAACACAAAACTCAACAAACGATATCAAATGTTATTGTCAAATGGTGTTAACAACACCATTTGACCCATTTAGGCTAATTGACCATTCGTCCGTATGAGATGGTATTTAATTACCATCTCACCCCTTTAAACCTATCCCGACTTTCTCTTTGAACTCTTTTTACTTAAAAACCGTTTCTTATTTCTTCGTCATTACATGACTAATTTACCATTTTACCTCTTTACCATAGTTCATGATTGTCACACCCCTATTTTCCACGTGTCACCGGTGGGCCCGGTGGGGAGTATAGTGACGTAGTTGGTATCATCATAGACAAACAACACAATATATAAATGCACAGCGGAAGCAAAGATAGATTCATTTCAACTTTAATAAAGTGTAATATTAAATATCACGAATAGTTGAAACGGATCCACAGGCGGATCAAAATAAAATAAGATATTGTTCAACAGTTTATTTGACATCCAAGCTTGCGAGACTTATTGTGGACGCTTAGAAGACAGCCAGCCTAGTACGAGTAGTACCTACACTTAACCTTTTGGGAAAAATACGTCAGTTTACACTGGTAAATACAATTTAACTGACTCATTTTAAAAAGGTTGAAAATTGATTTGGATGCACGTAGCACAAAACATTTTTATAACTTGGGATAATTATGTAGTATAATCTTGTAAGGGAATTACATGTTACTTATGCGTTCAGTAGCCCGATCCGTAGACCGGGTTAAAGATTAATAGACACACCACAAAATTGAGTTATGCACTGAAAGGTGTACGCCTACACCCCGTGCTCAGGTCGTGGCCATCTCGTAAGATGATGCCAAGGATATCCGGGACATGGTCATTAACCCCCCAAAGGCTTTAAGCAAACAAAACACATTCAAAACATAGCATATCAATAAATTTAACCTCTATTCGATTAAATAATTCAATGCCGAACCAAGCGGTATTTTATATACCGTACCCCAAGCCCGTATAGGGAAAATAAGTTAAAAGTATTTACCTTGGTAAGTATAAATCACAACTAGCAAGTGAAGGTAGCTTTTACTGGTTCTTCTTATTCTGGAACAAAGGTTTATAATAACCTATTAGATTTCTAACGGGTCTTTATTTAAGCTTAAGCTTAGACCGGCTAGTTTTAAGGACGAAACGGTTCAAACGCACGATTAAGCGAAGACCGGATAGAATGTGATTTAGACCCGACAAGTTTTAATACTTGTATAATATGGGTATACTAAATACATTCTGGATTTTGAGACAAAGATGATATGGTTTGACCCGTTTCGGTCAATTTATGCAAACTGGTTACATAACCGAGCCGAGCGCGAAAAGGGCGTCACGGGTAACCATAAGAGTCATATGCAAGTTCCCTGAGATAATATGCCTTAAATATGTTATAATGTCAGTAAGATATCTTCTATTATGCCCCATACGAATTTAAACTCAATTTACGCCTCATAAGGGCATTTTGGTCATTTAAAAGATTATAAAAGAGTTAAATTTGTAATCTGAGTTACAGGTCTGATTTATACAGTAAATATACTAAATTTGATAAGTTATAATAGTAGGGTATGACCTATATGTGACACTTATCATTTAAAACCAAACTATGCACCTTAGGGGTATTTTGGTAATTTCACAAGGGCTAAAAAGGTCAAAACTGGAAACCTGAGTTCAAAAACTTTTACTTACTGTTATTATCTCAAAATATACTAAAAACATCAGTAGGTATCAACCTTATATGTTTAATATGGTTATAGTTACATACTATGCGTTAAAAACGCTTAAAAAGTCGATTTGGAGCCATTTCCGGGTTTTTAAAAGAAAGCTGATATTTTTATAATTCCAGAAGGCTCAAAATATTTTATTTAACAAATGAAATCAATAGAAAAAGGTTTGGGGTCAAAAGGATTTATAAAACTCATTTTATGGCCTAAAAGGGCAAAACCGGCATTAACCGAATTAAACTTAGAGACCTATGTTATGCTCAGCCAAAAAATAAATAAAAATCTTCAAAAATCCCAAAATATTATATTACATCAGTGGATAAAAAGTTTGATATCAAAAGGTGGGTTTAAATAGGTTATACGCTAATTACGCCGTTTAAGTAACATAAAGCTTTCAATTTACGCTAATGAGCATAACTCCTAATCTAGACCTCAAACTGATGTCAAAATTTAGGTGCAAGTTTATAAATCAGTAACTAATGTTTCTACTCTTTCACTTTTTTCAAAAATCACGTTTTATAGTCAAAAGGGCATAATAGTCAACTTTTAAGCATTAATCGGAAACATGCATATGAATCGGATAAGTATTGAACCAAGTTGTATAATCTCAGAGAGTTATACTTATATGAAACCTGGTCCAAAATAAGCTCTAAGGCAGATCTCAAACATGCATAAACGGGTCAGAACTGAAAGTCAAAGCAAAAGTCAATTTATGCGATTTTAGATTCCGATCCGGGTTTAAACTGAATATTGTCGAGTTGAACATGTTGAGACATGTTCTTACATTAGTTACTAAGTTATTTTAATGATCAAACATGTTGCATGTATCCTACATTGCTAATCATGCTTAAATTTGCAAATAATCATTCTGTTGACTTTTTGAAACAAGCTTTGACTCGCCAATTAACATAGTTAGAGTGAGAATCTGAAAATACCCTTTTAAGGGTTTGTTACCCACATAAATACCAACTTGTAGGTACTTTCAATTCGAGAAATGACTGAGCAAATTTCATTTAATCTCGAAGTCAAACTTAATTTACGATGGTTTGACTTTTGGTTAATTAACTAAGCTAGAACGAATTAGAAGAGGTTAGGAATACTTACAAGAGTCCTAATTATGCTTAGAGATCACTAGAAAGCCTGAGGTTGATCAGAGAAGCTCTAGAAGTGGTCTTGTGAATTTTTGTAAATGCAAGTGTTGAATGTTGCAACTTCAAGACCCTTTTATATGAACTTTGATCTCATTTGATGCTACCACAAGGGTCTAGGGATGTTGTAAGATATGTCCAAGTGCCTCCCTATGCATGTAAATCCATTGGAGAGCCCCAGGTATCGAACAACAGCTGTTAAGCATCGAAATCAGACTTGAAACTGACATATGTTCGCTGTTTGTCGCTGGCAGCTGGTAGGCGGGCCGCGAGACCCCTTACGCGGGCCGCGTACAAGTTGGCAACCAGCCAAACAAGTTTCTAACATTTACAATTCAGTCCTTGGTCCTTTGTAACGTGGTTTTGCTTATTTTTCTTGCTCATTAGACCCTCAAACCTGATTTTTAAGGACCTTGGGACATTCACAAACTTGGTTAAGCCCTTGGTTAACTTTGTGCTTACCGAAAAGTCACGAATTTCAACGTTAACTCATTTAACCCTTCGTGCACGGTTTTGATCATAACTTTCTCATACGATAACGAAACTTGATGAAATTTTTATCACATATTCTAGTGAGTATATTTTATCATTACAAAGCTTCGGGTTTGCCAAAAGGTCACTCAGAGGTATACTTTCAACATGTTGACACATTTAGCCCCTGTAGTTTGTAATTCCTCACTTTCTTTCATTTTCCGCTTTGTATGATCCATGATTTAATCGTTTAAGATTATAAACACCATGTAGGGTTATTGTAGAGCCTATTTATCCATTGTTGACACTTTGGACCCTTATATTCACATAGTTTCACTGTTTGTCAACTTTTGTCCCTCTAAAGTACTTTTTCACATATTCCAAGCTTATGACACGTGTCAATACATTATTGGACGTAAATTTTCGAGGTGTTACAATGATTTCTTACCATTTTCCCTTAATCCAACTCGCATTAAATCATGTCGGGACATCATATCCCAATCACTTAATGGAATTTATATACAATACTTGCAATTAAGTAAATTGTAAATAATGTAAAGGGGCGTAAGCTTTACTTACCTTGCATCTGTTACACGCTTTTCCTTCACACTTGATTCGTTTGACCCGTTTCCTTTCCAAGCCTCCACCTAGCTTGTCAAGCGTCAAACTATCATTATAATTCGTAAGACGGTTAGATTAGTCATTATTACATACGACTATTCCATCTTATGAACTCCATGTTGAATCTACCATTCGACTTCACCATTGGTTAGTTTGACCTTTAAGAGTCAATTACCCTTAATCTTATGATATGTGAGATTAGTTAAAATCTACTTTATGGCTAGAATTCCGTATTTTCACACATCACCCCTAGTTAGTCAAATTAGGCGATTATGCATTTCGTTCATGATTTCAACATATGAACATTCGTTTGGGCATTTTAACAAACACCTTATGGGCATAATTTTATACTATTAACAAACAAGTTCATGACTAACTACTTAGTTAAGATTAATCATCATTTTCAAGTTCATTACATCTAGCATGCATAACAACACCTAGATTCATTTCATAAAAATCAATAACACTCGTTTCATGATCAAGATTCTAGTATTCTTAATCTCCCTACAAAACCCATTTAACACATAAGTGGGTGATTCTCAATTTCATATAGGGGTGTTCAAAAAACTCGTGGCTCGCAGCTCGATCGAAACTCGCTCGAAAAAAGCTCGAAGAAAGCTCGGCTCGAAATTGGCTCGGTTGTAAACGAGCCAGCTCGGCTCGGCTCGGTTTGTAAACGAGCCGAGCTCGAGCTTGGCCTAGCTCGGCTCATGAGCTGGCTCGATAAGGTTTACATCTTTCATTTTTTTGTCCCACATCTCTTAGAAAACAAAAACTAAGGGAGTATCTCCCCTATAAAAGAAGGTAAAGGCAATATACAATGTGAATTAACTATTTATACTTGCATATTTAGCCATATGGTTAAATTAAATGGCAATTATGACCCTTAGTCTATGAAGAAGTTCATTTTAAGGGCTTTTTAAGTAGTAAATTTTGCAGTTCTTTGTGAGTTCGAGCTAGATCAAGCCGAGCTAGCTCGAATTCTAATTGAGTCGAGCTCGAGCCTCAAATCTCAGCTCGATTTGAAATTCGAGCTCGAGTCGAGCCAGCTCGAATCGAGTTCGAGCCGAGCTCGAGCTGGGTCTAGCTCGGCTCGACTCGGCTCGTTTACAGCCCTAATTTCATATGCATGAATATCAATACATCAAATTATTGATAAGGGTTCATTCCTAACCATGAACTTATCATAGTTTCATTCAAATATCTAACATTCAAGTTCCAATTTTGACTTCACATGTTCATCAAGAAATCAAGACATAACCAAAAGACGAAATTTGACATACCTTATGATCCCCTCACTTAGGTGATCACTAGTTTGAGCTTGGTTTTCAATTTGATCTCGATTTGCCTTCTTGATTTGGCCAATTTATGCAAGTTAGGGTTTTGGCTCTTTGGAGCCCCTCTCCTGGTCGCTCACGAACACACTGGGTGTGTGTATTTTGTTTTTGTTTTTAATAATTAATCTTTTAGGTTATCCCACCTTTGGCCCCTAAAGTTTTGTTAATTAGTAAGTAGGCTACTACCTACTTATTTTCAACAATATTTTGTCTTGTTAACTAGGTTAAATTTTTCCTAGTTTAACTTAATGAGTTCGGGGTAGTCATAACCCGTTTCATTTTAAGTCCCATTAACTCGGGCCTCTTACGAACTTTATTTCTTCCAAAAGCTTTTATTCTCTTTTATTAATATTAGGCTTATTTATTTAAATCCTAACATTTATCGGGTTGATTTTTACCACTCATGGTATTTTACCCGTCTTTTAGTATTAACGGGGTTTGATTACCAAACCCGTTTTCGGGGTGTTACAGATTTGCTATGAGGCTATTCGACTAACCAGTGAGTTTAACAGCTTTTAGGGTTCTTTCCGAACACTTTGAGAAGGGTCGGGATCCTTTAGAATTCCCTATTAGTTTAGTATCATAGATCCCAGTTCCATCTAAGTTAACATTACCGATAGAAAACCATGATTAACGAATACGATTCCAAACCTAGGTAGTGTTTTTATCATCATCTGATTTCACCTGCAGTTAGAGTTTGTGTTTGAGTTCGCGTTAGTTAGTATTTTAATTAATTGCATTAGGATTGTTAGAAAACTCCCCTCAAAACAATAAAATAATAAAACAAATAAAACCAATCGTGTAGATAAGTAATCGAGTCTAGTTCACGTTTTCAATAGGAGTCACGTGGGTTCGATATCCGAACTTACTTCAGCTTTACTAGGTCAATAGGTTCACTTGTCTGTCAGTAGTTTAGTCTTTTAAGGAGTCTAGAGTATTACTTACTATCTAAATTTGGGTTAATTTACTTGAACTACTTTTAGCACATCAACAGACCTCCTTTACTACTTGAACTATCAAGCCAATTAGTAACACAGGCTCCTTGTTCGGCTGGGAATTAAGGATCTATAAATTAATATCTCGAGATGAAGTACTGCACTGCGTGGACAATTAAAGGATTAACTCAAAAGTTTCCCATTGGATTAGATATAGCTAGTTTGTATTACCCTCAAATAAAGGGGATTTTTCTAAATCAAAAGATAGTAGTTTAAAGAACAATGCCAGTTGGGACAAATCTTATTTGAAAGAAAGTAAGCAACTATTGGCTTGTAGGATTGTGATACTGGACTGGGTTGGCTACTCTATGTGATCACAGTTGCTATTATCAGATAGCTAGGGCTGATTCCACGACTCCTTCATATAGCGTATGGAGGGGGTATCTAAAGAGAAAGTTTAGTGTTCTTAATTCCAGCCTTCGTTACTTCACTCCACGCTCCCTTAAACCTGAATTGGTCGAGAGAAATGAACCCGCACAACATTTTATAACCTTCGAACCTAAACCCTTCCATTGAGATCTTCATGACTCATTTAACGGACGGTCCACCAAGGATTGTCATTCTCCCCCTATCTATCTCATGATCCCTCATTCCACTAATCTGTGGTTACTTTACTGATTCATTCATGGCATAGACTCCCTATTTGTCACAGCCCCAGCCCCGGTTTGACCCGGTCAGGAGCCGCGGGACAGGAACCCGTGGTATTGATGATGCGATAGCGGAAGATTTTTAACAGGATCTTTTAAAACTCAAAATGCCCAATTATTTTATTCCATAAATTGGGATAAACCCCATAATTTACAATAGAGGAATTTAACTAGGAAATTCCCTGATTTATTAAAACATGTTTATTCATTTTAACTGAGCCACCTCTTCAAGCTTGTTAGTGCTCCATAGCACGTTTCCTTGATTTACAGCAGGTCGCCTGAAACATGTTTTAAAAATATTTTATCAGCGGGGAAATGCTGGCGAGTCACTCAAATTGAGAAAATGACACAGTTATAAATTACAGCATAAGAGCGATTACAATGGCTTCTATCTTATTTTTATCTGGCGCCGTGTCACATTGCGTGACGATGGTCATACCACTATTGGGTCATGTCACCCAAGTAGTGACGATCACTGTTAGGATATATTAGCCTAACCAGTGAAAATTAGTAATGTGCACAATACCCCACTAGCCAGTGATTTCAAGATATCCACGACTTACTCCCTGTAATTATAACTTTTGAAAATAATTTGAGGTATCGTAAAACAGTTGATAAAAAGAGAATGACTCACATTGCAGATTTATATGGGCAGAGCTTAGCCTACTGATTAGCCTTTTGACCTAAATTAAATAACATGCACACGAACTAGGTTAGTAACTAATACAGCATTTACGATAACTCACGAGATTAAACCCTCACAACGAATGACAAAGTGCGATACTTAAACATCCATCGAATTCACGACGAATGACAAAGCATAAACCCTAATGTGGGCAGCACTTAAACATCCATTGGATAGTTTTAATCGATCGGACATTGAATCGTAATAGCGATTGAGTTAATACCCTGTATCGGAGTAGCACCTCACTAAAATTGAAAGTAAATTCGACTTTGGAGTAGCCTAACTTCGTTTTTGATATTTGATTTCAACACCACAGAACTGCTCGTAACCCGTCCTATTTATAGCTGAAATTTGGTCTTCACGCGGCCCGCGTAAACTCTCAGCCAAACCTTACGCGGCCCGCGAGGAGGTCTACTTTGTAGATTAGGGCAAGCGTGTCACACCTAGGTCTGCCACGTGGCTGCCAAGTGGCCTGGTTGCTGTTCCGGATAAGATATGAGCTGTCACGGCCCGCCTAAAGACCAGAAATCTTGATTTCTTGGTTTTTCATGCACAGTATGGTTTCAGGGGTCCGGGATTTTTACTTACGGGTCGTTTTGGGAAATTTTTTGAGAGTCCTTTCATCCTCCCCACCTTATTTAAAATCTTGTCCTCGAGATTCATTAGAATAAGTGAGGATACTTTCGCTTCATTTCCGATTCCAGCTCCCAAGTGTATTCGGGTCCTCTCTTTGAATCCCACTTGACTTTGACAAGTACTAACCGTTTGCGTTTGAGAAATTTAACCTTTCTATCTTCTATCTTCTATCTGAAGAGGTTTCTCAACAAATTTTAACTTTTCATTTACCTCTATATCCTGAAGAGGTATTACCAAAGATTCGTCAGATAGACATTTCTTGAGGTTGGATACATGGAATACATCATGTACTCCAGCCAATTCTTCTGGTAGTTGTAAACGATAAGCAACTGGTCCTATACGTTGGATCACTGGGAATGGTCCTACGTATCTTGGACTTAGCTTTCCTTTCTTACCGAATCGAACTATTCCTTTCCAAGGAGATACTTTTAATAGTACTTTGTCTCCAACTTGGAACTCGAGTGGCTTACGTCGATTATCGGCATAGCTTTTCTGACGATCTCGAGTTGTCTTTAGTCTTATCTTGATTTGAGTGATCTTGTCGGTAGTTTCCTGTACAATCTCTGGACCTGACAATTGACTTTCTCCTATCTCTGCCCAACAAACTGGAGTTCTACACTTACGTCCGTACAGTGCTTCAAATGGGGCAACTTCAATGCTTGAATGATAACTATTGTTATAGAAGAATTCAATTAAGGGTAAATGGTTGTCCCAGTTTCCCCCAAAATCTATCACACATGCCCTAAGCATGTCTTCTAGAGTTTGGATCGTCCTTTCACTTTGTCCGTCAGTTTGAGGATGATATGCAGTGCTTAAATTTAGTCGAGTACCCATTGCTTATTGGAAACTTTTCCAGAAATGGGAAGTGAAACGACTATCCCTATCCGATACAATGGAGAGTGGAACTCCATGTAAGGATACTACTTCATCTACGTATAACTTTGCCAACCTTTCCATGCTAAAGGTTTCTTTCATGGGTAGAAAATGAGCTGATTTGGTTAATCGATCCACAATTACCCAAATCGCATCATTCCCTTTTCTGGTTTTGGGTAACTTTGTAACAAAATCCATTGTTATGAGTTCCCATTTCCATACAGGCATTTCTAATTGTTGAAGTAGACCCGAAGGTTTCTGGTGTTTTGCCTTAACTTGTGAACAAGTAAGACATTTAGAAACATATCTAGCTATATCCTTTTTCATTCCAATCCACCAGAAGTTATTTCTTAAATCTTGGTACACCTTATTGTTACCAGGATGCATGGTATACCTAGATTTATGGGCTTCTTCTAAAATTTTATCTCTTAATTCTCCTTGTTTAGGTACCCAAATTCGTTTCTTATGGAATCTCCAAATTCCATCATTTCCTTGCTCTAATTCTTTTATTCGTCCTTTCATTCCTTCAGCATCATCCTTGATTGCTGTTTCTTGAACATTCTTCAGTTGTGCTATTAAATCTAACTGTAGATTTAATCTAAGAGCACGAACTCGTCGTTGTTTCTCATGATACTTACGACTTAAGGCATCAGCAACTACGTTTGCTTTTCCTTCGTGATATTGAATATCACTGTCGTAGTCGCTTAGTATTTCCATCCATCTTCTCTGTCTCATATTTAATTCTTTTTGCCCAAATATGTACCTTAAGCTCTTGTAATCCATATAGATAGTAAACTTACTTCCATACAGATAATGTCTCCAAATCTTAAGGGCAAAAATTATGGCTCCTAACTCTAAGTCATGAGTCGTATAGTTTTCCTCGTGCTTTTTCAATTGTCTTGAGGCAAACGCAATTACCTTCTTGCGTTGCATTAGCACACATCCAAATCCTAATTTGGAAGCATCACAATATACTTTAAAATCTTCAGTTCCTTCTAGCAAGGCTAGGATTGGAGCATTGGTTAATTTCTGTTTTAAAATCTTAAAAGCTTCATCTTGTCTAGGTCCCCATTCAAACTTAACTGCTTTACAGGTTAGCTTAGTTAAGGGTACAGCTATCTTGGAAAAATCCTTAATAAAGCGTCTATAGTATCCAGCTAATCCTAAAAAGCTTCTAACTTCCATTGCTGATTGCGGAACTTTCCATTTGGTGATTGCTTCTATCTTAGCAGGATCTACGTGAATGCCTTCGTGATTCACCATGTGTCCTAAGAATTGCACTTCTTGTAGCCAAAATTCACATTTCGAGAATTTAGCATAAAGCTTTTCCTTTCTTAACAAAGTTAAGAGTACATGCAAGTGCTCACAATGTTCCTCCTGACTTTTGGAATAAATAAGTATATCGTCAATGAAGACAATTACAAATTTATCCAAATATGGTTTACAGATTCTATTCATCATGTCCATAAATGCTGCAGGAGCATTTGTTAACCAAAGGGCATGACTGTAAACTCGTAATGACCATACCTAGTCCTGAAAGCTGTTTTAGGTATGTCTTCTTCTTGTACCTTCAATTGATGATATCCAGAGCGCAAATCTATCTTAGAAAAATATCTAGCTCCCTGAAGTTGATCAAAAAGATCATCAATCCTAGGTAATGGGTATCGATTCTTAATTGTAACCTTATTTAATTCTCTATAATCGATACACATTCGCATCGAACCATCCTTTTTCTTTACAAACAATACTGGCGCTCCCCACGGGGATGAGCTAGGTTGTATGAATCCTTTGCTTAGTAATTCATCTAACCGCTTTTTCAGTTCTAGCATTTCAGTGGGTGCTAACCGATAAGGTGCTTTGGCTATTGGTGTAGTTTCGGGAATTAGATGAATTCTAAATTCAACTTCTCTATCAGGTGGTAATCCAGATAGTTCTTCTGGGAATACATCCGAGTATTCTAATACTATTGGAATGTCCTTAAGTTCTTTACTTTTCGTTTTAATGATTACTGAAATCATATACACCATTTCTTGTTTTCTGAAATAACTGGCCAATTTCATTACTGAAATAAATTTTAGTGGCTTTCGTGGCTTATCTCCTGTAATCACCACTAATTCTCCTGTGGGTGTATGAATTTCTATGGAATTCTTATCACAAAGAATTCGAGCATGGTTGGCTACCAACCAATCCATTCCTAACACAACATCGAATCCGGCTAATTTCATAGGTAACAGGTTTGCAGAAAATTTATGACCTAAAAGTTCTATTTTCCCTTCTTGCAAAACCTTATCTATGTTGACAGAATTTCCGTCTGCCGTTTCGACTGTAAAAATCTGCCTAAGTTGGGTTAAGGGTAAATTAAGTGCTTGGCAGAATGAAGTATTTATAAAACTTTGGTTTGCACCAGAGTCAAATAATACATTTGCATAAACGTTGTGAACTAGGAACGTACCAGCTATCACATCCGGGATTAGCTCTGCTTCCTGAGTAGTCAGTTGGAAGGCTCTTACGTCTTCTTGTTAGTTCCTTCTGCAGGTTTAGCTTTGTTATCCTTTGGTTTGTTTAGTTTTGGGCAGTCTGGCCTAAGATGTCCAGCTTCTCCACAATTGTAGCAGGCTGTGAATTTCTTCTTCCTGCAGTCTTCTTCTTGATGCCCTGGAATTTTGCAAAAATTGCAATATCCCTTACATATCCCAAAATGCTTCCTTTTACAGGAATTGCAAAATGGACCAGTGGAAGATTGTCCGGTTCCCCTTCGCTTGAAATTGTTACGGTTACCCATACGAAATCCTTGGGTAATCTTTTGGACCACTTCCTTCTTTTTATTTTCTTCTCGTGTCTGTATTAGTTCGTCAGTCAGAGTATTGGCTAAATCCACCGCATCATCAATCGTGGCGATGACACAGTTATAAATTACAGCATAAGAGCGATTACAATGGCTTCTATCTTATTTTTATCTGGCGCCGTGTCACATTGCGTGACGATGGTCATACCACTATTGGGTCATGTCACCCAAGTAGTGTCGATCACTGTTAGGATATATTAGCATAACCAGTGAAAATTAGTAATGTGCACAATACCCCACTAGCCAGTGATTTCAAGATATCCACGACTTACTCCCTGTAATTATAACTTTTGAAAATAATTTGAGGTATTGTAAAACAGTTGATAAAAAGAGAATGACTCATATTGCAGATTTATATGGGCAGAGCTTAGCCTACTGATTAGCCGTTTGACCTAAATTAAATAACATGCACACGAACTAGGTTAGTAACTAATACAATATTTACGATAACTCACGAGATTAAACCCTCACAACGAATGACAAAGTGCGATACTTAAACATCCATCGAATTCACGATAAATGACAAAGCATAAACCCTAATGTGGGCAGCACTTAAACATCCATTGGATAGTTTTAATCGATCGGACATTGAATCGTAATAGCGATTGAGTTAATACCCTGTATCGGAGCAGCACCTCACTAAAATTGAAAGTAAATTCGACTTTGGAGTAGCCTAACTTCGTTTTTGATATTTGATTTCGAATCCACAGAACTGCTCGTAACCCATCCTATTTATAGCTGAAATTTGGTCTTCACGCGGCCCGCGTAAACTCTCAGCCAAACCTTACGCGGCCCGCGAGGAGGTCTACTTTGTAGATTAGGGCTAGCGTGTCACACCTAGGTCTACCACGTGGCTGCCACGTGGCCTGGTTGCTGTTCCGGATAAGTTATGAGCTGTCGCGGCCCGCGTAAGCTATACTTAACTCTTACGCGGCCCGCCTAAAGACCAGAAATCATGATTTCTTGGTTTTTCATGCACAGTATGGTATCAGGGGTCCGGGATTTTTACTTACGGGTCGTTTTGGGACATTTTTTGAGAGTCCTTACACTATTTGTCTTATTAGCACTAGAACGATGAAAGCCGCTTAAGACTCGAAGGGCTCAGCCCCGAAAGGGCTTTTAGGGACTGGGTTTGGTGGATTATAGAGCTTGAAGCTAAGGTTTGTCCATTAGGATTGAGCATGGACGAATGGGCCAGCATTGATGATAAATGAAAAAAGAAAAACTTCTCCCATCGCATCATTAACCGATGTAGGATTAAAGATCAGGTCTAGGATTCGAGTCAAATCGACCTTCAATCGCATCTCAGGATGAAGCAAGGAATTCAAGCAAATGTTCGTTCTTCAATCACTTGGTTGCTCAAGAAGTTGGACTAGCTGCTCCTCTGGCCCAAAGTGGATTCTAGTGGAAGGGCAGAGCAAAGCCTTGCAGTAGAAAGGTGTTCGTTGTTGGGATGGCTTCAAACTGGACTAAAGAGAAAATGAATTAAATAGTCCTCTCTTCCTTGGGGATTTATCACTGACTAGTAATTACTTTTAGGGAAATTGGCCTGTAATAATCTCACCTAGACCTTATTGGCCATTAATAATCCCACCTTAGAATATTCCCCCCACCAGTCTCACCTTTCACCTATTTTTCCTACAATGGTCCCGCGTTAAAAAAACTTAACGGAGTTAAGCTTTTTTTCCAAATTACAAACAGATTTTTTAGGGTTTTTTATCAGAACGACGATACGAGTCCATTGATGTAAAACTTGCCTCGAAACGGTGCTCCAAACGATGAAAATGACGCTTCAATTCGGGTGTTTAAAATTCCAATTAACAAAAATCAAGTCACTTGGAGCACCATTTCGAAGTAAGTTTTACATCAATGGACTCGTATCGTCGTTCTGATCAAAAGCCATAAAAATCTGTTTGTAATTTGAAAAAAAGCTTAACTCCGTTAAGTTTTTTTAACGAAGGGCCATTGTAGGAAAAAATAGATGAAAGGTGGGACTGGTGGGGAGGAATATTCTGAGGTGGGATTACTAATGGCCAATAAGGTCTAGGTGAGATTATTACAGGCCAATTCCCCTTACTTTTAAGCATACTTTTTTTTCGATTATATCTTTTTAGATACGACGTTTTATAAAATTCATTATGTCTTTGCGACATACTTATTTTTATCTACGACTGGATCTAAACTGTACTCAAAATTGAGTTATGAATAATAGCATATAAGTGATCTAAGCATAAACGTACATGTCATCAAAGTTGTCTTGCATTTTAGTTTTCTTTTTTATAAAGTGACGCATTTTACTAATTTCGTTATTTTAATAATATAATATAACGTTTTATAAAATTTTGAATATACCACTGTGACGTACTTATTTTTATCTATGATTTGGTTAAAGTTTTATTCGAACATGTTAAATATAGTTGATTTTTGTGTTCGTTATCGTGATAAATCGAACCGAACTGATACCATCTGAATAATATCAGTACTGGTACCATATTCCTTTTATGGTTTTCTCAACACATGGGCGTAGCTTAGAAGGTGGCCGGGGGCCGCCCAACCCCTCAAACTTTTCTTTCAGTAGTGTTATATATGTAGCTTTCGTATAGAAATTTTTGGGTATATAAGTTTTCGACCCCCCCGGTTCTATATAATTTTTTGGGTATATACGTTTTCGACCCCCCCCCCCCCCCCCGGTTATTCGGGTCAAGCTTCGCCACTTTCTCAACATGACGTATAAGCTCGTTGAAAACAGAGTGGTACAATAAAATATTTTTTTGTACCGTAGGCTACAACAAGTGTTGATAACCTAATCGATGTCGGCCAAACAATATTGGTACCAATATGGGTATTCGTTTTTATGGTTTTCGATATCCTCTTGTGCATATCTCTTTGCGTAATGTACCGAGTGTCAATATTTTACAAATACTGTAACGAACCAAATCGATACTAACTAAAGACACATTGCGAACAGGGACGGACCTACTACCATCTCAGGGTGGGCGGGCACACCCCTTGAAAAAAAAAACATTAAGGGTTGCACGTAAGTGAAAATCCTGAGCGCACCCCATGAAATTTTGATACCGCACCCCATGAAATTAAAGTGAGAATGGAAAATTGTAAAGAAAAGTAAAGATATAAGAATAAAAAAAATTCAGCAGCTATCTGTTCTTGATTTTCTCTGGCCGACTAAAAACAGGGATGTGAATTGATTATGTTGGAGTGGAGAAGGCGAAGATACAGAATACGATTAGGTTTTTTTTATTTTATTGGCCCAATGAGTATCACAATAGCCCACCAAAGGCCTAGTATTTTGATCCACTAGTTAATTTCTCATTTAATTATTATTTTATCATTTTCGTTGGTTGACCAAGTAGAGTGTTACACTTTTTATTTATCTATTTTTACTTTTACGGTAAACTTTCAAAGAAAGAGTAAAGTCTTTGAATTATTTATGTATCATTTGACTCAAAAGTTTTTATTTACTTTGTTATATCAGATGAATTGGTTAATTGGTTTTAACTCAAAATATCCAGATTAATTATTTTATTTGATAATTTTTCTTAAACCGGAAATTTCTTTTTTTCATAGTTTTATTTATTATTATTATTTATGTAATTTAGGGTTTAATCACCTATCTAAACATGAATACCGTTGGAGAAACTAATGTTATTCGATCATTATTAGGTTTATACAAATAGTAATTGGAACATATTAGAGAATATAAACTTTTTTTATTGTGATCTTTATGTCGTAAAGTTCTAGTTATGCCACTATTTGTTAGAGACTACCTTTTAATAATAGCATGTTAAGTTAAAAGGAAAGAAAATGTTTGTTTGATACTTTTGGTTATAGTTTGGGATATTCTTTAAGTTTTCCATACATTTTATTTAGTTTTTTACTTTACATAATATCATTCAAAATATTTGTTTAGAGGGTTTTCTAGTTTTATTAATTTTATTATCTTATGGCTGGATTTGAAAAAAAAAAATTTCCATAAGAGCAATTGTCGATATAGTGTAGTTCCATTATGTATTTGTAGTGAAGATTGATGAATTTTTATTATGTATATAGAAATTAATTAGGTATAATCTTTTAAGTATCCGCCTCAACCCAACCCGACCCGAAGTGGACCACTTTTTTAATATTTAACGATAAAACCCTAAAAAATTTCCGCCCCCCATGAAAAGAATTCCTAGGTCCGCCACTGGTTGCGAAACGCAGTGATCCCACTAGTGAGCGCAAACATGGCTACAAAAATGCAAGCCGTTATTTACTTTGTATTTATGTTTCATGTTCCAAACATTCATAGCTTTTCTTTGCGATTTTCATGGTAATTTGTAGATTTGCATACAACTAGCTTTTAGCAATAATCACTTGTAAAAACTAGACAATATCAAGCATTTAAACCGAGTCGAGAATTCTTTATTTTCGATTCAAATTGAATAAGGAAAGGGGTTGGATTCAAATTGAACTATATAAAATCCAAAGTTCGACCTGAATTCATCTTTAGGGCGTGTTTGGTTCACAGGAATCCAAAGGATTTCAAGGGAATTGGAATTTGAATTTCATTCCTTTGTATGTTTGGTTGGACAAATTAGTTGAAGGGAATTGGATTTCAATTCCAACAAAATCCCTTATTTAATGGAATTCAAATTCCTTCTAAATTTCAAAGGAAAGTTTAAAAAACCACGGAAATGTTTCCAAAGTTACGGAAATAACCACTTGCCTCTTTCATTTTTGTCTAAAAACCAAAAAATAAAAAAAAAACCCAAAAAATTCTAAAAAATAAAAAAATTCTAAAAAATCCAAAAAATTATAAAAAATCAAAAAAATCCAAAAAAATTCAAAAATGTTATAAAATCAGATATACACTTTCCTGTCTCTCTCCTAATATAACTGCTTGGCAGTTATTCCTATGTATGTATGTATGTATGTATGTATGTATGTATGTATGTATGTATGTATGTATAAACACACTAGGTTATTCCTCGGGTAGATACCCGGGTAGGAAAATTTAAATTACAATCAAAAGCAACAATAATATACGGGTTCAATAGTCATCAACACACCCTTAAATCTTTTTTATGAATATGTGTGTTGAGAAATGATATGTTTTTTTATTTTTTGAAAAAAAAAATACATTTAAACATAAACCCTGAAATAAAAAAAACGTTCCGTTACTTATGTAGATAATGTCTACACATGATTGGGCTTGCTATAGATTTATTCGCATCTCAGCTTCGCTGGTGTCAAAATATTTCTGCATAGCTTCTAGCTCAACTTTTTTTCCTGTCATGGTTTCCATCTATTTAATTTCGCTTTTTAAGCAATTGTGTTTCTTCAATTTCAAGGCTCCCTTGGAATCGTCGAAGTAAATACATCCAATTTATGACAATCCTCGCTTCTCCTATCCTGAAGATTAATAGCAATATTCAAGACAAAAAGAGATAACCGATGTTACAAAATGCAAGATTAGTCACACATTTCTTAATCAACTGATGTATCCGCCACATAAATTGAGAATAAAACGAACAGAAATCAACTGCAGAACAATCAATCTATTATGTCCCATCATTATTTATAAATTTAACACTTGTAACCTGTAATTTATAATAAGTTTCTAGTAAGTTAAAAAATAAAAACTATATGTATGCAAGTGGGGCCCTATACATACCTGTATGTCTTTAAACTTTCAAACAACATTAGGCTGGAAACTCTCATCTAATACCCTGCAATTAATCATCATCAGTTATACTAATTACATTATGTCGTTAAATAAAATATAAAGACATGTTTTCAAAAGTTATACGTATAAAGAATCCATAACGAGGGTTCAAAATGCAAGAAACAAGTGTCTGTACAAAGTTTGAAGAGCCAAGGACTAAAACTGCAATTTATCAAAGTTTTGTTGGAAGACCTTAGGGGCTCGCGTAGCGCGAGCTTATGGGCTCAGGCAGTCGCGCTACGCGACTGCCATATCTGGACAGAAACATATCTTTCTTGATTCTTTGTCTGCCCATTGAACTTGGATGCAATTTAGATCGATCTTGCCCTTCATTTGGCCCCTAAAACAACCCCTAGAACATGTAGGACACTTGTGGGATTGTTGTGGTGTGTGCTAGACTTACTTGTCAATCAATTGTGGTGCTTGATTCACTATAAAAGGCCACCTTCAAGTCACAACACTCCTCACATCTTCATCTGCATTTTTGATCAAGTGTGGAGCTTCCAAGGCTGACCCAAGCCTTCCTAAGCATCCATTAGACACTTGTAAGTATTCCTAACTTTCTCTAATTCAGTTTTGCTTTGTAATTAGCTTAAAAGTCAACATATCGTAATTAACGATTGACTTTGAGATTAGTTATAAACGGCTCAGTCATATCTCAAATTGTAAGTTGTTATGAGTTGGTAATTATGTGGGTAATAAACCCTCAAAAGGGTTCCCCCTGATTTCCACTCTAACTAGGTCGTTTGTCGAGTCAAAGATGATTGGAAAAAGTCAACAGAAATGTAATCTTTCGTTTAACACATAATTAACAAGGTAAAAGGCGTGTAACCTATTTTATCATTCATATAACTTGATAATAAGCATAAGAACTTGTCTAAGCTTGTTTGATTCGACAACTTTCCATTGTGAACCGATTCGGAACCGAAAGTCGCAAAGCTTTGACTTTTGCTTTGACTTTAGTTCTGACCCGCTTTAGTATGATTTGGAAATGCCTTAGGGTTTCCTTAGGACCAGGCTACATGTTAGCATAACCCTCTGTGGTTGGTTCATTGATTGACCCATTCGTTTACGCGTTTCCGTTAATTGCTCATATGTTGACCATTATGCCCTTATTACCTTAGAACGTGATTTATGAAAATGTAAAAGTGTAGAAACCTTAATTACTGATATATAAACTTGTATGCAAAGTTTGACATCAGTTTGACTTATAGATTAAGAGTTATGCTCATTATCGCAAAACTAATGCTTTATGTTAATAAAACGGCGTAATTAGCGTATAGCCTAGTTAAGCCGACTCTTTGGTATCAAACTTAATACCCACTGATGTAATATATTATTTTGGGATTTTTAAATATTTTTAATTAATTATAGGCTGAGCATAACTCATAGTCGTAGGCTTAATTCGGTAATTGTCGGTTTTGCCCTTACGGGCCATAAAATGAGTTTTACATATCTAAACGACCTCAAACCTTTTGCCACTGAATAGTTATGATAAATAAATTATTTTAAGCCTTCTGGAAATATAAAAATATCAGATTTAAGTGTCGAACCCGGTAATGGCCTTTAATCGCCTTATTTAGCGTTTTTAGCGCATAGTACGTTTTAAAATCATATTGGACATACCCGGGTTGATACCTACTGATATAAGAGGAAAATTATAATATTTTAACAGTAAGCAAAGGTTGATTAACTCAGACTTCGTTTTTGAGCTTTTCGGCTTATGTGAAATTACCAAAATGCCCTTCGGTGCATAGTTTGGTTATAAATGATATATTTCACATATATACTTTACCCTACTGTTATAACTCATCAAAATGAGTATGGTTGCTGTTTACATCAGACCTGTAACTCAGTTAAACATTTAAACTCTTTTACAACCTCTAAAATGACCAAACTACCCCTACGGGGCATAGTTTGTGTTTAAATTAGTTCGGGGCATAATGAAAGACATCCTACTGATGTCACAACATATTGGAAGCATAATTAACTTAGGAAACCTGTTTAGGACCCATATGGTTACCCGTTACGCCTCTGGCGCGTTCGGTTCGGTTTATGTAACTAGTTTGCATAAATTAGCCGAAACGGGTCAAACCTTATCCGTTTTATCTCAAAATCCAGAATGTGTTTAGTTTACCCATATTATACAAGTCTTCAAACTTGTCGGGTCTAAATCACATTCTATTCCGGTCTTCGCTTAATCATGCGTTTTGAACCGTAAACCTTTCCTTAAAACTAACCGGTCTAAGTTACGACTTAAATAAGACCCGTTAGGAATTTAATAGGTTAATAAAACCTTCGTTCCAGATTAAGAGCCCCAGTAGAAGTACTTGTGCTTGCTGATTAAGATATACGGCTGAGTGTAAATTGCATTGCTAGCTCAGGTAAATACTTTTAACTTATTTTCCCTTATACGGGCTTGGGATACGGTATTATAAAAATACCGCTTGGTCGGGTGTAGAAACCTTTTAATCGGAGATGATTAAATTGCATAATCCCGTTTTAATCTGTATTGATTGATAACAAATAACATTGGGGGTTAATGACCGTGTCCTGGATATCCTTGGCTCATTTTAAAAAGTGAATGGCCACGACGTAAGCACAAGGTGTAGGTAAAACACCTCCTGTTGCATATGTATAACATATACTCACTCGTAAGGGTATCTTCTTGTGAGATTATATTTGTGGTGTGTCGATTAATCTTGTCCGGCTTGTATTGTATAATCACCGGCCCTAAATGTTGGACAACCATGTAAATCGGATACAAGATTTTTATTAACAAAATTGTCCCAAGTATAAAAGATTAATTTTGCCTCTGTGCATTTTAATCAATGTGTCAAGATATTTTGTGCCGTTTGCACTCGAATCACTTTTCAAACTCTTTTTCAAAAATGAGTCAGTTAATTGTATTTACCAGTGTAAACTGACGTATTTTCCAAAAGGTTAAGTGACAGGTACTATGCGTAATTGGCTGGGAGCTCAGGGCGTCACTAGGGAATCTTGCAAGTTCTAGATGCCTAAAGTCTGTCGAACAGTTTTCTTTTATTGATCCGCCTGTGGATCCTTTACCTTCCGTTGTAATACTTTGACATTACTTATATTCGGAATGTAATATATTTATCTTTTGCTTCCGCTGTGCATTATTATATTGTGTTGTTTGACCATGATGTTGCCAACCACGTCACGATACTCCCCCACCGGGCCCACCGGTGACACGTGGAAAATTGGGGTGTGACAGGTTGGTATCAGAGCCAACATTGAGTGAATTAAACACTAGCTTATGTGTTTAATCTCAATGACACAATTGCACATTCCTAAATCTTCTGAGTCTAGACTTAACATAGGAATACTCTCAATTCTAATCTGGAAATCCTTACTTCCAAATTTTTTGGATACGTCGCCAAGCGAAGAAGCTGTATTAGAAATTCTCCACAATCTGGAGCCCTGAAATACTGAGCTTCGTACCGCGGCCAGGATGAAACGAGCATCCAAGGAGAGAGCATTCAGAAATAAAATGAAGAAGAAACTTTTTTTTTTTTACAGAAGATCGTTTCCTTATTAGTCCTTATAAGGACATATTTATCTTTCAGTCCCTTTAAGGACACATTATTCCTTCAAAGACCCGCTTAGGGCAACTCTGTACTTTTATTTTCATATAATGGATTGATTAAACTAAGTTTTCATTCTAAACATGAAATATGAAATAAATGGAAAATAACATCCTTTAGAAGGGAATTGCCTACGGGCTATAATTAACGTCCTCTGAGACTAAAGACGGTGGTAGCCTACAGCGCCCTGTCAAGAAAAGGTAATGAACTTTGATTCACACCTAAATGCCTCGATCCCAGACGATCATGGCTTATAAATTAAACTTGTCCAAGTGACTAAGCCTTTTGTGCTATTACTAAATGCCTCGATCCCAGACGATCATGGCTTATAAATTAAACTTGTCCACGTGACTAGGCCTTTTGTGCCATTACAAATTCATAAATTGCCCTGATTCTCTGAAATATTGGCTTATAAATTAAACTTGTCTACGCGACTAGGCCATTTGTGCTATCATTAAATTATAAATTAGGATTTATGATAAAAATCCTGAATAAAATAAATATCCTTACTTTCCTGCCAGTATGCAATTTAAAGGAAATCTTAAAGGTGAAACCTAGCCTACGCGGCCAAGATGGTGAAACCTACTCTAGAGATTCAAATCCTTGTTAACACCTAAGAACGTGTTAGCACTCCTGACAAATGTGATTCGATAAAATCACAACAGTCATCCTTATATAGGATTCTTCCAATTTTCTTATCTAGCCTAATGATTTAGAAATCATGGCTTGTGTCATCCTATAAGATGATCATATTATAAACATCCTGAAGTGATGAAGTGCCTACGGGCTAAACTTGTTGTCCGATAAGGCAACGACAGTGGTGGTCTTTGATCTCCTGTCCAAAAATGTTGGACCAGGTCCAAACATAATAGTCGGTAGGATCCATACGATCTCGACTAATAGCATCTGAGAAGATGATCATATTATATCCATCCCTCAGAAGGGAAATGCCCACGGGCTATATCTATTGTCCTAAAAGACAAAAGACAGTTGAAGTCTACAACTCCCTGTCAAAAGAGGGTAATGAACTTGATTCAGACCTTAATGCCTCGATTCTCTGAAATCATGGCTTATAAAAAAAAATTTAGAACTGTCCTTGTGACTAGGCCTTATGCGCCACTTTAATATCCTTAATGTTTTATAACTAGGATAAATTATAATGGAAAATACTAATTTAATATAACTAACAAGTTAACCAATATGGTTTATATTACCATGGTTGATAAATCGTCAAAGATGATGATTCCATATTAATCTCTGAATAAATCATTGTTAATATTTATGTAGCAATCAAGTTACATGGCTGGATTAGATGAAGTTAACAGTCACTTGAAGGAGAGCAATGATACTACCAGAATTAATGTAACTGGAGCAGAACTACAGGCAATAATAGATTATGCTGTTACTCGAGCACTTGATCGGCAGTATGATGAGTCGAATGATACCCACTCTAAGACTCTATCTGCGGCTAGCTGTAAGCCCCCTCTTAAAACACATGAGTCAAAGGAGGACGATCTTCATGACTTGTCAAATCAAAGGAGTATTCCGTCTAGACAAGTTGTGTTTCATCAAGAGGCACCAGTTAAGACCTGTTCATATAAATATTTTGTCTCCTGCAAGCCCAGAGACTTTACAGGAGAAAAAGGAGCCATCGATTGCATGACATGGCTCGATGAGATGGACGCTGTTGTTGACGTCAGCGGTTGTGCGGAGCAAGATGTTGTGAAATTTGTTTCACAATCATTCAAAGGGGAAGCGTTGGCATGGTGGAGATCATTGCTCCAAGCCACGGGAAAGGTTCTACTCTACAATTTATCTTGGGAGCAATTTGTTGCATTAATCAAGAAAAACTATTGTCCCCAGCATGAAGTAGAAAAGATAGAATTCGACTTCTTGACTCTGGTCATGGAGAATTTGGATTGTCAGGCATATGTGACAAGTTTCAACACTATGTCCCACCTGGTTCCTTATCTAGTCAGCCCTGAACCTAAACGCATAGCGCGTTTCATTGGAGGCCTAGCACCAGAAATAAAAGGGAATGTTAAAGCATCTAGGCCAACCACATATAGGTCCGTGGTGGACTTATCATTATCTCTCACCTTAGACGCAATCAGAATTAAGTCTGTTAAGGCTTCTGGCGAGAGAAGAAGTGAAAGAGGGGAGGAAAACTCTCATCAAACTAACAAGAAGAAGAAGGGAAGCTTGGAGCGAGGGAAGGATTCCGAGTTTAAGAAGAACTCGAGTCAGTCTGATAACAGACCCAAATGTAATAACTGCAAAAAGCAGCATTTTGGAAAATGTACAATAGACCCACGCGCTAAATTGTGTGGAATTTGCAAGACCAAGGGTCACAAAACCTTAGATTGCAAGGGGTTAAAGAACGCCACATGCTACAATTGTAACGAGGGAGGGCACATCAAAACCAACTGCCCAAAACTTATAAAGAAGCCGGGGGAGGCCAGGAAAATAAACGCATGAGTCTTCCGGATGAACGCCAGGAATGGTGCGGAAGGATAACTATATAACAGGTATCTTTCCTTATCAAGCAGTTTATACAGAAATTTACTTGATACTGGCACATATGATTCAATATTGAACAATAACTGTAGAGAACTGTTTTCTCCGCCTGATTAGGACTTCGGTCATTTAATACGAGGTAGAAACTGGCCGATGATACTTTAGAAAATGCTCCAACAAACCTTAGATGGATATTTTATATCTAAATAGGAATCACTCTTTTCTGATATTCCTATGGCAAGCTTTCAAGCTACCTAAATTCTTTAATATAATAAAGACAGATGTGACGTTTTGATCCGCTGTCAGAAAAGTGATGGACTAGGTCCAAATCTTAAATGCCACTGATGGTCTTTTGCGACCTAGGCTAAGTAATATTAATATATTTTAAATAACGTTCATTAAGAATGTTAGTGCTATAATAGCCTGTATAGGTTATTGACACCATGGTTAGTATATATTAAGGCCATCAGAATGAAAAATAGCAGTTGTTGGATTTCAACTAAGAAATTGTTTTATTGGTATTAGGAACCAATATCGAGTATGGCAAACTCGGATAAGACAACAGTCAATCGCGCCATTGATGACGCGACGCATGCTAATGATGCTGAAATTGTAAACCTTAGAATTTCCAAAGATGTTCTTCAAACTATGATAGACGCAGCCGTTGGAAAAGCTGTGAAGAGAGCTGTGAAAAAGTTAAAGGAGCCCCATGCTGCTCGGTCCAAATTTTATCTAGGGCCACATTTCCTCAATCGTAAGAAGGATCTCGTTCATGCCTCTGATGCAAAGGATGAACTAAAAAGGAAAATGGAGGTAGATAACTCCCAGAGTTCTAAGAAAAAGAACAAACAAAAGTCCGACCAGAAACCAGTATGTGAGACCTGCAAGAAGCGCCATTATGGGAAATGCAGGTTCGAACCAAAATCCAAATCGCAGCCCAGGGCTTGTGGGATCTGCAAGTCTAAGGGACATAAAACATTGGACTGTAAGGACATGAAGAATGCAGTCTGTTTCGGCTGTAAGGAGAAAGGCCACATCAAGACTACGTGCCCTAAATATGCCAAAGGAAATGCGGCGAAGGAAGTAAAACCTAAAATTGAAAGCGCCTAAAATGCCTAAGCTAGCCCATAAATAATGACATCAGGTACATTCCTTGGCATTCTATCAGTAGTTTAAATGCTAAGAGTTTTATTTTGGTTCGGATACCAGTAAATCCTTCATAAACTATAAGTGTAACAAGTTTTTAAAAAACTCTTCATAAGGACTATATATATATTAAGTGTAAGGTAAAAACTTACAAGTAGAAAATTTACCAGAACTATTTTCTGTTCCTGTAAGAAATCGATAAGTCGCAAAAATGGTGGAATTGGCCGTCCCCGGAATCGAACCTGGGTCTAGGCCGCACCCTTTCGCGCGCCTAGCCAACTGAGCTAGGCGCCTAGTTTGTGAAACTTCCATTATTGATTTAATATAAGCACTTGTACAATAAACTTCCTTATCATTTATCAATGATAATTTCTGCTAAATGCCCTGTTTTTAGTACAGGCAATAATAAATCTTCATGAACCATAAACTTAGCAAAATTTTTATTATACCCACAAAGTATAATTACCAAGGAAACCTTAGTAACCGATTCTTCTCGTATCGGCAAGGAATCCTTCTGAAAATCTAAGAGCACTCTTTCTTCGCATAGAGTACGACAACATATGTTATTTTAATTATTTTTCTTTTCTCATTGTTTTCTATCGCCTGCGAATGCCAAACTATGTTTGATAAAAGTGTCATATGAGGATTGGCGTATCCTAGTGTGTCCCATAGATTATTTCCATGTCTGATCAGCATGGAGGTTTAATACATGGAACCCCTAAGATATCCCAATGATCATATTGTACTAAAGTCGACTAGTAGTATTCAAGGGAGATATCCAAAAATGGAAATTTTTTTTCCAAGTAAATGTTCCCGATTAATGAATTCGAGGACTTATAACATAAAGGTGTCACTCATTTGGCACGGACAATGATGGATGAACTGGAGCCTGAGATATGGAAAATCTCTGTAGCCTCCTTGTATCTTAATTATCTTTTCAAGGGTTGTCCCTGCTTACCTCCTGGAAGGCAGGTAGAATTACGAATTGTAGCCCGCCGTGGGCTGGAGTATTGTGAAAACTCCATATTGTTTATGGAATAAACGAAACCTTGAGTAAGTAGGTGTTAAGACATAGGTTCATATATCCTAACTCGATATTCCGAGAGTTTGATATTGTTAGATAAGAAAGACGGTTCATTTTGCTTATGCATACATTACCGCAATCCTAATTAGGCAACGATTAAGAATTTGCCATCAGCTAACCAGGATCGTCGAATTGTTCGACTAACGACAAGGATTAGCTATTCCTTAATATTAGTTAAGTACTGGTTGGAATAACCATCTCACCTTAAGATAAGCTTCTCTATAATATTTGATATATAAGTATCAAGGCTACTCCCTTGAAGACCTTGTATAAATGGAAAGATAAACGTCCATTGATAGGACAATAGTTTGGTAAGTCCAAACATTAAGATCTGAAAATTTCATTATAGACAATCAATAAGATCACGCAAATTCATAATCATCAGTAAGATGCCAGTATTCGGCAGAAAATTAAGGATTATGAAAATAGCAAACCTCCTAAATTCTTATTAAGGAATAAGATTCAACAATAGATATCACCCTGGAAAGGAGTGATGCGGTTTGGTAAGAAAGGCAAGCTAAGCCCGAGGTACATAGGGCCTTTCAAGGTTATCGAACGTGTCGGTTCAGCTGCCTATAAGCTAAACTTACCCGAAGAGCTCAGTGGAATTCACAATGTGTTCCACATCTGCAATCTGAAGAAGTGTTTTCGCTGATGAATCACTGGTTATATCACATACGGATGTGCATAAAGATGAGAGCTTAAAAAAAAAAAAATTGAGGAAAAACCTTTGTCGATTGAAGATCGATAGGTAAGGAAGCTTCGGGAGAAGCATGTACCTATTGTAAAGGTCAAATGGGATGCCCAAAGAGGTCCCGAATTCACGTGGGAGGTTGAATCCACGATGAAAGAAAAGTACCCTTACTTATTTCAGTAAATCTCGGGTCGAGATTTATTTTAAGGGGGTGAGGATGTAACACCTCGAAAATTCACGTCCTATAATGTGTTGACACGTGTCATAAAGTCTGAACGTGTGAAAGAATGTTATAAAAGGGCTAAAGTTGACAAACATGGAAAGTATGTGAAATACGTATTCTAAGTGTCAACTGTGAATAAATATAATGTACATTAACCCTACACAATGCTCATACCTTCAAACGAATAAATCATGGATCATACGAAGCTAAAAGTGAGAGATTACAAACTACAAGGGTTAAAAGTGTCAACATGTTTAATTTATACCTCTGAGTGACCTTTTGACAAACCCGAAGCTTTGTAACGGTTAATTATGCTCACTAGAATACACGATTAAAATTTCATAAAGTTTCGTCAACGTATGAGAAAGTTGTGACCAAATTCGTGTGCAAGGGGTTAAAGCGTCAACGTTGGAAGTTAGGCCTTTTCGGGTAACAATAAAGTTACCCGGGGATTTAACGAAGTGGGTATATACTTTAAAGCCCTTATAGATCAATAACGAGGGTTCAAAATGCAAGAAACAAGTGTCTGTACAAAGTTTGAAGAGCCAAGGACTAAAACTGCAATTTATCAAAGTTTTGTTGGAAGACCTTAGGGGCTCGCGTAGCGCGAGCTTATGGGCTCAGGCAGTCGCGCTACGCGACTGCCATATCTGGACAGAAACATATCTTTCTTGATTCTTTGTCTGCCCATTGAACTTGGATGCAATTTAGATCGATCTTGCCCTTCATTTGGCCCCTAAAACAACCCCTAGAACATGTAGGACACTTGTGGGATTGTTGTGGTGTGTGCTAGACTTACTTGTCAATCAATTGTGGTGCTTGATTCACTATAAAAGGCCACCTTCAAGTCACAACACTCCTCACATCTTCATCTGCATTTTTGATCAAGTGTGGAGCTTCCAAGGCTGACCCAAGCCTTCCTAAGCATCCATTAGACACTTGTAAGTATTCCTAACTTTCTCTAATTCAGTTTTGCTTTGTAATTAGCTTAAAAGTCAACATATCGTAATTAACGATTGACTTTGAGATTAGTTATAAACGGCTCAGTCATATCTCAAATTGTAAGTTGTTATGAGTTGGTAATTATGTGGGTAATAAACCCTCAAAAGGGTTCCCCCTGATTTCCACTCTAACTAGGTCGTTTGTCGAGTCAAAGATGATTGGAAAAAGTCAACAGAAATGTAATCTTTCGTTTAACACATAATTAACAAGGTAAAAGGCGTGTAACCTATTTTATCATTCATATAACTTGATAATAAGCATAAGAACTTGTCTAAGCTTGTTTGATTCGACAACTTTCCATTGTGAACCGATTCGGAACCGAAAGTCGCAAAGCTTTGACTTTTGCTTTGACTTCAGTTCTGACCCGCTTTAGTATGATTTGGAAATGCCTTAGGGTTTCCTTAGGACCAGGCTACATGTTAGCATAACCCTCTGTGGTTGGTTCATTGATTGACCCATTCGTTTACGCGTTTCCGTTAATTGCTCATATGTTGACCATTATGCCCTTATTACCTTAGAACGTGATTTATGAAAATGTAAAAGTGTAGAAACCTTAATTACTGATATATAAACTTGTATGCAAAGTTTGACATCAGTTTGACTTATAGATTAAGAGTTATGCTCATTATCGCAAAACTAATGCTTTATGTTAATAAAACGGCGTAATTAGCGTATAGCCTAGTTAAGCCGACTCTTTGGTATCAAACTTAATACCCACTGATGTAATATATTATTTTGGGATTTTTAAAGATTTTTAATTAATTATAGGCTGAGCATAACTCATAGTCGTAGGCTTAATTCGGTAATTGTCGGTTTTGCCCTTACGGGCCATAAAATGAGTTTTACATATCTAAACGACCTCAAACCTTTTGCCACTGAATATTTATGATAAATAAATTATTTTAAGCCTTCTGGAAATATAAAAATATCAGATTTAAGTGTCGAACCCGGTAATGGCCTTTAATCGCCTTATTTAGCGTTTTTAGCGCATAGTACGTTTTAAAATCATATTGGACATACCCGGGTTGATACCTACTGATATAAGAGGCAAATTATAATATTTTAACAGTAAGCAAAGGTTGATTAACTCAGACTTCGTTTTTGAGCTTTTCGGCTTATGTGAAATTACCAAAATGCCCTTCGGTGCATAGTTTGGTTATAAATGATATATTTCACATATATACTTTACCCTACTGTTATAACTCATCAAAATTAGTATGGTTGCTGTTTACATCAGACCTGTAACTCAGTTAAACATTTAAACTCTTTTACAACCTCTAAAATGACCAAACTACCCCTACGGGGCATAGTTTGTGTTTAAATTAGTTCGAGGCATAATGAAAGACATCCTACTGATGTCACAACATATTGGAAGCATAATTAACTTAGGAAACCTGTTTAGGACCCATATGGTTACCCGTTACGCCTCTGGCGCGTTCGGTTCGGTTTATGTAACTAGTTTGCATAAATTAGCCGAAACGGGTCAAACCTTATCCGTTTTATCTCAAAATCCAGAATGTGTTTAGTTTACCCATATTATACAAGTCTTCAAACTTGTCGGGTCTAAATCACATTCTATTCCGGTCTTCGCTTAATCATGCGTTTTGAACCGTAAACCTTTCCTTAAAACTAACCGGTCTAAGTTACGACTTAAATAAGACCCGTTAGGAATTTAATAGGTTAATAAAACCTTCGTTCCAGATTAAGAGCCCCAGTAGAAGTACTTGTGCTTGCTGATTAAGATATACGGCTGAGTGTAAATTGCATTGCTAGCTCAGGTAAATACTTTTAACTTATTTTCCCTTATACGGGCTTGGGATACGGTATTATAAAAATACCGCTTGGTCGGGTGTAGAAACCTTTTAATCGGAGATGATTAAATTGCATAATCCCGTTTTAATCTGTATTGATTGATAACAAATAACATTGGGGGTTAATGACCGTGTCCTGGATATCCTTGGCTCATTTTAAAAAGTGAATGGCCACGACGTAAGCACAAGGTGTAGGTAAAACACCTCCTGTTGCATATGTATAACATATACTCACTCGTAAGGGTATCTTCTTGTGAGATTATATTTGTGGTGTGTCGATTAATCTTGTCCGGCTTGTATTGTATAATCACCGGCCCTAAATGTTGGACAACCATGTAAATCGGATACAAGATTTTTATTAACAAAATTGTCCCAAGTATAAAAGATTAATTTTGCCTCTGTGCATTTTAATCAATGTGTCAAGATATTTTGTGCCGTTTGCACTCGAATCACTTTTCAAACTCTTTTTCAAAAATGAGTCAGTTAATTGTATTTACCAGTGTAAACTGACGTATTTTCCAAAAGGTTAAGTGACAGGTACTATGCGTAATTGGCTGGGAGCTCAGGGCGTCACTAGGGAATCTTGCAAGTTCTAGATGCCTAAAGTCTGTCGAACAGTTTTCTTTTATTGATCCGCCTGTGGATCCTTTACCTTCCGTTGTAATACTTTGACATTACTTATATTCGGAATGTAATATATTTATCTTTTGCTTCCGCTGTGCATTATTATATTGTGTTGTTTGACCATGATGTTGCCAACCACGTCACGATACTCCCCCACCGGGCCCACCGGTGACACGTGGAAAATTGGGGTGTGACAATCGGTGCCCTTATGTACCTCGCAAGTAACACAAGACCTGACATTGCATTTGCAGTTCATGTACTAGCGAGATACAGTTCGAATCCAACACGTAGACACTGGAATGGTGTAAAACATATATTCCGGTATATTTGTGGGACACAAGACTTAGGTCTTTTCTATCAAAAGGACCACAAGTCCCAGCTTGTTGGGTATGCTGATGCCGGATATCTATCAGATCCTCACAAAGCAAAATCTCAGACAGGTTATATATTCACATACGGTGGCACAGCAATTTCTTGGAAATCGACTAAGCAAACACTTACAGCAACATCATCCAATCATGCTGAACTGATAGCATTATATGATGCTGGTCGAGAATGCGTGTGGTTGAGATCAATGATTAATCATATACAAGAAGCATGCGGATTGGAACAAATCAAGAAGGACCCGACAATTATTTATGAAGACAATGTTGCTTGCATAGCTCAGATCAGAGAAGGTTACATCAAGGGTGATCGAACAAAGCACATCTCACCAAAGTTCTTCTCAACTTATTACTTGCAGAAAGAAGGGAAAATTGATGTTCGCCAGATCAAGTCAAGTGAAAATTTAGCTGACTTGTTCACAAAATCTTTACCTAGAAGCAGTTTCGAGCAGTTATCACATGAGATCGGGCTTCGTAGATTAAAAGACGTTAGTTAGTTTGAGGGGGAGCATTATACACGTTGTACTCTTTTCCTTGACTAAGTTTTGTCCCATTGGGTTTTCTTAGTAAGGTTTTTAACGAGGCAGCATAACTGGTCATGCAGTATCAGTTTATCATATAGGTCCTGAAGTATCGGTTTAACATCATCCTGAAGAATGTTGTTAATAGTGTATAATGAACAGTATGTATATCTGAGGGGGAGTGTTATAAAAACAGATATACACTTTCCTGTCTCTCTCCTAATATAAATGCTTGGCAGTTATTCCTATGTATGTATGTATGTATGTATGTATGTATGTATGTATGTATGTATGTATGTATGTATGTATGTATGTATAAACACTTTGTATAATATGAAATGTGAAGAAACTCGCAGACTCAATACAATATTCAATACAATTTCCTATTATTTCTTATCAAAAAAAAATAAAAAAACTCTAAAAAATAAAAAAAAAATAAATCTAAAAAAATCTAAAAAATACAAAAAATTATAAAAAATCAAAAAATTTAAAAATAATAAAAATCCAAAAAAGAGAAAAAATAAAAAAATCCAAAAAATTGTAAAAAATAAAAAATTCTAAAAATCAAAAAAATAATAAAAAACCAAAATATTCTAAAAAATCAAAAAATAACAAAAAATAAAAACATAATAAAAGATACAAAAAATTCTAAAAAATCAAAAAAATTCTAAAAAATCAAAAAAGTCCAAAAAATTCTAAAAAATCCAAAAATTCTAAAAAATAAAAAAAATCCAAAAAATAATAAAAAATCCAAAAAATTCTAAAAAATCCAAAAAATAATAAAAAAACAAAAAATTATAAAAAATACAAAAAATAAAAAAAAATCCAAAAAATTCTAAAAAATTTTAAAAATTAATAAAAAATCTAAAAAACCAAAAAAAATCAAAAAATTGAAAAAAATAATTTTTTTGAATTTTTTCGATTTCTTATAATTTTTTTATTATTTTTTAGAATTTTTTGGATTTTTTATTTTTTTTTTAGTTTTTTTTTTAATTTTTAGGGATTTTTATTATTTTTTTGATTTTTTAGAAATTTCTTTGATTTTTAGAATTTTTTGAACTTTTTATTATTTTTTTGAATTTTTTGGATTTTTTATTGTTGAGTAAACTTCCGTTTTGCTCCTTGTGGTTTGGTCACTTTAACGGTTTTGCCCAAACCTTTAAAAATAGCCATTTTACTCCCTGATGTTTTGGTTTTATTGCCAGTTTGTTCCCTACAGGGAGCAAAATGGAAAAACAAACAATTTGGATGAAGTTAGAGGCGGGGAGCAAACTGGCAAAAAAAACCGAAACATCATGGAGTAAAATGGCTATTTTTAAAGGTTTGGAGCAAAACCGTTAAAGTGACCAAACCACAGGGAGCAAAATGGAAGTTTACTCATTTTTAAATATTTTGGATTTTTTTATTATTTTTTTGATTTTTTAGATTTTTTTGAACTTTTTTATTATTTTTTTGATATTTTAGAATTTGAGTTAATTACATAGTTAGTCCCTGTGGTTTGCACAAAATAACAACATTAGGTACTAATAGTTTAAAATCACATTCTAGGGTATTAACTTTTCATTTTGTAACGTTTGAGGGTATTAACTTTTCATTTTGTAACGTTTGAGGGTATTAATTTTTCATTTTGTAACGTTTGAGGGTACTAATAAATTGCTATTGGTGGGATTAACTGAGTATGATGATGATGATGATGATGAGGGTACTAATAAAATGTGATTTTAAGCCTTTAAACAGTGCTAATACCCTCAAACGTTACAAAATGAAAAGTTAATACCCTAGAATGTTATCAGAAACTATTAGTACCTAAACTTGTTATTTTGTGCAAACCACAGGGACTAACTATGTAATTAACTCTTTAGAATTTTTTGGATTTTTTATTTTTTTAGATTTTTTTTTATTTTTTATAATTTTTTTTTTATTTTTTATAATATTTTGAACTTTTTATTATTTTTTATTATTTTTTTGATTTTTTAGAATTTTTTGGATTTTTTATTATTTTTTAGATTTTTTTTTAAATTTTTAGGATTTTTTTTATTTTTTTTTATTTTTAGATTTTTTTGAACTTTTTTTTATTTTTTAGGATTTTTTTATTTTTTTGGATATTTTATTATTTTTTAGAATTTTTTTTTATTTTTTAGAATTTTTTGAACTTTTTATTATTTTTTAGATTTTTTTATTTTTTTAATTATTTTGATACTTTTGAATTTTTTTGATTTTTTAGAAATTTTTTTAATTTTTTAGATTTTTTATAAATTTTTTGATTTTTTAGAATTTTTATCTAGAGTAAACTGCAATTTTACACCCTGAGGTTAGGGGTCATTGGCATGTCTACCCCCCCCCCCCCCCTAAGGAAATAATTGCAATTTTACCCCCCCACTGTTCAGTGTTATGTCGCAACCTTACCCCCTGTTAACGGATTCTGTTAAGTCAACGTTTGTTTTGACTGTTATAATGTGTGAAAAGTCATTTTTGCCCCTGTCTTATTAAAATTATATATAAAATCAAGAATTAAGTTCATCATCATCAGTTCATTCTTCATCATCATCATCATCATCAGTTCATTCATTCTGGGTGTTCTAGATCATCAGTTCATAATTCATTCAACATCAAATCATCAAACCCTAAGTGCCCTAACAACAACAACAAATCCAGATCCACAACACAAATCACAAAATCAACGAAACAAGTTCATCATCATCATCATCAGGTTCATCATCATCATCATCATCATCAGTTCATCACCACCACCACCTCCTTCTCCAGTTCTGACCACCGCCACCATCATCCCACCACTGTTCATTCTTCATATTCAAAACATCCCCGTACAAAACAAACCCAGATCTAATAACCAAAACATCTTCATACAAAACAAACCCAGATCTAATAACCCAAACATCTGCACATGAACATGAACACAGATTCATAATCAATCTTCATACAAAACAAAACCCCTTTGACTTGTTCATAATCAATCTTCAAAAAACCCAGATTCATAAACCCAAACCGACTTAATAACCCAAACATCTGCACATGAACATAACAGATTCATACAAAACAAACCCAGATTCAAAAAACATCTTCATAATAACCCAGATTCAACTGATGATGATGTTTCATAAAAACAAAACAAACCCAGATTCAAAAAACATCTTCATAATAACCCATATTCACATGAACATAACAGATTCAAAAACATCTTAATACAAAACAAACCCATATACATAAACCCAGACATGCCAAGTTCATGTGCAGATTCAACCCAGATTCAACTGATGAAGTGGTGGTGATAAGTGGCGGCGGAGACGGTGGTGGTGAGGAGAAGTGGCGGAGACGGAGACGGTTGTGGTTAGGGACCTGATTGTGATTGATGGATGGAATTGAGAGATTGTTGTATGATTTAGTGGATAAAAATGGAAATTAGCTTGTGGAATTGATGGATCTTGATGTGATGAAGTGATTATTTTCCAGATTTGTGTGGGGATTTAATGGTCATTGAGATGAGATGAGAATCGGGTTCGATGAGGATGAAAAGAGGGATTTGTGAATGAGGGTAAAAGGGGTTTTTATTGTGTTCTTGTTCTTTGGATTGTGACTGCGATTGGGTGGATAATAATAATAATAATAATAATAATAAATATTGGGTAAGATTACCAAAATACCCTCATCTATAAGGTCAAACTACCGTTGACTGTTAACAGGGGGTAAGGTTGCGACATAACACTGAACAGTGGAGGGTAAAATTGCAATTATTTCCTTAGGAGGGGTAGACATGCCAATGACCCCTAACCTCAGGGTGTAAAATTGCAGTTTACTCTTTTATCTAAGATAGTTGTTTTTAAAACTTTTGCCAATTGTTTATAACTAGGGGTAATTTTGTCTTTTTAGGTATTTTTAAATTATAATTGGAAAAATTACAAGTTTTGTCCTTTATCTTTAGGGTACTTTACAGGCGGTGTCCTTTTTTTCAAAAGTTGACAGGCGGTGTCCTTTGTAGGGAATTTTGTTGTAAGTTTTGTCCTTTGAGCCTAACCTAGTTAGATTTTTTTGTTAAATCTGATTACCCAAGGGTATTTTAGTCTTTTTACCTCTTTATTATTATTATTATTATTATTGTTATTAATATTATATATACCACTGTCTCTCTCTCTCTCTTTACTTGCAACCTCCGACTAAAGCCCCAATCGCCCCATTCAGATCCCACCACCACCACTTCCCGCCTCTCACCACCATCAACCAATCGCCACCACCATTTCACCTTCCGACTGAAGCCCCAACCCAGAAACAATGGTGGCGACGCCACCATCCACCACTGTGCAACAACCACCAACTGCAACCCACCCCCACAGAATCAACATTTGTTCATTCATCAATCAATCAACGGTAGAGGCGGGGGAGGTGTGGATTGTGGTGGTCGGCAGGTTAGGGTTGGGGTTACAGAAGAAAGGGTTGTGGAGGTGGTCCGATTGGGTTGGTTGTGGTGGGTTGTGGTGGCGGGTGGAGGTGGTCCGATTGTTGTCCAGAGAGACGAAGTGGATTGTGGGTGGAATCGGAATCTTGCCGCTGACGAAGTTGATTCATGTGTGTTACCACCAACACCCAACCACCACCTCTTATCGCCATTCTCATGGCCCTGTTCTTCTTGTCGGCACTACTCCAATCAGGTATGTGTTTGTAATCTTAAACCCAGCATAAAGCTGCAATTTTTAGGAAATATCTTTCAAAATTATAATCTGTTTGTTCCACTGGTTCTTGAAATTTGATTGGTTTAGACCAGATGTTTGCAGCCAAAACAAACGATCGGATTTTAATTATTTTTGGGTGTTTTATGTGTTTGAACTTGAATTGTTGCCGTGACGTGATAAAGAGGTGAGTGAGTTCTAGTTGTTTGAGCTATGGGGCTCTTTGATGGATTGCCTGTTCCGAAAGATAAAGAGGTGAGTGAGTTCTATTTAAGCATTGTATAAATTATTATCTGTTATTGTTATTTCGGTAGTTTAACGAGATTTAGGTTTTTAGATTTGGTTATCAGCGAACAGATTTGGTGATGGCGGTGATGGCAGCGGTTGAACAGCAATAAATCCAGCCGGTTGAACAGATTTGGTTATCAGCGAACAGATTTGGTTGGGGGTGGGGAGGCGATGGAGGTGGAGAACATTTGAATGGGTGTTTAATTGGGGGTGGGGAGGCGATGGAGGTCTGTGGTACACAGGGGCGGCGGCAGATGACTGTGGTGGGAGGTGGTGGTGGATGACAGTTGAGAAGGGTGGCGGATGGTGGGAGGTGGGAGATGGTGGTGGTAGATAAAGGTGAGAGAGAGAGAACTGTGTGTTTTTGTAGAGATAGATATTATAATATTTATAAATTAAAGAATAAATTACAAGTTTTGTCCTTTAAATAAGTAAAAAGACTAAAATACCCTTGGGTAATCAGATTTAACAAAAAAATCTAACTGGGTTAGGCTCAAAGGACAAAACTTGCAACAAAATTCCCTATAAAGGACACCGCCTGTCAACTTTTGAAAAAAAGGACACCGCCTGTAAAGTACCCTAAAGATAAAGGACAAAACTTGTAATTTACCCATTATAATTTAATTATTACATTTGTCAACCAAACACATCTATGGATTTCAAAGAAATCCATCAAATTCCAATTCCCATAGGGATTCCAATTCCAATTCCTACACATTCCGCAAACCAAACGCCCCCTTAGAGTTCAACACGACAATACTTACCTAACCCCTCATGCTAACTTGCTTGTTTTTTAACAACATTTAATCGGGTTAGGTGGTAAACGTGAATGAATAAATTTCAAAGACGCTGCATATTTATTTATTTGAAATATGGTCTATTTTCTGTATTTTATATTTTTTAACAGATAATATATATATAGTGAGTTAATTTTGTATTGTTGCATATCACCGAAACGGTTTAACTTTTATGTTATTCCATTCAATAATTTACCGAATGCAAAACAAATATAATCAATAATCTTGCATTCAACTTTGTTAAATTTTTTTTTTTAATTCGAATTGTTGATAAATATAACCAGAAAACTTGTTAAGTTACATCAAAACAGAAGGTAGACGGGCAACAAGCTGCGCCGCCAACCCTTTCTGAATTGCAAACCCCAACCTCCCGAACACAAACCCCTGCCCCCTTGGGGTCGAACAATTGCTGTGGATAACCCGTTGAACCCTCGTCAAGAAATTGATGGCTTCTGGCGCTAGGGAGCCAAAAGTATCAAAGGCAAAAGGGATAAAGACATGTTGGTTCTCTGTGCAAGCTTTAGCGTGCTTATCCACTTTCTTTGATTCTGCCTTTCTTGCTGCTAGTCCAGCTACAAACCCGTTTTCCCTTAGACCAACCAAAGGGGAAACCCCCGTGAGGTCTACACAAGCATGTTTCCCCCCAGCCCAGCCAAAGACGAGCAGATCCGCTGGTCGCAGAGTAGATCTCCCTTCCATAGGGTCCGTGAGGAAATTCACAGGGGCCTCTTTCTTAGCAGAAATCCCAGCTCTTCTTAAGATGTCCCCCAAAACATCTCGCACCCAGTCATGCCGATATTTAAACCCAGGGAGCTCTTTACAGTGAACTGCGTGCTCCCCATATTTATCCATACAAGCTTTACGACATATCGGGCAGGTTTCATCTTCTGGGTACATAGGGATCATTAGCCGGTATTTGAGAATGGTTCTATATTCTACTGCCGACATGCATTGTCTTAACCCCTCAATCGGGATAACGGTAAAAAATTCCTGAGCATGGGGACCCTTCAGACACTCAAACACCGCCTTCTGGCGGGGTGACAAATCAAAAGCTTCTCCCAGGCTTTGAGCGATTTTGCTAAAAAGTGCATTCGCCAAAGTTTTTTGTGGCTTCGAGGGGGCGGTGTCCTTGTTAGAGAAACCGCCAATATCCAAGTCTGGGAGAGAGACATTTAAGCGTTCGAGCGCTTGTTGATAGTCTGGGTCAAGCCCGACGACCCCACCGTTTCGAAGGATATGATCTTGTAGTTCCCAAGACTGAGCTCTAGACGCCACAAAGGCATAAGCCCCAACATCTCGGGCTGAGAAGAGGCCCAAACCACCTAGACGCATTGGCAAAGATGCTAGACGCCACTGGAGGTCACCAAAGAAGGGGCCGCCACCCACTACTATGTCTTCTATAGCCTTTCTAAGGCCATCATCGAACCGAGATACCGCACCCTCCATCAAATGGGGTTGACAAGTCCGCAGCCCAAAAAGCAACTTAGCAACACCCATGCACGACCTTAGCAGGAGGAGTTCACATTGGGGATCCCTCAGGCAGGGTAAGAGTTTCATAAGGTCAACCGCCCCCGAGGCCCGCCGCCCTGCCAACTCTCCAATAAAGCTAGGATCCCGACTAACAGCTCCACCAAGGAGCTTAACCCCCTTCTCTGGTCTACCGATCCCTCTCGGGAAAAGCCCGTCCTGAACTTTCTGGCCGTCGCATGTCGGCCAATAAACCTCTGTTTTCTTAATATTGAGATAAAGCCCTAGAGATGGCCCCTCCTCGTTGATGATGTCTAAGGCCTTAGCAACCTCAGAGGCATTGCCGATAATCGTCCCATCATCCAAATACCAAGCATGAAACGGGAGTTTACAGCGGTTCTGAACTCGGAGAATAAGGGGGTGTAAGGCGAGGGCAAAGAGAAGGGGCCCCAACGGATCTCCTTGTTGAACTCCGGTAGTAGCCCCAATACACTCGTTACCAACATACAACCTAGCAGGCTGAGCGTAAAGAAATTGGACCCACCGATAGATTGACGGGCAACGCTGATGAACCTCTTGGAGAAAGGTTGTGCGGTCGACCGTGTTAAAAGCATTGGAGAAATCCACAGTGAGCAAGGCTAAGGAACCATCTGCATGAAACGAGTTGAGAAACCTGTTTGCACTGTGAAGTACCGCCTCTGCCCCATTTGGCATCCCCACCCCAAACTGATAGTCACCTAAGTATTGGGCCATTTCTTTCCCGACCTTCTTCATCGCCACCTTGGAAACCAACCTTCGCCAAATACTCCCCACAGCAATAGGTCGAATTCCTTTATCAGGTTTCAACAAGGGGGTGAGGGGGGCCGAGGCAACAAACTCAGCAAGCACCATAGGGCAGGATCCCCCAAGCCATAAGTTAACAACTTCAGTAATGCTCGTAAGCAAACCTGAGGAAGTTAACAACTTTGTTAAATAATTTGTCATTTACTTATAATATTTTATTGGCCTTTGATAACTACAAAATATCATCTATGATCGATAACTAGTATTTAGAACTCGTGTTTTGCGGCAAGGCCGTTAAATTGACAAAAGTAGATGTAAAAACGTTGAACCACGCTCGCGCGTTGCGGTATGTTAACTTGCAAAAATTAGACCGAAATGTAAAATATAGAAAATAATTATTTAGTCGACTTAGGAACCATTGTGTTGCGCCGTGACTATCAAATCACAAAAGAAAAAATAGACGTAAAAATATTGAACCACGCACATACGTTGTAGCATGTTAACTCGCAAAATTTAGATCGAAATGAAAAACATTATCGTAAAAAATAATTAAGTTGAGGGGATAGAAAATCCACGTAAAAAAGAAAATGAAAAATTAGAAAAATTAACTCAGATAATAATAATAATAATAATAATAATAATAACAATAATAATTCTTTAAAAAACTTATAAAATATAATGTTTATGAAAATTCAAACTAAATTATAATGGGTTATATTCTATTTTTACTAATATTTCCAGGGAAGAAAAGTAATACTTATTAATACTTTAAGGGAAGAAAATAAAAATTACGAGATGAAAAAAAAAATAGGAGATATATGAGGGAAACCAATTTTCATGATTAATGATTGGATAATATTTAAGAGTATCGTATCGAAATACGTATATTTTGGATATATGTTATCTATCTATGGGGAAGGATCCACTAAAAAGTGGATTTTGCTTAAGTAGCCTAAGAAGGAATCTTAACCATTCATTTTTCAAATCAATAGTTAAGATGAAAGGTTAGGAGAAAGGAGGAGTGCAAGGGTATCTTGGGAAAATCCCATTTATGGACTTTCTCTCTCCACATGCAAGTCACATGCATATTCCACCCTCATTTTTTAAACGTTCATAACTTGTTTATACGACATTATTTTTTCATAAAAATTTCACCGTAAAATCGAGCGTCTTTTTATCTTTAATTTGAGTACCATATTGCTATATAAAATATGAAGACTAAAAAAACCCACTTAAATGTGTTATATTTCTATGTTATATAACATTTTTTGTGCTAAATTTTTGTACTATATTTTTGTGCTAAATTTTTTTGTCTTAAATTTTTTTTCCTCAATTTTTTTGTGCTAGATTTTTTTTGTACTACATTTTTTGCTAAATTTTTTCGTGCTATATTTCTTTGTACTAGATTTTTTTGTGCTATATTTTTTTGTACTACATTTTTTGTACTATATTTTTTGTGCTAGATTTTTTTTGTTTATATTTTTTAAAAAAACAAAAGGGGTGTCACATGTCATTTTCACTCCTATTTATAAGGACCAAAATGCCCTTCATTCCTACTTATTAGGAGTGCCACATGTCATCATCACAATCCTTCTTAGGCTACTTAGGCAAAATCCACTTTTTAGTGTATCCTTCCCCATCTATCTATACTATATTATAATGCATGAGGGAAAGGTATTTTAATATACCCAAAAAAATAAGAACTTCTTCCCCCCCTTTATTTATAGAAAGACCCCTAAAATGAAGGTAGTTTGGTATTTTAAACACTATTTATTTTTTAGCCCCTAAACTTATCACACTTAAATCTGTGAGGTTTTAACAAAATTATAGATAATTAGTTACAATTCACCCCTCCACAACAAACTTCTATTTTTTTACGTATTCTTGACATATCTTATAAACTATATTGTTTAAAAAAAATCCAAAGATAGCATAACGACCTACACATTTTTTTCGACGTTTCGATAGTTGTCTTGTTCAATATCGACACTCAGATTAAAAGGTACAAGTCGATAATGCTTTAATGTACAAGTAATTAACACTTGTGATCTAATGCGCCTAATCTACAAAGATGGGCTCCATCTATGCAAACAAAAAGAATTTAAAAGTATCATAATTGTATTATAATGCATGAGGGAGGGGTATTTTAAGATACCAAAAAAATAAGTTCTCCCCCCCCCCCCCCTTTATTTATATAAAGACCCCTAAAATGAGGGTAGTTTGGTATTTTAAACACTATTTATTTTTTTACCCCTAAACTTATTACACTTAAATCCTTGAGGTTTTAACAAAATTATAGATAATTAGTTACAATTCACCCCTCCACAACAAACTTCTAATTTTTTTTTACGTATTCTTGACATATCTTATAAACTATACTGTTTAAAAAAAATCCAAAGATAGCATAACGACCTACACATTTTTGTCGACGTTTCGATAGTTATCTTGTTCAATATCGACACTCAGATTAAAAGATACAAGTCGATAATGCTTTAATGTACAAGTAATTAACACTTGTGATCTAATGCGCCTAATCTACAAAGATGGGCTTCCTCTATGCAAACAAAAAGAATTTAAAAGTATCGTAACATAAAATGAAGATATTATGTGTCACATTTTATTTTATTAAAACTGTCTAATATCTATACTTAGATAGATCTTATAAAAACTTAAAATTAACCACAACAAACTTCCTAAAAAAAGGGGTGGCTGATCTAAAATTAAACCCTAATACACTTCTATAGTTACTACTATAAATGCATAGCAGGACACTCCTATATCTATTGCTAAACAAAGTTAAAAAATGAATCCGGTTCTAAATTCAATTGTTACGAAAAACCAAGCATGCGAGATTGAAAATTTTAAGGTCAGTTATGTTATATCGCAGCAGTGAGTAACTGTTTTCTTTTATTTACTTTTATGTGAATGTTAACTTATTTGATTTTTCAGATTCAGTTGCATGATGAACATGCCAATTTAAACAACCAGTTGTCGAACAAGCTTCTAAGGTATTGATTTTGCTGGTTTTTAAGTATTATTTTTGTGTATATCTTTCATATTAACATGTTCGTTATGTTACTATATGCGTTTTTATTGTAGGATGATGGTGATAAAAGTGTTAAAATTATTTCTTATGGTGCAATGTTTAGTTCATACAAGTCTAATCTTCAACGTGAATTTAGTGAAGAGGCAATTTTAAGGTTTATTTACTCTTTTTTTAACTTTTGAATTCTATTTTTGTCCTTTTAAGGATCGCAGGTTTGAGGCTCAAAGGAAGAGATCCAAGAGACTATCTGAATGGAAATAGAGTGAGGTTATTAATTTAGACGATTCTGAGGACAATGACAAAGATGAGGAATTAGAAGATACTATCGATTCAAGCACAAACCAGAAAATCCGATTAAAAATACTTCGAGTGTCAATTCAGAAGCGGAACAGATTTCATATAGTCTAATATGAAATCAATCAAGTGTTTTTATGTTTGTTTTTTTCATTTTTAGTTGTTATGTTTGATCTAGACGTATGAATAAAGTTTATTTTATATTTGAACTTTATTTTTAGTGATAATATAATGTAATTATTGACCATATTAATAAAGTTCAAAATAAAATTAGTATCCTAAATTTACAAGTCAACTAAACTTATATAAGTTAATATCCTAAAGTTGCAATAAATAGATATTGCAGTTATTCTTGGATATTAATATAATAATTTGTATTTTTAATTAAAAAATAATAAATTAATAAACTTTAAAACTAAACTAAAAAACTTAACTTACTATGATATAAATTTAATAAAGATATAAACTCTTAACATTCTATTTTTTTATAAAAACTATTTTTTAAAATCTATAAAATATATTTATATATATATATATAAACGAAATTTTATAATTAAAATAAAGGTGTAAAACGTATTTACGAGTCAATTATTATTTTTTAATTTTATAAAAACAAAATATTTAAACTTAAAGTTTATTGGATGGGTATCATGTGGATATTTAAAAAAAGTTATGAACTTTAAAGAATAAAATTATAAACTTTATCATTTAACCAACAATATAAACTTACTTTACAACTATAACAACGTGTCTTTTATTTTTTTATTTATTTGTCATTTTATTATTAAAAAACGAAACTTTACATGTGTAAAACTGTTTTTTACTTTATTTAGAAACAACACATTTTGTTTTTATAAAAAAATAATTATTTTATAAACATTTTTGTAACAAGTAATATAAATAAAATACTCCAGAAATTTACAATCTTTACTAGATAAATACTAACTTGTGTTGCAAATTTTTAGGAATTATAAGTTCAATTATATTGTTATAGATAATATTAGTCAGTTTCAAAAGAATTTTTTACCTATTTGACTAGATATAGATTGTGTTGCATATTTTTAGGATTATAAGTTAAAAATAGACTCATATAGATAAGATTAGTTAGAAACTAAAAATCTGAACTTAGTATGATATAAAGTAAATAAATATATAAACTCTTAACATCCTATATTTTATATAAACAGTTCTTGAAATTTTATAAAAATATAATTTTTTTATATCTGTAAAAAATGAAATTTAACAATTTAAGTTAAATGTCTAAAACGTACTTACGAGTTAAATACTAACTTTTATTTTTATAAAAATGAAAATTTGAAACATAAAGTTTATTGGATAAGTACTATGTGGATATTTAAAAAGAGTTATGAACTTTTAAGAATAAAATTATACTTTATAATTTAACCAATAATGTTATCATAAATATTAAAAGAATAAGAAAACTACCAGAAATGAGTGCCGCAATGTAAAGTGTCGGCCCCGCCGCATCGCGCGGGCACACTACTAGTATATTTACATGCTAGAGAGTAGGGGCGAAGCTTTATTGGGACCGGGGGTGTCTCAGCCACTATCATTTTTTGTTCTTAGTGTTAATTATACTGAATTTTTTTTATAGTGTAAAATATTGATTTTTTTGCCCGTAATGTTAATTTTACCGAAAGTATTTTATAGTGTAAAATATTGAATTTTTAAGAGTTTGACCTACGCCGATTTGAATTTTGAAAGTTCGGCCTTCATTGAGTTTTCGATCAAGTTCCACCGTTAGTCCGTTACTAGAGAGTATATATCAATCATGCATGTCATTTTCGGTTTTAAATCGAGTATTTTTAATCTGTTCAAATTTCAAGCATTTACTTTATATTTTCTTATGTACTCATGTCACGCGTGTTATGACCGCTCCGATCACATGTTAATTTATGTACCAATAATATATGTCTAGTCATACCAAAACCATTAGTTAATTAAGGTGTAAGTTCAAGACAACGATAAAAAAAAATAGTCATACCAAAACCATTAATTAGTTAAGGTGTAAGTTCAAGACAACTATAAAAAAATATGTGATTGTTCGTTTTGACATTTGACCATAAAATGGTCGTAGTTGAATATAAAATGTTATAAAAAATTGGCTTATATACTATGTAATAATTTAACATAAACATGATATTATTACATGCGCGTTACTATGTAATAAATTAATAAGACCATCCGTAGTGGGGTTTTTTGACGTTTTTCCCCAAAAAAAAACCCAATCACGCCTTGGGAACGCCCTCTGAGGCGTTTTTTTCAAAAAAATTGCATGCGGCGTTTTGTTTAAAACGCCAAAATTCGCACATCTTTCAAAATTATACCGTTGCTTTCAACGGTAACAAACAAAAATTTTTATTTTTTTAATTCCACTTTTATACCTATAAAACACCTCATTTTTCACTCGTTTTTTACAAACTTTATCCTACTCTCTTCTATGCTGCTTCAAAATTTTGTAAAAAAAAACGAGTTGACATTCACCCGCTCCGGTCAAAGATAATATTTATAAGCCCAAATTACCCTTAACTATGTGTTAGTGGTAGTAAGGGGTCGAACCACGAAGTGTATGTGGTTTGCGAATGGATTCGATTGAATTAAAATGAAAGTCACAAATTATGAAGCTTGCTATATTGTTTTTGTATTTTTGTTTGGTTGAAAGATATGAATTATACTAAAAGAATTGATTTAATTGATTAACAACTAAGAATTAACGATTGCACGAAAACTTGATTACTAAACAATAATAAGAAAAAGGGTTCACAGCCGGCTTCGGTAATTGCCAACCTAGGGTTTCTACAAGTTTTAGATCCAACTCAATTGTATATGATTAACGGATTTAGTGTACCGTGACTTAGGTGCCAATAACTATCAACGTTTCGAAAAACGGACAAGAATGCACTTTGTAATCAACACAAGTAAAACCTAACAATGACAACGCATAACTACATATAACCATTTCGCAAAGTCATAACTTTATAATCGTCTACAATTTACGAATACGAAACAAATGTAAGCTATTGTCAATGGTTTCAAAAATCAACACAATTTGTCACAAAGTTGAAGAAAGAAACAATTCAAAACCCTAAATTAAACAACTACCTAAACCGGGATGAAACCAAGGTGATTAGCCGCTCATGGTTGATGAAACTTGATCACCGGATGTTTGGAACTTGACTTGGTTCATCTTGAAGCTTGAACAATGGTGGAATGGCGGATGATTAGGGTTTGTGGAGTGATGGTTGTGAATGATGGTGATTTTGTGATTTTTCGGTTGATGATGATGATGTTGTAGATGACGTGGAGATGATTAATGGATTCGAGATGAATAGTGATGAAGATGATACCCAATTGTGGCTCCAAGAATGATTCAAAAACACGAGAGGTGTGTAACTTACGAGTTAATGCCATCCAAGCTAATCGAAATCGTTCTTAACCCAATTTTCCCAAAAATTCGCGTCTGACAAAAATACAGTCCGTCGCCGACGGCCCTGACCCCGTCGGCGACGGCCTCTCAATAACTGAAACGCGGCCGACGGCCTATTTTACTGGTTACGGGCTTGTTTGACTGACGGGACTTTCTAGAGCCCGTCCCGGACGGCCTAGAGCCCGTCGGAGACGGCCTCTCCAGCTCCACTTCTCCAATTTTCCATTTTGCACTTCCGTTTGATCCGTAACGCGTCCCCATTGTCCGTTCTTCCTCCCGGTAGCTCGTAAAGCTCCCAAAAAGCTCCTTAAGCTCTATCAAACCTGCAAAACACATTTTTAATTAAGAGTAGGCTATTCGGAATTAAAACTCGTGTAAAACCATCAAGTTACACGATTACGAACACCGGTTTTCAACCACGTATCACATCCCCACACTTGTCTTTTGCTTGCCCTCAAGCAAATATGTTTTTCACTTTCACGTGGGTCGAACAACGAATACACTCCCCATTCCCGAGACGAAGGTTAAGGTCAACTGTCATACTAAAGTTCAAACTCTTTACAATTTCCAACATATTCAACGGTAAAGTGAGCATTCACATATACAATGGTTATCCAAGATTAACCCGCCCGTAAAACTAACAAGTCATGCACATCCCTCATAATGTTCTCTCCACTTGGCTTGTAAATTGGCTAATGTTCATAATGTATTAGCACTTCAAAGAATAATCGCTCAAAACCTATTAGAACAAGTACCCGCATAGGCTTGCAACTCAATCATTCTCCACCACCGATCACGAATACTAAGCACAAGTCATAAGGTCTTTGTAAGGGTTGTAACGGGGTTAGGCTAAGGGTAGGAAATAGGATATTTTAAAGTAGCTAAGGTGATGAAAATTTGATTTTTATTAAGAAAGACTACTCTAAGCAAAACTAAACTATAAACATCAACTACAAGGCAACAACTTTAGTCTTTTATTTCTCAAACTAGGAACATATATTTTTGTTCTTTTCTCAACAATTTTCTATCTTTTTCATAACATTTTCTGATTTTTTCTCTTTTTTTATATATGCAAACAAACAAATCACAACTGTACAATTTGACTTCTATAATCTAATTTTCATCACACGGGTTTAAAAGAAAAGGTTTAACAGATATGGGCTAAAGGATGGTCAAACGAAAGGATTAGACTCAAAATTGGCTACTAGGGGATAATTTTTGGGTAAGGATATAAAAAATGGTGTAAAAGGAAAAGGTTTACCTAATGCCTTAATCATTCTCGTGCTTGAATTCAGTCTATGGTCTCGAACGTATCAAAAGTTGCAAGTTCTACAATACGCGACTAATGGTCCACTCAAACAAAGAAACATGTATATGTAAATCTATTATATAAAAGTGGCTTAAAACCTCACGTATAAGGGTATGGTATGTGATATGCATAAAATGCTAGTTCCTTAGGCGAATTATTCCCAAATAACCACCCGTTAAATACCCGTCATGCTAATTGTTTGAACTTGACCATGATAATAGACCAAATGGGTTGTGCCATCCCTCGTTGACTTGGTTACTTGTGCTTTTTAGATTGCTTAAAAAAAAGACATTTTTGAAAAATTTTTGAAATTTTTCTCCCATCCCCACACTTGAGGTAAACATTGTCCTCAATGTGTAGTGTTTAAATGAACGGGTCAAAAATCGAAAACTTTTACTAACTCCCCCATCCCCACACTTAAGGCAAACATTGTCCTCAATGTGTTAGAACTAGAGTTTTTAAATCGCACAAAGGATGTGACACGGCTAACCTCCCCAAAATTTCACCCCGGAAAATAAAATACAATTTACAATCCACTTATTTGCTAACTAAAAATCAAAAGTAAAAAGGGAACGCATGCACCTGATTTTTGGAGCTCATTCCTCGTGTGCTCTTCTTCTCTTCAAGAAAGCGGTCGTCCCACGAACATAATGTACCCACAAATCTTAACCCTTGTGTAGAAGCATGCTTCTCATAACCATTAAATTTTATTAGCTACCTAGTTCTACCACTTTTATGAAAATATTACCACATCAAACATTAATTTACTTTGATTTATGTGGAAAAATAATTTACAACAATAGCAAGCCTAACTCACTTTCGTAGGAATCACGGTTGCATTTAGCGTATGCAACAAGCCCTTTTAAACCTCCCGATAGCTCGGGAGGACGAGTAAGTCTCGTGAGAGTTATATAGGGAACACACCCACAGTGTTCATTTAACTAGGCAAAAAGAAATAATAACGAAATAGAAATAAATAAAACTAAAATATACAACAACAACAACAACAACACAAAACATACCTTGCCCTCACCGCTGATATCTCTCGTTGGGGTCAACTGGCGGGTTTGGCTGGTATGAATAACCAGTGAGGGCCTCAAACATCTCCCTGTAGTTATCGAGAGGGCCCGGCTCTCCTTGAGGTGGCGGCTGATAGGGTATTGGAATGAAGCTGGACCCAACTGCCTCAAGCCAGTGAGGGGATGGATCGGATGGGTCTCGTGGAACTGGGAGGTTGGGGTAGTCGGTCCACCCCGAGTGTTCGACATAAGGAAGGCCGGCTTCATAGTCTCTTTGATGCCTCTCCTGATCGTGGAGGATTTTGGCGTAATTAATAACCATTTGATTAGAAACATATAAAGCGCTCCATCGGCGTCGATCCAATTCATTGCGCTCGTTTTGACGCCTCTCCTCGTCTGCCTCTCATGCCCATCTTCTGGCTATTTCATCCTCTTGCATCTTTATCAAACGCTCCATTTGGGATCTTTGGAACGCTTGTTGCAGCTGCTGCTCTTCCATATGCTTCTCCATCCTCTCCCGATAGGCCGTCTGAAAGGCCCATTGCTCCTGCATCTGGGATCCATGTGTTTCCTCCCAGTCCTGTCTCCTCTTATCATACTCTCTGCCCTCTCCTATACACGCAGAGACATTGTCAAACGTTTCTTGTTGGCCCCGGTTGAACTCCTTGTACGAAGGTTGTCACACCCCGATTTCCACGTGTCACCGGTGGGCCCGGTGGGGGAGTATCGTGACGTGGTTGGCAACGTAATAGTCAAACAACACAATATAATAATGCACAGCGGAAGCAATTTAAAAATAAGATACAACCGAATTTATTTATTGTAATCAAAGTCACAATATCCGGTGTTTATCCACAGTAGGATCGAAACAAAATAACATTTAATGGTTCAACAGACTTCTGGCATCCTAAGCTTGCGAGACTTTTATTGATGCTTAGGAGATAATCCAGCCAAATTTCGTTTAGTACCTGCATTCAGTCTTTTTGGGAAAATACGTCAGTTTACACTGGTAAATACATTCAACTGACTCATTTTGGAAAATGATTGAAAATTGGTTTGGATGCACGTGGCATAAATCATTTTATTTAACTTGGGAGAATTACTTAATATTATAATCTTGTGAACGAATTACATGTTACTTATGCGTTCAGTAGCCCGGAACGTATCCGGGTTAAAGATCAATAGACACACCACTTTAAGTGAGTTATACACGGGAGTACGCCTACACCCCGTGCTCAGGTCGTGGCCATCTCGTAAGTTGATGCCAGGGATATCCGGGACATGGTCATTAACCCCCCAAAGGCTGTAAAGTAAACAAAACTATTTAAAACGAGCTGATCAAATTATTCAACTACCCACTAAGCGTGGAGATTTGATGCTCGATCAAGCGGTACGCTATGTACCGTAACCCAAGCCCGTATAGGGAAATAAGTTAAAAGTATTTACCTGATGCAAGTATAAATCACAATAAGCAGAATAGCAAGTATCTTTTACTGGTTCTCCTAATCTGTAACGAAGGTTAAATATAACCTATTAGAATCCTAGCGGTTCTTTAATTAAGCTTAAGCTTAGACCGTCTAGTTTCGAAGATACGGTTCGTACGCACGATTAAGCGAAGACCGGATAGAATGTGATTTAGACCCGACAAGTCTGAAGACTTGTTTAATATGGGTTTACTATTCACATTCTGGATTTTGAGATAAAACGATAAGGTTTGACCCGTTTCGGCTAATTTATGTAAACTTGTTACATAAACTGAGCCGAACGCGTAATATGCGTAACGGGTATCCGTAAGAGCCATATACAGGTTTCCTAAGTTAATATGTTTCAAATATGTTGTAACATCAGTAGGATGTCTTTCGTTATGTCCCGAACTAGTTTAAACACAAACTATGCCCCGTAGGGGTAGTTTGGTCATTTTAAGGTTTATAACAGAGTTTAAACGTTTAACTGAGTTACAGGTCTGATGTAAACAGCAAACATACTCAATTTGGTGAGTTATAACAGTAAGCTAAAGTATATATGTGAAATTTATCATCTTTAACCAAACTAGGCCCCGTAGGGGTAGTTTGGTAATTTCACATAAGCCGAAAAGCTCAAAACTGAAGTATGAGTTTATCAACCTTTGCTTACTGTTAAAATATTATAATTTTCCACTTATATCAGTAGGTATCAACCCGGGTATGTCAAATATGATTTTCAAACATACTATGCGTTAAAAACGCTAATTAAGGCGATTAAAGGCCATTACCGGGTTTGATACTTAAATCTGATATTTTTATATTTCCAGAAGGCTTAAAATAATTTATTTATCATAACCAATCAGTAGAAAAAGGTTTGGAGTCGTTTAGATGTGTAAAACTCATTTTATGGCCCGTAAGGGTAAAACCGACAATTACCGGATTAAGCCTACGACTACGAGTTATGCTCAGCCTAAAATTAATTAAAAATCTTTAAAAATCTCAAAATAATATATTACATCAGTGGGTAAAAGATTTGATACCAAAAAGTATGTTTAACTAGGCTATACGCTAATTACGCCATTATGTTAACATAAAACATTAGTTTTGCGATAATGAGCATAACTCTTAATCTACAAGTCAAATTGATGTCAAACTTTGCATGCAAGTCTATATATCAGTAACAAAGGTTTCTACACTTTTACATTTTCATAAATCACGTTTTAAGGTAATAAGGGCATAATGGTCAACATATGAGCAATTAACGGAAACATGCATATTAATTGGATAACTAATGAACTGAGGTGTATAATCACAGAGGGTTGTTCTAACATGTAACCTAGTCCAATTAAAGCTCTGAGGCATTTCTAAAATATGCCTAAACGGGTCAGAACTGAAAGTCAAAGTGAAAGTCAAACTATGCGACTTTCGGTTCCGAACCGGGTCTAAACAGGAAATAGTCGGGTTGAACATGTTTGGACATGTTCTTACACTAATTACTAAGTTACAACAATGATCAAACAGGTTATACATGTTCTAGATAGCTAATTATGCATAAATGACATTTTAAGCATTATGTTGATTTTTAATTAAAAGTTTGACCCGACATTAGACCTGTTTAGAGTGGTGATCAGGGGAAACCCTTTTAAGGTTTTATTACCCACATAAATACCAACTCATAACTATTTTAAATTCGAGATATGACTGAGCCATTATTGACTAATCTCGAAGTCAAACCGAAATTACGACGGTTTGACTTTTAGCTAATTAACCTAGCTAAACTCAATTAGAGAAGAAGAAGAATACTTACTGAGGTCCTATGCACGAGATATGATCACTAGGAAGCAAGCTTGAGCTCCAGAATCATCCACAAATGCAGGAGAAGGTGTGAGGAAAAGTTGTGAACTTGGATGGCTTTATATAGTTGGATCACTCACCATAAGAGCTTGACAACAAGGTCTAGGACTGCCCACAAGCTTGCAACATGTGTCCTGGAGGCTTAGGGGATGTTTTAGGGGCCAGGAGAAGTGGAAAAACGGGTAAAGGTCGCGAAAATACGCAATGGCAGACATTCAACAACAATTGCGGAGCTGGGCACCCCTCGCGTGACGCGAGGGACCCGTCGCGCGACGCGACCCCCTACCAGATCAGCTTATTGATTTTTCTTTGCAATCCAGTCCTTGACCCTTCAAACTCCGATTAGGCACTTGTTTTATGCATGGTAAACTCTTATAACTGATCTAGTAAAGCCTTAAAACATATACCCACTTTGCCAAGTCCCCGGGTAACTTTATTTTCACCCGAAAAGTCCTAACTTTTGACGTTTACGCTTTAACGCTTCGCACACGAATTTGATCATATCTTTCTCATACGTTAACGAAACTTTATGAAATTTTTATGGTACATTCCCGTGAGTATAATTAATATTTACAAAGCTTCGGGTTTGTCAAAAGGTCACTCAGAGGTATAAATTAAAAATGTTGACACATTTGGTCCCTGTAGTTTGAAATCACTCACTTTTAGCTTCGTATGATCCATGATTTATTCGTTTGAAGGTATGAGCATCTTGTAGGGTTAAAATACAATATATTTATTCACAGTTGACACTTAGAATACGTATATTTACATACTTTCCACGTTTGTCAACTTTAGTCCTTCCATAATATTTCTTTTACACGTTTAAACTTTATGACACGTGTCAACATATTATAGGACGTGAATTTCCGAGGTGTTACATCCTCACCCCCTTAAAATAAATCTCGACCCGAGATTTACTGAAACAAGTAAGGGCACTTTTCTTTCATCGTGGATTCAACCTCCCACGTATAATCGGGACCTCTACGGGCATCCCATTTGACCTTAACAAAAGGTATATGCTTCCTTCGAAGCTTCTTTACCTGTCGATCTTCAATCGAAAAAGGTTTTTCAACAAATTTTAAGCTCGCGTCTATATGCACATCTGTATGTGGCATGACATGTGATTCGTCAGCGGAACACTTCTTTAGATTGCAGATGTGGAACACATTGTGGATTCCACTGAGCTCTTCTGGTAAGTTCAACTTATAGGCAACTGACCCGACACGTTCGATAACCTTGAAAGGTCCTATGTATCTCGGGCTCAGCTTGCCTTTCTTACCAAATCGCATCACCCCCTTCCAGGGCGAGACTTTAAGTAGGACTTTTTCACCCACTTCGAAATGAAAATCCTTGCGATTTGGATCAGCGTAACTCTTCTGCCTATTCCGGGCAGCTTGGAGATTGTTACGAATCTGGACAATCTTGTCCGTTGTTTCGAACACGATCTCTGGTCCTGATAACTGGACTTCTCCCACTTCCGCCCAGCAAACTGGCGATCTACACTTTCTACCGTATAATGCCTCAAAAGGCGCAGCCTTTATGCTGGTATGGTAGCTATTGTTGTAGGTGAACTCGATCAATGGTAGGTTCTTATCCCAACTACCTCCCAAATCGATCGCACATGCGCGCAGCATGTCTTCCAACGTTTGAATAGTACGCTCACTCTGACCGTCAGTCTGAGGATGGTAAGCCGTACTAAAGTTCAAACGTGTGCCCAAGGATTGTTAGAAACTCTTCCAAAAGTGTGACGTGTACCTAGTATCCCGGTCAGAGATAATAGCTACATGTATGCCGTGTAGGGCTACAATCTTATCAACGTATAACTGGGCTAACATGTCGGAGCTATAAGTCTCCTTGATGGGTAAGAAATGAGCTGACTTAGTCAGTCGGTCAACTATAACCCATATCGTATCATTTCCTTTCCTCGTCTTGGGTAACTTGGTAATAAAATCCATAGTTACCATTTCCCACTTCCACGTAGGAAGTTCAGGCTGTTGTAGCAAACCTGACGGCTTCTGATGCTCGGCTTTGACTTGCGCACATGTCAAGCATTTTGCTACATGGGCAGCTACAGACTTCTTCAAGCCTATCCACCAATAATTTGCCTTCAAATCCTGGTACATCTTATCAGCTCCAGGATGAACGGAGTATTTGGAACTGTGGGCTTCTTGGAGGATTACATCACGAAGTCCTCCAAAAATTGGAACCCATATTCGTCCATTTAATCGCAGAATTCCGTCCTTGCTAAGAGTTAACTGCTCCTCAGTTACTCCTAACTTTTCATTAGGATAGTTAGCTTCCAACACAGCTTCCTTCTGTGCAGCTAACACCCTTTCTATCAAATTGTTCTTTATTTCCATGCGCTTGGCATTGATTCGAATGGGTTTAACCCTTTCCTTTCTGCTCAAGGCGTCAGCGACTACATTCGCTTTGCCGGGATGATACTTGATTTCACAATCATAGTCATTCAAGGTTTACATCCAACGGCGTTGCCTCATGTTTAATTCCTTCTGATTAAACAGATGTTGGAGGCTCTTGTGATCAGAATAAATCACACATTTGATACCATAGAGATAGTGCCTCCAAAGCTTTAGTGCGAATACAACGGCACCCAACTCCAAGTCATGGGTGGTGTAATTCTTTTCATGCACTTTCAGTTGTCTTGATGCGTAGGCAATCACCTTGCCTTTCTGCATAAGCACACACTCCATGCCAGTGTGCGAAGCATCACAATAAACCACAAAGTCTTCAATTCCATCTGGCAGTGTCAGCACCGGGGCGTTGCTCAACTTTTGCTTCAGGATGTCAAAGGATTCTTGCTGCTTAGGGCCCCAAATAAACTTAACCTTTTTCTTAGTTAAGGAGGTTAGGGGTGCAGCAATCCTTGAAAAGTTTTCAATGAAACGCCTGTAATATCCTGCCAATCCCAGGAAACTACGAATCTCCGTAGGCGTCTTTGGCTCTTGCCAATTCATAACAGCTTCAACTTTAGCGGAATCCACCTGGATACCACGCTCACTAACCACGTGTCCAAGAAATTGGACTTCTCGTAGCCAAAATTCACACTTAGAGAATTTGGCGTAAAGCTTCTCCTGACGCAGGAGTTTGAGAATACAACGAAGGTGTTTCTCGTGGTCAGCTTGATTCTTAGAATAAATAAGGATGTCATCGATGAAGACGATAACAAATTTATCTAAGTAAGGCTTGCAGACGCGATTCATGAGATCCATGAATGCGGCTGGTGCATTAGTGAGCCCAAAAGGCATCACTAGGAACTCGTAGTGACCATAACGAGTCCTAAATGCAGTCTTGTGAACGTCTTCATCCTTAACATTCAACTGATGGTAGCCTGACCTCAGATCAATCTTTGAGAAGTAACTTGCCCCTTGAAGCTGATCGAACAAATCGTCGATCCTGGGCAATGGATATCTATTCTTGATCGTGACTTTATTAAGCTCGCGATAGTCGATGCACAGACGCATCGACCCATCCTTCTTCTTGACAAACAGGATTGGCGCTCCCCAAGGAGATGAACTAGGTCGAATGAAACCCTTAGCCAGCAATTCATCTAGCTGCGTCCGCAACTCCTTCATTTCTGTGGGTGCCAATCTGTATGGTGCCCTAGCAACTGGTGCCGCTCCGGGGATGATATCTATCCTGAATTCAACTTGTCTATCTGGTGGTAAACCAGGTAGATCTTCAGGAAACACTTCTGGGTATTCAGAAATGACAGGGATGTCTTCTAACTTCGGTTTGGGCTCATCAATAATCACCTATGCCATGTAGATGACACACCCATTCTTCAAACATTTGGAAGCCTTGAGCATAGTCACGTGCTCAGGTAGTCCATACCGGGTATCTCCCCGAATGGTAAGTGACTCACCAGACGGAGTCTTTATCACTACTTGCTTCATGTTACAGACGATTTGGTCCTGGTTATGAGATAACCAGTCCATACCCAGGACTATGTCAAAACCGGCTAACTTAAACGGAAGTAGAGACAGAGGAAAAGAATGGTTCTTAATGGATATAACACATCCATCTAACACAGTAGAGACGGTTTCTATGGTACCATCTGCTAACTCTACCTCATAGTTTGCGTTTAAGGTTTTGACAGGTAAATTCAATAGTTTACAAAACTTATGATCTACGAAAGACTTATCTGCGCCTGAATCAAAAAGTACTCTTGCAAAGATATCATTTACAAGGAAAGTACCTGTTATGACATTATCGTCCTGCACAGCTTCTTTCGCGTCCATTCTGAAGACTCTGGCATTAGTCTTCTTAGCCTCCTCAGGCTTCTTGTTGTATTTTGGGCAGTTGGTCTTGATGTGCCCCTTCTCATTGCAACGGTAGCACGTTGCGTCTTTTATCTTTTTGCAATCCAGGGTTTTATGGTCCGTGGACTTGCAAATTCCACAAGCAAATGATTTTGACTGAGTCTGAGAGCTTGACTCCAGTCTGCACTTTCCATAGTGCTGCTTCTTGCAAATTTTACACCTGGGCTTCTCATCAGACTTATGCCCATCCTTCCTCGACTCAGATCCCTTTTTGTTATCATCGTTCCCACGGTGTTTCTTATTCGACCTTCGCGAACCATCATCTTCATGCTTCCTCTTCTCGGCCGCCTTATTCCTCTGCGATCTCTGCCGGACCGCATCCAGAGTGAGGGATAAGGAAAGGTCAGTTACAGACCTGAAGGTAACTGGCCGAGAAGCTTTTACACTGGACTTGATCTCGGGTTCCAAACCACCAATAAAGCGAGCGATTCTTTTTGGCTCCGGGGTTACCAGGTAGGGAACCAACCGGGACAGCGTATTGAAGCTTGTCAGATAAGCTTGACAGTCGAGGTTCCTCATCACCAAGGATAGAAAGTCAGATTCTATCTTCTCCACCTCATGCTGAGGGCAGAAGTTTTCCTTGATCAGGGCAATGAATTGATCCCACGACATGCTATACAACGGGATCTTTCCGGAGGCCTCCATTAGAGATCTCCACCATGCCAATGCTTCACCCTTGAAGGACTGTGACACAAACTTAACTATATCCCCTTCAGCGCACCCGCTGATATCCACCACCGTGTCCATTTCATCCAGCCATGTCATACAGTCGACGGCCCCTTTTTCCCCAGTAAAATCCCTGGGTTTACAAGACACGAAGTACTTATAAGTGCAACCCTTGTTACGGGGTCCTTGATGCAGTACTATATGCTGAGATGGGACACTTTGATTGTTGGTGGACTGACGGTCATCACCGTCTTTCTTGGGTCCATTCTTTTTGGGAGGAGGCTTGTTATGAGCCTCAGAATGTGTCCTGGACTTTGAATGTGATGCAGAGTGGGTCCTACTTCGAGTACCACTGTATTCCTCATATTGTCTATCCAAAGCCTGTGTGATAGCGCCGTCTATGATTGCTTTTAGTTCAGCACCCGTTAACGTAATCTGGTCGTTCTCATTCGGCTCCACAGGATGGCTATTTATTTCATTTGAGTCAGCCATTTGAATTGAGCTGTTGCAGAAAACAAGAACAATATTTTTATTTGGGAGTTTATTATGGAATTACCCCTTAGGGTAATTCGTTAACCATGGTAAACAGAGACCATATTTGGTTAACTTATTAATCGTGTTAATTTAGGATTTTAATTAAAATTTATCCTAAACACAAACAATAAGAATATATATTAGCACATAAGGCTTGGTCACATGGACAATTTAAATTATAAACTATGATTTCAGAGAATCAATACTTTTAAGGTTTGAACCTAGTTCATTACCCTTATCAGACAGGGAGTCATAGCTACCTCTGTCTTTTGGCTCATATAAAAGTGAGCGGGGCCCGTAGGCATCATATTACTACGTATGGTAAAAATATGATCATCTTAATTGATGATCTTAACCCATGATTCAGAGATCACATAATTGGGTTTGGAATCTTCTAAAGAATCCTTATATATAAAAAATGACATGTGATTGTAACGAATCACTTCTGCCAGGAGTGTTAACATGTTTTAAGATGTTAACAGGGATTTGAATCTTTTTAAACAGGTCTTACCATTTTGGCCCGGTCTTATAATCGACACGAAGCTAGGTTTCACACTTTAAGATCCTTACTTAAATAATTACATAGGCAGATTAATTAAAAAGGATTTTAATTTATTTATTTCATTTGTAATTATTTATGCACAAAAAGGCAATCATGAAATTCATAGAAATAACATTCCATTAATTTATTCAAAGCATTACACACTTGCCCTAAACGGGTCTTTCAAATTACCAACTTACCCACGTAGGGGTTAAATAACACACATGCCCACGCAGGGGCTAAATATTATACATGTCCTCGTAGGGACTCACACTAACAATACACCCACGTAGGGGTTCAAACAATAAGCATGCCCACGCAGGGGCTCAAAGCAACATACCAAATACACCCACGAAGGGGTTCAAACAATAAATACAGGAGAAAATAACGGTGGAAGGATTCAACGATCCTTCTTGTTCTTTCCCTTGATCAAACTAACCAACCCTTGGAAGAACGTCTGCCTTTCCCTACGATCCTCGTGAGCTTCTCGTTCAACTTGCTGCAACCTATGAAGAATTTCCTCCCTTTCTGGGGGAGAAAACCGTGGTGGCTGTGATTGAGCCCGGATGATGGGTCTAGAAGGTATCGAGTATCCCTGAGTCGGGTAACTCACCCCCCACGGATCCCCATAGGGTCCTTGGTTGTTGTAGTTCACTGCTACCATGTATGGATCAGCCTCCGCGTACCCATAGTCGTGATGCGTTGGAGGTTCAAACGGGTTGTAAGCCATGCCACCCGTATATGCCGGGATTGGGTTTTCAAATCCCATCGGCGGTGGCTGTAGTACAGCAGGGTTGGAGGGTCCACCCATTTGTGGGTCCTCCTGGTATGGCGGGTAGTGACTAGCACTCGACTGTTGTGGGGAACTGAAATTGAAGCCCCCCGGTCGTACCGACATGCGGGCACCGGTTCTCCTACGCCTTGGCGGTTGAGGAGGTGCCGGTTGAACTGGTGGCGGTGGAGGTGGTGGCGTAACTGCCACAAACCGGTGATCCTCGGATGAATCTTGATGATGCGGCTGTGGTTGTGGCTCCTGCTGATGATGAGACTGCTGCTGCTGATGCTGCCCATGAGACGACGAGTGGTGTGATGGTGTATAATACCACTGGTGTTGATCGAACAGGGCTTGGAAACTGTCTGGACCACCGTAGGGTGATCCGTGGAAGGACGATCCGTCGGAGATTTCGATCGGATGGTTTGGAGTACCACTTGCCGGCATGACGGGGTCCGTATCCTCGTCCATATCGTCAGCGTGATCTCCTGAAAAGTGGTCCTCTGGACCCAGTGGGTTAAAACCCATGGGCTCTGGTATGAACCCAACCGGGTTAAACTGTCCCCGAAAAGCAGGTGTAGGGTCTCCATATGAATGATGAGATAGGGATCTCTGAAGTGGTATGTAGGACGGTTGAGGGTTATTGGGTTCATAAGGATTTAGAGCAGGAGGTGTGGAAGTATGCGAAACCGACCGCCTGGCCGGCTCGTACTGGTTTCTTCGGTTTTCCCGAGGGTCGTCACTCTCGGTGTTGGACGGAGCTCGCCTTCGTGAAGGTCCAGCTTCATGATCGTTGGGGGCGGTGACTGGCCCCTTTCCACGTCCTCGTGTTCGGAAGAATCTAGGAGGCATCTTTGTTATTCCTGTCAATAAAGCATGAGATAACAATAACAAAAATATAAAATTTAAAGGACAAAACAAAACCGAATATGGTGGAATTTGTCCTAGATTATAAGTCTAGACTCGAAGGTTTAGATATGTGCAATTGTGTAACTGAGATTAAACACAAAAGGCTTGTGTTTAATTCACTCAGTGTTGGCTCTGATACCAACCTGTCACACCCCGATTTCCACGTGTCACCGGTGGGCCCGGTGGGGGAGTATCGTGACGTGGTTGGCAACGTAATAATCAAACAACACAATATAATAATGCACAGCGGAAGCAATTTAAAAATAAGATACAACCGAATTTATTTATTGTAATCAAAGTCACAATATCCGGTGTTTATCCACAGTAGGATCGAAACAAAATAACATTTAATGGTTCAACAGACTTCTGGCATCCTAAGCTTGCGAGACTTTTATTGATGCTTAGGAGATAATCCAGCCAAATTTCGTTTAGTACCTGCATTCAGTCTTTTTGGGAAAATACGTCAGTTTACACTGGTAAATACATTCAACTGACTCATTTTGGAAAATGATTGAAAATTGGTTTGGATGCACGTGGCATAAATCATTTTATTTAACTTGGGAGAATTATTTAATATTATAATCTTGTGAACGAATTACATGTTACTTATGCGTTCAGTAGCCCGGAACGTATCCGGGTTAAAGATCAATAGACACACCACTTTAAGTGAGTTATACACGGGAGTACGCCTACACCCCGTGCTCAGGTCGTGGCCATCTCGTAAGATGATGCCAGGGATATCCGGGACATGGTCATTAACCCCCCAAAGGCTGTAAAGTAAACAAAACTGTTTAAAACGAGCCGATCAAATTATTCAACTACCCACTAAGCGTGGAGATTTGATGCTCGATCAAGCGGTACGCTATGTACCGTAACCCAAGCCCGTATAGGGAAATAAGTTAAAAGTATTTACCTGATGCAAGTATAAATCACAATAAGCAGAATAGCAAGTATCTTTTACTGGTTCTCCTAATCTGGAACGAAGGTTAAATATAACCTATTAGAATCCTAGCGGTTCTTTAATTAAGCTTAAGCTTAGACCGTCTAGTTTCGAAGATACGGTTCGTACACACGATTAAGAGAAGACCGGATAGAATGTGATTTAGACCCGACAAGTCTGAAGACTTGTTTAATATGGGTTTACTATTCACGTTCTGGATTTTGAGATAAAACCGATAAGGTTTGACCCGTTTCGGCTAATTTATGTAAACTTGTTACATAAACCGAGCCGAACGCGTAATATGCGTAACGGGTATCCGTAAGAGCCATATACAGGTTTCCTAAGTTAATATGCTTCAAATATGTTGTAACATCAGTAGGATGTCTTTCGTTATGTCCCGAACTAGTTTAAACACAAACTATGCCCCGTAGGGGTAGTTTGGTCATTTTAAGGTTTATAACAGAGTTTAAACGTTTAACTGAGTTACAGGTCTGATGTAAACAGCAAACATACTCAATTTGGTGAGTTATAACAGTAAGCTAAAGTATATATGTGAAATTTATCATCTTTAACCAAACTAGGCCCCGTAGGGGTAGTTCGGTAATTTCACATAAGCCGAAAAGCTCAAAACTGAAGTCTGAGTTTATCAACCTTTGCTTACTGTTAAAATATTATAATTTGCCTCTTATATCAGTAGGTATCAACCCGGGTATGTCAAATATGATTTTCAAACATACTATGCGTTAAAAACGCTAATTAAGGCGATTAAAGGCCATTACCGGGTTTGATACTTAAATCTGATATTTTTATATTTCCAGAAGGCTTAAAATAATTTATTTATCATAACCAATCAGTAGAAAAAGGTTTGGAGTCGTTTAGATGTGTAAAACTCATTTTATGGCCCGTAAGGGTAAAACCGACAATTACCGGATTAAGCCTACGACTACGAGTTATGCTCAGCCTAAAATTAATTAAAAATCTTTAAAAATCTCAAAATAATATATTACATCAGTGGGTAAAAGATTTGATACCAAAAAGTATGTTTAACTAGGCTATACGCTAATTACGCCATTATGTTAACATAAAGCATTAGTTTTGCGATAATGAGCATAACTCTTAATCTACAAGTCAAACTGATGTCAAACTTTGCATGCAAGTCTATATATCAGTAACAAAGGTTTCTACACTTTTACATTTTCATAAATCACGTTTTAAGGTAATAAGGGCATAATGGTCAACATATGAGCAATTAACGGAAACATGCATATTAATTGGATAACTAATGAACTGAGGTGTATAATCACAGAGGGTTGTTCTAACATGTAACCTAGTCCAATTAAAGCTCTGAGGCATTTCTAAAATATGCCTAAACGGGTCAGAACTGAAAGTCAAAGTGAAAGTCAAACTATGCGACTTTCGGTTCCGAACCGGGTCTAAACAGGAAATAGTCGGGTTGAACATGTTTGGACATGTTCTTACACTAATTACTAAGTTACAACAATGATCAAACAGGTTATACATGTTCTAGATAGCTAATTATGCATAAATGACATTTTAAGCATTATGTTGATTTTTAATTAAAAGTTTGACCCGACATTAGACCTGTTTAGAGTGGTGATCAGGGGAAACCCTTTTAAGGTTTTATTACCCACATAAATACCAACTCATAACTATTTTAAATTCGAGATATGACTGAGCCATTATTGACTAATCTCGAAGTCAAACCGAAATTACGACGGTTTGACTTTTAGCTAATTAACCTAGCTAAACTCAATTAGAGAAGAAGAATACTTACTGAGGTCCTATGCACGAGATATGATCACTAGGAAGCAAGCTTGAGCTCCAGAATCATCCACAAATGCAGGAGAAGGTGTGAGGAAAAGTTGTGAACTTGGATGGCTTTATATAGTTGGATCACTCACCATAAGAGCTTGACAACAAGGTCTAGGACTGCCCACAAGCTTGCAACATGTGTCCTGGAGGCTTAGGGGATGTTTTAGGGGCCAGGAGAAGTGGAAAAACGGGTAAAGGTCGCGAAAATACGCAATGGCAGACATTCAGCAACATTTGCGGAGCTGGGCACCCCTCGCGTGACGCGAGGGACCCGTCGCGCGACGCGACCCCCTACCAGATCAGCTTATTGATTTTTCTTTGCAATCCAGTCCTTGACCCTTCAAACTCCGATTAGGCACTTGTTTTATGCATGGTAAACTCTTATAACTGATCTAGTAAAGCCTTAAAACATATACCCACTTTGCCAAGTCCCCGGGTAACTTTATTTTCACCCGAAAAGTCCTAACTTTTGACGTTTACGCTTTAACGCTTCGCACACGAATTTGATCATATCTTTCTCATACGTTAACGAAACTTTATGAATTTTTTATGGTACATTCCCGTGAGTATAATTAATATTTACAAAGCTTCGGGTTTGTCAAAAGGTCACTCAGAGGTATAAATTAAACATGTTGACACATTTGGTCTCTGTAGTTTGAAATCACTCACTTTTAGCTTCGTATGATCCATGATTTATTCGTTTGAAGGTATGAGCATCTTGTAGGGTTAAAATACAATATATTTATTCACAGTTGACACTTAGAATACGTATATTTACATACTTTCCACGTTTGTCAACTTTAGTCCTTCCATAATATTTCTTTCACACGTTTAAACTTTATGACACGTGTCAACATATTATAGGACGTGAATTTCCGAGGTGTTACAAAGGTACCCGTCGGCAGTGCACAAAACCTGCCACCTCGGCATTCAATTCCTTGTATGGCCTCATATACCTCTGCTTTGGTCCCCGTGGACCAGGAGGCTCAGTTTCGTCTTCTTCATCAACCATTTCCTCATCTCACCCAGCTCCTTGTTGTGAATCTGGATCAACAAACTCATACATGTGACCCAATTTGTCGGTCACCACATACTTGCTTCCAGAAAGCTTCACATCTATCTTCCAATTTTTCTTCATTGCTTCTTTGTTGAATTCTTCCAAAGGCTTAGATACCCAAAGCGATTCTGGGGGCAGACAATTCTGTTGGAGGGTCATGGCACTGATGAGGCGTACATATGGAATAAAACGCCTTTGACATGACTCCCGGGTGAACCATGTGTTCATCATGATGATATGCCTCCATGACAAAGTAGGTGTCCCGTACAACAAGGAATGAACAACCCTACAATCACTTGCTCTCACTCCTCCTCTATCACCAAATCTCACCAAAACATTCTCTAGGGAAATTCCTTGAAGAATCCTTCCCTCAATCGTCATTTGAGTTCTTTGGGCCGCTCCCCCATCATTATATGGTAAGATAACCGCGGTCATTTGTTCCGGATCATCACCGTTCATATGATTATCCAAGAATTGTTCAGTGGTTGGATAGTCATATGCTTGCACCCCCAAAGAATCAAAGCGCGCAATGCAATTAATCGTTTCGAAGGACATTGTCATCGCCCCTCGGCTTGTCTTACCAACCAATCTCCACTGGGCGGGAGGACCATCCTTGTTCATGAACCTCAATGTCGCCAACCATCCGCACACCTCCGCCAAATACACCCGGGAGGTGTTGTCTTCACACCAATCAAGAACTCTCTCCCATCCCTAACGCTCAAACATTTGAACAATCCCGATTTGTCTAAACTCTTCCACATTAACCACCCTTTCACATACTACCCTCTCCGGCACCGAAGTGGTCACACCATTGACCATCTTCCACTTCCACAGTTTGGCTTCCAACTTCCTATCCTGGTAAGCCGATAGAGGTTTGTTTTTCTCTTCATCCCATACTTCAGTGCTTCTACTATCCCTGAATTTTTCCCACGCCCAATCCTGCCTATAAAGTCTTGCATCACCCTCTTCTACGGAGCTTAGTTGCTCCCACTTCTTCGGTATTAAACTGGAAGAAGATCCCACTCCAGATGATGAACCTTGCCCTGTAGTTTTCTGCCTCCAGCCATAACTACAATCACAAAACAAACAAAGCATCAATATAACCCAACCTTCAATAAACTCTCAAACTTTGAACATGATGTGTGATGTTGAAGTTTTAATTAACAAATAGATGCAAAATCTCCTTTTTAAACTTCCAAAGTCGCCTATTTTATCATCTACCTATCAATTTTCTTGTTAATTCACAATTTCTTATAAGTGCAACAAAGTTCAACATCACCTTCATGTTCAATCATGTACATAACGAGTGTAATCACTTCACTATGGTTATGACATGTTCAAATCCTATCCAAAACAACCAATCTTACTAAAAATCATGCTAGAACAACATACATTGTCTAAACAACCTACTCTTAAACTAAAAAGTTTAAAATTTTAGAAGAAAAACAACTAACATATGATAATCATGCATAAATTTAAGTGAAATCCATACCTTTAAGAAAAGATGTAAAGCAAGAGACTTGATGAACACCCTTCAAAAACCCGAAATTTCACGCTCAGAAATCTTGCAAACTAGTAAGAATTGATGGAAACTGTGATAGGGGTTTTGTTCCTCTCAAAAAATTACACAAGATGGACTCAAAAATCGGGTGATTTGGTTAAGATTTGAAAGAGTTATGAGAGCTTGAAGAAATTAGGGTTTTGGAGTAGAAGATGAAGGAAGATGAGTGAGGAGAGAGAGAAAAGCAGGGAATTTTAGAAGTTTTGAAGTGAATGGATAAGGAAAATACTGATATGGGTCGAATATGTGGTTAGAATTGGTCTAAGAGTGAGTTAAATTGGAAAAAATGGCTGCTAGATTCGAGTTTGTACGCAAGGAACCGAGCCAGCATCGGCTGTCAAATGGGTCCCCGTCGCCGACGGGTTGGGAAAATGTGCACTTTTGGGCGACGGCTTATGTTGCTGGTTATGGGATATTCGTGCCGACGGGTGTTTAAGGAGCCCGTCTCCGACGGCCTCTACCCCGTCGCCGACAGGCACTCGTTTTTCAATTTTATATTTTCAATTTTTTTTTTTCAAAAATAGGGAGAAAATTATGAATATTTAATAAAAGGAGTATATACAATAAAAATTCCTAAAAATTATTAAAAATCTTTTTGTGATTTTTTATAAGTTAAATTTTTGAAAACGCGAAAACCGTTAACGGCCCTACCACCCCCCGGAAAATCGTGTATTGTCCTCAATGCACAACACAAAGTCTAAAAGCATACCTTGCGTCTTCATGACTCGTTCGGAATATCCGGACTTCACACAATGAAAAGGATTAGTATGAACGAAAACTATTATCCCTAAATTACTCAAACAATTAAATAAATTATACATAACTTTACACAAAATGCTACCGGTCCTTTTTAGTCGACCTCATAAACCGGAATGCTTACCACGAAGCTTACCGATTCCTTGTTTTCGTCCACCTTCTCATTACCATCGAGGAACGGTTTTAGCCGATGACCATTAACCGTTTGCCGTGACACATCCTTCGGGTCCTCGATTGTAACATCACCCAATTGTCCAACCCAGGTGATCATATAGGGTCCCATCCATTTGCTTCGGAGATTTCCGGGAAAGAACTTGAGCTTCGAATTGTAGAGCCACACCTTTTTCCCAATCTCGAACTCTTTCTTCCTCAACTTGGCATCATGCGCCTTTTTCATCCAGTCCTTGTACTTGGACGAGCATTCATATGCCATTTCCCTTAGCTCCTCCAACTCGCATAACTTAAGTTTCTGTTCCTTACCTTCATCATCATATTTAACATTGACTTATTTAATAGCCCATAATGATTTATGCACAAGTTCAACCGGTAAATGACAATTTTTACCGTAGACCAACCGGTAAGGTGTAGTGCCAATGGGTGTCTTATGTGTCATACGGTAGGCCCATAAAGCATCGTTCAACTTGATTGACCAATCCTTACGGTCCGCCCGCACGGTCTTTTGCAAAATCTCTTTGATTTGCCTGTTTGACACTTCTACTTGCCCGCTTGTTTGCGGGTGATAGGGGGTAGCAATTCTATGGTCAACACCAAACCTTTTTAAAAGTTTCCCAAACCGAAAATTTTTAAAATGAGATCCTCCATCACTTATGATGACACGAGGAATCCCAAACCTTGAGAAAATATTGGTTTGAACAAAATTACAAACTACGGAATGATCGTTTGTCTTGGTGGCTATTGCTTCGACCCACTTTGACACGTAGTCAACAACCACCAAGATATACAAATTGGCATAAGAATTGGGGAATGGGCCCATGAAATCGATACCCCACACATCGAAAATGTCGACTACAAGGATTGGTTGCATGGGCATCTCATCCCTTTTTGAAATACCCCCTAATTTCTGGCACTCTACACAATTCTTGGAAAACTTGAATGCATCTTTAAAAATAGTTGGCCAATAAAGATCACTGTTCAACACTTTGTGACCCGTTTTGTGACCACTAAAATGGCCACCACATGCAAACGAATGTAGATGCTTTAACACGCTTGGAATTTCCTCATCATCTATGCATCTTCTAATCACTTGGTCCGCACACTCTTTCCACAAATGCGGTTCCTCCAACCGGTAATACTTGTTTTGAGACATGAAATGTTGCCTCCTCCGTCTATCCCAATGTGGCGGTAAGTCACCTGTAACAAGATAATTCACAATGTTAGCATACCAAGGTATCTTATCTAATTTCATAATGTGCTCATAGGGAAACGACTCATTAATCTCTAAAGCTTTAGGATCCTCCTCGACCATCAATCGGGACAAATGGTCCGCTACCACATTCTCGGTACCCTTTTTGTCCCGTATCTCCAAATCAAACTCTTGGAGCAACAACACCCATCGGATCAATCTCGGTTTGGCATCTTTTTTCTCCATGAGGTACCTAACAGCAGTGTGAAAAGAATAAATAATCACTTTACTACCCCATATATATGACTGAAATTTATCCAATGCATATACTACCGCGAGTAACTCTTTTTCGGTGGGGGTGTAATTCAATTGTGTATTCGAAAGAGTCTTACTCGCATAGTATATGGCAACGGGTTTCTTGTCAACTCGTTATCCCAACACAGCCCCCACCGCATAATCACTTGCATCGCACATAATTTCAAAGGGTAAAGACCAATTTGGCGATTGCAAGATTGGGGCCTCAACTAACTTTTCTTTTAACTTGTTAAACACATTTTGACAATTTTCATTAAAATTAAACGGTTGATCTTTTAACAACAAATTACACAAAGGTTTGGTTATGTCACTAAAACCCTTAATAAACCGTCGATAAAAACCAGCATGACCTAAAAATGACCTAACACCTTTAACACTCGTGGGATATGGCAAAGTGGATAAAACTTGTACCTTTGCACGATCGACCTCTATCCCACGACTCGACACCACGTGTCCCAACATGATTCCCTCTTGAACCATAAAATGGCTCTTTTCCCAACTCAAGACCAAACTAGTTTCGACACACCTTTTTAGTACTTTGTCCAATTGGTCCAAACAAGCCTCGAATGACGACCCAAAAATTGAGAAATCATCCATGAAGATTTCCAAAACTTCCCCACCATATCTGAGAAGATACTCATCATGCACCTTTGGAAGGTGGTGGGGGCGTTACATAGCCCAAACGGCATTCGCCTAAATGCGAATGTGCCATAGGGACAAGTAAACGTTGTCTTTGCTTGATCTTCTGGATGGATGGCAATTTGATTATAACCAGAATAGCCATCTAAGAAGCAATAAAATTGTTGCCCCGATAAATTCTCAACAATTTGATCAATAAACGGTAAAGGAAAATGATCTTTGGAAGTTGCGGTATTCAATTTCCTATAATCAATACAAATTCGCCACCCGGTCACCGGCCGAGTGGCTACCTCTTCACCTGCGTCATTTTTGACGACTTTGATAGAGAGTGTGAAACATGGGTGTTAAACGTGCTTATTTTACGTGCTTGAATCCGTTTTACGTGATAATATGCTTGGAATATGTTTATTGTGAGTGTTTGTGCTTTTGCAGGTAAAACGCATAATTGGTGAAGTTTGGAATTTTAGTGACCGCATGTGAGGAGGTTTGGTTCTAGAAATCAACATCAATCTTGATGTTGACGGCATGGACAAAAACCACAACATCAAATCATCATTAATGTGAGGACATGTGAGCCAAAGGAAAGGAAAGAATAAAAGATGGCTGACATATGCACATGGGGAGCCTTTGTTTATCACATCATCCATCCATATACATCTACATACACACGCATACAATGGGATTTGAAGAAAAGGGTTTTTCATCTACATCATGCTAACATCATCATTGGGCTTGAGTTGGTGGCTGACTAAAGGGTTTTGACGGCAAGGGGACCCATCACACGTGAACAATGGACATGTGGTCTTGACTCTTGAGGGGTATTATTTCATAATAATTATTATAATAATATTACATACATTATCGAGAGTCCAACATCACTTGACGGAAAGGGAGTTGGGTCAACATATTGGAAGTCCAAGAGGCACATGTGGACTTCTTTTTGGTGGGCTGATAACATCATTGGGTTTTCTTTCTTTCGAGAGAGGACGTGGACTTGAAACGGAGGGGGGTTACGGTTCGCAATTTTGGAGAGAAGGAAGTTTCAGTCAAGATAACAGAACCATCATCAAAACTGACATCATCGACCATCACACATTCCCACCTTTGAACCAAATCGATCATGCCTTCAATCTCATCTCAAGCCGGTGATCGCGTCCACCCAACCATGAACGGCTAGTCTCTGCGGATTCACCCCAGTTTAGGTAGTTGTATTTTCTAGGGTTTATGCATTTGTTCTTTGATTCGACTTTATGAAAATTTGTATTGATTTTTGAAACCATTGACAATAGTGTTACATTTGTTTCGTATTCGTAAATTGTCGAACGATGTTAAAAGTTATGACTTTACGAAATGGTTATGTGTAGTTGTGCATTGTCGTGGTTAGGTTTTACTTGTGTTGATTACAAAGTGCATTCTTGTCCGTTTCTCGAAACGTTGATACTTATTGGCACCTAAGTCACGGTACACTAAATCCGCTAATCGTATACAATTGAGTTGAATCTAAAACTTGTAGGAACCCTAGGACTTACAATTACCGAAACTGGGTGTGATCCGTATTATTAATTCCTGTTTTCAATTAAGTAGTTTAGTTTACAAGTTTAGTTAATAAATCATTGTTTTCGATAACATCAATTTGTCGGTTCATTCCGATTTATTTTAAAACCCAAACAAATAAATAAAAATAGCAATCTTCATAATCATCTTGTACATTATTTGTAAATAGTCTAACTAATCGAACGGGTCGTGCGATACTGACCACCTGCTCTTCGTGGATACGATACCCGACTTACCCTAGCTACCTAGGTTTAATTGGGTTTTTGACTGATCGGGACGACACGGTCACGTCAAAATGGCGCCGTTGCCGGGGAGCTAGTGCGCTTAGTATTTCATTGCTTGTTCGATTTTAGTTTAGTTCTTCTTTCTTGTATTTTTGTGATTTTACTTTGGGTGGTCGAGCTTGTTTGTGCAGGTACATGTTTTGCAGGTACCATCTTTCAATATGAATTGGGTAGATGATGATTCGTGTGAGTGTTGCGGAAGCGGAGAACACTATTTAGAGGATTGCTCTGTTTTCTACGAAAAAGTTCAAGCCAACAAGGAACGGGAAGACTACCTCAGCGGATTGTTTGAATATAGGAGGGCGGATTATAAAGATTTCAATGGTCCATCCTCATATTATCCATACGATAATCCACCACCACCATATTATCAAGAGTACTACTATGAACCCGAATTGTCACATTTCTCAAGTTACCGGGAGGTGTATGATGATTATTATAATGAATACCCTCAACCGGCATACGAGGAACCTCAAGACTCAATAAGTTCCAAGCTCGATGCCATCATGAATGCCATCACCACTTCAAATCAAGAGATTAAGATGGAATTTGAGGCAAGAGATAAAGCTCATGAAGCCTTGGCAAAGAAAGTGGGTCAACTCGCCGAAGAATTGGCTCAACTTAGACGAGATCGAGAGGTGTTGGCTATTGGTACAATGGTGGATGGTGATGTGGTGGAAGAGGTTATTGAACTTCCGGAGCAAGAAAATGAATGTTTGAACCGAGCGGAAGACATGACACCGCAAGACGAATCGGATCAGAAAAAAGCTCAAAGTCATATCTCTCCTTCTCCCAAACTTATCACTCCAACCAACAAAGTTGGGTATGCGGGTGCGGGTATAAGGATTCGAAGGGTGGCCTTGCAAGACATTGGACAATTCGTCAAGAAACGACCCCAAAGTAATTTAATACGCATGCCGCGTAAAATAAAAAGAGAATGGATCCGGCATGCCAACTACCGAGCGTATGTTGGAAACTCGGTAGGCAAATGTGCACTTCGACCACCATGAGAGGCAAATCAGGTATGATTGTTGTAGAGTTTGTATTATTTTCGTTTTTTTTTTCTTAGTTAAATGAACGTTGTGGGTATGTTCCCTATATAACCCTCACGAGACCTCTCGTCCTCCTGAGCTATCGGGTGGTTTAAAAGGGCTTGTTGCATAAGCTAAATGCAACTGTGATTCCTACGAAAGTGAGTTAGGTTTATTGTTATTGTACATTATTTTTCCACATAAATTAAAGTGAATTAACGTATGACTTGGTAATATTTTCATAAAAGTGGTAGAACTAGGTAGCTAATAAATTTTAATGGTTGTGAGAAGCATGCTTCTACACAAGGGTTAAGAGTTGTAGGTACATTATGTTCGTGGGACGACCGCTTTCTTAAAGAGAAGAAGAGCACACGAGGAATGAGCTCAAAAATCATGTGCATACGTTTCTTTTTACTTTTGATTTTTTAGTTAGCAAATAAGTGGATTGTAAATTGTATTTTATTTTCCGGGGTTAAATTTTGGGGAGGTTAGCCGTGTCACATCCCTTGTGCAATTTAAAAAAACTCTAGTTCTTACACCTTGAGGACAATGTTTACCTCAAGTGTGGGGATGGGGGAGTAGTAAAAGTTTTTCGATTTTTGACCCGTTCATTTAAATTCTACACATTGAGGACAATGTTTACCTCAAATGTGGGGATGGGGGAAAATTTCAAAAATTTCTTGTTTCAAAAGCGATCTTAAAAGCACAAGTAACTAAGTCAACGAGGGATTGCACAACCCATTTGGTCTTTTGTCATGGTCAAGTTCAAATTAATAGCATGACGGGTATTTAGCGGGTGGTTATTTGGGAATAATTCGCTTAAGGAACTAGCACATCATGCATATCACATACCATACCCTTTATATATGTGAGGTTTTGAGCCACTTTTACATCATAGAATTACATATTTATGTTTCTTTGTTTGAGTGGACCATTAGTCATGTATTGTAGAACTTGCAACTTTTGATACGTTTGAGACCATAGACCGAATACAAGCACAAGAATGATTAAGGCATCAGGTAAACCTTTTCCTTTTACACCATTTATCTATCATTACCCAAAAAATTATCCCTTAGTAGCCAACTTTGAGCCTAAACCTTTCGTTTGATCAACCCGTTTAGCCCACAACCGTTAACCCTTTTTTCTTTTAAACCCATGTGATGAAAATTCGATTGTAGGTTTATTTGTTTGTATAGTTGTACTTTACATTTTGTGAAAAAAAAAGAAAAAAAAATCGAAAAATTCAGAAAAGTTGTGAAAAAGAAGAGAAAAATTGTTGAGAAAAATACAAAAATATGAGTAGTAGTTATTGAATAAAAGGCGAAACTCGTTGCCTCTTAGCTTGATGTTTATAGTTAATCATGTTAGATTAGTTGTTTTGTAATAAAAAATCGAATTTTTCATCACCTTAGCCACTTAAAAAAAATCTTTATTCCATACCCTTAACCTAGCCCCGTTACAACCCTCCAAAGACCTTATGACTTGTGCTTAGTATTTGTGTTCGGTGGTGGAGGATGATTGAGTCGCAAGCCTATGCGGGTACGTGTTCTAATCGGTTTTGAGTGATTACTTTTGAAAGTGCTAATATATCATATAAAAAAAATTTAGCCAAATTATAAACCGAGTGGAGAGAACATTGTGAGGGATGTGCATGATTTATTGGTTTCAAGGGCGGGTTAGTCTTGGATAACCATGTTATATTGGATTATTCACTTTTCCGTTAAATATTTCGTAAATTGTAAAAATGTTTGAACCGGGTATGACATTAGACCTTAACCTTTGTCTCGGGAATGGGAAGTGTGTTTCTCGTTCGACCCACGTGAAAGTGAATGACAGATTTGCTTGAGGGCAAGCAAACGACAAGTGTGGGGATGTGACAGAGAGTGTGAAACATGGGTGTTAAACGTGCTTATTTTACGTGCTTGAATCCGTTTTACGTGATAATATGCTTGGAATATGTTTATTGCGAGTGTTTGTGCTTTTGCAGGTAAAACGCATAATTGGTGAAGTTTAGAATTTTAGTGAACGCATGTGAGGAGGTTTGGTTCTAGAAATCAACATCAATCTTGATGTTGACGGCATGGACAAAAACCACAACATCAAATCATCATTAATGTGAGGACATGTGAGCCAAAGGAAAGGAAAGAATAAAAGATGGCTGACATATGCACATGGGGAGCTTTTGTTTATCACATCATCCATCCATATACATCTACATACACACGCATACAATGGGATTTGAAGAAAAGGGTTTTTCATCTACATCATGCTAACATCATCATTGGGCTTGAGTTGGCGGCTGACTAAAGGGTTTTGACGGCAAGGGGACCCATCACACGTGAACAATGGACATGTGGTCTTGACTCTTGAGGGGTATTATTTCATAATAATTATTATAATAATATTACATACATAATCGAGAGTCCAACATCACTTGACGAAAAGGGAGTTGGGCCGACATATTGGAAGTCCAAGAGGCACATGTGGACTTCTTTTTGGTGGGCCGATAACATCATTGGGTTTTCTTTCTTTTGAGAGAGGACGTGGACTTGAAACAGAGGGGGGTTACGGTTCGCAATTTTGGAGAGAAGGAAGTTTCAGTCAAGATAACAGAATCATCATCAAAACTGACATCATCGACCATCACACATTCCCACCTTTGAACCAAATCGATCATGCCTTCAATCTCATCTCAAGCCGGTGATCGCGTCCACCCAACCATGAACGGCTAGTCTCTGCGGATTCACCCCGGTGTAGGTAGTTGTATTTTCTAGGGTTTATGCATTTGTTCTTTGATTCGGCTTTGTGACAATTTGTATTGATTTTTGAAACCATTGACAATAGTGTTACATTTGTTTCGTATTCATAAATTGTCGAACGATGTTAAAAGTTATGACTTTACGAAATGGTTATGTGTAGTTGTGCATTGTCGTGGTTAGGTTTTACTTGTGTTGATTACAAAGTGCATTCTTGTCCGTTTCTCGAAACGTTGATACTTATTGGCACCTAAGTCACGGTACACTAAATCCGCTAATCGTATACAATTGAGTTGAATCTAAAACTTGTAGGAACCCTAGGACTTACAATTACCGAAACCGGGTGTGATCCGTATTATTAATTCCTGTTTTCAATTAAGTAGTTTAGTTTACAAGTTTAGTTAATAAATCATTGTTTTCGATAACATCAATTTGTCGGTTCATTTCGATTTATTTTAAAACCCAAACAAATAAATAAAAATAGCAATCTTCATAATCATCTTGTACATTATTTGTAAATAGTCTAACTAATCGAACGGGTCGTGCGATACTGACCACCTGCTCTTCGTGGATACGATACCCGACTTACCCTAGCTACCTAGGTTTAATTGGGTTTTTGACTGATCGGGACGACACGGTCACGTCAGACTTGTATACCCGCTTTCTTTGGAACTGTCTGCGTTGGGCTCACCCATTGGCTATCTGAGATCGGATAAATAATACCCGCATCAAGCCATTTCAACACTTCCTTTTTCACCACCTCCCGCATATTCGGATTCAATCTCCGTTGTGCATCTCGAACGGGAGTCACACTTTCTTCCGTGATGATTTTATGCATCACCACTGAGGGACTAATTCCCTTCAAATCAGCAATGGTCCATCCAATCGACGCCCGATTGGTGACCAAAACACCCATCAACTTCTCCTCTTGCTCCTCGGTTAAGTTTGATGCAATGATAACCGGGAGTGTATTGCCTTCACCAACATAAGCATACTTGAGATGCTTCGGCAATGCCTTCAATTCAACCTCCGGAGGCTCTACTAATGATGGCTTCAATTTGGTGTCAATGTTCTCCGGTAAACTCTCAACTTGGTGCGTCCATGTCGGTTTTCCTTCTTTAACCGCAAGCACCTCCAAACCCTTCACCTCCCCGTCTATGCTCTTATTCATCTCCACCTGTGACCTGTCAAACATATAACAATACTCCATTGTGTTTTCCCCATCCACGAGTGTGTCGTAAAGAGGTATACATGTGTCAACAATGTCCGCCATATAGCATTCATCATCAACTGGAGGGTTTATAAGTCTGGAAAAAACATGCAACCTCAACCTTCGGTTTCCAAATGTCATGTCAACCGTTCCTATTTTGCAATCAATTTGAGAATTTGCGGTTGCTAAGAACGGTCGACCCAAAATCACCGTAGGTTGCTTGGTAGGGTCCTTGGCCACATAATCAAGTACCAAAAAAGTCCACCGGATAGTAAAAATCCTCAATTTTTACTATCACATCCGAGACAATTCCACGAGGTAGTTTGGGTGTCAAATCGGCTAACACCACGATGGTGTTTGACGACTAAAGTGGACCAAACTCGTATTGGTCATACAAACTACCCGGTAGAATGCTCACGTTAGCACCAAGATCTAGAAGTGCCCGGTTGATTTTAAAGTCGCCTACTTGAATTGAAATGATAGGCGCACCCGGATCTTGGAGCTTAGGTGGAAGTGCACCCGAAAGAATCGAACTCACATTCTCGGTTAAATCTAATTTTTTAGGAAATTTATGAGTTCGTTTCTGGGTACACAATTCTTTCAAGTACTTAGCATACGACGGTACTTGTTTGATTGCATCCAAAAGAGGTAAATTAATTTTTACTTGTTTGAAAATTTCCAACAACTCTTCTTGTTGTGGACCTCTTTTGTTTACAACCTTCTTCACGGGTCCCTTCAATGCTTCAGGATAAGGGGCGGTATTAGCCTCCACACCCTTTTCCTTAGCCTTAGGGACGGGGATGGTCACAACGGGAGTGTTATTATTCTTTTTTAATCATTTTTGTTTTGACCCGTTTGACCATCCTCATGTTCATCCTCACTAGCATCTTCCACCACCCCTTCTACAAACTGGGGTGGTGGTGTTTTGACACCATTATCTACGACTCGACCACTACGTAAAGTTATTTTATTAATTGGTACCTCACGTATGTTCTTCGAGTTTGTCCCTTGATGCTTAGGGTTCACCGTGGTGTCACTTGGAAGCTTTCCCATGCTTCCCCTCATTTGAGCCACCTCCTCCACGAGTTGGCCCATTTGCTTCTCCAACGCCTTATGGGATTTATCTCGTACCTCAAACTCTTTCTTCATCTCTTGATTTGAATGATTGATAGCATTCATAATAGCATCAAGTTTGGAATTTAAAGAATCATCACCTTGAGAATTTGAAGCACTTCCCCCATTTCCACTTTGGTTGTAACCACGTTGATAATTGTTTTCACGGTTTTGATACCCTTGGCTACCCCCTTGATTGTAATTCCTTGGGTAACCCCCTTGGTTACCACCTTGTCGATTATTATAGGAAGAACCACCTTGATTACCTGATTGAAAATTCGGGTTCATTTGATTTGAGGCATTACCATACCGGAAATTAGGGTGATTTCTCAAACCCGGATGGTAGGTGTTGGAGTTCATATCATATTGCTTTCGATCCCCATACACTTGATTTGCCTCTTCGGTGTATTCTCCCGATCCCATTTGACATTGATCGGTTTTATGACCAATCTCCCCACAATCTTCACACACCGCAAATTGAACCGCATTCACCTCCTTCTTCTTCATACGAGCCAACTCCCGTTCTAGAGTAGAAATCTGGTCCTTAGAGTTAGAATCAAGATCGGGAAGTGACCGGGAAACGGGATGTTTTTTAGCTCTATCGGCCGACTCCTTTGCCTTTGACCGCTTACTCATCCTCTCAAGAAATTCCCAATCATCATCTTCATGATTGCTCAATAGGGTTCCGTTGCTCGTTAACTTGAGGCGATTCCATGTCTCATCGTCTAAGCCTCTTACAAAACATTTAACCAACTCCCACTTCTCTATTTGGTGACGTGGGCATTTCCGAATCAATTCTTTGTATCGAGTGAACGCTTCATGCAACAGTTCACTCGATAGTTGCCTAAACGACCTTATTTCATCCAGCGCATCATCAGTCTTCGCCATTGAGTAGTACTCGTCAAGAAATACTTGTTGTATCTCACCCCATGTCCGAATACTATTCGCCAGAAGTGTGAGGAACCATTGCTTAGCCTTATCTTTTAGCGAAAACTGAAATAATCGAAGTTTGACTTCCTCCAATGCAAAATTATGCCCCCCGATAGTGCTACATATGGATGAAAACTCCGCCAGATGCGTGTACGGTTCATCATTAGACCTCCCATTGAAATGGGGAAGTATGTTGATGTAGTGGGGATTGCAATCGAACATTCTTCTTTCACAAACTATTGGAGAGTCATTATCGGTAACCACAAGTCGAAAATGGTCATTCACTCCCTGTGGAGGTTGTTGACGACGATGTGGACCATTAACTTCTTTATAAACCGGTCGTCGATTGTCCCTTCGATCACCTCTCCTATCACCCCTTTGATTCCCACCTTGATTAACTCTTTGGTTACCTCCTCCCACGAAACGAGGAATCCGGTTAGGGTTAGCATTGTTATTGTTATTGTTGTTGTTGTTAAACCCATCAATCAGGTTCCTTTGGTTGTTGTTTTGTGGTTGATGGTTGTTTTCGTAGCCATCATTTCTCGCATTCCCGTACCCATAGTTATCATTCCCCACAAAGTTGGCGTTTTGGTAGCCAAACTCATCATCTTCAAAACCTCTAGCATTGTAGACGTTGTCCCTATTCACATACCCCCAATCTTCATCATCATTAGCCCGATCATCGTAATATCCCCCATTATCCGAATATTCCGTATGAACACTCACATGTTCCGGCGATTGGTAACCGGGAACACTAAACGGCTCATCATCGGGGATGGCGTTTCTCAAATCATCTATATTAAAGAACAGGTCTTCATTCGCGGGATTGCCACGATCTCGATTGCCTCTACGGTCGGAATTGACATTCCGGTCATCAAGGTGAATGGGTAAGGAATTTTGTCGGTGAAGGTTTTGTTGTTGGGGTGTTCTTTGGGTGTTGTTGGGATTTTGGTTTCGGAAAGGTGGTGTGGGTGGTCTAGAGTTGTTATTAACACCCAGTTCCTCTTGAGGTATAGGTTGGACATTTTGAGTGGGACTAAAGTTTCCTCGGTATTGGAATTGGTTCGGATTTTGGTTTTGGTTGAGGTTTTGGTTTGAGTTTTGGGTTGCCATTGAAGCGGTTTCAATGGATGGTGTGAGTTGTGGTGTTTGGGTGGTTTGGTTAGAAACAAGTGTTGCTTCCAACCGGCTCGCTAAATTCCTTCTTACAACTCTTTCGATTTCCGGTTCGTAGACTAATGGTGAAGTCCTCCCGGAGTTTCGCGTATGCATGCACTACCTGTAACCTGCACAAGTAACACACCCCGCGTAACAAGGAAAAAGACAAAGCACAAGAAAAGAAATTATGCAAATTAAACAGTTAATCACACAAATTCAAACAATATCCAAACACAAAGCGCACGCACTCCCCGGCAGCGGCGCCAAAATTTGATCGGAGTGTCGCGCTCCGGTCAAAGATAATATTTATAAGCCCAAATTACCCTTAACTATGTGTTAGTGGTAGTAAGGGGTCGAACCACGAAGAGTATGTCGCTTGCGAATGGATTCGATTGAATTAAAATGAAAGTCACAAATTATGAAGCTTGCTATATTGTTTTTGTATTTTTGTTTGGTTGAAAGATATGAATTATACTAAAAGAATTGATTTAATTGATTAACAACTAAGAATTAACGATTGCACGAAAACTTGATTACTAAACAATAATGAGAAAAAGGGTTCACACCCGGCTTCGGTAATTGCCAACCTTGGGTTTCTACAAGTTTTATATCCAACTCAATTGTATATGATTAACGGATTTAGTGTACCGTGACTTAGGTTCCAATAACTATCAACGTTTCGAAAAACGGACAAGAATGCACTTTGTAATCAACACAAGTAAAACCTAACCATGACAACGCATAACTACACATAACCATTTCGCAAAGTCATAACTTTATAATCGTCGACAATTTACGAATACGAAACAAATGTAAGCTATTGTCAATGGTTTCAAAAATCAACACAATTTGTCACAAAGTTGAAGCAAGAAACAATTCAAAACCCTAAATTAAACAACTACCTACACCGGGGTGAAACCAAGGTGATTAGCCGCTCATGGTTGATGAAACTTGATCACCGGATGTTTGGAACATGACTTGGTTCATCTTGAAGCTTGAACAAAGGTGGAATGGCGGATGATTAGGGTTTATGGAGTGATGGTTGTGAATGATGGTGATTTTGTGATTTTTCAGTTGATGATGATGATGTTGTAGATGAAGTGGAGATGATTGATGGATTCGAGATGAGTGGTGATGAAGATGATACCCAATTGTGGCTCCAAGAACGATTAAAAAACAAGAGAGGTGTGTAACTTACGAGTTAATGCCCTCCAAGCCAATCGAAATCGTTCTTAACCCAATTTTCCCAAAAATCCGCGTCTGACAAAAATACAGCTCGTCGTCGACGGCCCTGACCCTGTCGACGACGGCCTCTCAATAACTGAAACGCGGCCGACAGCCTATTTTACTGGTTACGGGCTTGTTTGGCTGACGGGACTTTCTAGAGCCCGTCCCGGATGGCCTAGATCCCGTCGGCGACAGCCTCTCCAGCTCCACTTCTCCAATTTTCCATTTTGCACTTCCGTTTGATCCATAACGCGTCCCCATTGTCCGTTTTTCCTCCCGGTAGCTCGTAAAGCTCCCAAAAAGCTCCTTAAACTCTATCAAACCTGCAAAACATAATTTTAATTAAGAGTAGGCTATTCGGAAATAAAACTCGTGTAAAAACATCAAGTTACACGATTACGAACACCGGTTTTCAACCACGTATCACTTACCTGTAAAGTACTTTTATACATCTTTAAATACTCATCCCATTGGGCGGTGGAGGTGTCATACGATGTTTTATGAATTCGAATGTTCATTTTTTGCAAAGGGGTAAAACCATGTTTCCCTTTCGCATTCCAGTGTTGCAAAAATATGACATATTTCTCTAAACCGACGATTATTCATAGGAAGTGGAGCCTCGTTTATCGCTCTAGTGCCTAAAGTCAAAGACCCGGTTTCGTTAGTTAACTACAGACCGATAAATTTGGTGGGGGTTATTAGCAAGATAATTTCTAAAGTGCTTGCCAATCGTTTAAGGTTAGTGCTTGACGAGGTTATCTCGGAAAATCAGTCGGCTTTTCTTAAGGGTAGAAACATCTTGGACGGTCCTCTCATTGTTAATGAGATTATTTCGTGGAAAAAAAAGAAAAAGGAGAAGGCGTTCATTCTAAAAATAGATTTTGACAAGGCATACGACAAAGTGAATTGGAACTTCGTAGTGCACATTCTTCAGCAGATGGGTTTTCACGAGAAATGGTGTTTTTGGATAAAGGGTATTCTTAAATCGGCCAATTCTGCGGTATTAGTTAATGGTTCGCCTACTTTCACATTTAGATGTGAAAAAGGTATGAGACAAGGAGATCCGTTGTCTCCTTTCCTTTTCTTGATCGTGATGGAAGCCCTTTCTACCATGTTGTCTAATGCTAAGAACGCGGGCGTTATTAAAGGTATCTCGTTCCCTAACAACGGGCCGGGCATTGCTCATCTCTTGTACGCGGACGATGCTATTGTAATGGGTGATTGGTCTATAAGTGAGCTTGTTAATATTGTGAGAATCCTCCGGTGTTTCTTCCTATGCTCCGGCCTCAAAATCAATATTGATAAATCCTATCTCTATGGCATCGGGGTAGGTATGAGCGAGATAGGAGATATGGCTGGATTAGTGGGATGTAAGCACGATTGTCTCCCTTTCAAATACCTTGGTCTCACAGTTGGAGCTAACATGAATAGGGTCTCGAATTGGCTTCCGGTTATTGAAAGTTTTCGTGCCCGCCTCAACAAATGGAAGTCAAACCTTCTGTCGATTGGAGGAAGAGTGGTGTTAATCAAGTCGGTATTGGAAAGTCTCCCCACATATTATTTTTCTCTTTATATGGCTCCTAAAAAAGTCTTAACGGATCTTGAAGCCATGATTAGGAAGTTCCTTTGGGGTGGCGTCGGGGAAGTAAAAAAGATGCATTGGGTAGCTTGGGAGAAGGTCTCTAGTCCTAAGAGAAACGGAGGCTTGGGTTTAAGTAAGTTAGAAGTGGTTAACAAATCCTTACTCTCTAAATGGGGATGGAGGTTCAAGACGGATGACTACAATTTATGGAAAAAAGTTATCGTCGCGCTACATGCCAATAGACCGGGGTGGGAGTTTATTCCGTTTAAAAAAAGTCTCTCCGGTGTTTGGAACAATATTGCGAAGAACTTCCTTAAAACAAAGGTGGAAGGTCGTCCGCTCGGGTATTATATGAGAGGTTCCGTTGGTAATGGAGAGGATGTGGCATTTTGGCATGATGTGTGGCTCTTGGAGGATCCCCTGATGTTAGTTTTCCCAGACCTCTACAGCAAAGAAACAGACAAACGGACGACGGTTGCAAATAGGTTGAAATTAAACAGTAATGGGGACCGATACTCTTGGAACTGGGCATGTGAATTGTCGGAACCTGTTTTAGCAGCCAATTTTGAGCAGTTAATAGGCTATCTGGACAGCGTTCAGTTATCTTCCGGGAAGGATCGGTGGAAGTGGTCTCCGGCTCCGGATGGTATCTTCTCGGTAAAATCGGTTAAACATATTTTGATCGGAAATCAAACGCAGGAAGAAAGTTTTGTTTTGGACTGGTGTTCATGGGTCCCTGCCAAAGTTAATATACATTCCTGGAGACTGGAACAAGATAAAGTAGCAACTGGAGCAGCCTTGAGAAGAAGGAACGTGTGGATTGAAGATCTGGCCTGTCCGCTGTGTCAAGATGCGGATGAAACAGCTGAACATCTATTTACAGCTTGTTTCATAGTCGCTAATGTTTGGAACGGAGTTAGCAATTGGTGCAATATCCCTAACTTATTCGCTTTTTCGACCCGTGACTTGTTTACGTACCACATTGACAGCGGGTTATCGGAGAAGAAAAAGGTGGCGGTTCATGGCATCATAATGACTACTTGCTGGATTATATGGCGTACCAGGAATAATGTCAAATTTTCAAGTGGTTCGGTTAGCATCAATAGTATCGTTAGCGAGATAAAGGCTTTAAGTTTTTTTGGTTTTCAAAAAGATCTAGATACAAAGATGTAGAGTGGAGGGATTGGTTGTCTTTTGTAAATATATAAGTTTGTGTTGTGTTGGCGGCCCGGCTTGGGTCGTCGTTTTTCTGTGAATGAAGTTTACCTTTCAAAAAAAAAAAAAAAAACATTTAGTCAAGATATATGGAATTATTGAAAAATAATTACGTATCAGACAATCATTAGCAGGTTCACGATCATTGGTTAAACGAGACATTCTTGTTTATGTTCGTGAATTTCCAGGTTATTGTACTACCTTTTGGGTCGCAACTATGATTGTTGTGATAAAAGCCTCATTTTTCTCGATAGATGATGATGATGACGATGATCATGAAGATGAATAAATAATTAGAGAAAATATTAGAAAGTATGCACAATAAGTAATTGTTGTGGAAAAAATAGATCTGATTAATAATTAATATTTTCATGTAAAAATTTGATCAAATAATTTTTTTAAGCAATTTCATAGTGGTTAACCTTTTCTTTTTAAGGGTGGACGGTATGGTTTAGGTAATTTAGGGTGTTTGAATTTTCTCTACCCAATGATATAAAGTCATGTCAATTCCCCCCTTCACTCACCATTTTCTACTCAAACACTAGGTATGATTCAAACACCCACTCAATTAAAAAATAAAAAAAATTGATTGGTTGTTCTCTCTTCTCTCCTCTTTCCTCTCTCTCTCTCTCCTCCATCACTCTTCTCCACCTTCAGTGACTATTCACCGATTTATCTCCCTCTCTTCTACTCAAACACCCTAACTCAATCACCACACTATGGTTCATCGATCGGTGACCCCCTTCCCCGATTGAGTCCCCGCAACCTTACCGTCCACCCTAAACAATTTCATAGTGGTTAATTTTTTTTGGCATTAATCACGGGCATGAGTGAGCTCGTGGGAACTACCTCATGCAACTCCTCACGCACACCGATGTGGTGTCACTGGTGTTGTTTTGTGGCTCATGCACTACGTCACTCTCACATCACTTTTCTCACTTATGTTGTCAGGTCTGGAATGATACTCAAGTAATCAGTTCGACCAGACACGTAATTAACAAAATATAAGGAACAAAACCGTAATAATGTAATATGGCCCACGATTCACAATAGATCTCCTATATATTTGTGAGTGTGTTACTTATATTATAAAGGAATAAAATATCCACCTCTATAACTTTTTTAGTATTTTTAAAAGTGATTATAACTTTAGGAGAGAGAAAATATAACAAAAAGTATACAAAATAAACATCCCTCACCGACTAATGATCCCTATGTATCCAGAAGACGAAACCTGCCCAATCTGCCGTAAAGCCTGCATGGATAAATACGGGGAGCATGCTATTCATTGTAAGGAGCTCCCTGGTTTCAAATATCGGCATGACTGGGTGAGTGATGTTTTGGGGGACATCTTGAGGAGAGCGGGGATTTCTGCCAAGAAGGAGACCCCTGTGAATTTCCTCACAGGTCCCATGGAAGGGAGATCTACATTGAGACCAGCGGATCTGCTTGTCTTTGGCTGGGCAGGAGGGAAACATGCTTGTGTGGATCTCACAGGAATCTCCCCCTTAGCTGGTTTAAGGGAAAGTAGGCTTGTAGCAAGACAAGCTATAAGGAAAACGGAATCAAAAAATGTGGATAAGCACGCTAAAGCATGTGCTGATAACCAACATGCATTTGTCCCCTTCGCCTTCGACACCTTTGGCTCCCTAGCTCCAGAAGTTATCCGTTTGCTGACTATGGTCCAAAAGGTTGTCCACAACAGTTGCTCATCAACAGGGGGCAGAGGTTTGTCTTTAATAGGCTAGGGTTTGCTATTCAGAAAGGGGTAGCGGTGCAGCTTGTTGCTCGCTTACCTGCGATATTGATGTAACTATGCCAGTTCTTTATTAATAAATATATAAAAAGAGTAAACTGCCATTTTGGTCCCTGTGGTTTGGTCATTTTTTTCCATTTTAGTCCAAATCTCAAACTTTTTAAATCTGGGTCCCTGTGGTTTCACTTTTATTGCCATTTTAGTCCAAAATTCAAAAACCCCTTATTTTGACTGTTCAAAGCTGATTGTTTTGTCCTTTTGTTTAGGGGTATAATCGTCCATCTTAATTTGTTTTGTCCTTTTGTTTAGGGGTATAATCTGTCATTATCATATAACATATTAATAAACTAAGTTAATTATATATAATTCAACCTGCCTCTTCATCTTCCCCACTTTTTACCACCATAGCCATCCACCTTTCACCACCACCATGACCTTGAAAAATTCAGTCGACCACCAACAAAAGTCACAACCTTTCACCAACGTAACTTTGAAAAACTCCACCCCAAACAACCTGAATAAACCCGAAATCCACCACCTCTGGAATCACCAGTCAAACACTCAGTCGACCACCAACAAAAGCCACCACCTTCAACCTTAAACTTCGCCAAACATTCACTCAAGATATCCGCCCCCGCCACTGTAACTCCGGCCGATCACCAACTCCGAGCACCAAAACCCCCCCACCACTACAACGGTTCCATTTTAATAGAAGCCCTCAACTGCATTATCAGTTTCATCATCCTCTGTTATTGTCCTCCTTCCCCACAAACTCTTCAAAATCAATCTCATTTTCTTCCTACAGGCACCCCACACTCAACCAATCAGCTGACCCTAAGTCAAACTTGAAGGATTCACAAAGAATCAAACTTACTCTAGTCTAATTTGGTGTACCATCTGTAACTTCCTGATCACTTCCCACTTGGAACTATATATACAGATTCTATATCTAAAGTTGTGTTACTAAATTCAAAGATTTGATGTGCAATCGTTCATGCATTCTGTAAGTGACAGTCGTTCAAATTTCAATCAGTGCTATTAAGTTGAGCAGTGGTTCAAATTTAAATGGTGAAAGGTGGATGGTGATGGTGGGGAAGATGAAGAGGGTAAGGGGAGGTGGGTCCCACATGAAATCTAAATATCAATTATATATAATTAATTTAGCATGTGGAGGTGCCTGTTGGAAGAAAATTAATTTTGGACAAAAATGTCCCTGAACAAAAGGACAAAACAACCAGCTTTGAATAGTCAAAATAGGGGGTTTTTGAATTTTGAACTAAAATGACAATAAAAGTGAAATCACAGGGACCCAATTTTAAAAAGTTTGAGATTTAGACTAAAATGAGAAAAGTGCCCAAACCACAGGGACCAAAATGGCAATTTACTCATATAAAAATAAAAACTTTTAGTGTAGTTATAAAAATAAGGATAAGAGATTGAATCCCTAATCAAGCATAAGTTAAATATGAAAGTTGGTAATTTTGGCGTTTTGCTTTATAAACAAAAAGCAGACAAATTTGAAATCAAAGTGATGCTGCCAAAGCGAGCCTATAACAAACACTTCCCAATCAATCAATTCAATTCAAGCCCAAATCCTCCTCCTCCTCAACCCCTTCAATTATTGACTCCATTTTCTCATACTCCTCCTTTAAATCCCAACCCCAGTTTACACCATCCACTTGTAGTCTTTTACCTCTTCTACAATCCAATAATATTACTAGTTGTTGATAGGGCTGTAAACGAACCGAACGAACACGAACAAGGCCTTGTTCGTGTTCGTTCGTTAAGGAAATAAATGTGTTCACGAACGGTTCATGAACACTTACCGAACGAGATATTGTGTTCGTGTTCGTTCATCAAGGAAATGAGCGTGTTCGCGAACGGTTCACGAACATAAACGAACACAAATAAATTTGTCGAACGTGACGAAGGATAAAGATAGATGGCCCAAAGAGTAGCACTCGAACTTGAATCCCTTATTGTGGAACGGGGGTCGATCGTATTCGCCGATGTAAATAATGAGAAATGAAAGAGAAATAGTGCATAAACAAGGTGAAAGAGGGTTTTCTAGTTTAATTGTTAGGATAATAAAATAAATAAAAGTTTAATAATATAAAAAGCACACATAAAATATATGTAAGTACAAAGATCTTCAATTAAAGCACAAACATACGAACATAAAAGAACGCAAATCAACGAATGTTCATGAACACGTTCACGAACACCTTACCGAACGTTCACGAACACAATCGAACGAACGAGACCTCTGTTCATGTTCGTTCATTTAACTAATCGAACGAAATTTTGTGTTCATGTTCGTTCGTTTATTAAACGAACGAACATAAACGAACTTCCCGCCGAACGGTTCACGAACTGTTCGCTGAACGTTCGGTTCGTTTACAGCCCTAGTTGTTGACGTTTGGTTAGAAATCAGAATTTTATATATAAAAAAAATGGGTGCCTGTGTTTCATCGCATCACAAATCTTGTGCAATGAAGGTACACATATCATCTGGGGGGTCTGATCGTAAACCTGATATTAATCACGTCGGGATCATACCTCATTCGCCGATTAAAGAAAAACTTCCGATCATCCATGGCAATCTTCCTGTTAAACCTCAGCTGCCTCCTCTTCAATCAACCGATGAATCCCTCCATTTTGGTATTGTTTTTCCTTCTCTCTCTACCCTATGTTGTTTGTTTCATTAAATCGGGAGGGACTGTTTTCAAATTTTGTCTAAATTGCTTGCTGTGTTCATCGGTTCGGTTTTCGGTCTAGAAATATGTTATCAACTTATGGGTTTTGTCACTTTGTGACTCTGGCTGATCATTGGTGGGTCTATTTAGGGATGAGCAAACGGTACCGGGTATCGGTATCGAACCGGTACCAGCACCCAGTTTTGGGGATTTTTAGTATCGGTACTTTTGATATCGAACGGGTACCATGCTCATCCCTAAGTCTATTTACAACACTTTATCAAATCCCAAGTTATTCTGTTTCCGATTAAACGTGCTTAAGTTGGAACAATTCAGGATGGATAAATTTCTGAGAAGTTTCCACCCGACAAAATAAAATTAAATTAAATAAAATTAAATCCGTAACCTCTTTGTGCGCAGAAGGAATAATATTGGTTTGGCATGAGAGTCCTTAAGTTGACTGTTGATACATATATATATATATATTTTTGGTTCTATTGAATATTCATTTGGTCTTGTAATTGCTTGGTGGGTCTATTGAACTTATTGATATTAGTTTCTTATTTGCAGGTAGTAAAGATGAGACGTTTTTCGATTCACAAGCATGGTTAGAATCCGACTGTGAATCGGATTTCATGAGTGTAAATGGAGGTATGATCAAATGTTATTTTACTTTAATTTATTTACTTTTTTGCTTGTGTAATATATTGTTCTTATTTGGTGTTTTTTTGAATTGAAATGATTTATTTGCAGAATTTACACCATCAAGAGGCAATACACCGATGCACGGTAACTTCTCTGCCACAACTCCACCAATAAAGGGTGGCGCACCCGCCATTAATAGCTACAACGACAAGCTTTCTATGACCGTATCTCAACCATTTACTTGTCCAATAAAGAAGAGCAAGAGGCTTTCAGAACTTTTCAGTGAGAGTCCAAGAGTGAACCGTAACTTTGATGAGGAAACTGTGGGTATCCTTGAAGCGGCGACAGTTCATGGTGGTGAGTTAAAGCCGAAGAGAGAGAAATGGGCAGAGATTGTGCGGGTTCCAGGGTGCTTACCGAGGGTGCTTTCTAGTCGTAGGTTTGTAACTCCTCAACAAAAGGATGTAAGAGGAAAGTAAGCTTGAGCCTTTACCCTGCCCCTCACCGTGATGCTTGGTTATGAACCGGTTCTCAGAACTATAATCAAGAATGTATAGAAACGACAAGTGGTATCTCGTATATCTAATGATTTTGTAACTCCAGTTATACTCTTCTTATTTTCTAATCTTTAAATATAACCATGCATATTAAACATAATTGAAATTTGTCATTTTGAAGAATATAGAACATAGAACATAACATGACAGAACTAGACACGGATGATCCTAGCTTGGATCAGTTTAGTTCTTCTTTTATGGTGTGATAAGAGGATTTGAAAATGTGTTTTGAAAAGATTATGTGATATTGAACAGTTGGAATAGGATACTTGGTACATGACCAGAAGTTATATTTATGTCAGGAAATGATCAAACGTTACATATTGTATAGAACATAGAATACAGTCAGATTGAACGAACCCAACTGAACGTGGATGATTATGAACCTACAGTTTTGGTTTGGTTGTTCGATTACGTGGTAAAGGGGTTTGAATGTTGATTGTGCGTTTTGAAAGTGATTTTGTGATATTCTTAGGAAATAACCAAACATTACATTCATCACCAAATATTGTGATATGGATGTGCTTTTATTGTATACAGTTGCATATTGCTTTCATATTCATGTGAGATAAGGAGAGGCTTCAAAATCTCCCAAATTAATTATAACCATATAAAATTTATAATTGTAAGCTTAAAAATAATCCATTTTTCATATCATATTAACTATTAGTGACAAGCTATGTTATACCTTCAAACCCTTTGTTCCCAGTTACAAAACTATCCTTTAGGCCCGTTATATCTTTAACAAAAATACAGATTCTCAAAGTACTCAAGATTCACAACTAAAAAGATCTTTTATGTACGAGGCATGACTACACAGACTGTTCTCTAATTAATTTGGGTCTTATATCATATCAATTAAATGATATAAAGATGCAATCTTGTGTCGACTAGAACACTGCCCAACCTATAAGTGGTGCCTAAACACTTTTATGTACACAAATAACATCATAATGTACAAGAAAAGAAAACTATTGTGTTATACTTACGAAGATAGGCTCACCGCATCTCTCGCTATACATTGGTAGCATTCCTCTCAAAGATAACGTTGCTCTATCTTGATTTACACGGGCTAGCTCATAAAAATCAAGTGATTTAAAGTCCATTTTAATTGGTTTTATTTGTTCTCGCAATAAGTACATCGATCAATATGGCCTGATAGATCCAAATCCACATTACATCAATTCTTATAAGCAGCAGAGGTTGATTATCAGAGTTTTATACTCAACTACTAAATTATTATTGTTTTGTCAACATTAGAAAAGTCTATTTCCATAGTCAATTTCACAAGCCTAAAAATTAAATTAAATATCCTTTGTTTGTGTAATTTAGTCTCGACCTTTGGATGTTTTCATTGGACATACTAACTAGGGCTATAAATGAGTCGAGTCAGGGTGAACTCAGGCTCGAGCTCAAACTTAAAGGAGCCAATTGGCTAATTAGAGCAAAAAAGTTGAGTTCAAGCCCGACTCGTAAAAAACTTGAACTAGTTCATGGCCGTCGAGCCTTCCCGTTATTTTTTTAACATATATATGTTATTTTTGTTTCTTTTTTCAATATTTTTATGCCATATTATTATTATATACACTAAATTTGTGTTTAATTTAAACAAGCAATCCAGCGAGCCAACCTTCACCCAGGTTCGGTTTGACTCTGTTCATTTACAAACAAGCTTTTATCGAGACCCGCTCTAGCTTTTTTAACCAATGTTTTAAAAACAGGTTTTTTAACCATACCGGGTTAGGCTTAGAAATAGGGTCGTTCAAATTGCTCGCCGCTCGTTCGGAAGTTGCTCGGAAAATGCTCGTTCGATTTGACGCTCGGTTGTAAACGAGCCGCACTGCTCGGTTCGGTTTGTAAATGAGCCAAGCATGAGCAAAGGTCCACTCGGCTCGGTTCGGCTCGAATTATTATTTTTAATTAGTATATATATATATACACTTACATATATATACACACAAATATAAATTATACATATATATACACACACCCAAATATATACACACATTACACATACGTATATACTTAAATATAAATTAAATTTAGAGTTTCATATGTACCACTCTATTAGTTTTTGTTCCACTAAATACAAATTTACAACTATATTTATACGTACTAGCCCAACCACGCCAATAAAAAATCAATATCAAATCTAAATGTTAAATCATAAGCCGTTAAACGATAGTCTGCTCCTCGCCTCAATGTTTCATGTCGTTACCCTAAGTCGATCGTCTCCCGCTCTCAACGTAATTGTTCGTGCAATATAATCATCGTCCTATCGGCCACAACATTGTTATTCATAAGAAAAATATCATCCCGTTAAATGTGCATGTTTTTAAAGATATAAAAACTTGCTACCCAACATTGTCACTATCACTCTCAGAAAATTTAAATTGGGCGACACGGTTGTCCAAATCGCTCGAACTTCGCTCGACGCTCGCTCGGAATTTTTACCACTCGGAAAATGCTCGCTTGATTTGAGGCTCGGCTCTAAATGAGCCGCTCCGCTCGGTTCGGTTTATAAACGAGCCAAGCACGAGCAAAGGTCCGTTCGGTTCGGCTCGGCTCGTGAACAGCCCTACTTAGAAATGATTTAACCGTTTGTACCGGGTTATGCCAGAAGGTTCAATTGGTTAACCAATCAACCCTATAATTTCGTAAAAAAATACTTCAACTAAAAAAAAAACTAAAAGTACATAATTCCATAATTAAAAATAAATTTTTAAGACAGTTCTATTAAATAGAAGTTTATGATATGCTTATGGCATTGGAGTGTTGAACGCATCAAGTTTATAATCGCTTAAAAGATGAAATTTACTATTATCGTCAACCTCATAACTTTAGGTATTCAACACTCATCTTAATCCTAAATAGATGGTAACAAACGACTCATATTTTTTTTATTGTTTAAGTTGATCTTGGATACACTAATCCACATGATCAATTTGTGATGATCAAAATGTAAAAGATGTCATTTTTAACAATCAATGTAATTGTCACAATTAACAATCTTAATACAAACTATTTGCAATGTTTGATCTTGAATTTGGTCTAAAGAATGACTCGTCATGATTAGTCACAATTTTTTTATATTTTTTTAATCTTTATGGTGTAACATTATGCTTTGGAACTTGTTCGTAGGTGCAACATTGGGCTAAACGAAACTGGTTCGCCAGTTCAAACCGGTTACACTGGAAAAACTGCCGCTTCAATCCAAGACTGAATACCCCATTTAAAGCGGATCTTCTCGTACCGGACTCACCACCGGTATATATAACCGGCCAATTTGAACCGGTTTTTAAAATATTGTTTTGGAAAACCCTAGAAAAAACACACTTGAATATGCCATTTATTGACTATTGAGCACATGGTAAAGAATAAAGAAGGGTAAAACAGCTTATGAGCAACGCAAAAACCCCACACACCCACTCCAGTCCCTTTTTAATCTATTTTCCAACGACTCTACGATGACGACGGCGATAGACGCCGTGATGGAGGCCGCTTCCGGTCCTCATTTCTCCGGCCTGCGTCTCGATGCCGGATTCGGTTCTTCTCCAAGATCTCCGTCGACCTCCGTTCTTGCTGAATCAATCAAACAGCCATTCGTCATCGGTATGTTTTATACTTTTATCAATATTTGCGTTTATTAAACCGATTAGTTAACTAATAAGACAATCAGTTGTTGGAATTTTGTGTGTATTTGATTATGTTGTATCTTTCTAGGGGTTTCTGGTGGTACTGCTTCTGGTAAGACGACGGTTTGTGACATGATTATTCAACAGCTTCATGATCACCGTGTTGTTCTTGTCAATCAGGTGTTGTTGTTGTTGTTATTAAACTGCATTTTTAGTACGGTAGTAAAGGCTGATAATGAGAGTTTTTAAGTGATACTGGTCCCACTAGAACGCTTTGAAAAGTATGAGTTCATTATTTTTTAGTATTCTTATTAGGCAAATTTAATTTTAATAATCTAAACTACGACTCAGTAGCTGATTATCACATATTTACACTCGATTTAACCAGTGGCACTCTTAACTTTCACTTTCGTTGCCAATGGCCAGTCGCATAATTATCGCAGATTTACACTTGTTAAATTGAAAGTGAAAGTTAGTTGTGTCACTGGTTAAATTGTCGGTATGGATTATTGTCGACCGATGGGTCATAGTTTGGAATATTAAAATCCAATTTGCCTTATTGTTATATCCCATTTGAGGCCGGTGCTTGCATCTACTAAGCCCCTGGTCCCTTCAAAGAATATTACACCTCTATTGTGTATTTCAGGCTCCAATCAAGTTTTAATTACAGATGCTATCAAACATTAATAAATAATGAGTGGAGAGCATTAATGGGCTTTCTTAGTTTTACATATTTTGTCCAAATATCATCTATGTTGTCAAAAGCGTGTGAGGCGCGGCTATAGCGTCTGGTGGTGGCTCAGGCGAGAATATGGTTTTTTTTCTGTAAAAACGCTGCTCAGGCGAGCGCCCAGAGCCAGGCGCAGGTGAGAAGCGGCGCGGGCTTTAAACTTGTGAGGCGCAATGAAGAAGATAAAGGAGTGACATAAGTGCAGCAATCACCTTCTGTGTCTTTGTTCTTCTCACGTTCCTTCTTTTTTTTTTTTTTTTTTTTGCAAGAGCGGCAGTCTTTTTCTTTGACATATAATTGTAGGGTTTTATTGTTTGCGTATTTAAAAAATATTAGGCTTTCCTTTTTCTATTTTTGTTATATTTGAGCTTTTCTCTTTATTTGCTACTGAGATTTCTGTATCCACGATTTGTGCCATAAATCTTTCAATTAGCCTTTCAACATTTGTTTTGATATAGTTTACTACTACTAACTTTTTATATTCAGACGTCTTTATATCTTATTTTCTTATTTATAACAGCTTTTATTTTTCTTATATGAATTATATATATAATAATTAGATTTTTATTGTATTTGTAAAATAGTATTAATGTAATAATTGTTAAGGCCTATTATTAAACTAGCCTTAAACAAGTCTAAAACCCCTAAAACTAGTATTTTTATAATCTGCGCCTCACTTAAAACAGCCCTCGCTTTTTAGCGCCTTGCGCCTAGGCTCCGGGCGACATATGCGCCTTAAGTGCGCCTTGCGCTTTTGACAACATAGAATATCATGTTAGGACACCTAAAAAATATTTAGATGCTTTCATTGCCTCTCATGATGCTGACACACACTAGGCTTGCTAGATACAAGATTTCTAGTGTTTAGGTTTGTTGATCAACTTATGCATGGAGTGCTTTTTAGTTTTTAGATAGTTTGTTGTTTTTAATTCCTGATTCTTTCTTTGTTGCAAATAGTTAACTTCTATACCTGAATGAAAAGAATCCTTCAAGTTCTCTAACATTTCTTTTCTGTCTGTTGTGTACTTATGTAGGATTCATTTTATCGTGGGTTGACTGCTGAAGAATCTGAACGGGTCCACGAGTATAATTTTGATCACCCTGGTAATGTTCTTATTAATTTAGGTTATCATTTTTCAATTTGCCACCTCATGCTGTAAATTGAAAAATTCTTGTTGCTGCAGATGCTTTTGACACAGAGCAAATGTTGGAGTGCATTGAGAAGCTCAAAAAAGGAAACTCGGTACATCTTCCAATATATGACTTCAAAAACCACAGGCGATGTTCTGAATCCTTCCGCCAGGTACTCGCTTCTAAACTTACTGGCTTGATTGGAATGCAGCTGTCAGGTTAATATTACCAATTTACCAAAATCTTATCGTTAAAGATTACTCCATAACTTATTTTTTGTGTACCTGTCAGGTTAATGCATCTGATGTAATTATCTTGGAGGGAATACTGGTTTTTCATGATCAAAGGGTTCGTGACTTGATGAATATGAAGATATTTGTAGACACAGGTGTTTATTATTATTCTTTAGCTTTCATTCTATGATCCCTAATTGGAGCCTACAATTTATTCTTTAGTCTTTGTGTATGTATGAAGTCTTTCTATATTTCATATAATGGTTGCAGTAATACCTTCTGTTGACCTCATTACGATACCAAATTATAACTAACTTATACATTTGTCCTGATTAATGAATTTATATTCATTGCCCTAACTAACGTCAGTAACATGTCTTCTTTATTTGTTGACAAATGTATGTACCAGATGCTGATGTTAGACTTGCTCGTAGAATAAGGCGA